>LR738714.1:852853945-852879832 GCA_902687465.1 Secale cereale | reverse complement strand
TGCTCGGCGATCCACAACCCTAGACCACCTCAAGTCACATTTTGTCTAGTGTCAAAGGATTCAACAAAATCAATACTTCATCATTAGGCGAAAGTAACAGTCGCATGATGGTACGAAGCTCTCCAAAGTTATTTTGGAACGGAGTCCCAGAAAGGATAATTTGTAACAAAAGACGGATTATCCTATCAAGAACTCCGTTCCAAAATAACTTTGCAAAACTCCGTACCAACATGCCCCGGTTACTTCTGGCAAATGATGAAGTCCTGGATTTCTTCAATACTTTGACACTAGCTAGGCAACCTCTCGACCCCTCGACCCTCGACTGCTCGGCGATCCACAACCCTAGACCCCCTCATGTCACATTTTGTCTAGTGTCAAAGGATTCAACAAAACAAAAACTTCATCATTAGGCGATCTCTCGACCCTTGACGACCCTTGGTCTCTCGAACCCTCGGCGATCTCTCGACCCTTGACGACCCTCGGTCCCTCGACGACCCTCGCCCCCCCCCCCTCCCCTAATGTCGAAGTTATCGGGGAGGGTGTATATCGACAACGACATATCCGATAAAAAAAAGAGGAAGAAGAAGAAAAAAGGAACCACTAGAGGAGAAGATCAAAGAAAAAAAAGAAAAAAAGGAGAAGAAGAAAGGAATAGAGGAGAAGAAGAGAAAATGTCTTTTCTTCTCCTCTATTCCTTTCTTCTTCTCCTCTTTTTTCTTCTTCTTTTTTCTTCTTCTTATTTATTTCTCCTCTTCTTCCTCTCCTCTTCTTCTTTCTTTCCTCTTCTTATTTTCTTCTTTCCTATCCTTCTTTTTCTAAATTTGTAACTTTTGTATATATAAAACTTTCTATATATATTTAGCATATATAAACAAAAAACTATATAGCCACATACACATATACATCACATACACATCACATACAGCAACTATACATCACAATTGTAACTTTCTATATATAAACAAAAAACATTCTATGAAAAAAAACATTTTTAACATATATATTTAGCAAATTCCTAAGAAACATAAAAAAAATATAGCCACATACACATATACATCACATACACATCACATACAGCAACTATACACATAAACATATACACATATATGCAACAATATATATACACATACAAAATATATACACATATATATATATATATATATATATATATATATATATATATATATATTATATCACATATGAAAAAAAAACTCCTCACATCGCGGGGCAGGCAGAGTGCGCCGGCGACGAGGAGCGCGGGGGCAGAGGGCGCCGGCGACGGGCGGCGCGACGGGGGGACGGCGCGGGGCGGGGCGACGGGGCGACGGCGAGCTCGAGAACAAGGCGGCGTCGGGGGCGGGGAACAAGAAATTGAACGAAATTTTCACAAGTGTTGTTTATATAGGAGGCGTATTAGTCCCGGTTCGTGGCACAAACCGGGAATAATACCCCCCTTTAGTCCCGGTTGGTGCCACCAACCGGGACTAAAGGTCCCTTTTCAGCAGCCCAAAGGGCGGGAAGAAGGGGGCTGATAACCCTCAACCGTAAGGGATCGAGATAGTCTTCGCGGGTAAGAATAACCCAATTTATTGATTCAACACACGCGGAGCCAAAGAGTATTTATAAGCTTTGACAGTTGAGTTGTCAATTCAACCGCACCTGAAATATACTTACTTGCAACAAAAGATAAATGGTAACAGTGATATGATAGTGATGATGGTGATAGTAAAAGTAAACAGCAAAAGTAAATAGTAAAGGTAAATGGCAAAAGTAGCAACTAGTGACAAGCAGGATTTAAAACACTGTAGGCTAGGGAGATGGATGGTTGGGCGCTGCATGGATGAGATATATCATGATTCTAACTTCGGGCACGGCACACGGAAAAGTAATGATCATCTAGGCAAATATCAAACATTAGGCATGTATCCCATAGGTAGTTGTACGTGCTTGCAATAAGAACTTGCACAACATCTTTTGTCCTACCATGCCGCTACGAACGGGGCCAAAAGGAACTTATGGAGATTAAGGTGCTCCTGTCAAAGAGCACCGGAACAAAGCAATGAACTCAATGGATACATGTAATCCTCAAACTACGGACCATCCCCTTTGGTGTCCCAAGCTGTCACTTTTGGGATCGCCGGTTCCGAACCGTAATAGGTGCAAACAACTCATAGATAGGATCAAGAACACAAATATATTCATGCAAACACATATGGTTCAGATCTGAAATCATGGCACTCGGGCCCTAAGTGTCAAGCATTAAGAATAACAAGTTGAAGCAAAGATGATAAACACCATAGTAGATGATAGGCAACATGCCCCCAACGATCTGACAAACTATTACATGATCTAACTCATCCAATCCCTACCACCCCCTTCGCCTACAACAGGGGATTACTCACACATGGAAGGAGAAGTCATGGAGGGATGATGAAGTGGTGATGATGATGACGATGGCGACGATCTCCCCTCTCCGGATGCCAATTCAGCCTCCAGATTAGCCCTCCCGAAGAAGAACAGAGGGTGGCGGCGGCTCCGCGACGAAAACTGCGAAAAGAACTTCTGATCTGGGGTTTCACCGTCACGGGTAAAAATACGAGTCAAAGTAGGGCACCAGGGGGCGTGGGGCCCACCCAGGCGACCCCCCGGCGCAGCCAGGGGCTGGGCCGTGCCACCAGGGCGCCTGGGCCCCCCTGGTCCCGCTTTGGTCCCCCTTCTGGTTCCTGGTTCCTTCGGGTGCGTGGATTTTCTGTGATTTTTCATGGATTTTTCTGAGATACCTAAAAATCCGTTTTCCTACACACAATAAAACCATACAGGTAGCTCTGCTGAAAACAGCGCCAGTCCGGGTTAGTTTAGTTCAAATCATGCAAGAATGAGGTCAACACAATATCAAAAGTGTTTGGAAAAGTAGATACGTTTGAGACGTATCAACTCCCCCAAGCTTAGCATATTGCTTGTCCTCAAGCAATTCAGTTCAACGAACTGGACGCGACAAAGAAAACTTTGACAAACTCTTTTGCTTCATTAGATGTATATAAGCATGTACTACGAAAAGAGTCTAGCAAGTATTGAAACAGTACTTATGAGGACAATGCAAGGAGCAATCCTTCTTTCAAGTGACCAGTCACAAATACTTAAAAGTAAATAATATATTACTGAAAATCAAGACAAGACTACATTGCACATAGCTTGAGCATATTAGGGTGGTATCTCGCTAGCCTCCATGAGTGAAGCAAAACATAAATGCAGAAACTCCTCCAGAGTTTTAAAGGAGACTAGAACTAAGAATTTCAGAATAAATCATATCACAAGCATGCCGAAGACAATGTAATACTTTGGGACAATGCACATTACACTCAGAATGACAATTATGCTCTCCTAGGTAGTGCTTAGAAGAAAGAAGGTGGAGGCTCTCGAACCGTGGCTTTTGTTGGCAAGGTTGAAAACCCGTGGTCGGAAACAAAAACTAAACATGTACCAGAGCTCTTGGTTTTAAAAACAGAGGTAAAAACGTTTTTGAGAGGTGCATATTTCGTCAACGAATGCTAGCAGATAACTCAATCACTTCTTAAGCTGGACAAGTCTCGAGGAACGGCTCCCGCATGAGGACGATCACATCCTCTTAATCTCCTTTGTTTATCACTGCCAAAGTTTTCTGATTTCTCATGAACAAAGCGTGAAGGAGGGTTTGTTTGTTATATTATCTTTTTGAGCCGGGCGCACTCTATGCCAGTTCCTTCTCGTATTAGGGTTTGCACATTAGACATGCAATCCAGGGGTGAAACTTGTCCAACTTAAAAAGATCATGAATTAACTACTACTTCCTCATGAGCTAAAACATAAGCACAAAAAGAGAAATGCTTTTGATTAATTTCGAGGTGGTACACGAAAGTCTTCGTTAGGAATGGCAGGTAAATACCATGTATAGGAAGGTATGGTGGACTCATATGGCATAACAGGTTTTAAGGATTTTGGATGCACAAGCAGTCAGTCCGCTTAGTACAGGTGGGGGTTTAGCAAAAGACTGGGAAGCGACCAACTAGAGAGCAATAACAGCCATAATCATGCAGAGCGACAAAGCAACATTTAATCGGGCATGAAAGTGATATAACTATTCTAAAACTCAAAGATCATCAAGGCAGAGCAGACTTTTTAGTCTCAAACATGTGTAAGCATGTGCCAAGTCAATCCAAAAATTCTCTAAAGGGAAATACCACCTTAGTATACCGAACTATGAACAATGCAATGCATGTAGATCATTTCAATAACACATTATATACTCTAGTTATTCGAGACTAGCCACAAGGAAAGCATGAACCGCTGGAAGAGCATTGTAAACATAGCACTATGTCGCTACAAGCTGGTCTCTAGATCATAAGTACATGCATATGTACAAAAGTAGAAACAAGAAGAGTTCATACCGGCCTTCCTTGTTGCTTCCCTTCAGTCGATCTTCGTCATTACTGGCTGTCACTTGCACGATCGAACGTAGGAAATATAATTAAACGCCATAACAGACTCGAGCTGAACTCTGAAAACAAAGCAAACTAAAGGGAAAAGGAAATCTTTTTAGATTATTTCAAAGGTTGGACGAAAGCAAAAGAAAGAGAAAATCTTTTTGTTGTTTTTGCAAAGAGAGAAATAAAGATGAACGGGCAAAAACTTCGAAAAAATCAAAGCGAACAAAACGGATAATACAATGGAAAAGTGAGAGGGGCACGTACTCCCCCAAGCTTAGGCTTTTGGCCTAAGTTGGTAGCAGCTACTGCCCCCAGGAGCCTCCTGCTCCGGGGGTATGGTGGTGAGACCAAGGGTCGTAGAAGGATGCTGGCGCGTATACCGAACTCCTCGGAGTCTCCCACGAGGAAGGGTCCGTACGCCAAGCAGAGGAAGACCCTTCATCAAACTCGGTGGCGGTATCTCCCTGGAAAGGTGGTAACTCACCGTGCTCCTCCTCGTCGGGCACAACCCCCTCCATGGGGTTATGAAACCGATGCTGGACCATGAACTCATCGAACTGGACAACATCAAAGGACCATCCGTTCCTGCGAGAAAAATCAAACAAAAGAGGTGCAGGTAGACGGATCTCACGTTCCGTGGTAGTTCCGAAACGCAAGATATAAACAAGATTTTCTAGCTCAGAAGCCATGGTAACAAACTTATGCCTTTTCATAGCAGCAAGATCAAAGCTTAAATAAGTAAAAGGATTATCATCAGGGTGTGGGGTGCCTCCAAGATGTTCTAAGATAAGTGTGGCATAAATGCCACCATATAAATCCCCCTTGTTACCATTCATAGCAAGGCGTCGAGCAATTAAGGCACCCAGATTATAATCAGACCTCCCTGAGAGGGCTGCTGCCAGGATAGCAATATCCGGAGCAGAAATGCTGCTCGTGTTGTCACGAGCTAACACCCGTCTAGCAACATAATATGCAAAATACCTGAGGTGAGGAAATAAGATGCTGGAGATCTTCGACCGATGAATATCCCTCGTACCCATGCTGCAGAGAGAGTTGATAACGGTTTTCAGCTCGGAGGGCTGAGTGGCCATCCTAGCCGTCCTCCCAACGTTTGGCACACCTATTATTTCACAAAACCTTCCCAAAGTCATGGTGATAAGATCATTGTAAATTTTAAACTCAATAGCACCTGAATCAGGATTATATCTAAAACTGTTAATGAAACTGGAGGTGAGTTTTTGATATTGAGTAACACGGCACGTGACGAGCCATGTCAAACCTGCATTAGCACAAAGATTATAAAACTCATCCTTGATTCCCGCAGCTTCAAGGAATTCATCACATGGAAACGTCATCGCACGTGCTGGACCTGTGTCTTCCAACAACTCCAGGGGCACATGATCTTCATTATAGCTCACCCTAGCAGTCGAGAGTGAAGCTGCGGCTCTAGTAACTCGATCGGAGTGTGCAGGCCTCCTCTTCTCAAGCCACCCTTTTGCCCTTCCTAACAAACTCATTTCTGAAATTTTCGGCAATTTACAAAAACGAGGATTAAAACAAGGTGAGCTAAAAAAAACTACTCAACTCACTTGCCCAAGGCATAAACTTCCATCAAAACTTGGAAAATAACTTTCTACACATGCATGCAAGCTCATCTATACAGCACCAAGAACTACTAAATACTCACAAATGAAGCCACCAATCAAAAATCTAATTGGAGGGGTGGAGGAGTCACATACCAGGTAGTATTTGTTCAAAATCTCAGCTCAAATGGTGGGCTGTAGAGAGAGATCGAAGAATCGCCTCCAAGAACAACAAGAACACAAGAACAAGTGCAGAACTCGCGTTTTTGGAGAAAAAGAGAGAGGGAGGAAGAAGACATACCTGGAGGGGGGCCATGTGGGCCCCAGGCGCCCTGTGGGCGCGGCCAGGGGCTGGGCCGCGCCAGCTGGCCGCCTGGGCCACTGGTGGGTCCCCCTGGCTGGCCCCAGGTCCCTCTGGGTCTCTCCCGACGTGGAAATTTTTATTTAAATTTTTCTGGAATTTTTCTGAAAACTTCACTGTTGAAATTTTTTCGAAGTTCAAAAAGCTGCGAAACTCTCTGAAAACTTGAAGTAGTGAGTAGTATTGTGAAGCTTCAAAACATAAATACTTGGTACAACAAGTAGGACAAAAACTAAAAACAAATGAAAACATAACAAGCTCAACTTTTTATTTATATAAAACATGTTTACTAGTAAGGTTGATCAAGTCTTACCAACAAACAGGCGATATATAGAGCAAAAAGTCTCACCTCTCACGAAGTAATCACTGAACCTTTACCTTGATGGACATTGTCCCCACCATGATAGTTTTGTATTTGTGAGGCACATGTAGTGGACAATCCCATTCTCCAATCTTCACGGTCTCGATATTTTCTATAGAGTTGAGGCCATGCCTCCTGTCGATCTTCTTTGGAAAATATACCGTGTGTTCTTTATCATTCACATGGAAGGTAACCTTCCCTTTATTGCAATCAATAATAGCACCTGCGATGTTAAGAAAAGGTCTACCAAGAATAATGGACATGCTCCCATCCTCGGGCATGTCAAGCACAACAAAATCAGTAAGAATCAAACAATTAGCAACTTCTACGGGAACATCCTCACAAATACCTATCGGGACGGCGGTTGACTTGTCAGCCATCTGAAGGGAGATATCTGTAGGAATTAGTTTCTCTAAACAAAGCCTCTCGTAAAGAGAGAGAGGCATAACACTCACTCCCGCTCCAAGATCACATAAAGAAGTTTTGACATAATTATTCATTATGGAGCAAGGAATGGTGGGTATACCTGGATCACCGAGCTTCTCAGGAATCTTGCCACTGAAAGAGTAGTTAGCAAGCATAGTAGATATTGCTTCGTTAGGAACTTTTCTTTTATTAGTGACAATATCTTTCATATATTTTGAATAAGGAGGTAACTTAAAAGCTTCAGTCAAAGGAATTTGAAGAAAAAGAGGTTTAATCCACTCACAAAACTTATTGTAATGCTCTTCTTCTTTGGATTTGATGGACTTACCTGGAAAGGGCATGGGTTTCTGCACCCATGGTTCTCTTTCCTTCCCATGTTTTCTTGCGATGAAGTCTTCTTTAGTGTACCTCTTACGTTTGTCAGGTGCTTCTTCTTCTCGAACTTCAGGTGGATCAATCTTCTCATTATCCTTACCTTCAGGTTCAGCATCGTCTTCAGTCTCAGCATCGTAGATAGATACACTGTTTGGATCAACAGCTGGCTCTTCATCTGCAATAGGATCATTAGAATTGTCAGCCTCCTTATGTTTTTTCTTCTTCTATGGAGAGCCAACAATTTCTTCTTCCTGCATTTGAGAATCTTGCTCGATTCTCTTCGGGTGCCCCTCTGGATAGAGAGGATCTTGAGTGCTAGTTCCTCCTCGGGTCTTAATCCCAAAAGCCTGCAAATTATCTTGTTTGGCATTGTTAGCAAGCAAATCTTTTTGCATATTAGAAATTTGGTCAAGCTGAGTTTTAACCATATGAAAATGCTTCACAAGACATTGAACATCATTAACTGTTCTACCTAGAACATCAAGCAAACTTTTGATAGCAAGGGAATTATCGTGCAACTGACTTTGTATCCTCTCATTAAAATGATTTTGTTTCATAATAAAATTATCAAACTCATCTAAACATTGATCAGGAGGCTTACCATGAGGGATGTCACTTGCGTTGAAATCTAAAAGAGAGTGTACCTCTACCATAGGAGGGTGAATGGTAGGCTCACACAGCTTCTCAATAGGGGGTAGATTCTTCACGTCTTCAGCTTTAATACCTTTCTCTTTAATAGACTTCTTTGCTTCTCGCATATCTTCGGGGCTTAGAACAAACATGCCCCTCTTCTTTGGTGGTGGAGGTGGTTCAGGGACGGACCAATCTTCATGATTTTTGGCAATCCTGCCCATCAAATCTTCTGCATCTTCCGGCGTCCTTTTCCTGAAAACACAACCAGCACAACTATCCAAATAGGACCTGGATTCATCAGTTAGACCAGCATAGAATATATCGATTAATTCGTTCTTAGGGACTTCATGTCCTGGCTAGCCCGAATCAGACCGCAGTACCTCCCCCAAGCTTTAGGGAGGGACTCATCCTGCAACTGTTTAAAGTTATAAATTCTTTGTAAAGCAGCATGTTGCATGTGAGCAGGAAAGTACTTATCAACAAAAGAGTGAGCTAAGTCTTGAGGACTCTTAATGGAACCGCATGGAAGCGAATCATACCATGCTTTAGCACCTTCCTTCAAGGAGAAAGGAAGAAGCTTGGTGATATAAAAGTATCGTATCTTCTCATCTGTGGTAAACAGGCCACCTAACTCACCGAGTTTTGTTAGGTGTGCAATAGCATCATCATTTTCTCTGCCATAAAAGGGGTCAGCTTCAACCATAGGTATAAGTGAAAGATCAACAGAGAAATCATAATCAGGTTCATCAATGCATATAGGAGATGTAGCAAATTCAGGATCAGGAACGGTTTTGTTCTTCAAAGAGTGTTTTTCAAACAGTTTCTTAATAACTTCAGGGTCAGAGCCAGAAAACTCTGTCAGTTCTATTCATAAATCTTTATCAAGCATATAGTAATCATCATCAAGGAGTCTCTCCTTGAGTTTACTCAAATCAGGATAATCATAAGTTTCACCAATAGGGTAGCGAGTAACAGGAATTTCAATTCCAGACTTTTTAGCAGCAGCAGCGATCTGTTTCTCAAGAGCATAACCAAGTGAACTAATATCATCTACAGTAGTAGAAGCATCATCAAGAGTATCGGACATAGTAACTGATTCAGTAGGACCATCATGTGGTGGTGGTGAGGCAAACTTACTCATAATAGAAGGCGAATCAAGTGTAGCACTAGTGCTTAGAACAGTACCTCTTCTTGTAGTGGATAGTAAGATCGGAACCTTGGGGTCTCCTTTCTTACCCATAGCGGATGAAGTGCAGCAAGTAGGATACTTCAAGTAGACTTGTAAATATTGCTATGCTCCCCGGCAGCGGCGCCAGAAAACGGTACTTGATAACCCTCAACCGTAAGGGATCGAGATAGTCTTCGCGGGTAAGAATAACCCAATTTATTGATTCGACACACGGGGAGCCAAAGAGTATTTATAAGCTTTGACAGTTGAGTTGTCAATTCAACCGCACCTGAAATATACTTACTTGCAACAAAAGATAAATGGTAACAGTGATATGATAGTGATGATGGTGATAGTAAATGTAAACAGCAAAAGTAAATAGTAAAGGTAAATGGCAAAAGTAGCAACTAGTGACAAGCAGGATTTAAAACACTGTAAGCTAGGGAGATGGATGGTTGGGCGCTGCATGGATGAGATATATCATGATTCTAACTTGGGGCACGGCACACGGAAAAGTAATGATCATCTAGGCAAATATCAAACATTAGGCATGTATCACGTAGGTAGTTGTACGTGCTTGCAATAAGAACTTGCACAACATCTTTTGTCCTACCATCCCGCTACGAATGGGGCCAAAAGGAACTTATGGAGATTATGGTGCTCCTGTCAAAGAGCACCGGAACAAAGCAATGAACTCAATGGATACATGTAATCCTCAAACTACGGACCATCCCCTTAGGTGTCCCAAGCTGTCACTTTTGGGATCGCCGGTTCCGAACCGTAATAGGTGCAAACAACTCATAGATAGGATCAAGAACACAAATATATTCATGCAAACACATATGGTTCAGATCTGAAATCATGGCACTCGGGCCCTAAGTGTCAAGCATTAAGAATAACAAGTTGAAGCAAAGATGATAAACACCATAGTAGATGATAGGCAACATGCCCCCAACGATCTGACAAACTATTACATGATCTAACTCATCCAATCCCTACCACCCCCTTCGCCTACAGCAGGGGATTACTCACACATGGAAGGAGAAGTCATGGAGGGATGATGAAGTGGTGATGATGATGACGATGGTGACGATCTGCCCTCTCCGGAGGCCAATTCAGCCTCCAGATTAGCCCTCCCGAAGAAGAACTGAGGGTGGCGGCGGCTCCGCGATGAAAACTGCGAAAAGAACTTCTGATATGGGGTTTCTCTGTCACGGGTAAAAATACGAGTCAAAGTAGGGCACCAGGGGGTGTGGGGCCCACCCAGGCGACCCCCCGGCGCGGCCAGGGGCTGGGCCGCGCCACCAGGGCGCCTGGCCCCCCTGGTCCCCCTCTGGTCCCCCTTCTGGTTCCTGGTTCCTTCGGGTGCGTGGATTTTCTGTGATTTTTCGTGGATTTTTCTAAGATACCTAAAAATCCATTTTCCTGCACACAATAAAACCATACAGGCAGCTCTGCTGAAACAGCGTCAGTCCGGGTTAGTTTAGTTCAAATCATGTAAGAATGAGGTCAAAACAATATCAAAAGTGTTTGGAAAAGTAGACACGTTTGAGACGTATCAGGGGCTTTGGTCCCGGTTGGTGCCACCAACCGGGACCAATGGCCTTGCGCTGGCGCTGCGGTGGGAGTTTAGTCCCACCTCGCTAGTTGAGAGCGGCCAGCACCTGTTTATAAGCTGCGCTGCCTCATTTCTCTCGAACTCCTCTGAAATGCAGGCTTACGGGCCTAATTGGACACTGCAATGCATGTGGGCCTACTGGGCCTGCTGTGGGCCTGAATCCTGGCCCATGGTTCGGTTTCTAGTCGTATTCAGGCCGTGCTGGCCCAGTAGGTTGCATTTTTTTTTCTTTTTTTTCTATTTATTTTTTCATTTCTACTTAGAACTAAATACTTATAGTTTTTTAGTGATTTCTTTTTTCTTTAAGTCACAAAAATTATAAACTTTCTTTGTTTTCTTTGTTGCTTAACTTGCTTTATTTATTTTATTTTGTTTCTACTTACAACAAAATACTTATTGTTGCTATTTTTATTTTTTTGCAAGTTTTTTTGTTTTGTTTTCTGCATTATTTATTTTCTTTTGTTTTTTGCTTTATTTTTTAATTATTTCTGGTAAAACCAATTACAAACTTTCTGTTAGTGCAAGTAGTATTCAAATTTGAATAGTTTAAATTTGAAATTATTTGTTTTCTTTGTTGCTTTATTTATTTTATTTTGTTTCTACTTACAACGAAATACTTATTGTTGCTATTTTTATTTGTTTGCAAGTTTTTTTGTTTTGTTTTCTGCATTATTTATTTTCTTTTGTTTTTTGCTTTATTTTTTAATTCTTTCTGGTAAAACCAATTACAAACTTTCTGTTAGTGCAAGTAGTATTGAAATTTGAATAGTACAAACGGACAATGGTATCATACTCGTCTGTTACAAAGTTGGCATGGTATCATCATAATAGTTGCGGAAAAATGTCTTCACTTTTTCTTCGCTTATGTCATTTGCTTATTGCGCCGTAACCATGGATAATGTTCATCGTTTATCAGGATGCTTGGGTCAGCCTTGACTTTGAAGGGAGGAATTTCATGAAATTTTCATAATCTTCGGATATGTCTGTCTTGCCCTCCACTCCCATGATGTCCCTTTTTCCTGAAAGAACTATGTGGCGCTTTGGCTCATCGTATGATGTATTCGCTTCCTTATCTTTTCTTTTTCTCGGTCTTGTAGACATGTCCTTCACATAGATAACATGTGCCACATCATTGGCTAGGACGAACGGTTCGTCAGTGTATCCAAGATTTTTCAGATCCACTGTTGTCATTCCGTAATGCGGGTCTACCTGTACCCCGCCTCCTGACAGATTGACCCATTTGCACTTAAACAAAGGGACCTTAAAATCATGTCCGTAGTCAAGTTCCCATATGTCCACTATGTAACCATAATATGTGTCCTTTCCCCTCTCGGTTGTTGCATCAAAGCGGACACCGCTGTTTTGGTTGGTGCTCTTTTGATCTTGGACAATCGTGTAAAATATATTCCCATTTATCTCGTATCCCTTGTAAATCAATACAGTCGAAGATGGTCCCCTGGACAACAAGTACAACTCATCACAAACAGTGTTGTCACCTCTGAGACGTGTTTCCAACCAACTGCTGAAAGTCCTGATGTGTTCACATGTAATCCAATCGTCGCACTGCTCCGGGTGTTTGGAGCGCAGACTGTTCTTGTGTTCATCGACATACAGGGTCACCAATGTAGAGTTCTGTAGAACTATGTAGTGTGCTTGAGACCAAGAATATCCGTCCTTGCATATTATTGAGTCCCTTCCAAGCGTGCCTTTTCCAGTCAGTCTCCCCTCGTACCGTGATTTAGGGAGACTTATCTTATTAAGGCCAGGAATGAAGTCAACACAAAACCCGATGACATCCTCTGTTTGATGGCCCATGGAGATGCTTCCTTCTGGCCTAGCGCGGTTACAGACATATTTCATTAGGACTCCCATGAACCTCTCAAAGGGGAACATATTGTGTAGAAATACGGGCCCCAGAATGACAATCTCGTCGACTAGATGAACTAGGACGTGTGTCATGATATTGAAGAAGGATGGTGGGAACACAAGCTCGAAACTGACAAGACATTGCGCCACATCACTCCTTAGCCTTGGTACGATTTCTGGATCGATCACCTTTCGAGAGATTGCATTGAGGAATGCACATAGCTTCACAATGGCTAATCGGACGTTTTCGGTAGAAGCCCCCTCAATGCAACCGGAAGCAGTTGTGTCATAATCACGTGGCAGTCATGAGACTTTAGGTTCTGGAACTTTTTCTCCGGCATATTTATTATTCCCTTTATATTCGACGAGAAGCCAGTCGGACCTTCATACTGAGCAGGCATTCAAAGAAGATTTCTTTCTCTTCTTTCATAAGAGCATAGCTGGCAGGACCTTCATACTGCTTCGGAGGGATGCCGTATTTTTCGTGCAAACGTTGCAGGTCCTCCCGTGCCTCAACTATATCTTTTGTCTTTAAATACACGCCCAAGAAGCCTAGCAGATTCACGCAAAGGTTCTTCGTCACGTGCATCACGTCGATTGAAGAGCGGACCTCTAGGTCTTTCCAGTAGGGTAGGTCACAAAATATAGATTTCTTCTTCCACATGGGTGCGTGTTCCTCAGCGTCATTCGGAACAGCTAGTGCGCCGGGGCCCTTTCCAAAGATTACGTGTAAATCATTGACCATAGCAAGTACGTGATCACCGGTATGCATGGCGGGCTTCTTCCGGTGATCTGCCTCACCTTTGAAATGCTTGCCTTTCTTTCGACATTGATGGTTGGTCGGAAGAAATCGACGATGGCTCAGGTACACATTCTTCCTGCATTTGTCCAGGTATATACTTTCAGTGTCATCTAAACAGTGCGTGCATGCGTGGTATCCTTTGTTTGTCTGTCCTGAAAGGTTACTGAGAGTGGGCCAATCGTTGATGGTCACGAACAGCAACACCTTTAGGTCAAATTCCTCATGTCTGTGCTCATCCCACGCACGTACACCGTTTCCATTCCACAGCTGTAAAAGTTCTTCAACTAATGGCCTTAGGTACACATCAATGTCGTTGCCGGGTTGCTTAGGGCCATGGATGAGAACTGGCATCATAATGAACTTCCGCTTCATGCACATCCAAGGAGGAAGGTTATACATACATAGAGTCACGGGCCACGTGCTGTGATTGCTGCTCTGCTCCCCGAAAGGATTAATGCCATCCGCGCTAAAAGCAAACCATACGTTCCTTGGGTCATTTGCAAACTCCTTCCAGTACTTTTTCTCGATTTTTCTCCACTGCGACCCGTCAGCGGGTGCTCTCAACTTCCCATCTTTCTTACGGTCCTCACTGTGCCATCGCATCAACTTGGCATGCTCTCTGTTTCTAAACAAACGTTTCAACCGTGGTATTATAGGAGCATACCACATCACCTTCGCAGGAACCCTCTTCCTGGCGGGCTCGCCATCAACATCACCAGGGTCATCTCGTCTCATCTTATACCGCAATGCATCGCATACCGGGCATGCGTTCAGATCCTTGTATGCACCGCGGTAGAGGATGCAGTCATTAGGGCATGCATGTATCTTCTGCACCTCTAATCCTAGAGGGCATACGACCTTCTTTGCTGCGTATGTACTGTCGGGCAATTCGTTATCCTTCGGACGCTTCTTCTTCAATATTTTCAGTAGCTTCTCAAATCCTTTGTCAGCCACAGCATTCTCTGCCTTCCACTGCAGCAATTCCAGTACGGTACCGAGCTTTGTGTTGCCATCTTCGCAATTGGGGTACAACCCTTTTTTGTGATCCTCTAACATGTGATCGAACTTCAGCTTCTCCTTTTGACTTTCGCATTGTGTCCTTGCATCGACAATGACCCAGCGGAGATCATCATTTGGTTTCTCTTGATCTTCAGCAGCTTCACCCGTTGCAGCATCATTGGGCACATCGTCTGGTTCATCTTGATCTTCACCAGCTCCCCCCATTGCAGCATCACCGTATTCAGGGGGCACATAATTGTCATCGTACTCTTCTTCTTCGCCGTCTTCCATCATAACCCCTATTTCTCCGTGCCTCGTCCAAACATTATAGTGTGGCATGAAACCCTTGTAAAGCAGGTGGGAGTGAAGGATTTTCCGGTTAGAGTAAGACATCGTATTCCCACATTTAGTGCATGGACAACACATAAAACCATTCTGCTTGTTTGCCTCAGCCGCATTTAGAAACTCATGCACGCCCTTAATGTACTCGGAGGTGTGTCTGTCACCGTACATCCATTGCCGGTTCATCTGTGTGCATTATATATAATTAAGTGTGTCAAAAACCATTACAGAACATCATAAATAGATAATTAAGTGACCAAATTAATAGAAGTTCATCATCACATTAAAACCAAAGTACATACATATATAATTCTCATCTAACAACATATAGCTCTCCATACACATCAAAACTATGTAAAACATTTCAATGCGAAAACAAATGCGATCATAATCGCAACCAAGGTAACAATTGATCCAACGGCATAATGATACCAAGCCTCGGTATGAATGGCATATTTTCTAATCTTTCTAATCTTCAACCGCATTGCATCCATCTTGATCTTGTGATCATCGACGACATCCGCAACATGCAACTCCAATATCATCTTCTCGTCCTCAATTTTTTTTTATTTTTTCCTTCAAGAATTTGTTTTCTTCTTCAACTAAATTTAACCTCTCGACAATAGGGTCCATCTTGATCTTGTGATCATCGACGACTTCCGCAACATGCAACTCCAATTCCATCTTCTCCTCCTCCGCAGCAATAGGGTCGGTTAGAATTTCCGGTTCAACTACCTCCTAGACATAATAAAACATCTATGCATGTCAGGTTGGTCGGCATAACTATCATAAACACTAAAAAAAATAGTTATAAATTAAAGATAATATACCACATCCGAATCGTAGACAGGACGAGGGCCCACGTGGGCGGATAGCAAAACCATCGCACTATATAATGACAAGCAATAATAAACATAAGAAAATTAGACAAATATCTATCTAAAGCAATAATAACAAGCAATAATAAAAGTAAGAAAATCATGGACATAACAAGAGGCTCACCACGGTGGTGCCGGTGACGTGATCGGCGGGGGCGATCGACGGCGGCGAAGACTGGGACGGGACGTGACGGACCGCTAACCCTAGACAAATCTCGGAGAAAATAGATCTTCGAGAGGAGAAAAGCTTAACTAGTGTGGCTCGGGCATTCCATCGAACACGTTGTGTGCATAGGAGGTGAGCTAGAGCACCACTAACCCCTCTCCACCTCGGCCAGAAAAAAAACAGAGCAGTGTGCTCTGCTCTTGCGCGAGGGGGTATATATAGGCACCTCATTGGTCCCGGTTGGTGCTACGAACCGGGGCTAAAGGGGTGCCTTTGGTCCCGGTTCATGCCACCAACCGGGACCAATGGTGGTGGGCCAGGAGCAAGACCCATTGGTCCCGGTTCGTCGCACCAACCGGGACCAAAAGGTCCAGACGAACCGGGAGCAATGGCCCACGTGGCCCGGCCGGCCCCCTGGGCTCACGAACCGGGTCCAGTGCCCCCATTGGACCCGGTTCTAGATTGAACCGGGGCTAATGGGCTGGACAGGCCTGGACCAAAGCCCTGTTTTCTACTAGTGAGGGGAAAAACCAGTCCTCCCGGTTCGGTTTTTTCGTGAAAAAAATTCGTCAAAACATGGGATCTAGTTTTCAAGATCTCGACGCGAGGAATCCAATGATGAAAGCGGTTCGAGATTTGGACACAAGGTTTAAGAGATAAAACATTTTGAATAAATGGATTTACCGAAAAAGGGAAAACTCTCAGATTGCGACAAGTGACACACATGCAGTGGGCCACTTGTCACAACCTGGGGGTTTGGAGTGATCTTTGCAACGACTACTCCTTAATTAATGATTTCGGCGAATCAACCTGTGGTTGAGATGGTTAGGTGGTGGACAGTGGTATCCCCAACCCACCAGGGTTCAAATCCTGGTGCTCGCATTATTCCTGGATTTATTTCAAGATTTCCGGCGATGCGCTTTCAGTGGGAGGAGACGTTCCCGTCGACGAAGAGGCGCTTACGGTGACTTTGTAAATCTCAAGATGATATGCCAGCTCAGTCTCTCGGAGGTGCTCATAAGGATAAGGTGTGCGTGTGTGCGTTTATAGGGGTGAATGTATGCACGTGTATATGAGCGCTTGCGTCTGTATTGATTCTCAAAAAATTTAATGATTTCGGAAAGTTGGGACTGTTGGACAGGCTGGATCGCAAGGCTGGCTAGGCGGCTTAGATTGTACAAAAATCATCTGGATGATGCCTAGCTCGAGATACGGATTCCAGTATTTTCCGGACACGGATACTGCTATTGGTCGGCAACATATAGCCTAACAATAATAAGAAACCTCATAAGACTAGCGAGCGGTTCGGGACGGCGCACCTCTTCCTTTTCCCTCTATCTCTGCTAAACCTAGACAACAGGAAGTCAGGAATCACCTATTCCCAGTCCAAACCGATGGAGGGCGGCTCCAATGGGTCGATGTCGAGCGAGTTGACGGCCCCGGCGACAGCGAGGAAGAGGAAGCCGGGTACATGGAGGAGGCTCCCGCGTGTCCCGCGCGCCCCGACCGATGCCATGAAAGAAAGAGAGTCGCTGGGGATATGGACCATAACGCCTGAGGAGTTGCAGCGGCAGTACCGGCAGAAAGCCGACGAGATGGAGAAGATGGACGACAGCGGGTGCGACACGGAGGAGGCCAAAATCGCCTTCCGGGCATTCAAGGAGGAGAACGTCCGCTTGTACCGCTGGCTCGCCAAGGGCTGGCCGGAGCATATAGTCGTCAACCGCACCAAGCACTTCAGCGACACGGAGTAAAGATACATCGACTTGCACCAAGCACTTCAGTTAAAGTATGCATGCAGTAGAAACACGACCATGTTTGGCAGCGGCAAATTGGTGTTTGTGCATGGCAGATATGTGTGATGTTAGAATCCAGATTGGTTTTTCATTAGGATCTCGAAAGTACTCCTAAAAAAAGATTTTTGTTTTCAATTTTTTTTCTTCCTTGTCGATGTTCTACTAATAAAAGACCGAGAATTAAAACGCTCTTATATTAGTTTATGGAGAGAGTATCCATCTGTGTTATCTAGAACGGCAAAGGCTATGTAAATTATCGATGGAACATGTAGCTACTAAAGAGACGACACAATGCTTATTTCGCCTGCAAGGAAGAGTACCTGACCGCCGAGGACATGGAAGCACAAGCATGCGTCCCTCGTCGTAACCCCACTCATGGAGCACGACTAAAACACTTTGCTTGCCTTGCTTTGGCGCATTACAATGCCAGAAAGACCGAGGTATATGCCTTGCATGCACAACTTATCAATCTAACATTTTTCTTTTGAGAACACCAATCTGCTATATAATTCTACTCGTTGATGCACTAACAAGATCTTCCTAAAACAATTTTCAACAACCAGCACAAGTTTGATCTTGCCGAAGCTTTGACATCTAACTGATTTTCTGACGTGTGTGGGACGGCATATGCTCACGTCAACTTCACCGACATTCCCCAGAAGAGAGTAAATTGCTCAAAACAACCACATTTGTGGCCAGGGTACTACAAAACTATCATTTTTTTAAAAAATCACAGAAGACCAACACTTCAGCGTCAAGTGAGTAACAAATCACACCGATTCACATATTAGCTCGCACAAACAGCAAAACTGACTGGCAGGACCCACTTGTCGGTCCAACATGGCATGTCTATGTGTACACTTTGCTGAGCTGGAATGTGGGTCCCACATGTCATCCACCTATCTCCTTTTCCCTCTCTTCTTCTTCACCATCCTCTTCTCCTTTCCCGTCCTCCTCTCTCTCTGGTCGCGGAGCTTCGGCGGAAGCAGCAGGCCGCAGTGGTGCATCTCAGGGGTAGGGCGGGGCGGGGAACTTCAGCGTTCGAAGCGCTGCCTTGCCGGCTAGTGCGGGGCGGCGGCGCTGCAGGTACGGGGCTGGGCGTCGCTGTAGGCGCGGGCGGGGGACGACAGCGCTGAAATTGCAGGCGCGGACGAGGGACGATGGAGCTGCAGGCACATAGACGAAACTCAGACGCGGGACGGTGCATGTGGGCGACATGCGCAGACTTGGGATGGTGGAGATGCAGGAGCTGGTATGCGCACTACAGGCGCGGGGCTGCGGAACATCATGGGCAGGTCCAGGCCGGCGACGTTGCAGGCGCAGGTGCGAGGCGACGACGCTGCAAGCCAGGGCCACCGGCGTTGCAGGCGAGATGCAGCAGCACTGCAAGCTCGAGCGCATGGCGGTGTTTGCCGGCGAGCGCGAGGCGACGGTGCAGCAAGGCAGGATTGCCGGCGGGCGCTCCTCCTTGAGATCGGCCTCCATCCGCCGGTGGATCTGGTGTGAAGGGAGGGGGGATTTGAGGAGGAAGAAGGATGTCTGAGACAGACGAATGGGACCCCTGTCCACCTCAGCGGGTCAGACATTGACTAGGACTGGTCTATGCCACATCAGCACGGACAGACGGGTCCCACCCGTCAGTTTTGCTGTTCGACACGGCTAAATATCGAAACAGTGCTATTTGTTACTCACTTGACGCAGAGTATGTTTTTTTTGTGGTTTTCGACAAATTAAGACTGTAGCTTTGGAGTACCCTAGCCATAAATGTGCTGGCTTTGAGCAATTTACTCCCTAGAAGACTAATGACCCTATGAAGAGGTTGTTCTTTGCTTTGCTGAGCCTATGTGTGTGCTGCATGTCTCAACTATTGACGATGGTCCCTGTTATGGTATGTTTTCTGGATATATTATTATGTCTCAACTATTGGGGATCGTAGCAGAAAATCAAAATTTTTCCTACGCATCACCAAGATCTATCTATGGAGTAATCTAGCAACGAGCATAAAGGGGAGTGCATCTACATACCCTTGTAGATCGCGAGCGGAAGCGTTCAAGAGAACGGGGATGATGGAGTCGTACTCGTCGTGATCCAAATCACCGATGATCCTAGCGCCGAACGGACGGCACCTCCGTGTTCAACACACGTACGGAGCGGGGATGTCACCTCCTTCTTGATCCAGCAAGGGGGGAGGAGAGGTTGATGGAGATCCAGCAGCACGACGGCGTGGTGGTGGAAGTAGCGGGATTCCAGCAGGGCTTCGCCAAGCGCTGCGGGAGGAGGGAGATGTGTCACGGGAGGGAGAGGGAGGCGCCAGGGCTTGGGATGCGGCTCCCATGCGCCTCCCCACTATATATAGGGGTGGAGGGGGATGGTTTCTTGCCCTCCAAGTCCATTGGGGCGTTGGCAAAGGTGGGGGAAAGAAATCCCATCATTTCCTTTCCCCACCGATTGTTATCCCCCCTTTTTAGGGATCTTGATCTTATCCCTTTGGGATATGATCTTATTCCTTCTAAGGGGGAATCTTGGTGCGCCTTGACCAGGGGTGTGGGGCCTTGCCCCCACTACCCACGTTCATGTGGGTCCCCCCATGCAGGTGGGCCCCACTTCGGAACCTTCTAGAACCTTCCCGGTACAATACCGAAAAATCCCGAACATTTTCCGGTGGCCAAAATAGGACTTCCTATATATAAATCTTTACCTCCGGACCATTCCGGAACTCCTCGTGACGTCCGGAATCTCATCCGGGACTCCGAACAACTTTCGGGTTTCCGCATACTTATATCTCTACAACCCTAGCGTCATCGAACCTTAAGTGTGTAGACCCTACGGGCTCGGGAACCATGTAGTCATGACCGAGACAACTCTCCGGCCAATAACCAACAGCGGGATCTGGATACCCATGTTGGCTCCCACATGTTCCACGATGATCTCATCGGATGAACCACGATGTCAAGGATTCAATCAATCCCGTATACGATTCCCTTTGTCTATCGGTATAGCACTTGCCCGAGATTCGATCGTCGGTATACCGATACCTTGCTCAATCTCGTTACCGGCAAGTCTCTTTACTCGTTCCGTAACACATCATTCCGTGATCAACTCCTTGATCACATATTGTGCACATTATGATGATGTCCTACCGAGTGGGCCCAGAGATACCTCTCCGTCATACGGAGTGACAAATCCCAGTCTCGATTCGTGCCAACCCAACAGACACTTTCGGAGATACCTGTAGTGCACCTTGATAGCCACCCAGTTACGTTGTGACGTTTGGTACACCCAAAGCATTCCTACGGTATCCGGGAGTTGCACAATCTCATGGTCTAAGGAAAATATACTTGACATATAGAAAAGCTTTAGCATACGAACTACACGATCTGTGCTAGGCTTAGGATCGGGTCTTGTCCATCACATCATTCTCCTAATGATGTGATCCCGTTATCAACGACATCCAATGTCCATGGTTAGGAAACCGTAACCATCTATTGATCAACGAGCTAGTCGTCTAGAGGCTCACTAGGGACATGGTGTTTGTCTATGTATCCACACATGTATCTAAGTTTCCTATCAACACAATTCTAGCATGGATAATAAACAATTATCGTGAACAAGGAAATATAATAATAACCAATTTATTATTGCCTCTAGGGCATATTTCCAACAGTCTCCCACTTGCACTAGAGTCAATAATCTAGTTCACATCGCCATGTGATTAACACTCATAGGTCACATCGCCATGTGACTAACATCCAAAGAGTTCACTAGAGTCAGTAATCTAGTTCACATCAATATGTGATTAACACTCAATGAGTTCTGGGTTTGATCATGTTATGCTCGTGAGAGAGGTTGTAGTCAACTGGTCTGTAACATTCAGATCCCTATGTACTTCGCAAAACTTTATGTCATATCGTAGATGCTGCTACCACGTTCCACTTGGAGCTATTCCAAACTGTTGCTCCATTATACGTATCCGGTATCTCCTACTTAGAGTTACCCGGATAGGTGCTAAGCTTGCATCGACGTAACTGTTTACGTCGAACTCTTTATCACCTCCATAACCGAGAAACATTTCCTTATTCCTCTAAGGATAATTTTGACCACTATCTAGTGATCCACTCCTGGATCACCTTTGTACCCTCTTGCCAGACATGTGGCAAGGCACACATCAGGTGCGGTACTTAGCATGGCATACCGTATAGAGCCTATGACAAAAGCATAGGGGACGACCTTCGTCCTTCCTCTTTCTTCTGCCGTGGTCAAGCTTTGAGTCTTACTCAACTTCACACCTTACAAATCAGGCAAGAACTCCTTCTTTGACTGATCTATTTTGAACTCCTTCAAAATCATGCCAAGGTGTGTGTTCTTTTGAAAGTATCATTAGGCGTCTTGATCTATCTCTATAGATCTTGATGCCCAATATGTAAGCAGCTTTATCCAGGTATTCCTTTGAAAAACACCTTTCAAACAACCCTTTATGCTTTCCAGAAATTCTACATCATTTCGAATCAACAATATGTCATTCACATATACTTATCAGAAATGTTGTAGTGCTCCCACTCACTTTATTGTAAATACAAGTTTCTAACAAACTTTGTATACCCAAAAACTTTGATCACTCCATCAAAGCATATATTCTGACTCCGAGATGCTTGCTCTAGTCCATAGAAGGATCGCTGGAGCTAGCATATCTTTTAGCATCCTTAGGATCGACAAAACCTTTCTGATTGTATCATATACAACCTTTCCTTACGAAAACTGGTAAGGAAACTTGTTTTGTCATCCATCTGCCAGATTTCATAAATGCAGCTAATGCTAACATGATTCCGACGGACTTAAGCATCGCTACGGGTGAGAAAATCTCATCGTAGTCAACTCCTTGAACTTGTGGAAAACTCTTCGCCACAAGTTGAGCTTCATAGACGGTGACATTACCGTCCACGTCCGTCTTAGTCTTAAAGATCCATTTGTCTCAATGGCTTGCCGATCATAGGGCAAGTCCACCAAAGTCCATACTTTGTTTTGATACATGGATCCTATCTCGGATTTATCGGCTTCTAACCATTTGTCGGAATATGGGCCCACCATCGCTTCTCCATAGTTCGTAGGTTCATTGTTGTCCAACAACATGACATCTAAGACAGGATCACCGTACCACTCAGGAGTAGTACTTATCCTTGTCAACCTACGAGGTTTGATAGCAACTTGATCCGAAACTTCATGATCACTATCATTAGTTTCCTCTTCAACAGTCGTAGGTTCCACAGAAACATCTTTCTGTGTTGCACTACTCTCCGGTTGAAGTGAGGGTTCGACAACCTCATCAAGTTCTATCTTCCTCCCACTCAAATCTTTCGAGAGAAACTCCTTCTCGAGAAAGGACCCGTTCTTAGCGACAAACATTTTTGTCCTTGGATCTGAGATAGAAGGTATACCCAACCGTTACCAGTGGGTATTCCATGAAGATGTATTTGTCCGCTTTGGGTTCGAGCTTTTCCCGGCTGAAGCCATAAGCATCGCAGCCCCAAACATTAAGAAAACGACAACTTTGGTTTCTTGCCAAACCATAGTTCATACGGCGTCGTCTCAACGGACTTAGATGGTGCCCTATATAAAGTGAATGCAGTTTTCTCTAATGCATAACCTCAAAATAATAGCGGTAGATCGGTAAGATACATCATAGATCGCACCATATCTCATAAGGTTCGATTACGATGTCTGGACACACCATTACGCTGTGGTGTTCCAGGTGGCTTCAACTGTGAAACATTTCCACAATGCCTTAAGTGATTGCCAAACTCATAATTCAGAAAATCTCCCCTCGATCAGATCGTAGGAACATGATCTTCTTGTTATGATGACTATTAATCTTCACTCTGAAATTGCCTTGAACTTTTCAAACGCTTCAGACTTTTGCTTCATTGAGTAAATATACCCATATCTACTCAAATCGTCAGTGAAGATGAGAAAATAACGATATCCACCACACGCCTCAATTCTCATTGGATCACACACATCAGCATGTATGATTTCCAACAAGTCACTTGCCCGTTTTATTTTACCTGAAAACGGGATCTTAGTCATCCTGCCCAAGAGGCATGGCTCGCATGTGTCAAGCGATTCAAAATCAAGTGACTCCAAACATCCATCAGCATGGAGTTTCTTCATGCATTTTATGCCAAAATGACCTAAGCGGCAGTGCCACAAGAAAGTGGTACTATCATTATTAACTCTACATCTTTTGGCATTAATATTATCATCATGTGTATTACAATGATCGAGATTCAACAAACCATTGGGTGCATGACCATAAAGGTATTATTCATGTAAACAGAATAACCATTATTCTCTGACTTAAATGAATAACCGTATTGCAATGAACATGATCTAATCATATTCATGCTCAACGTAGACACCCGATAACATTTATCTAGGTTCAACACTAACCTCGAAAATAGAGGGAGTGTGCGATGGTGATCTTATCAACCTTGGAAACACTTCCAACACACATCGTCACCTCGCCCTTAGCTAGTCTCCGTTCAGTCCGTAACTTTTGCTTCAAGTCACTAATAATAGCAACTGAACCGGTATCCAATACCCAGGTGCTACAAGGAGTACTACTAAGGTACACATCAATAACACGTATATCAAATATACTTTGTTGAAGTTGCCAGCTATCATATCTACCATGTATTTGGGGTGGTTCCGCTACCATGTGACCGTTCCCCTTACAATAGAAGCACTTAGTCTCGAGGTTTGGGTTTAACCATGGGTTCCTTCATCAGAGCGACAACAGGTTTGCCATTCATGAAGTTTCCCTTCTAGCCCTTACCCCTTTTGAAACCAGTGGTCTTGTTAAACCATCAACACTTGATGCTCCTTCTTGATTTCTACTTTTGCGGTACTAAGAACCGCTAACAGCACCGGGATCATCACCATCCTTTGCATGTCATAGTTCATCACGAAGTTCTAGTAGCTTGGTGATAGTGTCTAGAGAATTCCGTCAACCATTATCTCACCTGGAAGATTTAACTCCCACTTGGTTCAAGTGATTTTAGCACCCAGACATTCTGAGCACACGCTCACTAGTTGAGCTATTCTCCTCCATCTTTTTGGCAAAAGAACTTGTCAGAGGTCTCATACCTCTCAACACGGGCATGAGCCTGAAATCCCAATTTCAGCTCTTAGAACATCTCATATGTTCTATGGCGTTCAAAACGTCATTGGAATCCCGATTCTAAGCCGTAAAGTATGGTGCACTAAACTATCAAGTAGTCATCAGGACGTGTCTCTCAGGTGTTCACAACATCCACGGACAACGTTGTAGGGGTTTGCACATCGAGCGGTGCATCAAAGACATAAGCTTTCTGTGCAGCAGTGAGGACACTCCTCGGACTACGGACCCAGTCCACATCATTGCTTACAATATCTTTCAACTTAGTCTTTCTCTAGGATCGTATTAAACAGGGAGCTACAACGCAGTTATTGGTCTACAACATAATTTGCGAAGACAACTTAGACTATTGTTCATGACAATGAAGTTCATCTGATGAACTCCCACTCAGATAGACATCTCTCAAGTCATCTAAGTGATACATGATCCGAATCGACTAGGCCGTGTCCGATCATCACGTGAGACGGACTAGTCATCAACGGTGAACATCTTCATGTTGATCGTATCTTCTATACGACTCATGTTCGACCTTTCGGTCTTCCGTGTTCCGAGGCCATGTCTGTACATGCTAGGCTCGTCAAGTCAACCCTAAGTGTATCGCGTGTGTAAATCTGTCTTACACCCGTTGTATGCGAACGTTAGAACCTATCACACCCGATCATCACGTGGTGCTTCGGAACAACGAACCTTAGCAACGGTGCACAGTTAGGGGGAACACTATTCTTGAGATTTTAGTGAGAGATCATCTTATTCACTACCGTCGTTCTAAGCAAATAAGATGTAAAACATGATAAACATCACATGCAATCAAATAGTGACATGATATGGCCAATATCATTTTGCTCCTTTTGATCTTCATCTTCGGGGCTCCATGATCAT
>LR738714.1:852807547-852845678 GCA_902687465.1 Secale cereale | reverse complement strand
ATTATAAACTTTCTGTTAGTGCCATTAGTTTTCAAATATGAAAATACTTTTTTTGTTTTTCTTGCTTTCTTTGTTGCTTTATTTATTTTATTTTGTTTCTACTTACAACAAAATACTTATTGTTGCTATTTTTATTTTTTTCCATTTTTTTGTTTTGTTTTCTGCATTATTTATTATCTTTTGTTTTTTGCTTTATTTTTTAATTCTTTTTGCTTTTAGGTCAGCAAAATTATAAACTTTCTGTTAGTGCCATTAGTTTTAGAAAAATTATAAACTTTATGTTAATGCCATTAGTTTTCAAATTTGAATAGTCAAATTTTGAATTCTTTGAAATTTGTGTGAATCACAAGTTTGTGATTAACTTTACTTAAAAAATGAACATAGATGCGCCTATAGAGAAAATTCAACCTAAATTCATAATAAATTTCTATGAATTTCAGAGAAATTCACTATGAATTTAGGTCAAATTCCCTGTATAGGGGCATCTATTTTTACTTTGAGAGGAGCTCAACAAGGCAGAGAGGGACGGGCTTATAAACCGGTGTGAGCGCCTTTCGGTTGGCGAGGTGGGACTAAACTCTGACCGCAACGAGGACCAACCGTTTAGATCCCGGTTTGTGGCACAAACCGGGACTAATGGTCATGGGCCAGGGGCGAGGCGCATTGGTCCCGGTTCGTGCGTGGAACCGGGACTAAAAGGTCCAGATGAACTGGGACCAATGGCCCACGTGGCTGCCCTCTTGAGTGTTCTTGGTGAGAACATAGTTGACAAGGAGCGAACCGGGATTAATGGTATTAGGATGGCCGAACCATAAGACATTAAAGCATTTCAAATGAACTCTGAAAAAGTTGAAAGTTGGCATGGTATCATAATTTCACACACATAGCTTGGGTCAGTGGTATCATACTCGTCTGTTATAAATTTGGCATGGTATCATCATAATAGTTGCAGAAGAAAGTCTTCACTTTTTCTTCGCTTGTGTCATTTGCTTATTGCGCCGTAACCATGGATAATCTTCATCGTTTATCAGGATGCTTGGGTCAGCCTTGACTTTGAAGGAAGGAATTTCAGGAAACTTTTCATAATCTTCAGACATGTATGTCTGGCCCTCCACACCCAGGATGTCCCTTTTTCCTGAAATAACTATGTGGCGCTTTGGCTCATCGTATGATGTATTTCATTCCTTATCTTTTCTTTTGGTCTGGTAGACATGTCCTTCACATAGATAAGCTGTGCCACATCATTGGCTAGGACGAACGGTTCGTCAGTGTACCCAAGATTTTTCAGATCCACTGTTGTCATTCCGTACTGTGGGTCTACCTGTACCCCACCTCCTGACAGATTAACCCATTTGCACTTAAACAAAGGGACCTTAAAATCATGTCCATAGTCAAGTTCCCATATGTCCACTATGTAACCATAATATGTGTCCTTTCCCCTTTCGGTTGTTGCATCAAAGCGGACACCGCTGTTTTGGTTGGTGCTCTTTTGATCTTGGACAATCGTGTAAAATGTATTCCCATTTATCTCGTATCCTTTGTAAATCAATACAGTCAAAGATGGTCCCCTGGACAACAAGTACAGCTCATCACAAACAGTGTTGTCACCTCTGAGACGTGTTTCCAACCAACTGCTGAAAGTCCTTATGTGTTCACATGTAATCCAGTCGTCGCACTGCTCTGGGTGTTTGGAGCGCAGATTGTTCTTGTGTTCGTCGACATACGGGGTCGCCAAGGTAGAGTTCTGTAGAACTGTGTAGTGTTCTTGAGACCAAGAATATCCGTCCCTGCATATTATTGAGTTCCTTTCAAGCGTGCCTTTTCCAGTCAGTCTCCCCTCATACCGCGATTTAGGGAGACCTATCTTATTAAGGCCATGAATGAAGTCAACACAAAACCCGATGACATCCTCTGTTTGATGGCCGATGGAGATGCTTCCTTCTGGCCTAGCGCGGTTATGGACACATTTCTTTAGGACTCCCATGAACCTCTCAAAGGGGAACATATTGTGTAGAAATACGGGCTCAGAATGACAATCTCATCGACTAGATGAACTAGGATGTGCGTCATGATATTGAAGAAGGATGGTGGGAACACCAGCTCGAAACTGACAAGACATTGCGCCACATCACTCCTTAGCCTTGGTACGATTTCTGGATCGATCACCTTCTGAGAGATTGCATTGAGGAATGCACATAGCTTCACAATGGCTAATCGGACGTCTTCCGGTAGAAGCTCCCTCAATGCAACCGGAAGCAGTTGCGTCATAATCACGTGGCAGTCATGAGACTTTAGGTTCTGGAACTTTTTCTCTGGCATATTTATTATTCCCTTTATATTCAACGAGAAGCCAGTCGGGACCTTCATACTGAGCAGGCATTCAAAGAAGATTTATTTCTCTTCTTTCGTAAGAGCGTAGCTGGCAGGACCTTCATACTGCTTCCGAGGCATGCCGTCTTTTTCGTGCAAACGTTGCAGGTCCTCCCATGCCTCAGGTGTATCTTTTGTCTTTCCATACACGCCCAAGAAGCCTAGCAGGTTCACGCAAAGGTTCTTCGTCACGTGCATCACATCGATTGAAGAGTGGACCTCTAGGTCTTTCCAGTAGGGTAGGTCCCAAAATATAGATTTCTTCTTCCACATGGGTGCGTGTCCCTCAGCGTCATTCGGAACAGCTAGTGCGCCGGGACCCTTTCCAAAGATTACGTGTAAATGATTAACCATAGCAAGTACGTGATCACCGGTACGCATGGCGGGCTTCTTCTGGTGATCTACCTCGCCTTTGAAATGCTTGCCTTTCTTTCGACATTGATGGTTGGTCAGAAGAAATCGACGATGGCCCAGGTACACATTCTTCCTGCATTTGTCCAGGTATATACTTTCAGTGTCATCTAAACAGTGCGTGCATGCGTGGTTTCCTTTGTTTGTCTGTCCTGAAAGGTTACTGAGAGTGGGCCAATCGTTGATGGTCACGAACAGCAACGCCTTTAGGTTAAATTCCTCCTGTCTGTGCTCATCCCACGCACGTATACCATTTCCATTCCACAGCTGTAAAAGTTCTTCAACTAATGGCTTAGGTACACATCAATGTCATTTCCGGGTTGCTTAGGGCCTTGGATGAGAACTGGCATCATAATGAACTTTCGCTTCATGCACATCCAAGGAGGAAGGTTATACATACATAGAGTCATGGGCCAGGTGCTGTGATTGCTGCTCTGCTCCCCGAAAGGATTAATGACATCCGCGCTTAAAGCAAACCATACGTTCCTTGGGTCCTTTGCAAACTCCTCCCAGTACTTTCTCTCGATTTTTCTCCACTGCGACCCATCAGCGGGTGCTCTCAACTTCCCGTCTTTCTGACGGTCCTCACTGTGCCATCGCATCAACTTGGCATGCTCTCCGTTTCTGAACAGACGTTTCAACCATGGTATTATAGGAGCATACCACATCACCTACGCAGGAACCCTCTTCCTGGCGGGCTGGCCGTCAACATCACCAGGGTCATCTCGTCTCATCTTATACCGCAATGCACTGCATACCCGGCATGCGTTGAGATCCTTGTATGCACCGCGGTAGAGGATGCAATCATTAGGGCATGCATGTATCTTCTGCACCTCCAATCCTAGAGGGCATACGACCTTCTTTGCTGCGTATGTACTATCGGGCAATTCGTTATCCTTTGGAAGCTTCTTCTTCAATATTTTCAGTAGCTTCTCAAATCCTTTGTCAGCCACAACATTCTCTGCCTTCCACTGCAGCAATTCCAGTACGGTACCGAGCTTTGTGTTGCCTTCTTCGCAATTGGGGTACAACCCTTCTTTATGATCCTCTAACATGCGATCGAACTTCAGCTTCTCCTTTTGACTTTCGCATTGCGTCCTTGCATCGACAATGACCCGGCGGAGATCATCATCATCGGGCACATCGTCTGGTTCCTCTTGATCTTCAGTAGCTTCACCCGTTGCAGCATCATTGGGCACATCGTCTGGTTCCTCTTGATCTTCACCAGCTCCCCCATTGTAGCATCACCGTATTCAGGGGGCACATAGTTGTCATCGTACTCTTCTTCTTCGCGGTCTTCCATCATAACCCCTATTTCTCCGTGCCTCGTCCAAACATTATAGTGTGGCATGAAACCCTTGTAAAGCAGGTGGGAGTGAAGGATTTTCCGGTTAGAGTAAGACATCGTATTCCCACATTTAGTGCATGGACAACACATAAAACCATTCTTCTTGTTTGACTCGGCCGCATCAAGAAACTCATGGACGCCCTTAATGTACTCGGAGGTGTGTCTGTCACCGTACATCCATTGTTGGTTCATCTGCATGCATTATATATAATTAAGTGTGTCAAAAACCATTACAGAACATCATAAATAGATAATTAAGTGACCAAATTAATAGAAGTTCATCATCACATTAAAACCAAAGTACATACATAGTTCTCATATAACAACATATAGCTCTCCAAAGCATCTAATTAATTTTCACCATACATTGAAACTATGTAAAACATTTCAATGCGAAAACAAATGCGATCATAATCACAACCAAGGTAACAATTGATCCAACAGCATAATGATACCAAGCCTCGGTATGAATGAAATATTTTCTAATCTTTCTAATATTCAACCGCATTGCATCCATCTTGATCTTGTGATCATCGACGACATCCGCAACATGCAACTCCAATATCATCTTCTCGTCCTCAATTTTTTTTATGTTTTCCTTCAAGAAATTGTTGTCTTCTTCAGCTAAATTTAACCTCTCGACAATAGGGTCCATCTCGATCTTGTGATCATCGACGACTTCCGCAACATGCAATTCCAATTCCATCTTCTCCTCCTCCGATTTTTCCAATTTTTTCTTAGAGGAAATGTTTTCCTCTTCAACTAAATTTAACCTCTCCACAAGAGGGTCAGTTGGAATTTCCGGTTCAACTACCTCCTAGACATATAAAAACATCTATGCATGTCAGGTTGGTCGGCATAATTGTCATAAACACTAAAACAAATAGTTATAAATTAAAGATAATATACCACATCCGAATCGTAGACAGGACGAGGGCCCACGTGGGTGGATAGATCAAAACCATCGCACTATATAATAACAAGCAATAATAAACATAAGAAAATTAGACAAATATCTATCTAAAGCAATAATAACAAGCAATAATAAAAGTACGAAAAGCATGGACATAACAAGAGGCTCAACACGGTGGTGCCGGTGACGAGATCGGCGGGGGCGATCGATGGCGGCGAAGACAGGGACGGGACGTGATGGACCGCTAAACCTAGACAAATCTCGGAGAAAATGGAGCTTGGAGTTCGAGCTTCGAGAGGAGAAAAGCTTAACTAGTGTGGCTCGGGCATTCCATCGAACACGTTGTGTGCATAGGAGGTGAGCTAGAACACCACCAAGCCCTCTCCCCCTCGGCCAGAAAAAACAGAGCAGTGTGCTCTGCTCTTACGCGAGGGGGTATATATAGGCACCTCATTGGTCCTGGTTGGTGACATGAACCGGGACTAAAGGGGAGCCTTTGGTCTCGGGTCAAGTCACCAACCGGGACTAATGGTGGTGGGCCAGGAGGAAGGCCCATTGGTCCCGGTTCGTCCCACTAACCCGGTCCAAAAGGTCCAGACGAACCGGGACCAATGGCCCACGTGGCCCGTCCGGCCCCCTGGGCTCACGAACGGGGTCCAATGCCCCCATTGGTCCTGGTTCTGGACTGAACCGGGACTAATGGGCTGACCCGGCCTGGACCATTGGCCCGTTTTCTACTAGTGGAGATGCATTAGCAAGAGCCTTGTATTCTACTTCAGTGCTCGATCTTTACACAATAGCCTGTTTCCTTGCACTCCATGACATAAGGTTTGATCCCAGAAACACAGCAAAACCACCTATGGAGCTTCTATCATCAGGACACCCAGCCCAGCCAGCATCTGAGTATGCACTAACTAGCATGGATGGTGACTTAACAATCTTCATTCCAAGTCCCATTGTAAACTTTAGATACCTCAGAATTCTCTTTACTGTAGTCCAATGAACTGTACTTGCTGCATGTAAAAACTGACATACTTTGTTGACAGAATATGAAATATCAGGTCGAGTCAATGTTAAGTATTGTAGAGCACCAACAACCCTTCTATAGTTTGTTGCATCATTTGGTCCAAGTAATTCACATCCTTCAACTGTAAGTTTCTCAGAAGTGAAGAGTGGCGTACTTACTAGTTTGCAATGTTCCAGTCCTACCCTTCTTATAATATATGTGGTGTATTTCTCTTGTGTAAGAAGTATTCCATCCTTGATCTATTTTACCTCTATACAAAGAAAGTAATGAAGATCACCCAAATCCTTGAGCGCAAATTCCACATTGAGATCACGAAGCAGAGAGGTAGTGGCTTCTGAGCTGGAACTATCAACAATTATATCATCAACATAGACAAGAACAAACATAGAAATGTTGCCTTTGTTATAAAAGAATAGTGAGGTATCTGCCTTGCTTGAAATAAAACCAAGTTGTTGTAACTGAGTGCTCAACCTAGAGTACCAGGCTCTTGGGGCCTATTTTAAGCCATACAAAGCTTTGTCCAACTTACAGACAAAATGAGGTGTGCTTTTGTTTTCATACCCTGGTGGTTGCCGCATGAACACTTCTTCCTCAAGAACACCATGAAGAAACACGTTCTTGACGTCTAGCTGACGTAGACTCCACCCTCTGGAAATAGATATAGACAATACAAGTCGAATAGTAGCTGCCTTAACAACATGGCTAAAGGTATCCTCATAATCAATTCCAAACCTTTGTTTAAACCTTTTTGCAACCAATCTAGCCTTGTATCTATCTATACTTCCATCAGACTTGCTTTTAATTTTATAGACCCACTTGCAATCAATCAAATTCTTTCCCTTTTTCGGTGGTACAAGATGCCACGTTTTATTTTTCATGAGTGCTTGATATTCATTGTCCATAGCCCTTTCCATTCTTTGTGAGCAAGAGCTTCGGCTAAATGAGTGGGTTCACCAGAACTAGTGAGAAAAGCATACTTGTGAGGATCATACCTTACTGTACTGTCCTTGTATTCCTTAGGCTTGAATACTGCAGATTTTGATCTGGTATAGCGCTGAGGTATTTCAGATGGCACATGTGCAGCGGCTGTCGTAGTTTCCACAACACCAGAGCCAGTCGTAGAAGATCCTGCCAAATCACCCTGGACTGCCGTGCCACAAGGCACCAGATCCGAGATTGGCACGGAATCCAGGGAGATTCTCCTTGCACTAGGCACCCCAGCAGGAGGGCTCCGCTTGGTGCTATTGGCGGGTCCCACTTCGGTCGGGCTGTCGGCCATAGGACGCGCCGGCTCCCATGTGGCGCGTGGGGACGGGCTGCATCCCGCGCCGTCTGGGTCCACGCCCGAGTCTTGGTCGGCCACGGGCTCGACAGATGGGCTAGCCCCGCCACTTGGCACCATGTACGGGAGACGCGGGAGGCGCCGCTGCATGCCGAACAACAGGGCTGTCAGCCTAGGATCGCGCCCGGCTATCAACCTGGGATCGCGCGCCTTCCCTGGAGCCGCTGTTCTACGCCAAATCAGCATCGGATCCAGCGCTGCTTTTGTCCTTTCCTGCACACATAAAATCATAGCCAAGTGCTGCATTTTTTTCATTAGTATCTGAATTTTCTTCTGGACTAGACACATGATCATGTTCTATTTATTCTCCCCCATGATCAGTACGTGTCAAAGGATCCGAGAGAAGAGAGATTTCTGCTCGAAGAAGGGCTCCCACATTGGGATGAAGTTTGGCAAAAGGGAAGATAGTTTCATCAAAAAATCACATCCCGAGAGATGTAGATGCGTCCAGTTGAAACTTGTAGACACTTGTAAACTTTATGAAGATTGCTATAGCCGATAAAGACGCATTGAGTGGAGTGAAACTCAAGTTTGTGGCGATTATATGGACGAAGATTAGGATAGCATGCACATCCAAAAACTTTGTGGGAATTATAATCTGGCTTTTGATGAAACAACCGTTCTAAGGGAGTTGTGTTCCCAGTAACCTTACTAGGCAAATGATTGATAGGATAGGTGGTGGCAATAAATGCTTCATCCCAATACTTTAGAGGCATAGATGCATGAGCAAGAAGGGAAAGGCTTACTTCAACGATATGACGGTGTTTACGTTCGGCAGAACCATTCTGTTGGTGTCCATGTGGACATGAAACATGATGCTCAATGCCTATGCTTCGAAAGAAGGAGTTGAGTTTCTCATACTCTCCTCCCCAGTCACTCCGGACTATAATGATTTTCTTGTCAAATTTACGCTCAAGAAGTTTTTGGAATTCTTGGAAGAGAGAAAATAATTCGGATTTGAACTTAAGCAAGTATATCCAAGTAAACTTACTATAATCATCAATCAAGCTAACATAATATTTCTCTCTTCCAAAGGAATCTCTGGCAAGGCCCCATACACCACTGAATAACAGTTCCAACGGAGCATGATACACACTATTTGACCCAGGATAGGGGAGTTGATGACTCTTGGCACATTGACAAGCATCACAAACAAACTCTTTATTCTCACTACTAGACAATTGAAGATTGCCTTTATTCACTACTTGATCAACTCTCTTTAATGAAGGATGACCTAATCTTTGATGCCACCTCTCTAAGGACGGCTTGACGATGGAGTAGACTTGACGATGATGCTTGCGGCTAAAAGCTCTTGATGTGACAGGATATAGACCGCCGACGCATCTACCGTGATGGAGGAGCTCCCTCGTTGCCCGATCCTTAATGAAAAAAAATACGTGGGATGAGTTTCAAAAAAGATATTATTATCGGCTGACAAACGAGACATGGAAGCAAGGTTTTTGTTGGCTTGAGGAACATGAAAAACATCTTTTAGAAGAATATCACGTTTAGCATTAGGGAAATTAATAAAAGATTGACGAATGTGACATATGTCCATACCTCCTCCACTTGCGGCGGTGTTTATCTGATCATTGCCATAATATCTCTCTCAGTTTGCAAGCTTCTCCAATTAACTGGTGACATGATCTGTGGCTCCGGAGTCAGCATACCAGTCGGTTTCCCCAGCTTCTTCTTGCTCCCTGATGGCTGCAGCAAGGTGGCGCACTTCGGGCACGTAATCTTCATCATAGCGATGCCAGCAATCTTTCACCTCATGCCTTGACTTTTTGCAAAGCTGGCAACGCGGCCTGATGTTGGAGTAGGAGGCACCGGAGGAGCGTGGGCTAGAGTTGTTGGCGCGCCCACGCCTGCTGTTGTTGTTGTTGCCACGACCGCGCCCCTGTTGGTGACCACGGTGACCACGGCTGGTGACCACGGTGACCACAACCTTATCCTCCAGTGCCGCGACCGCGCCCCTTGTAGCAGATTCATACGAGCTTCAAAGCTCAGCAACCGATTGTAGAGCTCCTGGACGGTCACCGGCTCCATACGTGCAGCCAGGGCCGAGATCACCGGGTTATACTCTATGTCCAGCCCTTTGAGCACATAGGAGGTTAACTCTCCTTCAGAGAGGGGATCACTAGTGCAGGCGATCTCATCGGAGAAGGCCTTGATCTTCGCCTGATACTCGGGCATGCCCATGCTTCCTTTGTGTAGATTGGCGAGGGTGATGCGGGTGTTAACGATGTGCGCTTGCGTCTGGGCAGCGAAGGAGGCATGAATGGCACTCCACACCTCGGCCGCCGTCTGAAGGGTAGCGACATGCGCAAGAACCTCACGTGACAGAGATCCCATAAGGTATCCTTGTACCTGTTGCTGCAGGACGTACCAGATTGACCTGGCGTAGTTGAAGACCTGCTCCTCCTTCCCATCTTTGGTGATAGTGATGGTAGGAGGGGGCGCCGGGCTTGCGGCGTCAAGGAAGTGCTCCATCTGTGCCCCCTTGATTTGGGGTAGCATGATGGCCTTCTAGAGGAGGAACTTTGTCCTCGTGAGCTTCTCAGATGGAGGAGATCCGAGAGAGGATACGCTGCTGGAGGTGGAAGAAGATGCATAGCTGGAAGGTGCGGATTGGGTAGACAGGGCGCTCATGGTGGATCCAATCTGGGCGGTATTGGTGGAGGCGATGGTGGAAGCAGCGGTGCTGGCGTTGGTGCCTGACATGGTTTTCTCTCGACGACTCTCTCTGGATAGGATTCAGGTTTCTCTCTCGATCAACTAGATCGATCTCTCATGAAAGCTAGACGTACGAGAGGAAGGGCTCTGATGACCATGTAAGATTTGATAGGAAGCGTTGAACCCTTTGTCTCGGGCCGCATGTGTATTTATAGGTGAGTTGCCGTGGCTTACAAGGTTTTGAAACAGTTTAAACATATCCTACTACCTCTATGTATCCTATTCTAACACTGTGTCTTCCTTTTTCCTTGAGCAATCTCTCGTTCGCGTGGTTTCGTTCAAAGGGCACCTCAGGTGCAGACAAACACGTCGAAGAACACACACACGTTGGTGTACCCCGTCTTGTTCCCCTTGAACTAGAAGTTGATCTCGTCATGATTGTCCCACAGACAATGTCTGAATTTGGCAATCAATTGATGCACATACAGTTAGAATTGCATGCAGTACAAGCTGATTGGTAATCTAAAACTGGAAGCGCCAATGTACATACCTAGTATGTGCTGACGGTAACGGTGCCAACAGGCGGCGGGGTTCTCCAGGACGAGCTTGATGTGGTGGGTAGAGATGCTAGCATAGATGAACTGCCTCTTCGTCTGCAGCAAGCAGTCAGACTAGTTGCTCTTTAGGACAGGGCACGACACAGATGAACGCATGCCGGCGCAAGGCACACACGCAGCTCACGTTCCCCCGCCATCGCTCGGTCCCTCGGTCCAGACCGAGCTTTCGCCTCGCTGGTCCGGTTCAGGGAAACAGGCCCGCTGGGTACTTCGGTCCGGTCCGGTCCGGACTCCGGACCGGTCGCAACCTTTCCAAAGCATGGCTCGGTCCGGGACCGGACTGGCCCAGACCGTGTCCACCCTGAATCACACACACCAATGCTTTTAGGCCTGTTAAGGCTGCCACACTTTCTGCCTCTTCTGCACTCTTGCACTTGCCGATATTCTTGCAAACAGAAATGAACACTTGTCCCAAGCTATTTCATGCAACCACACCAGCTGCGCTCAGATCATTTTCGAGGAGTACGCCGCATCCGTATTAATTTTGGCATATCCCACCGGTGCCCTGATACGTCCACAACGTATCTATAATTTCTGCTTGCTCCATGCCTATTTTTGGTGATATTGCTATGATATTTATACACTTCCATACACTTTTGATCATATTTTGACTAACCTATTAACTCAGTGCACCCCAGTGCCAGTTTCTGTTTTCTGCTGTTTTTGTATTTCAGGTTTTCCCGTCACGAAAACTGCCAGAAAAATCAGGGAAAAATTATATAAAAAATCAGCGTTCCGGAAGCTTCCACACGGCCGAAGTAGGGCCGGAGGGGGGCCACCAGGGCTCTAGGCACCCTGGTGGCGCGGCCCCCCTCCTGGCCGCGCCGGGGGGGCGCCTGGGCCCCCCAGGCCTCCGCTGATGCCCCCCTTTGGCATATATTTAACACCCGTCGAGGAAACCCTGATTCCAGACCCCTTTTCTCCAGACGCAATTCCGATCTCCGCCGCCATCGCCATCAAGCTTCGGGGGACCAGAATTCCTGTGCCGGCACCCTGCCGGGACGGGGAAGTGCCCCCGGATTCATCTCCATCGACGTTGCTTCCTCCCTCGATGATGCGGGAGTAGTTCCTCCTCGGGGCCGAGGTTTCTACCAGTAGCTATGTGGTCAATTCTCTCTCCCATGATGTGATCTTCGTTGTGATCATAGGCTATGTTAATCTAGGGTGATCCCGTGATGTTTCCCCTTCCTCTATGTATTGGATTGATGTACTCACTTGTCTTTATCTAGTATAATCCCCGAGACCAAGGTGACAGCGGTCTATTGGACATTGATTAGAAAAATATTTTCATGAGTGATTTCCTCTCTTGTGTGTTGATTGAAGATTGAGAGTTTCTTGGTGCTTGTCTTTGACTATCCTTTAGATATGTTGTGGTGATTGTGGGACTCTCTTTGGATGGCCGCGATGACATTGGGAAATCCTTAGATTGAGAACTACGAACTTTGAGGTGTGCTTTTGTAGCCCTACATAATTATCGTCCTCTCTTGACCACGAAGGAATGACCTCCGGGTGCGTCTCCATTGCATGTTTTATGGGAAATATCATGTGATTCGATTATGTTAATGTTGTTGGGAGTTGCCACTAGTGAAAGTATGAAGCCTAGGCCTTGTTTCCACCATTGCAATACCATTTGTGCTCACGTTTACCACTTGTTTGCTTGCTGCACTTTTTATTACAGATTTATATTACTTTGCTTTGCCACTCCTATCATCCATATTTTACCATCTCTTCGCCGAACTAGTGCACCTATACATCTAACAAGTGTATTAGGTGTGTTGGGGACACAAGAGACTTCTTGTATCTTAGTTGTAGGGTTGCTTGAGAGAGACCATCTTCAACCTCTACTTCCCTGAGTTCGATAAACCTTAGGTCATCCACTTGAGGGAAATTGCTGCTGTCCTACAAACCTCTACGCTTGGAGGGCCAACATAGTCTACAAGAGTAGAAGCGTGTGTAGACATCAAGCTATTTCTGGCGCCGTTGCCGGGGAAGTGAGTGCTTGAAGGTATATCTTTAGATCTTGCAATTAAAATTTTCGTTTCTTGTTTTTAGTTTCACTAGTTATGTTCATGGAAAACCGTGCTATTGGATCGTTTCTTATGGGAAGACGCCCCACACCTGTGGTGGTTGCTCCTCCCCCTACTGAAATTGTGCCCTATAAAATACCAGCTGGTATTATCGATTATGTTTTGGCTAATCGTTATGCAGGAGACAGACATCCCGGTGAACACTTGCTATATCTGTCACAACTATGTTCATTATTTAAGCTTGCAGGTGTATCAAGGGAGTTTGTCATGAGGAAATTATTTGCCTTGTCACTGAAAGGAAAAGCATTGGAATGGTATAGGCTACTAGATGACTCTCACCTACTGGATTGGGAAGAGATCCAGTCTCTCTTTTACTCCAAGTTTTATCCTCTTCATGAAGTCCATGAGAATAGGAATTATGTTTATAATTTCTATCCTCATGACGGAGAGAGCATAGCTCAAGCTTGGGGGAGACTGAAAACGTTAATGCTAAAATGTCCTAACCATGGGCTCCCCAAAGATATGATTATTACTAATTTCTATGCGAGGCTTTCTTGACAGAATAAAGATTTGCTCGACGCTTCCTCTATGGGTTCTTTCACAAACGAAAAGATTGATGCTAAATGGGAACTCCTTGAAAGAATTCAACGCAACACTGAAATTGGGAGATCGACAAAGGTAAAGAGTCAGGTATAATTTATGAGTATGATTGCATTAAGTCCTTTGTTGAAACTACAAGTTTTAATAAGTTTAGTGCTAAGTTTGGGCTTTGTCGTGGAATTAGCATGACAGATGTTCGGTTTAACAGACTTGATGATGGAACCATCGCACGGGTTAGCTTGAAGGGGTTCATAGCACACAAAGGACACAGAAAGTTTATACTAGTTCGGCCACTTCGATGAAGGTAAAAGCCTACGTCTAGTTGGTTTGGTATTGCTTGGGCATCGGTTTACAGGGAGCGGATCGCTTGCCTGTAGTCTCGACGGGTTGATTCTTGCTTCCCCCTGAACCGTCGCCGGGTCGTCCCTTTATATAGAGAGGCGACGCCCAGTCCGGTTTACAGAGTCCCGAGGCCGGCTCATACTTGTGTCCGCCTCGGTCTCTGTTCTTTCTTCCTTGTTCCTCAAGTTACATCATCAGGCGGTTTACAAATCGTAACTCTATACATGGGCCCTAAGATCTCATGGGCCGTAGCTTATTACTAAATATTACAACATATAATAGTAATCCGGTTTATACTAGCCGGTTCATACCTGCTAGTAATATCCCTGACATTAGGCCCCAGAATGATTTGAACTTGTTCACATCAATCTCCCTTGTCTTTTATAATTTTCTTCTGTGTCTTCTCATTTTTTGGTAAACCGGCCCTGACGTCATCCTTGAAAATCACGGAACCTGATCGTGACATCATTTCCTCATTTAATGCCGTGAGCTGTACTGTAGCTTTGTTTAATGGTTATCCTGAAGATCGAGGCTTCAAAAGGATCTTTATCCGATCTTTGCTCCCTCGAATCCCGCACCTGTCGCTTCGTATCTGACCTTCGTTTATAAATACCGCCGTCCTCATTCGTTTATCATCTTCTCGCATCTTCTTCCTCTGTCTGTCGCCCGAGCTTCAAGATGCCATTGACGCCCGAGCTCGAACCGCCGCCGTCGACCGCCGAGTCCGAGACTTCACTGGCCGCTGCATCAACCTGACTTTGACCAGAGAACTCCCCCGCTGATCTCCACTGTTCCAGGTATGTCTTTCCTCCTCATTGTAGATCCACGTCCTCTAGGGTTCTTCCCTGTGCCTCCGCCATTAGAGCTTTAACGAAAGCTTTGCCTTGTACATCTTAAACGCCCGTTTCACAGAAATTTTTGACCTTTATATCTAGATCTTAAATTTTTACCTTTGTTCCGCTAGTATATGCTTTAGATCTCGTCACCTACACTCATCCTGTAGATTCATCTGCTCCGCATAAGATCCTTGCAGTTCTTCCCGTTCGTCCTTGTCTTTATTTTCCTTTTTCTTGCATGCTCAGATCTGTTCTGCCTTTAGCTGTTTGCAAAAACTTGTTTTTTCTCCTTTGTAGATCTATTAGGTATACTCCGGTTTATACTGTCCTGCCCTGTTCCATGATTTTTTTTTAAAATTGAACGTGACGGTTTAGCTGTTCCTCTTTTGCTGTCATGAACCGGCAGTAACATGGCTCCTTGTTATTGCCGGGTTAACCATATCATTAGTCCCTTGTCTAAACCGTTGCGTAATCTTCGTAGATATCTTCCGGTTTATACTGTTGTACCCGCATAATCCGTTTTTGCAGTTTATCTTTTCAGCACTCGCTCTTCTGCCATTATGGCCAAACAATTTGTGTCTTGTGACTGGGTACCTTCCATCATCACGGAAGACGACTTGGTTAGAATTGCTGCCATTGGTACCTTAGGCCCTCAATCTGTTTTGAAGTGGCGGGCTCCAGGAAACGAATGCCCTCCTACTCCCAGAGAAGGGGAGGTTATTGTTTTCTTTGATCACATAACTCGAGGCTTCACACCCCCCGGTTCAAAGTTTTTCCGGGATGTACTTGCCGCCTTTCAACTCCATTCTCAGGACATAGGTCCTAACTCTGTCTCCAATATTTGTGACTTCCAAGTGTTTTCAGAGGTGTATCTGCAAGAAGAACCGTCTGTTGATCTATTCCGGGATTTCTTTCACCTGAACCGGCGTACGGAATTCACCAGCGGACCGCATCAGGAACTCGGCGGGGTTAGCATCCAGAAAAGGAGAGACGTAGTCTTTCCCCATGCCGCTCTCCACACACACCTAAAGGAGTGGAACAAATCTTGGTTTTACTGTGTTGACACTTCTCCTGAAGGGGAAAACCCACTGCCGGGTTATCGAGAGCACCGTCTTCCGGAGGATCACCCTCTGCCACAACGACTCAGCTCCACCGAACGGCCCCGGTTTGCGTCTCAGCTTTCCAGACTGAAAGCTTTTTATGGCCAACGGTTTAATAGGAACCGATTTTATGCACTGTTGGCTCTCTTGGAGTATTCTTCCCTTGAGTCGGCGATCGCAGTTGATGTGGCAGTATTTTGGTAAACCGGACGACCCTCAATGGTTTACCAAGGATAAACTTTCTGAATCGGAGGTTATTGAATCGGCTAAGAAGATGCTCAACGTCTCCTTAGCAGACTGCAGCAAAGTCGGATTAGCTCCGTATTACAAGAAGAACAAGCTGCCTGCGGTAAGCTTTGCTTTGTCATGTATTTGTAATCCGTTCGTTTAAACCGTTCTTTCAATTATCTTTTCTTCCTTCGAATAGGCTGAGGATCCTTTCTGGAAGAGAAAACCTCAGGAGAAACCCGGCAAACAAGCACGCCGGAAGACCTTTGCTAATAAGAAAAGAAAAGCAGCTGTTGACTCTAGTTCTCACGCTGAGGATGACGATCCGGATTCCGAGGTATGAATTAATCCGGCTTTAATTTGCTTGCTTGTGCTCATATCTGTATCTAATGATAACTTTCCACAGGAGTTGGCTGAAGGTGATAAACCGGCCGAAGTTGAGGTAACTATCCTTTCTTCCGATTCAGAACCGCTTCCACAAAAGAGTCGTCGGACAGTCTGGAAATATCAATTTTCTCATCCTTATGCTCAATTGGATCCTAATTTTCTTTTGAAGAAACAACAACATGAAGCTCTTCGCCGGACCACTCGCCATAGCGGCTTGGCAGTGGAGTCATCTAAAATTTCTCTCACTCCGGCTCGGAGGCGCCGCCCTGAGGTTATACTCTCTCCAACTCTCCTTCATCCCAAGGCCGGGCTTATCCGAAAACCTCTTAAACCGTCTGATCCTGATTATCAGGAGACTCCATTATCCTCCTCTGGTGAATCGACTGCTACGCAACTTCCCCCACTAAAAACTGTTCCAGGGTAAGTCTTTTAAACTTATCCGGTTTATGATTATATTTTGCTTCACCATCTTAACTCGTTTTCCGAACTTATTTCAGCAAGCCAAAGCCTAGCAAAAAACAAAAGGCAAACAAACCCACTGCTGAGACTTCTGCAGATGATCCGGCGGTTGATCCGGCAACAACCGTCCCTCCAAAGGGCGAGCCTACAACTCCTCTTGAAAATCATGCGCCTACGGATCATATCTGAGTGCCCGAGAACCCTACTGCTGATAATATCCACAATCCGCCAAGTCCTGCCCGGGCCAATTCTCCTCAAGTCAATCCGGCATCTCCTAGTCCGGTTCACAATACAGCTCCACCAACAGCACCTGCTTCTCCAGAAGTTGAAGTGACTGGCACTGCTTTCGTTGCTCCGGCTGAGCCCACTGTTTTGGCCAAACATACGGCTAAAGCGGAGAAGCTGCATAAAGAGAAAGGTAAATGGAGCACCGAGCTGTCCAATCTTGCTGAGATGAGTGCCCAGGAGCTCTATTCCGGGTACTTGAACCGGCTCCACGGCAGCCGAGATTATGAAGCGGGCTTGGTTAATCTGATGAAAGAAAAATATGAGGTAATCCTTTCCTTCTGACTTTGTGCTTTTGATATGCCTCTAACTATCTCATAATAGCCCCCAGGTTCTGGTTTAGCTGCATGTTGAAGGTGAACCGGAACTTTATAACTTGAACAATTGATCTTACATTAGCCCCCAAGTATCAAGTAGATAACTTGGTTATGTATTTGATACTTGTAAGAATTTCTTCTGATACTTCAATGTTCCATTAGCCCCCAAGTGTCAACTAGACAATTTGCTTGTGTGCTTGAGATTTTTTTCTTTGAACTGCTGCTGTTTATTGTTTTAACTTTACATTAGCCCCCAAGTGTCAAGTATACAACTTGTTTGTGTGCTTGAGACTTGTCTGATTTTTGCTTCTTATCACTTGATTTTACTTGTAGGCTGACTTAAACCGGAATGCTGATGAGATCAATGAGCTTCGGAGCCGCCTTGCTGAAACAGAGTCTGCTGCTTCGAAAGCCAAGAAAGATCTTCAGGTGAGTTTAAGGACTGCTGAAGATCTGAAAAAATTCTTTGAAGAAGAGCGGTCCACTTTTGAGGTTCAGAAAAAAGAGCTGGAGAAAAGGGTTCAGGATGCTGAGGGGGCGCTTAATCCGGTTACTGAAGAGCTAACCGGGTTAAAGCGGCAAATTGAGTTAATGACTTCTGCAATCTTTGGTAAGTATAATCTGAACTCCTGCTTCATCCTTGCCAGCTTCCATCTGTGCCGATTTAACTGTGATATTGATATGCAGGGCGTCGTGTCACCCATCTCGGGGATGATCTACGGAAGAAGCTTAAGGCATGTTACACTTTGGTCGAGCAGCTGTATTCCGGCGCTCAGAGGATCATCAGTGCAACATCTTTCGGTAAACCGGCCCCCACGACCATCCAAGGCACGTTAGAAAAGTTGTCTGTTCTACCAGTGCGTCTAGAAGAAGTTAAGAAATCTGCTGCTCGAGCCGGTGCCCTCATGGCACTTACCAGGGCTAAAGCCTGGGTCCCGGATCTTGATCCGGAAGAAGCTTTGACAGGATTTCCTGACACTAAAGAAGATGGATCCACTTTTACCGCGAAGGACCTCCACGCCTTGACGAAGGAGATGCGTCCCCTCGCCAGCAAGCTTGCAGCTGAATCCGATTTATCCAGGTATCATCCGGGGTACGACTTGCAAAACGAGCGGTGGAGCGGCCGGTTTATGACACCGTCAATTTAATCCCACCAGTTCGCCCTCATACCTTCGCTCCAGATATCGAACCTTCTGAACTTATCAGTGAAGAGATGTACTTCCGGGCCCTGACGAAGATTGACTGGTGTGTTCCGGACTTCCAACCGCTTCAAGAAGAAGAAGAAACTCCGGATCAAGTCGATGCCCAGCCGTCGCAGCAGGAGGGAGCATAGCTCATAACTTATTGTTGTAGTTGCAGCCCCGCTTTATCAAACAATCTTTTAAACCGTCAGGCTTGCTATGCCTTGTAATAGGATAGCTGAAACTTTATCCGTTTTGATTCGGATATTCTGACTTCTTGTTTTTGACGTTTGCCAATTTAAATTTCGTCTGATGTCGGTTATCGTGCGTGTCATCTGTTCCTGCATAAGTAAAACTGAAAACATGTCCTAGCGGTTTACCACTGGACATATTAAATTGCTCTCACAGTATATCAAACAAGTATATACTTATATCAGAAATAAATTTATACCTGAGACCAAGCATGCTCAATACTCTTAATCCAGTAGAATTTAAAATTTCTTGATGAAGATCTTCATGGATCCAATAACAAACCCGGGCTTGATAAAAGACACCGGTTTATATCGTTCTGAAACTTTGTCCAGAAGTTTGTAGCTTGCTGCCTGATGGATGATCCGGGTTATAATGAACACCGGTTTATTTATGCTGGTATTCATGATCCACACTTTTAACTTTATAGATATGTGGTCAACTTCTGTAGCTGTTCCACTTCGGTTTAAAGAGTCATAAAACATAAACACCAAAAGATGCGAATTTGCAAATAAAACCATGTAGTCGAGGCTTTTTAAGAGCTGTCAGGCTCAAAGCAAGGTTGAGCCAATCACTGAATGCGGGAATCCCGTCTGTCCAGAGGGCCGGTGGATGTGGATTATCCATCTTTCCATATGAACCATAAGAAAAAATTTAGCCAATCACTGAATGCGGGTAAACCCGTCTGTCCAGAGGGCTGGTCGATGGATGCGGGTAAACCCGACTGTCCATAAGAATTTTAGCCAATCACTGAATGCGGGTAAACCCGACTGTCCAGAGGGCCGGTCGATGGATGCGGGTAAACCCGACTGTCCATATAGTTTTCCCTGGCTCCATGGAATCATGGGTAGATCTTGAAGTGTCCTCTCTTGTACCGGATGTGACCTCATGCTCTTCAGAGAGTTTTATTGCTTCTGTGTATATTCTGCAAAAAATCAGTTTTAAACCGGCCAATATGTTGAAATATAACATATGATAAGACATACATGGTTGTCCTCACAAGATATTTGTATTGGAAAAAAGGCTGAGCCCCCGGTTTAACGAGGGTGCCGATTTATTCATTGATCATAATATATACATAGGATATACAGTGGAGCTCATAGCTCAAGTATAGTATGGCCGTAAATGGGCGATGTTCCATGGCCTCTTCGTCTCCTCCTCTGATGTCCGTGAGTCCTTGTGTTCTCGAACGTCCAGCAGGTAACATGAACCGTTGTGCAGATTCTTGCTGACCACAAAGGGCCCTTCCCAAGGTGGGGATAATTTGTGCATATCTGTTTGATCTTGGATGAGCCGGAGTACCAAGTCGCCCTCCTGGAACATCCTTGTTTTGATCCGGCGGTTGTGATATCTCCGTAAGTCTTGTTGATAAATTGCAGATCGTGCTGCAGCTATATCATGCTCTTCATCCAGCCGGTCCAAACTGTCTTGCCTTGCTTGCTCGTTGGCCGCTTCAACATAAGCCGTTACCCTTGGTGAATCATGACGGATATCACTTGGAAGGACCGCTTCAGCACCATATACCATGAAGAAAGGTGTATAACCTGTGGACCGGTTTGGTATGGTGTTGATACTCCAAAGAACAGATGGTAACTCCTCAACCCAGCATCCTGGGGTTCTCTGTAAAGGAGTCATAAGCCGGGGCTTGATACCTCGCAAAATCTCCTGATTCGCCCTTTCAGCCTGACCATTGGATTGGGGGTGGGCCACAGAAGATACATCCAAGCGAATATGTTCTCGTTGACAGAATTCTTCCATCTCACCTTGAGATAAATTGGTGCCATTGTCTGTGATGATGCTGTGCGGAAAGCCAAACCGGAAAATTACCTTTTTGATGAATTTGACTGCCGTTGCCGCATCACACTTGCTTATAGGCTCTGCCTCAATCCACTTGGTAAACTTGTCCACTGCTACTAATATATGAGTTTTCTGATCTTGGGATCGCTTGAAGGGTCCAACCATATCAAGCCCCCAAGTCGCAAACGGCCAAGTTATTGGTATCATCCGGAGCTCCTGCGCCGGAACCAGAGCACGTCTTGAAAATTTCTGACAAGCATCACACTTCCGTACCAGCTCTGCCGCATCAGCATGAGCGGTTAACCAATAGAAACCATGCCGAAACGCTTTAGCCATCAATGATTTTGAACCGGTATGATGACCACAATCCCCTTCATGGATTTCGCGAAGAATCTCACAACCTTCCTCAGCTGATACACACCGCTGAAATACTCCAGAAGTACTGCGATGATGAAGTTCTCCGTTTGCAATTGTCATGGACTTAGAACGCCGGACTATCTGTCGTGCCTCGATCTCATCATCCGGTAGCTCTCCTCGGCTCAAATACACCAAGTAAGGCTGCGTCAAATCCGGAATTATATGAAGTGCTGCAACTAACTATGCCTCCGGATCAGGAACAGCTAGGTCTTCCTCTGATGGTACTTGAACCGAAGGACTGTGCAACTCATCCAAAAAGGTATTCGGCGGCACCGGTTTTCGTTGGGAGCCCAGCCGGCTTAAAGCATCGGCAGCTTCGTTCCGTCGCCGGTCTATATAATCCACCTGATACCCCTTGAAATATCCTGCAACTGCTTCAACTTCTCGTCTGTAAGCTGCCATGAGAGGATCTCGGGAATCCCACTTGCCTGAAACTTGCTGTGCCACCAGATCTGAGTCACCAAAGCACTTGACCCGGCTCAAATTCATCTCCTTTGCCATCCGCAAGCCATGAAGTAACGCTTCATATTCCGCTGCATTGTTAGTACAAGGAAACAACAAACGGAGGACGTAACAAAATTTATCACCTCGGGGGGAAGTTAAAACAACTCCAGCCCCCGAGCCTTCCAACTGTCTTGAACCGTCAAAGTGAATCGTCCAGTATGTAAGATCCGGCTTCTCCTCAGGGGTTTGCAACTCTGTCCAATCATTGATGAAATCCACCAATGCCTGAGATTTTATAGCAGTGCGTGGCACATACTTTAATTCATGTGGGCTGAGCTCAATGGCCCACTTCGCCACTCTACCTGTAGCTTCTCTGTTCTGGATTATATCCCCCAACGGTGCTGAACTAACCACAGTTATTGGATGACCTTGAAAATAGTGCTTCAGCTTCCGGTTTGCCATGAACACACCATATACCAGCTTCTGCCAATGTGGGTACCTTTGCTTGGACTCAATGAGTACTTCACTCACATAATAAACCGGGCGCTGAACTGGGTATTCCTTTCCTGCTTCCTTGCGCTCAACCACAATTGCAACGCTGACTGCCCGTGCATTAGCAGCGACGTATAACAGCAACGGCTCCTTATCAACAAGGGCAGCCAGGACCGGTGGCTTTGCCAGTTGCCGCTTCAGATCCTCAAACGCCGCGTTGGCCTCATCACTCCATATAAACCGGTCTGTTTTCTTCAGCATCTGGTAAAGCGGGATCGCCTTCTCTCTCAAACGGCTGATGAACCGGCTTAATGATGTGATCCGGCCAGCGATACGCTGAACATCGTTGATGCAAACTGGCTTAGTCAAAGATGTAATGGCCTTGATCTTCTCCGGATTAGCTTCTATTCCTCTGTTTGAGACTAAGAATCCCAGTAGTTTACCTGCCGGAACACCAAAGGCACACTTCTCTGGATTAAGCATCATCTTGTAAGCCCGAAGATTGTTAAAAGTCTCCTTAAGATCCTCTATCATTGTCTCCTCTTTCCTTGACTTAACCACAATGTCATCCACATAGGCATGAACATTCCTCCCTATCTGTCCTTTAAGACAATTCTGAACACAACGCTGATAAGTTGCTTGAGCACTCTCGAGCCCAAAAGGCATAGATACATAGCAAAAAGCACCAAAAGGGGTTATGAAAGCTGTCTTCTCTTGGTATTTAACTGCCATCTTGATCTGGTGATATCCTGAATATGCATCTAAAAAGCTTAGCCGCTCACATCCCGCTGTGGCATCGATAATCTGATCAATGCGAGGGAGAGCAAAAGGATCAGTTGGGCAGGCTTTGTTGAGGTCTGTGTAGTCCACACACATTCTCCACTTCCCATTCTTCTTTAACACCAGCACCGGATTGGCCAACCATTCTGGGTGAAAGACTTCCACTATGAACCCTGCGGCCAAAAGCCTGGCCACTTCTTCTCCTATTGCCTTGCGCCTCTCTTCGTTGAAGCGGCGTAAGTATTGTTTAACCGGTTTATATTTCGGATCAATGTTAAGGTTGTGCTCAGCGAGTTCCCTCGGTATACCTGGCATGTCAGAAGGTTTCCACGCAAAGATATCCCGGTTCTCACGGATGAACTCGATGAGCGCGCTTTCCTATTTGGGATCAAGGTTAGCGCTGATAGTGAACTGCTTGGGCGAATCACCTGGCTCAAAATCAACTTGCTTGGTCTCCTCCGCCGATTTAAACTTCAACGCCGGATCATGCTCTGTAGTTGGCTTCTTCAGCGGAGTCATATCTACCGGATCAACATTATCTTTATAAAACTTCAACTCTTCTGTGGCACATACTACCTCCGCGTAGGCCGCATCCCCCTCTTCACACTCCACTGCTATTTTGCGACTTCCATGAACCGTGATCGTGCCCTTGTGACCCGGCATTTTGAGTTGCAGATAAACATAACATGGCCTAGCCATAAACTTGGCATAAACCGTCCTCCCAAACAGAGCGTGATAAGGGCTTTTAATCTTGACGACTTCGAAAGTTATCATCTCTGACCTGGAATCATGCTCATCTCCAAAGGTAACTTCTAAGTCAATCTTTCCAACCGGATAAGCCGACTTACCTGGAACCACCCCATGGAACACCGTGTTCGATTGTCTTAGCTTCTTGTCCGTCAGGCCCATACGACGGAAGGTCTCATAGTACAAGATGTTGATACTGCTACCGCCGTCCATGAGAACTTTAGTAAATTTATAACCTCCCACCTGGGCTGCCACCACCAAGGCCAAGTGGCCCGGATTATCTACCCGCATTGGGTGATCCTCCCTGCTCCATACAATGGGCTGCTCTGACCAGCGCAGGAATTGCGGTGTTGCCGGTTCAACCGCGTTAACTGCCCGCTTTAAAACTTCTGATCTCGTTTACACAGACTTGTGGTGAATATATGGTATTGTCCACTACTCAACTCCTTCGGATTACTCTGATATCCGGACTGTGGTTGCTGTTGCTGACGCTGCTGATTACCTTGATTATTGTAATTACCTTGGCCCTGCTGTTGATTGCCTTGGTTATTGTAACCACCCTGATTACGCAGCTGATTGCCCTGGTTATTATAACTTCCTTGACCATTTTGAGTACCGGCCCGGTTTTGATAACCATTATTGTTGCCCCTATATCCTGATCCGGAGCTGTTCCCCTGATGACCCGGACCATAAAACCCTGGGCATGAACCGCCATTTCGAGGCCTGTCATCATGACCCTGATTCTCAACTCCTTGTTGATTTCCTCAAATCTTTTGCTTCACATCTTAATATGCCTAAGGAGGATTGGATCAAGTATCATAAACCTTTTAAAGAGACTTGCAAAGAAAATGAAATTGTTCATGATGATTGCAACATGCATGATCCAATTCCTAAAAATGAAGTTTTATATAAGCATGTTAATTTTTGTGTAGTGGATAGACCTTGTGAAAGGCCTATGATTGAAGAAGAGAAGTATTGTAAGCAACATAAGCATGAAAGAACAATCACTTGGGTCAGAGATTTAAATGAAATTGCTAGAGAATTGTGTGACCTTTATCCTTTTACTTGTGAACTTTGCTGTATAGAGGGTCACTTTAATTTTCAATGCATGAACTTTCAAAACATAACTGTTAACCAGTTGTGTGATAACATGATCACCTCTGATCTTTATGATGAGCTTATGCTATTTTTGATGTGTGAGGAGTTATCATAAAAGACTTCTTGGCTAGATGTTAATGCCATAGGAATAAAAAACACTTTGCAAAATTGTCATCTCTATTGTGTTGTTAATTGCCATGAAAATGATTACATAAGTAAGATTAGAAAGGAGGGGACTTTACCAAAGTATAAAAATGTCTCTTATATTTCTGCTAATAAAAAGGAGAGTTTCTCCCAAGCTTCCCCTATTGTTTCTAATGATAAACCAGGATATGTGGAGAATCTTCATCTCCAACCACTCCCTCCTAAGATGAAGAAGAAGAAAAACAAGAGGAGGAGGAAGAGGAGCAAGAAGGAAGAAGAATGAGTATCAACCTGGCCTGAGCATATTCCTCCCATCAACTTTTATCCTAACGGTTGTAAGTCTAAAGAAGAAGGTGAAGTTTATTGCCTTAATTATCATCTTGATGATACGTCCGTAGGTACTATTGAAGATGATTTTGATTATGATATGCATGTTACTTATTGTGATTGGGAAAATGATGATAATGCTACTTATGATCTTGAAAATCTTTTTGGTACCAACTCTGAAAGTGACGATATGGAAAGCTCTAAGCTTGGGGATGATAGGATTGCAAATCCTTTACCCACTAGTGATGTGACAATTGATAATTCTTTTGCTAGTAAGAATAAAGACAACATGATTACAAATATAGTTGCTAGCAATGATAATGCTCTTCTCTATTATGATGATGTTATAAATCCAATCTATAGTGATTATAAAGGTACCTATGACATAAGGAGAAATTATCCTTATGAAACTTGTCATAATCATGGAGGGAATTACTCCCTTGTTGAACACCATCTTCCTAATACCCAATTAATCTATAGTGTTCAAGTTGTTTATGATAGTCCTACTCCCACTATTACCAATGAGAAAGATTATGCTTATGTGGAGAGTAAGAGTACCTTTTTGCATGTGGATCATGGTAACAATGCTTTATGTGATGCTTATATTGTTGAGTTCATCCATGATGCCACTGAAATTTATAATGAGAGAGGGAGACTTGGTTCTAAATATCTTGATAATAAGAAGTTTCCTCTCTTTATGGTGAATATTTTGAAGTTATGCTTGTTTTGCCTTCCTATGCTAGTTGCTTTGTGCTTCAATGAACTATTATATTGCAATATTCCTATGCATAGGAAGCATGTTAGGCTTAAATGTGTTTGGTATTTGCTTCTTGATGCTCTCTTTTGTTCTTCAGCTCTTATTCCTACGAGAGCATCATTAAAGTCTTAAGCTTATCTTTATGGCTATAAAGAAAGAGGTCTAGGGAGACAACCCTTGTTATCTTTGCTTTCAGTTTTAGTGGTCTTGATGATTGTTACTACTGTAGCAACATCATTGTATCTTTATTTTTCAGCTTTGTGCCAAGTTTAGCCTCTGATTGCAAGAAAGTTCAAAAGTTGTGACGTGCTGTCCAGGAAACAGATTCTGTCCTTCGACAGAAAAAATCGTATAAAATCACCAGATCATCTTTTTGGTCTGAATTTTTTCGACAGCGTGCTCTATACAATTGTCTTTCGGGCGTCTGTTCTGAGTTTTTTGATTAGACTTTCAGAAGTGCCCCGAAAAAATCATTTACTACCTGCAGGTCTGTTTTTCACAGATTCTGTCTTGTTTTGCCTTTCCTTCATTTTGCAAACCTTGAGCTTGCTTTTTCTTTGCAAAAACCTTTTGGCAATCTTGAGAAACAGTAGACCTTCAAGAATATCCTTACTTTCAGCAAGGAACAATTATTTTATTATGGGTACTAACCTCGCTAATCAGATTATGATGAGTTATGTATGAAGGGAGTTTTCAAGTGTGCGAGGGAAGATGATAAAAAGATTCAGGAGTGTCAAACGCTCAAGCTTGGGGATGCCCCCATGCACCCCCAAGAAAAATTCAAGGAGACTCAAGCGTCTAAGCTTGGGGATGCCCCCGTGCATCCCCTTCTCCATCAACATTATCAGTTCGTCTTTCGTTCCACTATATTTTTATCACTTCATGTGTTATGTGCTATGCTTGGAGCGTCTTGCTTTTAGTTTCCTTTTTAGTTTTCTTTAACTTTTCATAACGAATCGGAACTCAGCTTTCTTTGTGTGGGAGAGAAACACGCTCCACTTCTACCTAGAACATAACATAGAATTTTCATGTCTATCTTTGCTGTGTGTGTTCTTTGTCTTTCAATAGCTACTATCATGTTCAGCTCTTAGTATTCATGCTTATCTTTTTAAAGAGCTTTTGTTTAGTTGGTTGCTTGAACTCTCTTTAGTTATCATGCTTATCTTATTAAGAGAGTTTGCTTCTGTTGCATGGTTGATATGTCTATGATAAAAATGCTACGTGCATAATGGCGCTTAGTAGTTCATGTTTTCTTATGGTTAGTCTCAAATAGCTGGGGGGTTCCCAATGTGTTATTGGAGTACCAACATGATTTTTTTGCCTATGATGTGGTATGGTTTAGTAATATCTTCCTTCAAGAATTTATTTTGATTGACTTGGCGTATGCTCACGCATATTTAAGACTGTAAAGAAAGTCTGTCAAGCCTTGATGATCTTTTGTTTCTGAATAGCGATATAACTTCCATGCCTGATTCAATGTTGCTTTGTCGCTCTGCATGATTATGACCGTCATTGCTCTTTTAGTTGGTCGCTCCCAGTCTTTTGCTAACCTCCACCTGTACTAAGCGGACTGACTGCTTGTGCATCCAAATTCTTTTAAACTAGTTATGCCATATGAGTCCACCATACCTTCCTATACATGGTATTTACCTGCCATTCCTAACGAAGACTTTCATGTACCATCTCGAAATTATTCAAAAAAAATGCATTCCTATTTTTTGCCTCTGTTTTAGTTCATGAGGAAGTAGTAGTTAATTCATGATCTTTTTAAGTTGGACAAGCTTCACGCCGGGATTGCATGTCTAATGTGCAAACCCATATTACGAGAAGGAACTGGCAAAGAGTGCGCCCGGCTCAAAATTAATATAACAAACAAACCCTCCTTCACGCTTTGTTCATGAGAAATCAGAAAACTTTGGCAGTGATAAACAAAGGAGATTAAGAGGATGTGATCGTCCTCATTCGGGAGCCGTTCCCCGAAACTTGTCCATCTCAAGAAGTGATTGAGTTATCTGCTAGCATTCGTCGACGGAACATGCATAATCTAAAAAAATAATTAGTACCTCTGTTTTTAAAACCAAGAGCTCTGGTACATGTTTTGTCTTTGTTTCCGACCACGGGTTTTCAACCTTGCCAACAAAAGCCACGGTTCGAGAGTCTCCACCTTCTTTTAAAGCACCAACTATTAAGAGCATGATTGTCGTTCTGAGTGTAATGTGCATTGTCCCAAAGTAGCATTGTCTTTCGCGTGATTGTGATATCGTTTATTCTGAAATCATTGTATCTAGTCGTCACTTAAACCATGGAGGTGCCCCTGCATTTATGTTTTGCTTCACTAAAGGGGGCAAGCGAGATATCACTTTATCATATTTGCACACCATGCTCATTACAAATCTATTTGATGTTTCAGTATCATATTGTAAAACTTTTAGTTCTTTGTGATTTTCTCATGAGGCAACTTAATTACTACAGATTCATTGTTTCAGTAAGCTTTTGTCATATGACTATGAAAAGTCCTTATATGGTTAATAGCATGTCACCACAGAAATTATTCTTGTTATCATTTACCTACTCGAGGTCGAGCAGGAATTAAGCTTGGGGATGTTGATACGTCCAAAACGTATCTATAATTTCTGCTTGCTCCATGCCTCTTTTGGGTGATATTGCTATGATATTTATACACTTCCATACACTTTTGATCATATTTGGACTAACCTATTAACTCAGTGGACCCCAGTGCCAGTTTCTGTTTTCTGCTGTTTTTGTATTTCAGGTTTTCCCGTCACAAAAACTGCCAGAAAAATCCCGAAAAAATTATATAAAAAATCAGGGTTCCGGAAGCTTCCACACGGCCGAAGTAGGGCCGGAGGGGGGCCACCAGGGCTCCAGGCGCCCTGGTGGCGCGGCTCCCCTCCTGGCCGCGCCGGGGGGCGCCTGGGCCCCCCAGGCCTCCGCTGATGCCCCCCTTTGGCATATATTTAACACCAGTCGAGGAAACCCTGATTCCAGACCCCTTTTCTCCAGACGCAATTCCGATCTCCGCCGCCATCGCCATCAAGCTTCGGGGGACCAGAATTCCTGCGCCGGCACCCTGCCGGGACGGGGAAGTGCCCCCGGATTCATCTCCATCGACGTTGCTTCCTCCCTTCATGATGCGGGAGTAGTTCCTCCTTGGGGCTGAGGTTTCTACCAGTAGCGATGTGGTCAATTCTCTCTCCCATGATGTGATCTTCGTTGTGATCATAGGCTATGTTAATCTAGGGTGATCCCATGATGTTTCCCCTTCCTCTATGTATTGGATTGATGTACTCACTTGTCTTTATCTTGTATAATCCCCGAGACCAAGGTGACAGCGGTCTATTGGACATGGATTAGAAAAATATTTTCATGAGTGATTTCCTCTCTTGTGTGTTGATTGAAGATTGAGAGTCTCTTCTGTGCTTGTCTTTGACTATCCTTTAGATATGTTGTGGTGATTGTGGGACTCTCTTTGGATGGTCGCGGTGACATTGGGAAATCCTTAGATTGAGAACTACAAACTTTGTGGTGTGCTTTTGTAGCCCTACATAATTCTCGTCCTCTCTTGACCACGAAGGAATGACCTCCGGGTGCGTCTCCATTCCATGTTTTATGGGAAATATCATGTGATTCGATTATGTTAATGTTGTTGGGAGTTGCCACTAGTGAAAGTATGAAGCCTAGGCCTTGTTTCCACCATTGCAATACCATTTGTGCTCACGTTTACCACTTGTTTGCTTGCTGCACTTTTTATTACGGATTTATATTACTTTGCTTTGCCACTCCTATCATCCATATTTTACCATCTCTTTGCCGAACTAGTGCACCTATACATCTAACAAGTGTATTAGGTGTGTTGGAGACACAAGAGACTTCTTGTATCTTAGTTGCAGGGTTGCTTGAGAGAGACCATCTTCAACCTCTACTTCCCTGAGTTCGATAAACCTTAGGTCATCCACTTGAGGGAAATTGCTGCTGTCCTACAAACCTCTGCGCTTGGAGGCCCAACATAGTCTACAAGAGTAGAAGCGTGTGTAGACATCATGCCCTTGTCCAGACCTTTGGCACGTCATCTTCCTGAATCCGAGGAGGGGACACATGCAGATCCCAACTCTCTTTTCCCTTCTCCGAACTGGTTGCATGATTCAGTGCTCTTGACTCCAAATAATTTACCAAGAAACTCACTGAACCTGAAATGGTTTCCTTACCATTGCTATGTGTGCAGACATTTCTGAGATGCCACGCTCTCCATAGGAGAAGCAAAATTCTTAGTCCCATATTCTCATTGCATGCACCTAATAGATTCTGTAGCCAGTCCTCCCCTATACAAATGAACCATTGTTCTTTAGGTAGTTCCCATTTATATCTGATGGCATGTCGCAAGCTTTTTCTTTTTGTAGCATTCCCACAAATGTTGCATGTAACATCAAAGCAAATCTTTATTGAAAAAAATCATCAACGCGAATAGTTCTCCTCAACTTTAGTTCCTTCGCTGCTAGCGTTTTGGAGGTGACTCTCCAAGCAAAGATCCTTATCTTTTCCGGCAGATTTGTCTTCCAGATTAGGTCCCATCGGCTCCTGTTATAGGCCTCATTTGCTGAACTTGATGCCCTGCTATGGTCCTCTATTGCATGCCTATACGCAATCCTGACAGAGAAGGAACAAGAGCTTTCAAAGTTCCATGCCAAACAATCCTTCGTGGTTGTGGATGGTAGATGAATTTTCATGATTTCGTCTGCATTAGAGTCTTCCCTAAAGAGCTGATTGGCCCATCTTAAGCTCGATCATCTTTTAATGCTTGCATCCAGAGACCACTTCTCCTTGGTATCCATAATCCATTGGTCTCTCAAAATCTGTATCTTTCTCCCATCCCATACTCTCCATAACTCCTTTCTTCAAAAGTTCGAGGCTAAATCCAACCCCCCGCCAACTTGGAAGTGTCCGAAGCAAACACTGCGTCCAGTCCAATCCCCATTAGGATAATACGTTGACTTCAAAACTAAGACAATTCCACCAGCCCTCTTAGGCAAGATCATACCATCATATGCCATCAGTACCTTACGATGATCAGCCTCGTGTGGCCGTACGCTGCTAGTTACTTACAAATTAGCTAGTGACTTCTTAGCTAGCGACATGTAACTGGTGTATTGCATGCTACTACTATGTCAAGAAGTTGATCGCGTGCTATTTTTAGCACACAAACCTAGTGTATTTTTCTGGGCCCAAAAGAAACTGCCACGGCAGCGATTGCTTCCGTGGTAGCATTTGCATAATTGTGTGACATATATCCATATGAAAAGAATGAATCATGTAAATTTTAAATAAATCCAAATTGTAACACACATTTATAGAACACATCGATATGTTTGAACTGCAATGTATTTGACATACCAAATATGTGAAACACATTGTCTAGGTTGACTGCGGTGGCTTTCCCATGGGGTGGTGCATGGCTTGATGATGTTGAAGTTGCGATTGACGAATTTTCAAAGTTTGGTAATAAAGAGAGGAAATATCATCATGGATCACTTGTATGAAACATATAGCAACATATATATGTACATAAGAAAGGCGTATTCTATATTAATTTGGATATCAACAGATATGTGAAGTAAATGTACGAGGTCACTTTCGGCATGCATCTTAAAGACTTCAGTAGCAACTACATGAAAGGTACGGGAAGTCTAGCTACACGGTCATGTCAAAACAACGTTATGAAAACGACAATTCATGTTTTAAACACAACACCACACATTCACCACTTCATGGATGGCAAGAAGTTGGACATGTCGCAATCTTATGACCCATATCGATGACGCCAAACACACACAAACACACGCATGCCCGTCACGGACCCGACGGGGGCTGGAACTGCACCCGAAATGCCCAGCGCGTGCACACAAACGCACTGGACATGGCCGTAGCTTATTTCCCTAACAGCCCGACTGTGCAAGGACCTCTCCTTCTTCTCCCCATCCTCTCGCTGTGACATCGCATCTCCTCCGGGTCAGTCGCCACGCCACCACCTCCTCATCTCTTTCGAGCATTTTGTCGACCACCTCGCTGGGGGCGTACTGGAGCGAAGATTCCCTCTCTCTCTCTCTCTCTCTCTCTCTAACCATCACGAGGCATTGACGGTGGTGCAGCTCTTCTTCAAAGCCAGGTGAGGGTTACAAAAATCTTTGAGACTCTCTGGTCAGAGATTTTCCATTCCGATGTTCATGTTGTTGCTGCATCTACGCTGATGTTAGGGAGATATGTTGGTCTGAGCGAGAAGAGAGAAATGAGATAAGATTTTGCTTTTATTGGTATTGGCTGCCTATGCGGATATGAGAGAGAGAGAGAGAGAGAGAGAGAGATTATCGCATGTGGTGCTTATATTTATTGATTGATTGCTTTGCTGTTGTTTGTTTGTTGCAACAGGCGTTGAACTGCTATCTTAGTTGGTGCATAGGCAGGGGAAGTGAAATTCTCCCCCATTTCTACGTGTGGATGGATGTGCGCAATGCCCACGCGTCGCGCCCATCCCGGGTGACTCGAGCAGCTCCTCTAACCCTAGCCGCCAGGGTCACCTCCACCTCCCTCCGTTGCCTCCACCGCCACCAGAGGACGCCACGGGACTAAGCCCGGCGGCCGACGGATGTGGCGGGGGTTCTCCTGCCTGGCTTGCGTTGGACGGGGTGGGGCGGGACCTGCGTGAGATGGTTGGGCCACGATTTGATCCATGGCGGCGTGACTGCGTGCTTCGGGCAACGGCCTTGGGCAGTGGCATGGCTACCTGGTGGCGGTCAAGCGACGGCAGCGTGAAGAGTGCGCTTTGGATGTCGGGGTTGACCAGGTCGTGTCGGGTGCATGCATGCCTCTCTTGGTCCTAGATCGTGGGGCGGCAGCCCTGGAAGGTGACGGCCGGTGAAGCTCAGGCGATCAGCGACGGCTTGGTGATGTCCCTGGCCAAGGCGAAACTATGCCGATGTTCTGGTGGCTTTGTGACGATCCTGCGCTGGATCCTTCTCGGCGGCTCTTGCGGTTTGGCGAGGTGGGGTGGCAGCCCTCCCCGGAATCCCAGTGGGGGCACACGGATGTAGTGGCCGGCATGTCAGGGCTCTCACGGTGGCAGTATTGCCTACGGGTAGCTGCCAGATCTGGGAGGCCGGATCTGGGGCTTTGAAGGTGGTCTTGCCGATGCACATGATGTCATATAGATGCTTGCGGGACAAGATCCGGGTGAAAATATTTTCTACGGTTGATGGTCGAGCCTGTGATGGTGACACCCTAGGCGGTTTCCTTCTTGGAGGTATCATTGAGGTGAAGTTCCCGCCTCCTTCCGCTACTCATGTGTCCCCCCCGGGTGTCATTCTTGGAGGCGTGCATTGCCTAGAGGGACCAGTTGACGGTTTCAGCGGTGGAGCGGTGTTCCATGTGATGCATGAAAGACGTGGAGTGTCGGCGACATGGCGTGGCATGGTCTTGGCGACGGATGTGTGATGATGGATGCATGTAGCGAGGTGGTGTTGTCTGGCACCGTAGTCGCATCGACTATAAGCCTGGCAAGGTCGATGTGTCAGTACCTTCTCTGAAGATGGATCGATCGAAGATGGCGGCGGGGGCGTCTGAGAGTGCGTGTGGGGCCCAGACCCGGCAATGCGGCTTGGTCCGCGCCTCCGTCTTTAGCTTTTAGGGTTTGGTGTGAGGTCTGTTTGATATTTAGCTTGGACCATAACCACCCCCTCATCATGTCGATAGGGTAGCGACACAAATGTTCCCAATTTGCAAGGTCTTTGTAAAAAATAAATAAAATGGCTGCATGCATCTCGCAGATGAAGAGGCCATCCTCCTTTTTTTTTTCTTATAAAGGCTACTAGAAAGTGTAAAGGCTGAGTCTGTTCTTTTCGAGGCCGACTACCCGGCTCCCCCGGACACGAGGATGACTACATCGAGACCAGGAACACGCCGCGTCTCGAGTACCCCGCCCAAGCCCCCCGTTCATATCTCGCCACCGTGGCAGTTCTTGGACGCCGCGACGGATGTCGGACACGACGACCTCCTCCTCCTCGGGCGGCTCATCGACAGCCTTCGCCGTCAAGCCTGAGCCGCAGGACATGGCGGCGGAATCTCCGCTAGGGCGCCGCACCCGCAGCGGCGCCCTGACAATCCCCGAGGAGGGCCGCGGCGGTCGCCTGCGCCTCGTCCGACCGAAAACCGAGCCGGAGCCACCCCTGCTCCCGGTGAAGCCAGAGCACCCCGAGATGGCTGCCGACGACGAGACGGCCATGAGGTGGGCGAATTAGGACTACGTCGTGAGCAGGTGGCTCGCCAGCGTCGCGCCCTCGAGGAGCTCAAGGCGCGCCAACGCCGCACCACCCGCGAGGAGGACGGCGTCATCTTCCTCGACAACGATGAGGAGGATGCCGGACCATCCCGCGTTAGCGACCTTGGCCAGGGTTGCAGCAGAGACGGTGGCGGGTGGCAGGGCGACGTGGACGACGACGACGACGACGCCGACAGCGGGGACCACACCGAGTTCTACAAGTGCCTAGGCATGTAGAAATCAGATGGCGGTGAGGCGCGACGAAGGAAGGCGTAGGCTAGGCCGTGTTTTTTTTTCTTTTTGAACAAATTTGAATGAATACCGACGAGTTTGCGACAGTTTGGATGAATATCGACGAGTTTGTGCCGAAAATCATCGAATTCGGTTAGTCCTGGGGGCCGACCTGGGGCGATGGCTGGGGACATGCTCGCCCCCACACCAAAAAAACGCCGGCTCGCCCCCATGACGCGTTTTTTCGACGTCCTAGAGGGACAAACGGCTGGAGATGCTCTGAGTTCCACCTCCAGCACTCACCCTTCTTGTTACCCCGTTGTGGCGGGTGGGAAGCTTCTCGGAATGGTGCGCTCGTCAGCGTCATACTGCCCAGCAGGTTTGGCTTGTTTTGCACTGTAATTGGTCAGAAGTTATAGTTTGGTTTACACTGTATAATTAGCTAATGAGAAAGTTCATATTGCAGAATTGGTTTGGATTTCCGTTGTCAGACTGTTAAAGGAACTTTAGTTGACATGTCATTTGTGTAATCATCAGTACCTCAAAAGTAAAGTTTGTCGGAAATATTATAAGAGATGGGCAGGCGTTGGCAGCCTTCTGAGACATTCAGAGAATCCCGTTTCCGTGCCTTATCTAGTGTCTCGCTGTCGTGTAAGCAGTGTCATTACACCATTGTTAGGACCAGACCGTCACCCAGGAGTATTACCTCTCCTCTCCTCGGATGGTAATACATTACCTGTCCTCTCCTCGGATGGTAATATATTTTTTGGTAATATATATGGCTTGCAAGTTTGTTGCTTCCGTGATTTCTGGGTGCATAGGTGGAGACTGTAGTATTAATTGTCTTTTGTGGATCTAGGAAACTCGTAATAGTTCAATGTTTTATTGTATCAATGGAATTCAGATTTTCTCTGATCTTCAGTTTGAACTTGATAGGTCGCCAACAAGTAAATCACAATGGCTACATACAATATACCCCGTCGCAATGCACGTGCAATTACCTAGTACTATTACTTATATGAATATTAAGATAGGTGTAGTGTGTAACTCATTTCATATTCTACATGTGCCTAAATCTTTGTTTCTGGAAAAAGTGAAGATAGTGGTGTCTTGTTTCTTTATCCACATGCCATTCTTGCAGTGAAATGTAAATTAAGAAATCATATGCACTTGCATATCATGCATTGATTCTTTATTTCTTTTAATAAAGTAAGTCCAATTCAACACAAATGATGAACATAACATATGACTAAGAAAACCATTGGAAAAGCAATGGAAATGTTCGATGTATCAGTCGCAAGACTAAGATGAGCTAGACCAGCATACTAGATCTTTGGGAACTTACAAACACTCTCTAAAATCTCGAATGCTGTACTAGCACTCTTTCTCTTGAGGTTGTCATAGTCTTGGCTTGCCATCACTTCACCAAGTATTGTTGGAGATGCCATAAATTTGAGGCATGCATGTTTCAGATCGTTACACTGATGTTGATCAGCTAGCACATATGTAGTTGCCACTGTTTGTACATCAAGACACCTGCAAAGAGTAGCTTCACATATGAGCTTCAGCTTTTCAATTGCGTAGCGATCAGCAGCCTCGAGTAAGTGGCGTACAATCTCTTTTCTATCCTCGTAGTCAAAACCGTCAAAAGGAAGCACCAAGCAGTCTTTGTACACAAAATGTAAGAGAGCCCTAAAAACGTCAGGTAACATATCTTCCACGATTACAGATGACATGTCTTTCTCCATTATTGGTCCAGAGAGCTGCGCCCTAAACACAGGGGACCTTGCAGCAAGCACTACCCTATGTGCAGGAAATGCTTCACCTTGGACGCAGAAGGTCACATCTGCCCCTTCTTTTGACTCTAGAAGATTTGCCAGATCAGTGGATAGTTGTGATGGTGGCAGCTTCACTTGGGGTGATAATAAGTCACTGCAAGTCACCAGTGGATCTTTCATAACAGTGATTGAAAATTCAATCATGAAGCGGTCAAATTCCACATATTCTGCTTCAAGCAAAGTTTTCTCCATGACCTTCTCCCACCCTCCCATCCTACATTTTCCTTCTGCACTAGATAAGTTTAACACTTCGATTTGTTTCCACTCTGTGCATTGTCCTCCCGGGGAGATCAATCGATAACAAAATATTACACTCACTTCTGCGTTTTCGCTCATAAGCTCCCCGACAATAGAGATGTGATTTTGGCTTTCAGCATTGATTCCTTGTGGGTAGAATCTAACTGACCAGTCATACCCACCATCTTCGAAGGCATGGGACCTTATAAAATTGCCCGGTCCAGTTTCCTTGATGACACTATAGTCATTAACCACAAAGATGTGGTTATCCCGAACCACCATTGCGTTGCCGGTCGAGACTGTAGTTCCAAACTCCATGTGCAATTAAAGTGCCTGCAATTCCACACAAGATTGCATTAGCAAGCAAATATGCTTCACTATTTTAAAATAACATAAATATATTTACCACTGAACCACCTCGACCTATCAAAAGGCGGGGCACAATTATTTTAGGATGACCAGCCAATAGACTATCACCTACGCGTGTTTTTCAGGACAGCCCGCGGCAAACTAGAGTTGCATCACAGGGTAGCATTATCTCTCGTTTCCTCGGGCTTTCACACAAAAAGGAGATCCACTTGAATATTTTCATTCCGATAAAATCAGAGGAAAAGTAGGATGTTCCTCTGGTCCGTGCTACGGTGTACCTCTGAATTAATTACTACAAACAAAACGGCATCGCAGGAAGATCAATTTTAACTGAACGGCCATTCCTATGATTTTTCCTTTGGGAAAACTCCATTCATCCTTATATTTTCACAGAAAAATCCATTAATGTCCTTACGTACTGTACTTATATATACTTCTCATATAAAAAGATGAATCTATGTGAACCATGCATCTACCTATGCAGCACTACTACTAGTCTGTACTTACTACCATCTAGTACCAGCTATGGATTGAATAACATACCTTGAAATTGAAGAGTGCAGTGGAATGAGGACCAAAGGTAGAAGAGATCCCAAAGCAAAATCTTGGCCGGCAGGCTCACTACGTAGCAAACCTAGTGAGAGAGGTCGGTATTTCTCGATCTGGGTAGTGTGTTTCTGCTAGTGTACGTGGTTGGATTTTATAGGATTGAAAACAAGCCTTCTCGTGATAATAATTGGTCGCTATCTATTGCAATCGGCCAATATTTAGATAATTTTAATACCATGCCAAAAAATCCCATTACAATTAATACAATAAATGACCACTTATCTGTACAAAAATGTTCTCACAAAATTAACTGGCTACTATATATCTCCCGTTGTATTTTTCGTAAGTGCACAAAACCCTCATCAATTTCCAGAATCCGTCTTTCTTGTCTTTGCATTCGAGGAATGGCAACTACTTTCTCCATCTGAGTTTATTAGCACCTTTTGTATTATGGGTGAAACTTTGACCAATATTTTAACTAGATATTTGTTTTGCTAATACCAAGTGCACACTCCCTTATCCATACCCTTGCCTTGACATGTGTGCTATCCAACTAACATAGTACATGCAAATTCCTTTTGTGGGTTCCTCTCAAATGATAAAACATATGGACATCAAACTTTGTAGGTCATGATAACTTTAGAACAAAAATGTTGAAAAGAAACTATGGACTTTTTTGATCTAGTATAAATATACAAATTTTGATTTTAAATATTATTTTTTCTGACACATCGTAGTTTGAATATGTTGTTGACCTATAAAGTTTGATGTCCATATTTTGCTTTATTCTGGATATGCAAAAATGAAAAGTTCGTGTATCGACCGCAAAGCCGATAATGGATGGTTATATAAGGGGGGGGGGG
>LR738714.1:852790592-852807462 GCA_902687465.1 Secale cereale | reverse complement strand
GTACAACCACAACTTTCACTTTTAAATAATAAAATTTGAACTGTATGTCGAAAAATTATATCATCGGAAAACATATTTTGAGTACTAAACCACTGTTATTATTATTTTTAACATATATCCATATTTCGTTACTCATATAGTCAAATTTTGACCTGAAATATGGGGGTGCATAAATAAAACCAGAAAGGAGGAAGTACACATACTCTGGTCTTATAATGTCTTGTGGGGCCTGAAAAGAGGTCCAACTGCGGTATAACAATTCGTCAAAATGTCCAAGACAATAAAAAAGACCACTATGCCTGCAAGTGTGCACTTGCACGCAAGCCTAGTAACTTGGAAGTAACATGAATGATTGGGCATCCTGCTAGCTAGATTGCTCAGAGTTAAACTTCACCAAAAAAGCAACATTAAGCTCCAGTAATCTTTTATCTGGTAGCACCATCTAGATGAGTATGCAACGAAAATCGACTTTGCATCCTCCCTGACGTTGATGACTTCCATTGTTGAACATGTGACTGGGATCCAGGTTACATTCGAAACTTCTTCTCTTAGTGCAGTCGCTCCAGGGATGTGTACACTACATTTGTTTGCTTGTTTTGTCCAGTATTGCGAATTATGGACAACACACAACAAACTTACCATTGAGGGTGAGATGGTCAGTCAACAAACTAATATTCTGTTCAAAATGCGCATTTTCCTGCATTGCTGGAAGCCATTGTTGAGAACCAAGGACAGTTGACATCAGCAGACATAAAGCCTAAATTAAGACAACGAGTGGATAGCCACTCGCTTCATAGCTAACTTTTAGCTAGATAGTACAGATCTATTGTACCCATTTGTTTGCGCTTTTGTTTTACATCCGTGTAACTTAAACTTGGATCGGTGAGTATCTGTGTTGAGGTTTAAGCACTTTGTGTTCATTGGTTGCTTTATTAGTATAAAACTAGCAAATATGCCCGTGCGTTGCAACAGAAGAGAGAAAAAAATTACATGCTAGCCAAATAAGTATGACTCAATACCCGGACATATGAGCGTCATCTATTTTAACACAGTGACTCTCCATGTTGCCAATTATCATTCTTCCAACCCTTGCTAATGATGGACGCGATGTCCACGTGATCGCATTGTATTTGACATGGTAAATCCCAAGGCAATGAGCTTACCACTGCACGGCACACTTTAAAACCTTTAAAAACAAATCTCATTGACCATAGACTCACACTTTTTTGAGTTTTTTGAAAATTATCTAAAATTTCATGAACAATTTTTTCATATTCACGAATTTGTATTGAATACATGATTATTTTTTCAAAATCATGAACATGGTTTTATTTCCCGAAATTTTTAATATTGTGATTTTATTATAATTTGTGAACAGTTCTGTAAAATCACTAATATTTTTTGAATCTTTGGAAATTTTATGATTTTCTACAAATTTTTGAATTCACAAACCTTTTTAAATTTCTCGAACTTGTTTTTCAAAATTCGAAACATTTTGAAATTTGAAATTCTTCAGTTAATTTAAAGAAGGACAAACAAAAAAAGAAATGAGAAAAGAAAAGAAAAAACCAAATACGAAAAAAAAACAGGGGCCCTGCAGGCCGTAAAAACAGGGAGGTGCGCAACAAAAATGAAAGGCAAAAAGTCAGGCGCACCTACGGATCGATCCCTGTTCTCGCAAGTGGAAGAGAAAGGCTTCCGCCACTGGAATACTTGCGTGTTTGTGTAACATACGGGTATTTTCTTTATAAAACAACTCAGCACGGCGCAGACTTTTGGAAAGATAAATTCTTCTTTGACTTACGGGTGGCATTGGTGGGTAATTATTCGCAACTTCGGGAATAATTTTAATGACGTACGAACAGAAACCCAACTTTCTTTATTAGGTAAAGATTGGGTCATATGCCCACCACAAAGGTTCTTAACATAAATTTCATGTTTTATATTCCGTCTGTATCGATATAAAATGACCATGAACAATTCCCCAAAACACCCCCCCTCATAATTGGTTGGGGATTCTTTCCCTACTCTCCATGCCACTTCAGGATTTAATGCAACCATAGCTCGAATAGCTCTAAGCCATTCTATGAGAGTTGAATTGACGCGTAATGAAGATGTGTGCACTACTTTCCAATTCATTAATTTCTGCATGTTGCAGCTTCCTCGACTTTGCACAATGACACTTCACCGTACTCTAGTACTCAAAGGCACGGATGCGACACGATTCGGCACAAACCAATGAGACAACTGATGGACAGAGGAGCCCACACACACGGGCATAGAGTTTATATGAGAAAATGAAGTATGTAGTTAAAGAGATGTAGGAAGAAATGGTTGCAGCATTAATAGAGCGCTGAGGGAAATATTTTCATGAAATTTGAACGTTATTAATGAGACGCAAATACCGTGCTTCTTTATGATGGCAACTAAACAATCATTATAGTGAAAAAGAGGTAGTAAATGTTGAGGTGGGACGCTTTAAAATGTTGTTGTTCGTTATCAGATGTGCTGCATACGAGATTTGTTCGAACAAATGAAGACACCAGTTGACACTATTAGAAATCCTACGTCGGAATATGAGTTAGGGCGTATCTACGCCCTTTGGGTTGCAGGGTTTATATTTCCAATCAAGGAAGATTTGAGTCTGTAGAATACAAATTCTAATGCCTTGATTTATAAACCGCGTTTATACTCCATCTGAGGTATATATACAATACGCAAACTGTAACATCCTTTATTCAAAACTTGTATATTAGTAGAGAACTAGAGATTGTTATTGAAGACCTCAAGTTGACGAACAGTTGAGGGTTTTCTAAACCTCTACGCCATTTTTTCTCGCAATGCACAAGCAAGATTTCCATTTTTTTTTGAATATGGAGCAACTAAATTACTCTTTAGGGGTGTTACAGTCTTTCAACGTTAGTTTATTCAAACATCCTAGGACACCTGCAATGATTTCTGAATATGCCTGTTTTTCTCTCACTGCTTTCTAGCTAGAGTGGAAAGCTCATGTGCCAGGACGTTTTCTTTTCTTCTGACATAAGTCATTTTGTATGAGGTGAAGAGCTTCAATGTAGCCACGATGTCCATGATGATTGATTTGCACGAGGGTCTAGGACCAAGACCCGAGTCGGCTCATTTTTACAGCCATTTCGCAGTCCATCACGAGCTCCACTGGTCCTCTATGGACACATTCACACACACCTATGCTTTTAGGCCTGTTAAGGTTGCAACACATTCTGCCTCAGAGCGGAAAATAAACAAGTCGCCATGTCCTCCTCCTCTCCACCACCCTCCTCTCCACCATCCACCAACCTTAATCCACAACAACAATGGTGATCGCTAGATTACTAAGATGGAAGGCCTTCTTCATTGGGATTTCTCCCCTAGACAAGCAGCGAAGGTGCAGGTTCGTGCAAGGTTTGGATCCACAGTTCATTTCTCCCCTCATGTATCCGCCAAAGAGTTCTTCCTGTTGGTTGCATTCTCCTCTGCTTCGTTCCCTCTCTCGGAAGAATCGGTTGGGTTAGCTCTTCAATGTTGTATTGGAGGTTCTAGTTCTGGATTTCTTGTGAAACAACTCTCTGGTCGACATTTCCGCTTTTCGGTTGCCTCTAATAAAGTTGGTCATTTCATCTATGGTCTTAAAGATCGCATATGGCCAGATTTCATTTTTCATTTCAATCTGTATCACCATGCGGCTTGGGTTTCTTCGCCTAAAGATCACTTCTGGCGTTTAGATCAAGAGTTAAATGAGATTGTTGCACGTTCTCCTACGGCGATCAAATCGAACCTTAATTTTCTGCGTGCCAATCGGGATCTCTCTTTGCAAAACGTTGTTGGGCTGAACAATGATGATGGGCTTTCTAATACCCTTTGGTTCTATCCTTGCATTGATCTAGGATCTTCATTGCAATTTGGCACTCTTCCGATTCAGAATCACATGAACTCAAATTCCTTGGATTTCTTGAAATTTGGTAACTGCAAACCAGTTCCTATCAGCATTAACTCAACCAATCAGTGCACATTCTTGGGGTTTAATTACAGACGTCATTACTGGGATTCCATTCCTAACTTTATTCTTAGGCATATTCTGGATTTTAGGATAGTGGGTTATGATGATGCCAAAATTGCTGAATCTTGGTCACTCACATCGGTCCCACCGTCCCATTTAATTTATAAGAAATTAAATGTGTGTCCCCTCTGTCGGCTAAAGGACTTCCATGAGGATTCCTGTCCCAATCATATTGACCCGAGTCCAGGGCCTGCCAATGTTGGGCTTAACCAAGCTGCACAGATACATACTCTTATTGGGCTTTCTTGTTCTCGATGCTGCTCTGAGACCCACTACTCGGTTGCCTGCCCCTCTAATTCCTTCTGCTACTTGTGTGGTTTTTTGGGTCATACAAAAGAAAGTTGTGAAGGGAGCAAATCGCCTTGTTTTATTTGGTTACAAATTCTGTTCCCTCCCAGTTTATGCCGAAGAGCCCTAAGATACGCACTGAGCAAGAAGTTGCTATTTTAGCAGGTGAGCCAATCAAATCAGAAACAAATATTTCTTTGCTTGCTAAACAGTCTGATTCCATGAGACAGGTTATAACACACTTGGTCAAACACGCTACCAATGGAAAGGATTTTAACTTTCTCAATTATGAGGATTCCCCTCACCAATTTTCGGAGTTACGACATCCCCCAGGCCCTCCTGCTGTGGCTGTGAGACACCTGTCTCACCCTGGTTGGAGGGGTGGCGGTGATGGGAAACAACAGTGGATTCCAAAGAGGCTCCAGGCTGCCGATACACCTTCCCCTCCTCCAAAACCCAGCTCTGCCTTGGAGTCTGCTCCCCCCTGCTCAGCCGACCACCATGGCAAACTACCCCGTCAATGTCGTCCCCTACATCCCACAGGGGATGACCATTGAGCTCGGCCCTGAGGATCGTGTGGTGCGCAGCGATATGGTGGTGCATCCGGTGCCGCCTCTGAAATCATGATTTTCTTGCGGTGGCTGAGGTAAAATCGCCATGTCCCCTTCCATCAAAAAGCCGCACTCCGTCAGATCATCACAGGTTTACTGCATGAGTCTCAATTCTCCCAAATTGAGATTGATGATTACCCATTTGGAATTGCTATTTATGGTTTTGAAGATCCATTGACTAGAGACAGTGTAGTGGGTACTACTTCTGAGATTGATGCTGAAGTTGAAGGGGAGATGAACACCGTAGTCTCGTTTGTTCCGCATAATGCTGCACTAAATATGAGAATCACTCCTTATGGTCCGGATATCTGGTTGCTTTATATCGGTTTTCCCCATGACTATCAAACCTACCATTACATCCATAGGTCTGTTGATAGATTTGGCACTTTGCTTCACTGGTTTAATCCTAGGTGTGACCGCAAATTTTTTCTTATCACGACTAAAGTTATTCATCTCTGTCTGTTACCTAAAAGCTTTGTAATGCAGCAAATGGGAGGTGATCGCTTATGCGGGGTTGTTTGTGTCATAATGCTCAGGAGCAGTGACTGGAATGCCCATCTGCCGGAAGTTCCTCCGGCCGATGAGGACCCGCCGCCTGCGGATGGCATTCCACACCCGCTTTATAGTGAAAGTCTTATAGCTCAGCAACTCTATCAACTGCAACTTAACAACCGGATGGCCCAGAATGCAGTTGGAAACAATGCCGCACAACAGGGAAATGGAGATGTTGTAGTGGACCAAGAGGTGGACATTCAGTTTCAAGATGGGTGGGGTTCCTGGTCTACTCCTGCACCTCAAGCTGCACCTGCCCTATATAATTACCAGCAATGACTGGCTTCTAAAGGGCTGCAGGTTGAAGATAGTATAATCCCAACCAATAATCTGGTGGACATCCCTGCATCTGCATGGAACGAGTCTATTTCACCGCATGGCAGCTCTGGTTTTAGTGAGGGTTCTGAAGGGATGGTGCTGATTCCAATTGCTCTGTTCAACTCTCTCATCGACTCTAGTAATGTGACACCTAGCAACTCTGAACTGCCACTCAGGCTGCTATTTGAAATCTCAGTGTCTAACTCTGGTCTGAACTTTCATATGTCTGTTGATAATGAGTTGATCTACTCCATGCTTTTCAGTCTCAATATTTCAACTGTGCAAGTGACCAACTTCTTGTCTGTTGCTATCATGCCCATTATGGCAACTTATGGTCCTTGGGCTCATGGGTATGGTTTGTACAATGATCACACACAAGTTTGTTTCTCTATCACTGAAGAAGCACCTGGCACTCTGCTGATCAATTCTTCCATCACTCATACTAATAGAGATGCCGTTATAAGTACTGCAGCTCTGCCTTGGATTAATGAGAACATGACACCACATACTGGAAGCAACTATTCTCTTGTGATTACTGAGATGGATGCTACCTAGGAGGTTGCCAATACTGGAATTCAGGATTCTGAGACGTCTGTTGACACCCAAACATCTAATCGGGCAACTGTAGTGGTGAGTGACCTGATGATTCCTGGGGATATACAGGTGCCAACTATTGATCCTGATATGCACATTAGACCATCTGCTAGTAAGAAACAGAAGGCCAAATCTTCTATCTGTGTTTCTACAGTTCGGCGCAGCAATAGAAGCAACAAATATGATGGTTTCAAGATCCCCTCAATGGCTGACAGCAGAGCCAAGACATCCAAAGTTAAACCTAGGGTAACTCCTAAAGCTTCAACTGGAATTGTTATTTCTGAAGTTGTTGATGCAGGACTGGAAGAAGTTGCCCCACCACCCCCTACACCCATTGCTGTGATGGAAATGATCGGCACACACAAGTGTGCGATCCCTCCTAAGGAGCTATCCACTGAGAAGCTCCTTCCACCTGAAGAAGTGGAAGAGGAAGCTTCTTCCTCCACCTAGTTTTACTTCGCGTCGCACTTTATTTTATATCTCTCTTTTTCGAAACTGGAATGTTTCATGTTGGAATATTCACGGTCTAAACTCGGACGTCAAACAGTTGGCTTTATTTAATGCTATCTCATCAAGTGGCTCTACGGTGGTTTGTTTGCACGAAACAAAAAAACCTCTTTTGATAACGTGTTCATTAAATCTTGCTGCCCACATAGATTTGACAAATTTGCTTATATGCCTTCAATTGGGGGGATCGGGTGGTTTAATCACTATATGGAATAGTGGCATTTGTGAGGGCACGGTTCTTATTGAGGAAACTTTTGCACAAGTGATCCAATTCAAATCTGCTCATTCACGGCAATGTTGGACTTTTGTAAATCCATATGACCCATGTCAAGGTGATGCTCGGGTGGACTATACTAATTGGCTGTTAAACTTGACTATCCCGCAAAACGAAGACATGCTTCTTTTGGGAGACTTTAATTACACCAAGAGCCCAGAAAATAGAAACAAGCGAGGGGGTAATTTTAATGACATGATCGTGATTAATGACTTTATCCACAACCAGGATTTGATTGAACTCCGCATTAAATGCCATATATTTACATGGAGTAACATGCAAATAGACCCCTTGCTCGAAGAGCTAGACTGGTTCTTCACCCCCAACAACTGGACCAATACATATCGAAACACTATGGTAAAACCTCTTGGAAAGCCTGTCTCTGATCATATACCCTGTGTTGTAACGATTGAAACTTCTATTCCACGAAGCAACTTGTTCCGCTTTGTGTCCTTCTGGGTACAACACCCTGGTTTTCTGGAAATTGTCTCTTCCACTTGGTCCAAACCATCTAGATGCAATAAGGTGGCCACTTCTATATGCAAGAAGCTTAAATCCCTTCGTTATGCGCTTAAGCATTGGAGTAAAGTAATTTCCAAACTCTCCGTTGCCATAGCCAGGAGCTCGATGCATTAGAAAATAAAAGAGCTCTTTCACTCCCTGAGATTTTTTTCAGAAACATACTCAAAAAGCACCTTCTTAGACTTTTGCGGTATCAAAAAGAATATTGGAAGAAACACTGCACATAAGATGGATAAAACTAGGAGATGAATGCCCAAAGCTCCTACAAGCTCTAGTAACAGAGAGATACAGAAATAACAATATCCCAACTCTAACCACGCCAGAGAGCACTGAAGTTGAGGATCATGCAGGGAAATAATCGCTCATATATCAATCTTTCAATGAGAGAATGGGCAAATCTGGTCAATTCTAAATGAAATATTATTTGCCCAATATTATCAAACGTTCCGTCAACTTGGATCAACTTACTGCCCCTTTTTGGCAAGGATAAGATTGACATGGTCATCAAGGAAATGCCAGCTGATAGAGCTGCAGGACCGGATGGTTTCACCGGTCTCTTCCTAAAAACATGTTGGCACATTATAAAAGAAGACTTCTATCAACTCTGCCACCAATTCTATGTGGGAGATTTAAATATGGAAAGCATAAATGAGGTGTTCATCACGCTGATCCCAAAGATCCCTTCTCCGACAATGGTAAATGATTTCCGACCAATCACATTACTAAATTGTTGTCTCAAAGTGATCACCAAACTATTGGCCAATAGGCTCCAAAAATTCTTTCTGCAGCTGGTCAACAGAAATCAATATGGATTCATAAAAGACTTGGCCTTGCGTGGGCTTTTGAATACATTTTTCAATGCCAAGGTTCTAAAAAGCCAATCATTCTGCAGAAACTTGAATTCGCTAAAGCATTAGATACCATTACGCATGAACCAATGCTGGCCATCATGAAAAAGTATGGGGTTTAATGATAAATGGTTAAGTTGGATTAGTAGCCTGTTTTCATCCGGCAAATCTTCGGCGCTTCTTAATGGAACCCATGGATGTCAGTTTCTTTGCAAGTGTGGAGTAAGACAAGGTGACCCCCTGTCCCCACTAATCATTGTACTGGCAGCTGAACTCCTTCAGGGAGCAGTTAATGATGTGTACAGACAAGGTCTTATTAGTTTACCATTCCCTGGATAAAACCAGAAAGAATACCCGGTAATCCAATATGCAGATGACACACTTCTATTTTTGCCAGCATGTGCCACCCAAACAAAACAGATCAAGGAAATTATCATTGATTATGCTGCCTCGATTGGTTTGAAGATAAACTTCCACCAGTCGACCTTAATTCCAATCAACTGTGAAGCTGACCTCACACAAAAACTTGCAACACTTTTTTGTTGCACGATAGGCTCTATGCCTTTTACGTACCTTGGGCTACCACTTGGAACGACAAAACCATCAGTACAAGATCTCATGCCATTAGTTTGCAAGATGGAAAGAAGAGTCACTGCCACGCTCTCACTCATGTCATATGGAGCCAAGTTATCTCTGGTAAACACTATGATCACATCATTATTATTCTTCCAACTCCGCGCCATCCGTCTCCCACCGAAAATCTTGGACTTACTGGACAAACTCAGAAGACAGTGTCTATGGACAAAAAGAACGGAACAAGGCGACAAACGCAACTCTTTGGCTGATTGGGATCTTATTTGCAAACCAAAAAAATGTGGAGGAATGGGGGTTATTAACCTCCGATTGCAGAGTGATGCCCTACTGCTTAAATTCTTACATAAATTCTATAACAAGCACGACATACCTTGGGTGGAATTAATCTGGGAGACGTACTACAACGGGAAAATTCCTCATGCCTCTGATCCGTGTGGTTCGTTTTGGTGGAGAGACGTGTTAAAAATCACGCCAAAATATCGAGGTATTTCCAAAGCACATATCAGCATTGGAGAAATGGTGCTCCTATGGAAAGATCTATGGCTTGAAGATTTGCTTATGCACTCACACCCGCGAGCATTCTCCTACACACTCAATGAAGCCGTGTCAGTTAAAGATTTCTTGAGCATCACGTGACTACGAGAAGCGTTTCACCTACCGCTGTCCATGCAAGCACTCGAGGAAGTCAGTAACATGCAACAACAAATGACCCACATATGCCAACTAGAATCTGAGCAAATGAAGGACACTTGGACCTATATCTAGGGAGCCAAGGAATTCTCTTCCAAATGATACTACCAGTTCTACTACAGAGAATCCGTATCACATATAACCTACAATTGGCTCTAGAAATCCAAGGTCACAATGAAAATCAAATTCTTTGGCTGGTTATTGCTCATAGATCGACTTAACACAAGAAACATGCTCAAGAGAAGACACTACGATATTGGCAACAACTACAACTGCATCCTGTGTGACCAACCCATTGAAGAAGACAACACACACATGATTTTCACATGCCAATTTAGTACGCTATGTTGGGATACCCTCGGGATCCCATGGTCAAATGATCTCGACTCACACCCGGATATGATTGAGCGAGCAAAATCAAACTGGAGGAGTCCCATGTTTATGACAACATTCTTACATGCCACATGGAGTATTTGGAACGAGGGAAGTAACAAACACTTCGGAGGGATCCAGCCTACTCCTCGCTCGTGGATGAATAGATTCAAGAAAGACTTGTGTTTGTTACAATATAGAGTAAGGAGAAGCACAAAGACTTCATCTTCTCCCTAATTACTTCATTTCCAAACTTGTAACAGTAGCATTAGCTTTGACCGCATTTTGGACCGCATTTTTAACAGTAGCATTACTTCACTTCCAAACTTGTAGCAGTAAGGTGAAGTTGCTCCTCCAAAACCTTGTGCTACTTCAATCCCCTATGGTCTCTCCCTGGATTTTACACACACGTCGTCCTTTTGTTTTTAATCAGTTTTCCCTTTTATTTTTGGTGGTCTCAAAGGGAAAATCCTGGACTAGCGGACCTTGGCCGCTAGGGCCAGTCACCTGCACGCGGGACCACTGCTATCGGCTGTGCAGGTATCTGTACGCATCGTCCGCTTCCTACGTCCTTAGCGCATGGTTAATAATACAACGAGTTGTTGGCTATATGATATTGTCATGTCATCTATAGCCAAGCTTATAGCGGGTAAGTACAATAATTAGATGTAAATAAGTACTACCTTATTGATACATGGCCCACTGTCCTATCTGACAAAGTGCTTAGGAGCACGTGCTGCGGCCGACTGTTAATTTGTAGTCAGCTTCTCTTCTCTCTCCTATTCTCTCTGGCAACTAAGCAAAAATATATATCTAAAGTCATAGAGCCCACCTACGTCATCTTATTGTACTTGCTCTTAGCGTACAGCACCAGTGGGAGCACTTTGTTTTCCACAGCATGCACACTGCCTCATTCAATGCTCACGCACCTACCTGTCAAGCCAGTTCGACGGCCCTGATAATAGTACTCTATATGCATGTATGAGCCATATCACTATCATTTTCATGCCAATTTCAGCTCAGTTGGCCAACCTTTTCCCAAAACTACTCTATGTTCCATGCCAATGGAAGTACAGAAGGATGTATACAGGTCAGGCCCTCTATGGTGGAGGTAATACCCTACTTCCTATCTGTGATGTTGTTCTCATGCATAAGGTTTGATTAAGAATGTTGCAAACCCTCGACCAGGGTTCTCCAGGACGCTTATATATAGTGCGCCGACACTAAAGCTACAACCGCTGATCATAAATGTTATTTGTAACGGCACACTGAAAATCGACAATTCTTGCCATTACAGATAGTAACTAAAATATTAAACAACTAGCGGAGGCGGCCTATAATGACCGTGTTTAATGCGTAGTGGAACATCCACGCGTAACACCTCCTTAATTTCTCTCAACAGTTATCGTGCAGTAAAACCGACTATTGATAAACCTACTGATAAGAGTCCTGATTGATGGGCAATCAGGCTAGTGATTGTTTTGGGACTTGTCTACTTCGACTAGGGCGCCACCCCCTGTTGTTGTCTTGACTTGGTCCTTAGCATACATGAGCTTGGTCCTACCTTGGCCTTTAGTTGGGACTATGCAATGATGAATTACCTTATCAGGTTGATTGTCACAATCCTAAATAATTACTGATAATTTCAGTTATAATATTAGAGACTAACAATTAGGTTTTATATTCTTTTGTTGCGTGGAACTTGTTTTATAATCCACTGCCGAAAAAATCCACAATAATAGAACAATTGGTTGTGGAAATGAGATTATCATATACAATCTACCACAATAATATAACTTAAGTGCTTTTGTTAGATTATTTATCTAGTTAGAGCTATGGTTTTTGAACTCAATAAACTCTCCACTACATGCACTACTTTTGTTAGCAATGATATGCCACATAAATATGACACACTTGTGTATATACATAATTACTTAATTATTTCTCACACAATATTTCACAAGTTTGTGGAATATATTGTACTTCCCTTTTTATGAAAAAAATATGTAGTGATATTCCCTTGGAACAAAATAATATCTCACCATACAATTGTGATGGAGATACGCTTATTTGCAAAATATAAATGTGACATGAGTTGTCCAGATCGCTCCACAAAAGGAATAAGAATAAGATGGCCCAGAGAACAAGGCTGGTCAGTATTGAGGGGCCAATGCTGAAACTATTTATAGTAGTGATTCAGATATATATGGTTGCGAAATACCCACACCTATTGCCTTTGCGGGAGACTGTGATAATTAAACTTTAAACTCATTGGACAATGCCGATAACTTTAAATCCATGAACTTTTCTTCAACACATATAACCGCTGAAAGCTAGTACCAAGGTTAACCACTGTATAAGAAAGACACTAGTGTAGCCACTCTATCCTTTTGTTCGAAGCCTTGTGTATACATATTATATTCGCATCGCCATCACCATGTGATGCTATTTTTATGTTGTTTCAGCAAAATGCTTTATGTAAATCATGTGTAGGCCTGTTCTATTCTGGGCGATCATATTGATCTTTTATTTGTTGGTTAGCTAAATAAGAATCAATGGAATATTGTATATATCATTGTTCACATTCACCAACAACATATCTACGTATCTCATCTTGGATGTTTTTTTTTTGGAGAATCTCTTGGTTATTGTATGCCCTGAGATATAGTACTATATTAATTGTATGATTTTTTTTGTGAGAATCTCTTGGCAGCTCTCCCCAGCCTGAAAAACCTCATCGACGGCAGCTTCCGTCTTTAGATTCCAACTCCTGTCTGAAGCAATCGGAGTTGAAATATGTTCGCAGGAGAGCTTCTAGCTGAGGTCCCTCGAGTCGGCCAGAAACACATATAACACTGGTGGCCCATTCAGCTGGTCGCACATTTAGGCCCATTTAAGCAAATCTTGCCTTCGCAGACAAGCTCGGGAGACAAGCACGGCGAACTGGTACACACGATATCACTTGACGGTGATAGTTTGCAGTAAAACACTCCAACTCCAGCTCTCCAGCTTCTGAGTATTCCTCGAGGCAGCTTCCCCAACTCGTGAAATTTTACACTATGTCCGTCCTGGCAGCCAGGGGTTCAACTCCAAGAGTTTTCGCGTTTGGCCTGGCTCCGGCCACGGAGTTGGTGGAGCTCGGAGCCAAAGCATTGCCGAACACGCCCGAAGACACGTGTAATGTGTAAATCATTTCATATTCAACATGTGCATAAATATTTGTTTCCAGAAAAAAGGGAAGATAGTGGTGTGTCGTACTGTCGTGTTAGTTTAACCACATGTCATTCTTGCAGTCTATTGGAAAGTAAGAAATCATATGCACTTGCATAACAAGAAATGATACTTTATTTCTCGAAAATTGAGTAAATCAAATTCGACAGAAACCAGCAAAAAACAATGGAAAGGCTGCATAGGTGGAAACTGTAGTATTAATTGTCTTTTGCGGATCAGGGCAACTAGTGATAGTTCAATGTTTTGCTGTATCAATGGAATTCAGATTTTCTCTGATCTTTGGTTTTAACTTGATACGTCGCCAACAAGTAAATCACAATGGCTACATACAATCTACCCCGTTGCAACGCACGTGCAATTACCTAGTATCAGTTATATGAAAATTAAGATACGTGTAGTGTGTGACTCATTTCATATTCTACATGTGCCTAAATCTTTGTTTCTGGAAAAAGCGACGATAGTGGTGTCATGTTTCTTTATCCACATGCCATTCTTGGAGTGAATTGTAAAGTAAGAAATCATATGCACTTGCATATCATGAATTGTTTCTTTATTTATTGAAATAAAGTAAGTCCAATTCGACACAAATGATGAACATAACATATGACTAAGAAAACCATTGGAAAAGCAATGGAAAGGTTCGATGTATCAGTCGCAAGACTAAAATGAGCTAGACCAGCATACTAGATCTTTGGGAACTTACAAACGCTCTCTAAAATCTCCAATGCTGTATTAGCACTCTTTCTCTTGAAGTTGTCATAGTCTTCGCTTGCCATCACTTCACCAATTATTGTTGGAGATGCCATAAATTTGAGGCATGCCTATTTGAGATCGTTACACCGATGTTGATCGGCTAGCGCATATGTAGTTGCAACTGTATGTACATCAAGACACCTGCAAAGAGTAGCTTCACATATGAGTTTCAGCTTTTCAATTGCGTAGCGATCGTCAGCGTCGAGTAAGTGGTATACAATCTCTTCTCTGTCATTGTCATCAAAACCGTCAGAAGGAAGCACCAAGTAGTCTGTGTAAACAAAACGTATGAGAGCCCTAAAAACGTCAGGTAACATATCTTCCATGATTACAGATGACATGTCTTTCTCCATCATTGGCCCAGAGAGCTGCGCCCTAAACACCGAGGACCTTGCAGCAAGCACTACCCAATGTGCAGGAAATGCTTCACCTTGGACGCAGAAGGTCATGTCCGCTCCTTATTTTGACTCTAGAAGATTTGCCGGATCAGTTGATAGTTGTGATGGTGGCAGCTTCACTTGGTGTGATAATAAGTCACTGCAAGTCACCAGTGGATCTTTCATGACAGTGATGGAAAATTCAATCAGGAAGCGGTCAAATTCCACATATTCTGCTTGAAGCAAAGTTTTTCCCATGACCTTCTCCGACCCTCCAATCCTAAATTTTCCTTCTGCACTAGACAAGTTTAACACTCCGATTCGTTTCCACTCTGTGCATTGTCCTCCTGGGGAGATCAATCGATAACAAAATATTACACTGACTTTTGCATTTTCGCTCATAAGCTCACCAACAATAGAGATGTGCTTTTGGCTTTCAGCATTGATTCCTTGTGGGTAGAATCTAACTGACTAGTCATACCCATCATCTTGGAAGGTATGGGACCTTATAAAATTGCCCGGTCGAGTTTCCTTCATGACACTATAGTCATTAACCACCAAGATGTGGTTATCCTGCACCACCATTGTGTTGCCGGTCGAGACTATAGTTCCAAACTCCATGTGCAATTCAAGTGCCTACAATTCCACACAAAAGATTGCATTAGCACGCCAATATGCTTCATTATTTTAAAATACCATAACTATATGTATCGGTGAACCACCTCGACCTATCAAAAGGAGGGACACAATTATTTTAGGATGACCTGCCAATACACTACTCGGCCTAGACACAATTATGGACCAAACTCACCTATGCGTGTTTCTTGGACCAGCCTGCGGCAAACAAGAGTTGCATCACAGGGTAGCATTATCTCTCGTTTCCTCTTGCTTTCATACAAAACGGAGCTCCACCCGAATGTTTTGATTCCCATAAAGTCAAAGGAAACGTATGATGTTCCTCTGGTCTGCTACAGTGTTCCTCTGAATTAATTACTACAAACAAAACGGCACCGCAGGAAGATCAATTCTAACTGAACGGCCATTCCTACGGTTTTTCCTTTGAGAAGACTACATTCATCCTTTTATTTTCATGGAAATCTCCATGAATGTCCTTACGTACTACACTTATATATACTTCTCATATAATAAGATGAATCTATGTGAAGTTGTGAACCATGCATATCTACCTATGCAGCACTACTACTAGTCTGTACTGTCTACTACTAGCATCTAGTACCAGCTATGGATTGAATAACATACCTTGAAATTGAAGAGTGCGGTGGAATGACGACCAAAGGTAGAAGAGATCACAAAGCTAAATCTTGGCCAGTAGGCTCACTACGTAGCAAACCTAGTGAGAGAGATCGGTATTTCTCGATCTGGGTAGTGTGTTCCTGCTAGTGTGCGTGGTTGGATTTTAAAAGATTGAAAACAAGCCTTCTCGTGAATATAATTGATCGGTATCTATTGCAATCGGCCAATATTTAGATAATATTAATACCATGCCAAAAAAATCCAATTACAATTAATACAATAAATGACCACTTATCTGTACATAAATGTTCTCACAAAATTAACTGGCTACTATATATCTCCCGTGGTATTTTCCGTAAATGCACAAAATCCTCATCAATTTCTAGCAACTACTTTCTTCGATTGAGTTTATTACCACCTCTTATATTATGGGTCAAACTTTGACCAAAATTTTAACTAGAGATTTGTTTTGCTGATACCAAGCGCACACTCCCTTATCCATACCTTGCCTTGACATGTGTGCTATCCAACTAACATAGTACATGCAAATTCCTTTTGTGAATTCCTCTCAAATGATAAAACATATTGTAATCAAACTTTATAGGTCATTATATTTTTAGAACTAAAATGTTGAAAATAAACTATGGAATTTTTTGATCTAGTACAAATATACAAAATTTGATTTTAACTAATATAATTTTTTTGTGACACATCGTAGTTTGAATACGTTGTTGACCGTTTGATGTCCATATGCTGCTTTATTTTGGATATGCAAAAATGAAAAGTTCATGCATCGACCGCAAAGCAGATAATGGATGGTTAGATAAGGGGGGTACAACCACAACTTTCACTTTTAACTAATAAAATATGAACTGTATGTCGAAAAATTATATCGTGGGAAAACATCTTTTGAGTACTAAACCACTGCAATTATTTTTGTAAGATAAAGCCATATTGCGTTAGTCATATAGTCAAATTTCGAGCTTATATACGCGCAGGAGGGGGGGGGG
>LR738714.1:852750630-852790485 GCA_902687465.1 Secale cereale | reverse complement strand
AGGGGGGCGTAAAGAAACCCAGAAAGGAGGAAGTACACATGCTCTGTTCTTATAAATGTCTTGTGGGGCTTGAAAAGAGGTCCGTGGTATAAAAATTCCTCAAAATTCCTCAAAAGAGGTCTGTGGTCTTGTGTGCTCTTGCGCGCATGCCTAATAACTTGGAAGTAACATGAATGATCGGACATCCTGCTAGCCAGATTGCTCAGAATTAAACTTCGCCAAAAAGCGACATTAAGCTGCAGTAATCTTTTATCTGGTAGCACCATCTGGATGAGTATGCAAAGAAAATTGACTTTGCATCCGCCCTGACGTTGATGACTTCCATTGTTGAACATGGAATTATTGAAATGTGACTGGAATCCAGATTACATTCGGAACTTCTTCTCTTAGCGCAATCGCTCTAGGGATGTGTACACTAAATTTGTTTGCTTGTTTTGTCCAGTATTATTGGGCATTATGGACAACACACAACGAACTTACTATTGAGGGTGAGATGGTAAGTCAACAAACTAATATTATGTTCAAAATGCTCTTTTTCCTGCATTGCTGGATGCCATTGGTGCGGACCAAGGACAGTTGACATCAGCAGACTTAATGCCTAAATTATGACATCGAGTGGATAACTCGTTTCATATCTAACTTGTTGCTAGATAGTATATATCTAATGTGCCCATGTGTTTGCGCTTTGGTTTTGTATCCATGTAACTTAAACTTGGTTCGAGTGAGTATCTGTGTTGAGTTTTTAGAACTTTGTGTTCATTGGTTGCTTTATTAGTTTGAAATTGGGTCATATGCCTTGCACCACAAAGGTTCTTAACATAAAGTTCATGTTTTATACTCCCTCTGTATTGATACGTCTCCAACGTATCTATAATTTTTGATTGTTCCATGCTATTATATTATCGTTCTAGGATGTTTTATGGGCTTTAATATACACTTTTATATGATTTTTGGGACTAACCTATTAACCTAGAGCCCAGTGCCAGTTTCTGTTTTTCTCCTGTTTTAGATTATCGCAAAAAAGGAAAATCAAACGGAGCCCAATTGACCTGAAACTCAACGGAGGACGTTTTTGGACCAAAAGAAGACCGGAGGAGGACCAGAAGGTCCACGGGCTGCCCATGAGGGTGTGGGGGCGCGGCCCCCCTCCCTCGTGGAAAGCCCGGAGACCCCTTCTACTTGCCCCCAACTCCATCACCTCCTATATATACTGAAACCTCCGGAAAATAACCTAGATCGGGATAAAATGACTGTGAACAATTCCCCAAAACACCCCCTCATAATTGGTTGGGGCTTCTTTCCCCACTCTCCATGCCGCTTCGGGATTTAATGCGACCTTAGCTCAAACGGCTCTAAGCTATTCTATGGGAGTTGAATTGATGCGTAATGAAGATGTGTTCACTACTTTCCAATTAATTAATTTTTGCATGATGCACCTTCGTCGACTTTGCGTGATGACACTTCACCGTACTCTAGTACTCAAAGGCACGCATGCTACATGATTTGGCACACACCAATGAGACGGCCAATGGACAAAGGAGCCCACGCACACGGGCGCAGAGTTGATATGAGAGAATGGAGGATGTAGTTAAAGAGATGCAGGAAGAAATGATTGCAACATTAATAGTGCACAGCGAGCAAGATTTTCATGAAATTTGAACATTATTAATGAGATGCAAATATCGTGCTTCTTTATGATGGCAACTAAACAATCATTCGAGCAAATTTTCACTTCGTTGTACGGGTTTTGCCAAGGGGGCGTATAGTGAAACAGAGGTAGTAAATGTTGAGGTGGGACGCTTGAAAATGTTGTTGTTCGTTATCAGATGTGCCGCATACGAGATTAGTTGGAACCAATGAAGACACCTGTCAACATTATTAGAAACACTAGGTCGGAATATGGGCATATCTACCCCCTTTGGCATCTCCTTCTTCTCCCCATCCTCTCGCTGTGACATCGCATCTCTTCCGGGTCAGTCGCCACACCACCACCTCCTCATCTCTTTCGAGCATTTTGTCGACCACCTCGCTGGGGGCGTACTGGAGCGAAGATTCTCTCTCTCTCTCTCTAACCATCATGAGGCGTTGACGGCGGTGCAGCTCTTCTTCAAAGCCAGGTGAGGGTTACAAAAATATTTGAGACTCTCTGGTCAGAGATTTGCCATTCCGATGTTCATGTTGTTGCGACATCTACGCTGATGTTAGGGAGATATGTTGGTCTAAGCGAGAAGAGAGAGATGAGATAAGAGTTTGCTTTTATTGGCTGCCTGTGCGGATATGAGAGAGAGAGAGAGAGAGGGAGAGAGAGAGAGAGAGAGAGAGAGAGAGAGAGAGAGAGATTATCGCATGTGGTGCTTATATTTATTTAATGATTGCTTCGCTGTTGTTTGTTTGTCGCAACAGGCGTTGAACTGCTATCTTAGTTGGTGCATAGGCAGGGGAAGTGAAATTCTCCCCCATTGTTGGGGAACGTAGTATTTTAAAAATTTCCTACGATCACGCAAGATCTATCTACCAGATGCATAGCAACGAGAGGGAAGAGTGTGTCTACGTACCCTCGTAGACCGGAAGCGGAAGCGTCAAGTGACGCGGTTGATGTAGTCGAACTTCTCCGCGATCCAACCGATCAAGCACCGAACGTACGGCACCTCCGCGTTCAGCACACGTTCAGCTTGATGACGTCCCACGAGCTCTTGATCCAGTTGAGCTTCACGGGAGATTTTCGTCAGCACGACGGCGTGGTGACGGATATGATGTATCTACCGGCGCAGGGCTTCGCCTAAGCACTGCGATGGTATGACCGAGGTGTGTTTCTGTGGAGGGGGGCACCGCACACGGCTAGAACAATTCAACTTGTGTGTGTTTGGGTGCCCCCCTGCCCCCGTATATAAAGGAGCAAGGGGGGAGGCCGGCCGGCCCTTGTTTGGTGCGGCTAGGGGTGCAATCCTACTAGGAATATGATTGCAATCCTATTCCTACTAGGAATCACCAAAGAAGGAAGAGACGGAAAGGAAAAGAGGGAGAGGTGGCGCCCCCCAATCCTAGTCCAACTAGGAACCCTAGGTGGGGCGCCGGCCAGCCCCTATGGGCTGCCTCTCTCTTTCCCTTAAGGCCCACTATGGACCATCCCCCTTCGTAGGGGGTTCCGATAACCCCCTCCGGCAATCCCGTTAAATCCGAAACTTTTCCGGAACACTTCCGGTGTCCGAATATAGTCGTCCAATATATCAATCTTTATGTCTCAGACATTCCGAGACTCCTCGTCATGTCCGTGATCTCATCCGGGACTCCGAACTACCTTCGGTACATCAAAACTCATAAACTCATAATACCGATCGTCATCAAACGTTAAGCGTGCGGACCCTACGGGTTCGAGAACGATGTAGACATTACCGAGACTCATCTCCGGTCAATAACCAATAGCGGAACCTGGATGCTCATATTGGCTCCTACATATTCTACGAAGATCTTTATCGGTCAAACCGCATAACAACATACGTTGTTCCTTTTGTCATCGGTATGTTACTTGCCCGAGATTCGATCATCGGTATCTCTATACCTAGTCAATCTCGTTACCGGCAAGTCTCTTTACTCGTTCCGTAACACATCATCTCGTGACTAACTCATTAGTCTTTTGCTTGCAAGGCTTATTATGATGTGTGTTACCGAGAGGGCCCAGAGATACCTCTCCGACACTTCGGAGTGACAAATCCTAATCTTGATCTATGCCAACACCACGAATACTTTCGGAGACACATGTAGAGCATCTTTATGATCACCCAGTTACGTTGTGACGTTTGATAGCACACAAGGTGTTCCTACGGTATTCGGGAGTTGCATAATCTCATAGTCATAGGAACATGTATAAGTCATGAAGAAAGCAATAGTAGTAAAACTAAACGATCATAGTGCTATGCTAACGGATGGGTCTTGTCCATCACATCATTCTCCTAATGATGTGATCCCGTTGATCAAATGACAACTCATGTCTATGGTTAGGAAACATAACCATCCTTGATCAATGAGCTAGTCTAGTAGAGGCATACTAGGGACACTCTGTTTTGTCTATGTATTCACCCATGTACTAAGTTTTCGGTTAATACAATTCTAGCATGAATAATAAACATTTATCATGATATAAGGAAATATAAATAACAACTTTATTATTGCCTCTAGGGCATATTTCCTTCAATCTCCCACTTGCACTAGAGTCAATAATCTAGCTCACATCGCCATGTGATTTAATACCGATAGTTCACATCGTTATGTGAATAACACCCATAGTTCACATCACCATGTGACCAACACCCAAAGGGTTTACTAGAGTCAATAATCTAGTTCACATCGCTATGTGATTAATACCTAAGAGTAATAAGGTGTGATCATGTTTTGCTTGTGAGAGAAGTTTAGTCAATGGGTCTGTCACATTCAGATCCGTATGTATTTCGCAAATTTCTATGTCTACAATGCTCTGCATGGAGCTACTCTAGCTAATTGCTCCCACTTTCAATACGCATCTAGATTGATACTTAGAGTCATCTGGATTTAGTGTCAAAGCTTGCATCGGCGTAACCCTTTACGACGAACTCTTTATCACCTCCATAATCGAGAAATATTTCCTTAGTCATCCAATTACTAAGGATAATTTTGACCGCTGTACAGTGATCTACTCCAGGATCACTATTGTACCTCCCTGTCAAACTCTTGGCAAGGTACACAACGTGTTTTGTACACAGCATGGCATTCTTTATAGAACCTATAGCTGAGGCATAGGGAATAACTTTCATTCTCTCTATATTTTTCTGCTGTGGTCTGGCTTTGAGTCTTACTCAACTTCACACCTTACAAGTCAGGCAAGAACTCCTTCTTTGACTGATCCATTTTGAACTACTTCAAAATCTTATCAAGGTATGTACTCATCGAAAGTCTTATCAAGCGTCTTGATCTATCTCTATAGATCTTGATGCCCAATATGTAAGCAGCTTCACCAAGGTCTTTCTTTGAAAAAACTCCTTTCAAACACTCCTTTATGCTTTCCAGAAAATTCTACATCATTTCCGATCGACAATATGTCATTCACATATACTTATCAGAAAGGTTGTAGTGCTCCCACTCACTTCTTGTAAATACAGGCTTCACCACAAGTCTGTATAAATCTATATGCTTTGATCAACTTATCATATTCCAACTCCGAGATGCTTGCACCAGTCCATAGATGGATCGCTGGAGCTTGCACATTTTGTTAGCACCTTTAGGAATGACAAAACCTTCTGGTTGCATCATATACAAGTCTTCTTTAATAAATCCATTAAAGAATGCAGTTTTGTCATCCATTTGCCAGATTTCATAAAATGCGGCAATTACTAACATGATTCGGACAGACTTAAGCATCGCTACAGGTGAGAAAGTCTCATCGTAGTCAACTCCTTGAACTTGTCGAAACTCTTTCGCAACAAGTCGAGCTTTGTAAACAGTAACATTACCGTTTGCGTCGGTCTTCCTCTTGAAGATCCATTTATTTTCGATGGCTTGCCGATCATCGGGCACGTCAACCAAAGTCCATACTTTGTTCTAATACATGGATCCCATCTCAGATTTCATGGTCTCAAGCCATTTTGCGGAATCTGGGCTCATCATCGCTTCCTCATAGTTCGTAGGTTCATCATGGTCTAGTAACATGACTTCCAGAACTGGGTTGCCATACCACTCTGGTGCGGAACGAACTCTGGTTGATCTACGAAGTTCAGCAGAAATTTGATCCGAAGTTTCAAGATCATCATCATTAACTTCCTCACTGATTTGGTGTAGGAATCACTGGAACAATTTTCTGTGATGTACTACTATCCATTCCGGGAGAAGGTACAATTACCTCATCAAGTTCTACTTTCCTCCCACTCACTTCTTTCGAGAGAAACTCCTTCTCTAGAAAGGATCCATTCTTAGCAACGAATATCTTGCCTTCGGATCTGTGATAGAAGGTGTACCCAACAGTTTCTTTTGGGTATCCTATGAAGACACATTTCTCCGACTTGGGTTCGAGCTTATCAGGTTGAAGCTTTTTCACATAAGCATCGCAGCCCCAAACTTTAAGAAACGACAACTTTGGTTTCTTGCCAAACCATAGTTCATAAGGTGTCGTATCAACGGATTTAGATGGTGCCCTATTTAACATGAATGTAGTTGTCTCTAATGCATAACCCCAAAAGCGATACTGGTAGATCGGTAAGAGACATCATCGATCGCACCATATCTAATAAAGTACGGTTATGACGTTCAGACACACCATTACACTATGGTGTTCCGGGTGGCGTGAGTTGTGAAACTATTCCACATTGTTTCAAATGAAGAACAAACTCGTAACTCAAATATTCTTTTCCACGATCGGATCGTAGAAACTTTATTTTCTTGTTACGATGATTTTCTACTTCACTCTGAAATTCTTTGAACCTTTCAAATGTCTCAGACTTGTGCTTCATTAAGTAGATATACCCATATCTGCTCAAATCATCAGTGAAGGTCAGAAAATAACGATACCCGCCGCGAGCTTCAACACTCATTGGCCCACATACATCAGTATGTATGATTTCCAACAAATCTGTTGTTCGCTCCATAGTTCCGGAGAACGGAGTTTTAGTCATCTTGCCCATGAGGCATGGTTCGCAAGTACCAAGTGATTCATAATCAAGTGATTCCAAAAGTCCATCATTATGGAGTTTCTTCATGCGTTTTACACCAATATGACCTAAACGGCAGTGCCACAAATAAGTTGCACTATCATTATTAACCTTGCATCTTTTGGCTTCAATATTATGAATATGTGTATCACACGATCGAGATCCAACAAACTATTTTGATTGGGTGTATGACCATAGAAGGTTTTATTCATGTAAACAGAACAACAATTATTCTCTAACTTACATGAATAACCGTATTGCAATAAACATGATCAAATCACATTCATGCTCAACACAAACACCAAATAACACTTATTTAGGTTCAACACTGATCCCGAAAGTATAGGGAGTGTGCGATGATGATCATATCAATCTTGGAACAGCTTCCAATACACATCGTCACTTCATCCTTTAACTAGTTTATGTTCATTATGCAACTCCCACTTCGAGTTACTACTCTTTAGCAACTGAACCAATATCAAATACCGAGGGGTTGCTATGAACACTAGTAAAATACACATCAATAATCTGTATATCAAATATACCGTTGTTCACTTTGCCATCCTTCTTATCCGCCAAGTATCTAGGGCAGTTCCACTTCCGGTGACCATTTCCTTTGCAGTAGAAGCACTTAGTTTCAGGCTTGAGTTTAGCTTTGGGTTTCTTCATGGGAGTGACAACTTGCTTGTCATTCTTCTTGAAGTTCCCCTTCTATCCCTTTGCCCTTTACTTGAAACAAGTGGTCTTATTAACCATCAACACTTGATGTTCTTTCTTGATTTCTACCTTCGCCGATTTCAGCATTGCGAAGAGATCGGGAATTACCTTCGTCACCCCTTGCATATTATAGTTCATCACGAAGTTCTACTAACTTGGTGATAGTGACTAGAGGACTTTGTCAATTACTATCTTATCTGGAAGATTAACTCCCACTTGATTCAAGTAATTGTAGTACCCAGACAATCTGAGCACATGCTCACTGGTTGAGCTATTCTCCTCCATCTTGTAGGCAAAGTACTGTCAGAAGTCTTATACCTCTCGACACGGGCATGAGTATGAAATACTAATTTCAACTCTTGGAACATCTTATATGCTCCGTGGCGTTCAAAACGTTTTTGAAGTCCCGGTCATAAGCCGTAAAGCATGGTGCACTAAACTATCAAGTAGTCATCATACCGAGCTTTTGTCAAAACGTTCATAACGTCTACATCTGCTCCTGCAATAGGTCTGTCACCTAGCGGTGCATCAAGGAATATTTCTTCTGTGCAGCAATGAGGATAATCCTCAGATCACGGAACAATTCCGCATCATTGCTACTAACATCTTTCAACTTGGTTTTCTCTAGGAACATATGAAAAATAAACGGGGAGCAACATCGCGAGCTATTGATCTACAACATAGATATGCTAATACTATCAGGACTAAGTTCATGATAAGTTAAAGTTCAATTTAATCATATTAATTAAAGAACTCCCACTTAGATAGACATCCCTCCGGTCATCTAAATGATCACGTGATCCAAATCAACTAAACCATGTCCGATCATCACGTGAGATGGAGTAGTTTCAATGGTGAACATCTTATGTTGATCATATCTACTATATGATTCACGCTCGACCTTTCGGTCTCCAGTGTTCCGAGGCCATATCTGCATATGCTAGGCTCGTCAAGTTTAACCCGAGTATTCTGCGTGTGCAAAACTGGCTTACACCCGTTGTATTTGAACGTAGAGCTTATCACACCCGATCATCACGTGGTGTCTCGGCACGACGAACTTTCGCAACGGTGCATACTCAGGGAGAACACTTATACCTTGATATTTAGTAAGGGATCATCTTATACTGCTACCGTCGTTCTAAGCAAAAAAAGAAGCATAATAAGATAAACATCACATGCAATCAAAAATATGTGACATGATATGGCCATCATCATCTTGTGCTTTTCGATCTCCATCTCCAAAGCACCTTCATGATCACCTTCGTCACCGGCGCGACACCTTGATCTCCATCGTAGCATCGTTGTCGTCTCGCCAGCTATTGCTTCTACGACTATCGCTACCGCTTAGTGATAAAGTAAAGCAATTACATGGCGATTGCATTTCATACAATAAAGCGACAACCATATGGCTCCTGCCAGTTGCCGATAACATTACAAAACATGATCATCTCATACAAAACCGTATAACTCATCATGTCTTGACCATATCACATCACAACATGCCCTGCAAAAACAAGTTAGACGTCCTCTACTTTGTTGTTGCAAGTTTTACGTGGCTGCTAAGGGCTTAGCAAGAACCGTTCTTACCTACGCATACAAAACCACAACGATGTTTCGTCAAGTATGTGCTGTTTTAACCTTCACAAGGACCGGGCGTAGCCACACTTGATTCAGCTAAAGTGAGAGAGACAGACACCCGCCAGTCACCTTTAAGCAACGAGTGCTCGTAACGGTGAAACCAGTCTCGCGTAAGCGTACGCGTAATGTCGGTCCGGGCCGCTTCATCTCACAATACCGCCGAAGCAAAGTATGACATGCTGGTAAGCAGTATGACTAGTATCGCCCACAACTCATTGTGTTCTACTCGTGCATATCATCTACGCATAGACCTGGCTCATGATGCCACTGTTGGGGAACGTAGTATTTTAAAAATTTCCTACGATCACGCAAGATCTATCTACCAGATGCATAGCAACGAGAGGGAAGAGTGTGTCTACGTACCCTCGTAGACCGGAACCGGAAGCGTCAAGTGACGCGGTTGATGTAGTCGAACTTCTTCGCGATCCAACCGATGAAGCACCGAACGTACGGCACCTCCGCGTTCAGCACACGTTCAGCTTGATGACGTCCCACGAGCTCTTGATCCAGTTGAGCTTCACGGGAGAGTTTCGTCAGCACGGCGGCGTGGTGACGGATATGATGTATCTACCGGCGCAGGGCTTCGCCTAAGCACTGCGATGGTATGACCGAGGTGTGTTTCTGTGGAGGGGGGCACCGCACACGGCTAGAACAATTCAACTTGTGTGTGTTTGGGTGCCCCCCTGCCCCCGTATATAAAGGAGCAAGGGGGAGGCCGGCCGGCCCTTTTTTGGTGCGGCTAGGGGTGCAAATCTACTAGGAATAGGATTGCAATCCTATTCCTTGTAGGAATCACCAAAGAAGGAAGAGACGGAAAGGAAAAGAGGGAGAGGTGGCGCCCCCCAATCCTAGTCCAACTAGGAACCCTAGGTGGGGCGCCAACCAGCCCCTATGGGCTGCCTCTCTCTTTCCCTTTAGGCCCACTATGGACCATCCCCCTTCGTAGGGGGTTCCGGTAACCCCCTCCGGCAATCCCGTTAAATCCGAAACTTTTCCGGAACACTTCCGGTGTCCGAATATAGTCGTCCAATATATCAATCTTTATGTCTCGGACATTCCGAGACTCCTCGTCATGTCCGTGATCTCATCCGGGACTCCGAACTACCTTCGGTACATCAAAACTCATAAACCCATAATACCGATCGTCATCAAACGTTAAGCGTGCGGACCCTACGGGTTCGAGAACTATGTAGACATGACCGAGACTCATCTCCGGTCAATAACCAATAGCGGAACCCGGATGCTCATATTGGCTCCTACATATTCTACGAAGATCTTTATCGGTCAAACCGCATAACAACATACGTTGTTCCTTTTGTCATCGGTATGTTACTTGCCCGAGATTCGATCATCGGTATCTCTATACCAAGTTCAATCTCGTAACCGGCAAGTCTCTTTACTCGTTCCGTAACACATCATCTCGTGACTAACTCATTAGTCTTTTGCTTGCAAGCTTATTATGATGTGTGTTACCGAGAGGGCCCAGAGATACCTCTCCGACACTTCGAAGTGACAAATCCTAATCTTGATCTATGCCAACACCACGAATACTTTTGGAGACACCTGTAGAGCATCTTTATGATCACCCAGTTACGTTTTGACGTTTGATAGCACACAAGGTGTTCCTACGGTATTCGGGAGTTGCATAATCTCATAGTCATAGGAACATGTATAAGTCATGAAGAAAGCAATAGCAGTAAAACTAAACGATCATAGTGCTATGCTAACGGATGGGTCTTGTCCATCACATCATTCTCCTAATGATGTGATCCCGTTGATCAAATGACAACTCATGTCTATGGTTAGGAAACATAACCATCTTTGATCAATGAGCTATTCTAGTAGAGGCATACTAGGGACACTCTGTTTTGTCTATGTATTCACACATGTACTATGTTTCCGGTTAATACAATTATAGCATGAATAATATACATTTATCATGATATAAGGAAATATAGATAACAACTTTATTATTGCCTCTAGGGCATATTTCCTTCACCCATTTCTACGTGTGGATGGATGTGCGCAATGCCCACGCGTCGCGCCCATCCCGGGTGACTCGAGCAGCTCCTCTAACCCTAGCCGCCAGGGTCACCTCCACCTCCCTCCGTTGCCTCCACCGCCACCATAGGACGCCACGGGACTAAGCCCGGCGGCCGACGGATGTGGCGGGGGTTCTCCTGCCTGGCTTGCGTTGGACGGGGTGGGGCGGGACCTGCGTGAGATGGTCGGGCCACGATTTGATCCATGGCGGCGTGACGGCGTCCTTCGGGCAACGGCCTTGGGCAGCGGCATGGCTACCTGGCGGCGGTCAAGCGACGGCGGCGTGAAGAGTGCGCTTTGGATGTCAGGGTTGACCAGGTCGTGTCGGGTGCATGCATGCCTCTCTTGGTCCTAGATCGTGGGGCGGCAGCCCTGGAAGGTGACGGCCGGTGAAGCTCAGGCGATCAGCGACGGCTTGGTGATGTCCCTGGCCAAGGCGAAACTATGCCGATGATCTGGTGGCTTTGTGACGATCCCGCGCTGGATCCTTCTCGGCGGCTCTTGCGGTTTGGCGAGGTGGGGTGGCAGCCCTCCCCGGAATCCCAGTGGGGGCACACGGATGTAGTGGCCGGCGTGTCAGGGCTCTCACGGTGGCAGTATTGCCTACGGGTAGCTGCCAGATCTGGGAGGCCGGATCTGGGGCTTTGAAGGTGGTCTGGCCGATGCACATGATGTCATATAGATGCTTGCGGGACAAGATCCGGGTGAAAATATTGTCTACGGTCGATGGTCGAGCCTGTGATGGTGACACCCTAGGCGGTTTCCTTCTTGGAGGTATCATTGAGGTGAAGTTCCCGCCTCCTTCCTCTACTCATGTGCCCCCCCGGGTGTCATTCTTGGAGGCGTGCATTGCCTAGAGGGACCAGTTGACGGGTTCAGCGGTGGAGCGGTGTTCCATGTGATGCATGAACGACGTGGAGTGTCGACGGCATGGCGTGGCATGGTCTTGGCGATGGATGTGTGATGATGGATGCATGTAGCGAGGTGGTGTTGTCTGGCACCGTAGTCGCGTCGACTATAAGCCTAGCAAGGTCGATGTGTCAGTACCTGCTCTGAAGATGGATCGATCGAAGATGGCGGCGGGGGCGTCTGAGAGTGCGTGTGGGGCCCAGACCCGGCAATGCGGCTTCGTCCGCGCCTCCATCTTTAGCTTTTAGGGTTTGGTGTGAGGTCTGTTTGATATTTAGCTTGGACCATAACCACCCCCTCATTATGTCGATAGGGTAGCGACACAAATGTTCCCACTTTGCAAGGTCTTTGTAAAAAATAAGTTAAATGGCTGCATGCATCTCGCAGATGAAGAGGCCATCCTACTTTTTTTTCTTATAAAGGCTACTAGAAAGTGTAAAGGCTGAGTCTGTCCTTTTCGAGGCTGACTACCCGGCTCCCCCGAACACGTGGATGACTACATCGAGACCAGGAACACGCCGCGTCTCGAGTACCCCGCCCAAGCCCCCCGTTCATCTCTCACCGCCGTGGCAGTTCTTGGACGCCGTGGCGGATGTCGGACGCGAAGACCTCGTCCTCCTCGGGCGGCTCACCGACAGCCTTCGCCGTCAAGCCTGAGCCGTAGGACATGGCGGCGGAATCTCCGCTAGGGCGCCGCACCCGCAGCGGCGCCCTAACAATCCCCGAGGAGGGCCGCGGCGGTCGCCTGTGCCTCGTCCGACCGAAAACCGAGCCGGAGGCACCCCTGCTCCCAGTGAAGCCGGAGCACCCCGAGATGGCTGCCGATGACGAGATGGCCATGAGGTGGGCGAGGAAGGACTACGTCGTGAGCAGGTGGCTCGCCAGTGTCGCGCCCTCGAGGAGCTCAAGGCACGCCAACACCGCACCACCCGCGAGGAGGACGGCGTCATCTTCCTCGACAACGATGAGGAGGATGCCGGACCATCCCGCGTTAGCGACCCTGGCCAGGGTTGCAGCAGAGACAGTGGCGGGTGGTAGGGCGACGAGGACGACGACGACGACGACGACAGCGGGGACCACACCGAGTTCTACAAGTGCCTAGGCATGTAGAAATCAGATGGCGGTGAGGCGCGGCAAAGGACGGCGTAGGCTAGGCCGTGTTTTTTTCTTTTTGAACAAATTTGAATGAATACCGACGAGTTTGCGACAGTTTGGATGAATATCGACGAGTTTGTGCCGAAAATCATCGAATTCGGTTAGTCCTGGGGGCCGACCTGGGACGACGGCTGGGGACATGCTCGCCCCCACGCCAAAAAAACGTCGGCTCGCCCCCATGATGCGTTTTTTCGACGTCCTAGAGGGACAAACGGCTGGAGATGCTCTGAGTTCCACCTCCAGCACTCACCCTTCTTGTTACCCCGTTGTGGCGGGTGGGAAGCTTCTCGGAATGGTGCGCTCGTCAGCGTCATACTACCCAGCAGGTTTGGCTTGTTTTGCATTGTAATTGGTCCGAAGTTATAGTTTGGTTTACACTGTATAATTAGCTAATGAGAAAGTTCATATTGCAGAATTGGTTTGGATTTCCGTTGTCAGACTGTTAAAGGAACTTTAGTTGACATGTCACTTGTGTAATCATCAGTACCTCAAAAGTAAAGTTTGTCAGAAATATTATAAGAGATGCGCAGGCGTTGGCAGCCTTCTGAGACATTCAGAGAATCCCGTTTCCTCCCCTTATCTAGTGTCTCGTTGTCGTGTAAGTAGTGTCATTACACCATTGTCAGGACCAGACCGTCACCCAGGAGTATTACCTCTCCTCTCCTCGGATGGTAATACATTACCTGTCCTCTCCTGGGATGGTAATATATTTTTTGGTAATATATATGGCTTGCAAGTTTGTTGCTTCCGTGATTTCTGGCTGCATAGGTGGAGATTGTAGTATTAATTGTCTTTTGTGGATCTAGGAAACTCGTAATAGTTCAATGTTTTATTGTATCAATGGAATTCAGATTTTCTCTGATCTTCAGTTTGAACTTGATAGGTCGCCAACAAGTAAATCACAATGGCTACATACAATATACCCCGTCGCAATGCACGTGCAATTACCTAGTACTATTAGTTATATGAATATTAAGATAGGTGTAGTGTGTAACTCATTTCATATTCTACATGTGCCTAAATCTTTGTTTCTGGAAAGTTGAAGATAGTGGTGTCTTGTTTCTTTATCCACATGCCATTCTTGCAGTGAAATGTAAATTAAGAAATGATATGCACTTGCATATCATGCATTGATTCTTTATTTCTTGTAATAAAGTAAGTCCAATTCAACACAAATGATGAACATAACATATGACTAAGAAAACCATTGGAAAAGCAATGGAAATGTTCGATGTATCAGTCGCAAGACTAAGATGAGCTAGACCAGCATACTAGATCTTTGGGAACTTACAAACACTCTCTAAAATCTCGAATGCTGTACTAGCACTCTTTCTCTTGAGGTTGTCATAGTCTTGGCTTGCCATCACTTCACCAAGTATTGTTGGAGATGCCATAAATTTGAGGCATGCATGTTTCAGATCGTTACACTGATGTTGATCAGCTAGCACATATGTAGTTGCCACTGTTTGTACATCAAGACACCTGCAAAGAGTAGCTTCACATCTGAGCTTCAGCTTTTCAATTGCGTAGCGATCAGCAGCCTCGAGTAAGTGGCGTACAATCTCTTTTCTATCCTCGTAGTCAAAACCATCAAAAGGAAGCACCAAGCAGTCTGTGTACACAAAATGTAAGAGAGCCCTAAAAACGTCAGGTAACATATCTTCCATGATTACAGATGACATGTCTTTCTCCATCATTGGTCCAGAGAGCTGCGCCCTAATCACAGGGGACCTTGCAGCAAGCACTACCCTATGTGCAGGAAATGCTTCACCTTGGACGCAGAAGGTCACATCTGCCCCTTCTTTTGACTCTAGAAGATTTGCCAAATCAATTGATAGTTGTGACGGTGGCAGCTTCACTTGGGGTGATAATAAGTCACTGCAAGTCACCAGTGGATCTTTCATAACAGTGATTGAAAATTCAATCATGAAGCGGTCAAATTCCACATATGCTGCTTCAAGCAAAGTTTTCTCCATGACCTTCTCCCACCCTCCCATCATACATTTTCCTTCTGCACTAGATAAGTTTAACACTTTGATTTGTTTCCACTCTGTGCATTGTCCTCCCGGGGAGATCAATCGATAACAAAATATTACACTCACTTCTGCGTTTTCGCTCATAAGCTCCCCGACAATAGAGATGTGATTTTGGCTTTCAGCATTGATTCCTTGTGGGTAGAATCTAACTGACCAGTCATACCCACCATCTTGGAAGGCATGGGACCTTATAAAATTGCCCGGTCCAGTTTCCTTGATGACACTATAGTCATTAACCACAAAGATGTGGTTATCCTGAACCACCATTGCGTTGCCGGTCGAGACTGTAGTTCCAAACTCCATGTGCAATTAAAGTGCCTGCAATTCCACACAAGATTGCATTAGCAAGCAAATATGCTTCATTATTTTAAAATAACATAAATATATTTACCACTGAACCACCTCGACCTATCAAAAGGTGGGGCACAATTATTTTAGGATGACCAGCCAATAGACTATCACCTACGCGTGTTTTTTAGGACAGCCCGCGGCAAACTAGAGTTGCATCACAGGGTAGCATTATCTCTCATTTCCTCGGGCTTTCACACAAAAAGGAGATCCACTCGAATATTTTCATTCCGATAAAATCAGAGGAAAAGTACGATGTTCCTCTGGTCCATGCTACGCTGTTCCTCTGAATTAATTACTACAAACAAAACGGCATCGCAGGAAGATCAATTTTAACTGAACGGCCATTCCTATGATTTTTCCTTTGGGAAAACTCCATTCATCCTTATATTTTCACAGAAAAATCCATTAATGTCCTTACGTACTATACTTATATATACTTCTCATATAAAAAGATGAATCTATGTGAACCATGCATCTACCTATGCAGCACTACTACTAGTCTGTACTTACTATCATCTAGTACCAGCTATGGATTGAATAACATACCTTGAAATTGAAGAGTGCAGTGGAATGAGGACCAATGGTAGAAGAGATCCCAAAGCAAAATCTTGGCCGGCAGGCTCACTACGTAGCAAACCTAGTGAGAGAGGTCGGTATTTCTCGATCTGGGTAGTGTGTTTCTGCTAGTGTACATGGTTGGATTTTATAGGATTGAAAACAAGCCTTCTCGTGATAATAATTGGTCGCTATCTATTGCAATCGGCCAGTATTTAGATAATTTTAATACCATGCCAAAAAATCCCATTACAATTAATACAATAAATGACCACTTATCTATACAAAAATGTTCTCACAAAATTAACTGGCTACTATATATCTCCCGTTGTATTTTCCGTAAGTGCACAAAACCCTCATCAATTTCCAGAATCCGTCTTTCTTGTCTTTGCATTCGAGGAATGGCAACTACTTTCTCCATCTGAGTTTATTAGCACCTTTTGTATTATGGGTGAAACTTTGACCAATATTTTAACTAGATATTTGTTTTGCTAATACCAAGTGCACACTCCCTTATCCATACCCTTGCCTTGACATGTGTGCTATCCAACTAACATAGTACATGCAAATTCCTTTTGTGGGTTCCTCTCAAATGATAAAACATATGGACATCAAACTTTGTAGGTCATTATAACTTTAGAACTAAAATGTTGAAAAGAAACTATGGAATTTTTTGATCTAGTATAAATATACAAATTTTGATTTTAAATATTATTTTTTCTGACACATCGTAGTTTGAATATGTTGTTGACCTATAAAGTTTGATGTCCATATTTTGCTTTATTCTGGATATGCAAAAATGAAAAGTTCGTGTATCGACCGCAAAGCCGATAATGGATGGTTATATAAGGGGGGGGGGGGTACAACCACAACTTTCACTTTTAAATAATAAAATTTGAACTGTATGTCGAAAAATTATATCATCGCAAAACATATTTTGAGTACTAAACCACTGTTATTATTATTTTTAACATATATCCATATTTCGTTACTCATATAGTCAAATTTTGACCTGAAATATGGGGGTGCTTAAATAAACCCGGAAAGGAGGAAATACACATACTCTGGTCTTATAATGTCTTGTGGGGCCTGAAAAGAGGTCCAACTGCGGTATAACAATTCGTCAAAATGTCCAAGACAATAAAAAAGACCCCTATGCCTGCAAGTGTGCTCTTGCACGCAAGCCTAGTAACTTGGAAGTAACATGAATGATTGGGCATCCTGCTAGCTAGATTGCGCAGAGTTAAACTTCACCAAAAAGCAACATTAAGCTCTAGTAATCTTTTATCTGGTAGCACCATCTAGATGAGTATGCAACGAAAATCGACTTTGCATCCTCCCTGACGTTGATGACTTCCATTGTTGAACATGTGACTGGGATCCAGGTTACATTTGAAACTTCTTCTCTTAGTGCAGACGCTCCAGGGATGTGTACACTACATTTGTTTGCTTGTTTTGTCCAGTATTGCGAATTATGGACAACACACAACAAACTTACCATTGAGGGTGAGATGGTCAGTCAACAAACTAATATTATGTTCAAAATGCGCATTTTCCTGCATTGCTGGAAGCCATTGTTGAGAACCAAGGACAGTTCACATCAGCAGACATAAAGCCTAAATTAAGACAACGAGTGGATAGCCACTCGCTTCATAGCTAACTTGTAGCTAGATAGTACAGATCTATTGTACCCATTTGTTTGCGCTTTTGTTTTACATCCGTGTAACTTAAACTTGGATCGGTGAGTATCTGTGTTGAGGTTTAAGCACTTTGTGTTCATTGGTTGCTTTATTAGTATAAAACTAGCAAACATGCCCGTGCGTTGCAACGGGAGAGAGAAAAAAATTACATGCTAGCCAAATAAGTATGACTCAATACCCGGACATATGAGCGTCATATATTTTAACACAGTGACTCTCCATGTTGTCAATTATCATTCTTCCAACCCTTGCTAATGATGGACGCGATGTCCACATGATCGCATTGTATTTGACATGGTAAATCCCAAGGCAATGAGCTTACCACTGCACGGCACACTTTAAAACTTTAAAAATAAATCTCATTGACCATAGACTCACACTTTTTTGAGTTTTTTGAAAATTATCTAAAATTTCATGAACAATTTTTTCATATTCACGAATTTGTATTGAATACATGATTATTTTTTCAAAATCATGAACATGGTTTTATTTCCCGAAATTTTTAATATTGTGATTTTATTATAATTTGTGAACAGTTTTGTAAAATCACTAATATTTTTTGAATCTATGGAAATTTTATGATTTTCTACATATTTTTGAATTCACAAACCTTTTTAAATTTCTCGAACTTGTTTTTCAAAATTCAAAACATTTTGAAATTTGAAATTCTTCAGTTAATTTAAAGAAGGACAAAGAAAAAAAGAAATGAGAAAAGAAAAGGAAAAACCAAAGACGAAAAAAAACAGGGGCCCTGCAGGCCGTAAAAACAGGGAGGTGCACAACAAAAGTTAGGCGAACCTAGGGATCGATCCCTGGTCTCGCAAGTGGAAGAGAAAGGCTTCCGCCACTAGACTACTTGCGTGTTTGTGTAACATATGGGTATTTTCTTTATAAAACAACTCAGCACGGCGCAGACTTTTGGAAAGATAAATTCTTCTTGGACTTACGGGTGGCATTGGTGGGTAATTATTCGCAACTTCGGGGATAATTTTAATGACGTAAGAACAGAAACCCAACTTTCTTTATTATTAGGTTAAGATTGGGTCATATGCCCACCACAAAGGTTCTTAACATAAATTTCATGTTTTATATTCCGTCTGTATCGGTATAAAATGACCATGAACAATTCCCCAAAACACCCCCCTCATAATTGGTTGGGGATTCTTTCCCTACTCTCCATGCCACTTCAGGATTTAATGCAACCGTAGCTCGAATAGCTCTAAGCCATTCTATGAGAGTTGAATTGACGTGTAATGAAGATGTGTGCGCTACTTTCCAATTCATTAATTTCTGCATGTTGCAGCTTCCTCGACTTTGCACAATGACACTTCACCGTACTCTAGTACTCAAAGGCACGGATGCGACACGATTCGGCACAAACCAATGAGACAACCGATGGACAGAGGAGCCCACACACACGGGCATAGAGTTTATATGAGAAAATGAAGTATGTAGTTAAAGAGATGTAGGAAGAAATGGTTGCAACATTAATAGAGCGCAGAGAGAAATATTTTCATGAAATTTGAACGTTATTAATGAGACGCAAATACCGTGCTTCTTTATGATGGCAACTAAACAATCATTCCACCAAATTTTCACTTGATTGTACATGTTTAGCCAAGGGGGTGTATAGTGAAAAAGAGGTAGTAAATGTTGAGGTGGGACGCTTTAAAATGTTGTTGTTCGTTATCAGATGTGCTGCATACGAGATTTGTTCGAAAAATGAAGACACCAGTTGACATTATTAGAAACCCTAGGTCGGAATATGAGTTAGGGCGTATCTACGCCCTTTGGGTTGCAGGGTTTATATTTCCAATCAAGGAAGATTTGAGTCTGTAGAATACAAATTCTAATGCCTTGACTTATAAACCGCGTTTATACTCCATCTGAGGTATAGATACAATACGCAAACTGTAACATCCTTTATTCAAAACTTGTATATTAGTAGAGAACTAGAGATTGTTATTAAAGACCTCAAGTTGACGAACAGTTGAGGGTTTTCTAAACCTCTACGCCATTTTTTCTCGCAAATGCACAAGCAAGATTTCCAATTTTTTAGAATACAGAGCAACTAAATTACTCTTTAGGGGTGTTACAGTCTTTCAACGTTAGTTTATTCAAACATCCTAGGACACCTGCAATGATTTCTGAATATGCCTGTTTTTCTCTCACTGCTTTCTAGCTAGAGTGGCAAGCTCATGTGCCAGGACGTTTTCTTTTCTTCTGACATAAGTCATTTTGTATGAGGTGAAGAGCTTCAATGTAGCCACGTTGTCCATGATGATTGATTTGCACGAGGATCTAGGACCAAGACCCGAGTCGGCTCATTTTTACAGCCATTTCGCAGTCCATCACGAGCTCCACTGGTCCTCTATGGACACACTCACACACACCTATGCTTTTAGGCCTGTTAAGGTTGCAACACACTCTGCCTCAGAGCAGAAAATAAACAAGTCACCATGTCCTCCTCCTCTCCACCACCCTCCTCTCCACCATCCACCAACCTTAATCCACAACAACAATGGTGATCGCTAGATTACTAAGATGGAAGGCCTTCTTCATTGGGATTTCTCCCCTAGACAAGCAGTGAAGGTGCAGGTTCGTGCAAGGTTTGGATCCACAGTTCATTTCTCCCCTCATGTATCCGCCAAAGAGTTCTTCCTGGTGGTTGCATTCTCCTCTGCTTCGTTCCCTCTCTCGGAAGAATCGGTGGGGTTAGCTCTTCGATGTTGTATTGGAGGTTCTAGTTCTGGATTTCTTGTGAAACAACTCTCTGGTCGACATTTCCGCTTTTCGGTTGCCTCTAATAAAGTTGGTCATTTCATCTATGGTCTTAAAGATCGCATATGGCCAGATTTCATTTTTCATTTCAATTTGTATCACCATGCGGCTTGGGTTTCTTCGCCTAAAGATCACTTCTGGCATTTAGATCAAGAGTTAAATGAGATTGTTGCACGTTCACCTACGGCGATCAAATCGAACCTTAATTTCCTGCGTGCCAATCGGGATCTCTCTTTGCAAAACGTTGCTGGGCTGAACAATGATGATGGGCTTTCTAATACCCTTGGGTTCTATCCTTGCATTGATCTAGGATCTTCATTGCAATTTGGCACTCTTCCGATTCAGAATCACATGAACTCAAATTCCTTGGATTTCTTGAAATTTGGTAACTGCAAACCAGTTCCTATCAGCATTAACTCTACCAATCAGTGCACATTCTTGGGGTTTAATTACCGACGTCATTACTGGGATTCCATTCCTAACTTTATTCTTTGGCATATTCCGGATTTTAGGATAGTGGGTTATGATGATGCCAAAATTGCTGAATCTTGGTCACTCACATCGGTCCCACCGTCCCATTTAATTTATAAGAAATTAAATGTGTGTCCCCTCTGTCGGCTAAAGGACTTCCATGAGTATTCCTGTCCCAATCATATTGACCCGAGTCCAGGGCCTGCCAATGTTGGGCTTAACCAAGCTGCACAGATACATACTCTTATTGGGATTTCTTGTTCTCGATGCTGCTCTGAGACCCACTACTCGGTTGCCTGCCCCTCTAATTCCTTCTGCTACTTGTGTGGTTTTTTGGGTCATACAAAAGAAAGTTGTGAAGGGAGCAAATCGCCTTGATTTATTTGGTTACAAAAATCTGTTCCCTCCCAGTTTATGCCGAAGAGCCCTAAGATACGCACTGAGCAAGAAGTTGCTATTTTAGCAGGTGAGCCAATCAAATCAGAAACAAATATTTCTTTGCTTGCTAAACAGTCTGATTCCATGAGACAGGTTATAACACACTTGGTAAAACACGCTACCAATGGAAAGGATTTTAACTTTCTCAATTATGAGGATTCCCCTCACCAATTTTCGGAGTTACGACATCCCCCAGGCCCTCCTGCTGTGGCTGTGAGACACCTGTCTCACCCTGGTTGGAGGGGTGGCGGTGATGGGAAACAACAGTGGATTCCAAAGAGGCCCCAGGCTGCCGATACGCCTTCCCCTCCTCCAAAACCCAGCTCTGCCTTGGAGTCTGCTCCCCCCTGCTCAGCCGACCACCATGGCAAACTACCCCGTCAATGTCGTCCCCTACATCCCACAGGGGATGACCATTGAGCTCGGCCCTGAGGATCGTGTGGTGCGCAGCGATATGGTGGTGCATCCGGTGCCGCCTCTGAAATCATGATTTTCTTGCGGTGGCTGAGGTAAAATCGCCATGTCCCCTTCCATCAAAAAGCCGCACTCCGTCAGATCATCACAGGTTTACTGCATGAGTCTCAATTCTCCCAAACTGAGATTGATGATTACCCATTGGGAATTGCTATTTATCGTTTTGAAGTTCCATTGACTAGAGACAGTGTAGTGGGTACTACTTCTGAGATTGATGCTGAAGTTGAAGGGGAGATGAACACCGTAGTCTCGTTTGTTCCGCATAATGCTGCACTAAATATGAGAATCACTCCTTATGGTCCGGATATATGGTTGCTTTATATCGGTTTTCCCCATGACTATCAAACCTACCATTACATCCATAGGTCTGTTGATAGATTTGGCACTTTGCTTCACTGGTTTAATCCTAGGTGTGACCGCAAATTTGTTCTTATCACGACTAAAGTTATTCATCTCCGTCTGGTACCTAAAAGCTTTGTAATGCAGCAAATGGGAGGTGATCGCTTATGCGGGGTTGTTTGTGTCATAATGCTCAGGAGCAGTGACTGGAATGCCCATCTGCCGGAAGTTCCTCCGGCCGATGAGGACCCGCCTCCTGCGGATGGCATTCCACACCCGCTTTATAGTGAAAGTCTTATAGCTGAGCAACTCTATCAACTGCAACTTAACAACCGGATGGCCCAAAATGCAGTTGGAAACAATGCCGCACAACAGGGAAATGGAGATGTTGTAGTGGACCAAGAGGTGGACATTCTGTTTCAAGATGGGTGGGGGTCCTGGCCTACTCCTGCACCTCAAGCTGCACCTGCCCTTTATAATTACCAGCAATGACTGGCTTCTAAAGGGCTGCAGGTTCAAGATAGTATCCTCCCAACCAATAATCTGGTGGACATCCCTGCATCTGCATGGAACGAGTCTATTTCACCGCATGGCAGCTCTGGTTTTAGTGAGGGTTCAGAAGGGATGGTGCTGATTCCAATTGCTCTGTTCAACTCTCTCATCGACTCTAGTAATGTGGCACCTAGCAACTCTAAACTGCCACTCAGCCTGCTGTTTGAAATCTCAGTGTCTAACTCTGGTCTGAACTTTCATATGTCTGTTGATAATGAGTTGATCTACTCCATGCTTTTCAGTCTCAATATTTCAACTGTGCAAGTGACCAACTTCTTGTCTGCTGCTATCATGCCCATTATGGCAACTTATGGTCCTTGGGCTCATGGGTATGGTTTGTACAATGATCACACACAAGTTCGTTTCTCTGTCACTGAAGAAGCACCTGGGACTCTGCTGATCAATTCTTCCATCACTCATACTAATAGAGATGCCGTTATAAGTACTGCAGCTCTGCCTTGGATTAATGAGAACATGACACAACATACTGGAAGCAACTATTCTCTTGTGATTACTGAGATGGATGCTACCCAGGAGGTTGCCAATACTAGAATTCAGGATTCTGAGACGTCTGTTGACACCTAAGCATCTAATCGGGCAACTGTAGTGGTGAGTGACCTGATGATTCCTGGGGATAGACAGGTGCCAACTATTGATCCTGATATGCACATTAGACCATCTGCTAGTAAGAAACAGAAGGCCAAATCTCCTATCTGTGTTTCTACAGTTCGGCGCAGCAATAGAAGCATTAAATATGATGGTTTCAAGATCCCCTCAATGGCTGACAGCAGAGCCAAGACATCCAAAGTTAAACCTAGGGTAACTCCTAAAGCTTCAACTGGAATTGTTATTTCTGAAGTTGTTGATGCAGGACTCGAAGAAGTTGCCCCACTACCCCCTACACCCATTGCTGTGATGAAAATGATCGGCACACACAAGTGTGCGATCCCTCCTAAGGAGCTATCCACTAAGAAGCTCCTTGCACCTGAAGAAGTGGAAGAGGAAGCTTCTTCCTCCACCTAGTTTTACTTCGCGTCGCACTTTATTTTATATCTCTCTTTTTCGAAACTGGAATGTTTCATGTTGGAATATTCGCGGTCTAAACTCGGACGTCAAACAGTTGGCTTTATTTAATGCTATCTCATCAAGTGGCTCTACGGTGGTTTGTTTGCACGAAACAAAAAAAACCTCTTTTGGTAATGTGTTCATTAAATCTTGCTGCCCACGTAGATTTGACAAATTTGCTTATATGCCTTCAATTGGGGGGATCGGGTGGTTTAATCACTATATGGAATAGTGGCATTTGTGAGGGCACGGTTCTTATTGAGAAAACTTTTGCACAAGTGATCCAATTCAAATCTGCTCATTCATGGCAATGTTGGACTTTGGTAAATGCATATGACCCATGTCAAGGTGATGCTCGGGTAGACTATACTAATTGGCTGTTAAACTTGACTATCCCGCAAAACGAAGACATGCTTCTTTTGGGAGACTTTAATTACACCAAGAGCCCGGAAAATAGAAATAAGCGAGGGGGTAATTTTAATGACATGATCGTGATTAATGAATTTATCCGCAACCAGGCTTTGATTGAACTCCGCATTAAATGCCATATATTTACATGGAGTAACATGCAAATAGACCCCTTGCTCGAAGAGCTAGACTGGTTCTTCACCCCCAACAACTGGACCAATACATATCGAAACACTATGGTAAAACCTCTTGGAAAGCCTGTCTCTGATCATATACCCTGTGTTGTAACGATTGAAACTTCTATTCCACGAAGCAACTTGTTCCGCTTTGTGTCCTTCTGGGTACAACACCCTGGTTTTCTGGAAATTGTCTCTTCCACTTGGTCCAAACCATCTAGATGCAATAAGGTGGCCACTTCTATATGCAAGAAGCTTAAATCCCTTCGTTATGCGCTTAAGCATTGGAGTAAAGGAATTTCCAAACTCTCCGTTGCCATAGCCAGGAGCTCGATGCATTAGAAAATAAAAGAGCTCTTTCACTCCCTGAGATTTTTTTAGAAACATACTCAAAAAGCACCTTCTTAGACTTTTGCGGTATCAAAAAGAATATTGGAAGAAACACTGCACATAAGATGGATAAAACTAGGAGATGAATGCCCAAAGCTCCTACAAGCTCTAGTAACAGAGAGATACAGAAAGAACAATATCCCAACTCTAACCACGCCAGAGAGCACTGAAGTTGAGGATCATGCAGGGAAAGAATCGCTCATATATCAATCTTTCAAGGAGAGAATGGGCAAATCTGGTCAATTCTAAATGAAATATTATTTGCCCAATATTATCAAACGTTCCGTCAACTTGGATCAACTTAATGCCCCTTTTTGGCAAGGATAAGATTGACATGGTCATCAAGGAAATGCCAGCCGATAGAGCTGCAGGACCGGATGGTTTCACCGGTCTCTTCCTAAAAACATGTTGGCACATTATAAAAGAAGACTTCTATCAACTTTGCCACCAATTCTATGAGGGAGATTTAAATATGGAAAGCATAAATGAGGTGTTCATCACACTGATCCCAAAGATCCCTTCTCCGACAACGGTAAATGATTTGCGACCAATCACATTACTAAATTGTTGTCTCAAAGTGATCACCAAACTATTGGCCAATAGGCTCCAAAAAATCTTTCTGCAGCTGGTCAACAGAAATCAATATGGATTCATAAAAGACAGGCCAATTCAAGATTGCCTTGCGTGGGCTTTTGAATACATTTTTCAATGCCAAGGTTCTAAAAAGCCAATCATTCTGCAGAAACTTGAATTCGCTAAAGCATTTGATACCATTACGCATGAACCAATGCTAGCCATCATGAAAAGTATGGGGTTTAATGATAAATTGTTAAGTTGGATTAGTAGCCTGTTTTCATCCGGCAAATCTTCGGTGCTTCTTAATGGAACCCATGCATGTCAGTTTCTTTGCAAGTGTGGAGTAAGACAAGGTGACCCCCTGTCCCCACTAATCTTTGTACTGGCAACTGAACTCCTTTAGGGAGCAGTTAATGATGTGTACAGACAAGGTCTTATTATTTTACCATTCCCTGGACAAAACCAGAAAGAATACCCGGTAATCCAATATGCAGATGACACACTTCTATTTTTGCCAGCATGTGCCACCCAAACAAAATAGATCAAGGAAATTATCATTGATTATGCTGCCTCAATTGGTTTGAAGATAAACTTCCACCAGTCGACCTTAATTCCAATCAACTGTGAAGCTTTTTTTTTGACACATCAAAACAGCAGGAGAGACTCCTACTGTTGTTTTTCCATTTTAATATGCTATGAGTGCAAACAGAGAGTTGGCACTCAACAGCTAGAGTTTACATTGTAAATTACAGGGAGGGGCTGTCACCAGCAAAAGGGTGACCAAAATAGAAGATGGGGTGCTAGATAGAGAGAGAGTTGCTAAAAACCCTCAAGAAAGCTAGGTTTTGAGGGGAGGTTCTATAACCTAAAATCACAAAGTCCTCTTTAAGTCTCCTCAGCCAGTCTATATGTGTGGGGATCACTCCTTCGAAGATCTTGTTATTCATTTGTTTCCAAATGTTCCAGGCTGCCAAAATGGTTAAATCTTTGAAGAGAGGTCCATGCCACCCAGCATTTGCCGTGTCAAACTTGCGCTGCAAGTCTTGATCATCGCCCCAACTTACACCCACTGTGTCCCAGCATGTCTTCGCGAACGGGCAGTCAAAGAATAAGTGTTTGTTTGTTTCCAGCACTCCGGAGTTACACATGGGACAATCATGATCCTCCCCAATGTGAAAGTGTCGCCGTTGCAAGAGATCTCTGGTGTTTACCCGATCATTAAGCATTAACCACGCGAAGACCTTGTGTCTCATGATGCATTTTGTTTTCCATATTGAGGTGATGTATTGTGGGACCGTTATATTTCTGAAAACATAGGCATAAAACTTCCTCGGTTTGAATTGTGTATCCCCCCAACACATGATCCATTCATCGGTTTCCAAAGGGTCCAAAGCCATTTCAGCCACCACCTGGTGCAGATCGTTTAGCTCTCCCCGGGCTTCCACAGACAGAGGGAGCATGAAGTTGTCTGCAGCCGTATCATTATGGTAGAATTGTGCCAGAGAGATGTCCTCGTTAAGTGCAAACGAAAAAAGATGGTCATGAGTTTCTGCCAAAGGTCTGTCATTGATCCACACGTCCTTCCAGAGCAGGATCGTGTCACCCGCAGCTGGCACACAAGTGGTGATACCTCTGTAGATGTCTATGAGTGAAAAAACATCACGCCACCAGAACGATCCACATGGGGGTTTGGCATGCGGTGGTGTTTCGTCGTAATAAGCATTCCAGACTAGCAGGACCCAGGGAGCGTCATGCTTATGAATGAATTTGTGTATGTATTTGAGCAGCAGAGCTTTGTTCTGAATCTTCAAGTCAAGTATTCCCAATCCACCTTTCTTCTTTGGTCTGCAGACCATATCCCAGGCTGCCAAAGAGTTTGTTCTTGCATCTCGATCAATCTCTTTTCTCCACAGGCAGTGTCTCCTCGCACGATCGAAAATCTCGATCAGCTTCAGCGGTAGCTTGAGCACACACATCGCAAAGGATAACAGCGACGACAGCGCTGAGTTAATGAGTTGCACCCTTTCACCGTATGATAGCCAGATGGCAGTCGCTGATAGCCTCCGTTCAATCTTGTCTACCAGAGGCATTAGATCTCTGACAGTTGGCCTGGTTGTGCCCAGCGGTAGCCCCAAATAAGTAAACGGCATCGAACCCACCTGACATCCCAAAACAGTAGCTAATTCCGCTGTTTTACTCACATTAACATTTATAGGCATTAGCTGCGATTTAGAGTAATTGATTTTCAGTCCAGTTGCTCGGGCATACGAGTCCAAAATCAGCTTTATCGTATTCAACTCACGCGAATCCGCCGGCAGCACAATTAAGGTGTCGTCTGCATACTGAATCACAGGGTAGTCTTCAGAGTCAGGTTGTGATATAGGTAGTGTGATGTGACCTTCCCTCCATGCTCTATTGATCAAAGATTGCAGCAAATCAGCCGCGAGCACAAACAAAAGGGACGACACTGGATCCCCCTGTTTAACCCCACGTTTGCATTGGAACTCAGTACCAGGGATCCCATTTAAGAGAATAGATGAGGAGCCAGACTGAAGGATCTTTTGAATCCACATACACCACCGATCATCAAAACCTTTACACTGGAGCATATTTAGGATGAAAGAGTGGTCCATTGTATCGAACGCCTTCTCAAAGTCTAGCTTTAGGATAACAATCTCTTTACCCGAATGTTTGCATTGATGTAGGTATTCAAAGGCCCAGCCCAGACAATCTTGTATGGTTCTAGTTTTGATAAAACCATACTGATTTCGATGCACTACTTGCAGGATCCTTCGTTGTAGCCTTTCAGCAAGAAGTTTCGTAAGCACTTTTAGCACACAATTCATCAAAGAGATGGGTCTATAGTCATTTACCGATTCGGGGACAAGTTTTTTGGGGATCAAAGTAATTAGAGAGGTATTGATGCATTGAAGATTTATTTTCCCAGCCCAAAAGTCCTCAACTAGTTTGTAGAAATCCTCCTTAATAATATCCCAAGATATTTTTAGAAAAAGGCCGTTGAAACCATCCGGACCAGGTGCGCGATCAGCCGGCATATTCTTGATTACATTATCCACCTCCTCCTTTGAAAAAGGCGCAGACAAGTCTTCCAGATCAGGGCACTTAAGAACAATGTCAGCAAGCTCGAAATCATAGACCGGGGGCATGGAGACTCCCATCCGGCTCTTGAAGCAGGTAAAGAAAGCACTGGCTTTTTCATCATGATGTTCAATCACCTGGCCATTTTCCAAAACCAAATTAGCAATAGAGTTTCTTCTTAATCGTTCGGTAGCACGTGCTTGGAAATATTTAGTGTTTTCTTCACCCTTAACTGCCCATCTTACAGTATAGCGTTGTTTCCAATAATCACTTTGGTATTTCAGTAGCCGCATGACATGTTTCTTTAAAATGTTTCTGAAATTTGTCTCTGGAATTGACAGTGGCCTGAGATCTTCCAAACTGTCCAATTGTAACAACAGATGGTTGCAATTTTCAAGCAACATTTTTAGTTTGGAGAGCGATCTGCTCCATTTCTTGAGAGCATATCGGAGTCTTTTAAGCTTAGCAGAAATCAGAGTGGCACTTGAGGATGCATTGAGAGGAGCATTCCAAGAATTGCTAACCACTTCCAAAAACCCAGGGTGAGAGGCCCAGTAATTTTCAAACCGAAATTTTTTTGACCTGGGGATCGCTGTCTCCACCGATAAAACACAAGGAACGTGGTCCGAAATCGGGCGAGCAAGAGGCTTAACCGTTGTATTAGGGAACTTCAGAGTCCATTCGGGTGTAGAAAAGAACCAGTCTAGTTGCTCAAGAAGCGGACACTCTTGCATGTTACTCCAAGTATATCGACGACCCTTGATAGGTAATTCAATCAAACCCACATGACTAATGATTTCATTGAATCTGATCACATCCTCAATATTGCCTCCAGGTAGGTTTCTATTTTCCAGCGAGCGCATGAAGTTAAAGTCTCCCATGAACAGCCAAAGATCTTCAGGTTCAAATGTAATATTATCCAACCAATCAGTAAAAGTAGCCCGTGTTGGTCCAGCACAAGGTCCATATATGTTAGATAAGAACCAACTGTCATTAGATTGGGTCGAAGTCAGTTTCAGAGTTATAGCAAAAGGGTAGTGATGAATGAGTTGTCCTAAGAACTGACTACTACACCACGCTATGAGAAGACCTCCCGAGGCGCCTTCCGATGGAACGAATTCGAATTTATCAAAACGCCTGGGGCAGCATTTCCGAAGGAAGGAGTGATCAAAATCTGCCTTCTTAGTTTCTTGTAGACATATAATGGAGCAGTTCGATTCATCAATCTTGTTACGTAAGGCATCACACTTAGCAGTAGAGTTTAAACCACGAATATTCCAGCACAAAATATTCCACAGTAAAGCAACCATCACAAATAGTACGGATAGCGATCAAAGAAACTTAGAACAGTTTTCAAAGAAAAATAACTGAAAGATAAACTCTTCAGGCTTCATTCTGCTTGCTTCCACTCGGGGGCGCAAGCAGTTTATCTTCAGTGAGTTCTTCTGCAGGAATTGCACAAAGCGTGGTTCCAAGCTTCTGCAGAGTTGCAATTGATGTGTGGGCTGGAACCGATGCAGAGGGGCCTTCCGAGGGCATGAACAGTTGGAGTTGAGGCAAGGCAGGGTCCCGGCGTGGCTTGACATATGATGTCTTGCGCTTCACATCCGCCATTGAAGGAGGTTTAAAACCCTGATAACGCGTTGTACGTACACTTCGGCGAACTTCAGACACATCCAGTGGTGTGAAGACCTGACGCTTTCTCTTATTGGTACAGACTTCCACATCCATATCCTGCGAATGCAAATCATTGTGCCACGGAGCTTCGCTGTGCTCAGTCCCATCCACGACCCTCAAGTTGGCGCATAGCAGTTGCAATTGTTCAGAGAAGAATTCAGAGCGGAGGGACCAAATTGCTGCTGGAAAGAAAATCGAAGAGGTTCCCGGATGAAACGGTGAGAAAGGGAAGATCGAGAAACAAGCACCACCCACAAGGCCTACCAGCACATTCTGAAGCCCTTCAGCAAACAAGAACCAAGTGTCCTCAGTATCTTCCTTGTCAGCCATCCAACCAATCCTGGGAGTGAAAACCGAACAGTAGAAACAGAGAATGAAATTGAACCAATTATCTTCTGGTTCAGATACTTCCATGGTAGTGACATGCTCATTGAGCTGCACAAAGTTCAGTTCCCCCTGTGGAGAGCCCTGTATGAGTCGCTCGGCAACATCTTCAATCATTTGAACATGTTCGTTCCAAACTCTCAGACCATCATCAAAGCCTGACTCTGCTTGCTGAATACCATCCATCATAGAAGGACCCTCCTAACCAGTGAAAGCTCGGAAGCTGAAACCACGATAGGCTGGTGGCACTGGTGGCAAAACTGGCCACTCCCCCCAACCCTGTTGTGGGGGAGGAAGAGGAGGAGCAGCCTCCCAAGCATTCGCCGCATTTTGTAATTGCCACACCTGAGCCTCATGATGTTGCTGCTGCATGGCGGTCAGGAAAGGAAGATGATTGGGGTGTGGGGATGCTCCCATAGGAGGAGGCGCTTCTTCATCACCAACAAGCCCCTGGCTCGGGTTTCTGCCATTGAGCACATAAATAGGAACTGTCCAAGATGTTCCAAGACCACTAATATCAGTAAAGCGCTTGATGATCGGACTGTAAGGGACCAAAGCAAGCTCGTTGATAAGAACTCGAACTAGCACTCTAGATTTACGATGACCAGGGCGGTGCCAGTACATGCATCTCCCAAAACACGAAACCGCTTTGATAATGTAATGTTCTGTTTGATAGTTGAGGGGGAACCCAAGCATCATAACCCAGGCATCACGCTCAATCACAGGCCTACGCATGTTAGGGCCCTCATCGTGCCGCAGTAGGGAGAAAGTAGAATGTTCATCGAGAGGTTGGGCTCCCCTACTGATCAGTGTATCCCGAACAACGCTGTCATTGAAGCGAATCAGATCTACGCAGAAAGGATAGATCTCACCCTCAGATGTTGGAGCACCATGATCTTCAAGCAGCACCCGACGAACTTCAGCAAGCACTTCCTCACGTTGCAGATCCGGCGGCGGTGGTTCCACGACCACGAGAGCATGGTGCGAATGGTCGAGTGGAGGGTCATCGACCACCACCATGTTGCGCTGCAGCCGCCCAGCCGGGCTAAGTTGGATATCCATCTCCCCAGGGAGGAACTGGAAGGGAAGCACTGGAAGGTTCGCCATGGAGGGGAGGGGCGAGGAGGGGAGGTCGAGGTGGGAGGCAGAACCGAGCAATGGGGTGCAAGGTGACGGCTGGGCCAGAGCTTTGTCTATGCCCTGGGGAAACGGGCGGGCGGAGATAGGTTGGTAGGGATGCGAAACGTCCGGGGCAAAACCGGCATTCTGTTGCAAAAAAGTAGGTGCATCCCTGTTATTACGTTTAGCAATCCAAACCTTCTTAGTTATCCCGCATTTCCTTTTGACTCTCCAAACTTGCTTGTTGTGAACCATCTGTTGGTAAGAAATCCCTGAAAATCTGCCTTTGTTTCGTTTCTGCCAAAACAAGGTATTTTGAGATGGGTGTTTCCAAAAGGAAGAAGAAAGCTTTGCCTTTGCCTTTGTGTAAACACCTTTTTGAACCCATGCAAAATGCTTAGCAGGAAAAACACTAGCCAGACAGTCCCAACGTAGATGTCCACTAGCACCACATATATTACAGCTTTTAACATTTGGGAAGTTGCATGGAATACCTTTGGTGCTGTTTGATGGTGAAGAAGTTGAAGCACTGCTAGATGGATCAAACTTAATTGTGTTGGAGCAAAATTCTTTGACATGACCACGTTTTTCACAAAATAGGCAAACACATAACTTTTGATAGGTGGAATCAACTGTGAAGCTGACCTCACACAACAACTTGCAACACTTTTTTGTTGCACGATAGGCTCTATGCCTTTTACGTACCTTGGGCTACCACTTGGAACGACAAAACCATCGGTAAAAGATCTCATGCCATTAGTTTGCAAGATGGAAAGAAGAGTCACTTCCACACTCTCACTCATGTCATATGGAGCCAAGTTATCTCTGGTAAACACTATGATCACATCATTATTAATCTTCCAACTCCGCGCCATCCGTCTCCCACCGAAAATCTTGGACTTACTAGACAAACTCAGAAGACAGTGTCTATGGACAAAAAGAACGAAACAAGGCGACAAACGCAACTCTTTGGCTGATTGGGATCTTATTTGCAAACCAAAAAAATGTGGAGGAATGGGGGTTATTAACCTTCGATTGCAGAGTGATGCCCTACTGCTTAAATTCTTACATAAATTCTATAACAAGCACGACATACCTTGGGTGGAATTAATCTGGGAGACGTACTACAACGGGAAAATTCCTCATGCCTCTGATCCGTGTGGTTCGTTTTGGTGGAGAGACGTCTTAAAAATCACGCCAAAATATCGAGGTATTTCCAAAGCACATATCAACATTCGAGAAATGGTGCTCCTATGGAAAGATCTATGGCTTGAAGATTTGCTTATGCACTCACACCCGCGAGCATTCTCCTACACACTCAATGAAGCCGTGTCAGTTAAAGATTTCTTGAGCATCACGTGACTACGAGAAGCGTTTCACCTACCACTATCAATGCAAGCACTCGAGGAAGTCAGTAACATGCAACAACAAATGACCCACATATGTCAACTAGAATCTGAGCAAATGAAGGACACTTGGACCTATATCTAGGGAGCCAAAGAATTCTCTTCCAAATGATACTATCAGTTCTACTACAGAGAATCCGTATCACATATAACCTACAATTGGCTCTGGAAATCCAAGGTCACAATGAAAATCAAATTCTTTGGCTGGTTATTGCTCATAGATCGACTTAACACAAGAAACATGCTCAAGAGAAGACACTACGATATTGGCAACAACTACAACTGCATCCTGTGTGACCAACCCATTGAATAAGACAACACACACATGATTTTCACATGCCAATTTAGTACGCTATGTTGGGATACCCTCGGGATCCCATGGTCAAATGATCTCGACTCACACCCGGATATGATTGAGCGAGCAAAATCAAACTGGAGGAGTCCCATGTTTATGACAACATTCTTACATGCCACATGGAGTATTTGGAACGAGGGAAGTAACAAACACTTCGGAGGGATCCAGCCTACTCCTCGCTCGTGGATGAATAGATTCAAGGAAGACTTGTCTTTGTTACAATATAGAGTAAGGAGAAGCATAAAGACTTCATCTTCTCCCTAATTACTTCATTTCCAAACTTGTAACAGTAGCATTAGCTTTGACCGCATTTTTAACAGTAGCATTACTTCACTTCCAAACTTGTAGCAGTAAGGTGAAGTTGCTCCTCCAAAACCTTGTGCTACTTCAATCCCCTATGGTCTCTCCCTGGATTTTACACACACGTCGTCCTTTTGTTTTTAATCAGTTTTCCCTTTTATTTTTGGTGGTCTCACAGGGAAAATCCTGGACTAGCGGACCTTGGCCGCTAGGGCCAGTCACCTGCACGCGGGACCACTGCTATCGGCTGTGCAGGTATCTGTACGCATCGTCCGCTTCCTACGTCCTTAGCGCATGGTTAATAATACAATGAGTTGTTGGCTATATGATATTGTCATGTCATCTATAGCCAAGCTTATAGCGGGTAAGTACAATAATTAGATGTAAATAAGTACTACCTTATTGATACATGGCCCACTGTCCTATCTGACAAAGTGCTTAGGATCACGTGCTGTGGCCGACTGTTAATTTGTAGTCAGCTTCTCTTCTCTCTCCTATTCTCTCTGGCAACTAAGCAAACATATATATCTAAAGTCATAGAGCCCACCTACGTCATCTTATTGTACTTGCTCTTAGCGTACAGCACCAGTGGGAGCACTTTGTTTTCCACAGCATGCACACTGCCTCATTCAATGCTCACGCACCTACCTGTTAAGCCAGTTCGACGGCCCTGATAATAGTACTCTATATGCATGTATGAGCCATATCACTATCATTTTCATGCCAATTTCAGCTCAGTTGGCCAACCTTTTCCCAAAACTACTCTATGTTCCATGCCAATGGAAGTACAGAAGGATGTATACAGGTCAGGCCCTCTATGGTGGAGGTAATACCCTACTTCCTATCTGTGATGTTGTTCTCATGCGTAAGGTGTGATTAAGAATGTTGCAAACCCTCGACCAGGGTTCTCCAGGACGCTTATATAGAGTGCGCCGACACTAAAGCTACAACCGCTGGTCATAAATGTTATTTGTAACGACACACTGAAAATCGACAATTCTTGCCATTACAGATAGTAACTAAAATATTAAACAACTAGCGGAGGTGGCCTATAATGACCGTGTTTAATGCGTAGTGGAACATCCACGCGTAACACCTCCTTAATTTCTCTCAACAGTTATGGTGCAGTAAAACCGACTATTGATAAACCTACTGATAAGAGTCCTGATTGATGGGCAATCAGGCTAGTGATTGTTTCGGGACTTGTCTACTTCGACTAGGGCGCCATCCCCTGTTGTTGTCTTGACTTGGTCCTTAGCATACATGAGCTTGGTCCTACCTTGGCCTTTGGTTGGGACTACGCAATGATGAATTACCTTATCAGGTTGATTGTCACAATCCTAAATAATTACCGATAATTTCAGTTATAATATTAGAGACTAACAATTAGGTTTTATATTCTTTTGTTGCGTGGAACTTGTTTTATAATCCACTGCCGAAAAAATCCACAATAATAGAACAATTGGTTGTGGAAATGAGATTATCATATACAATCTACCACAATAATATAACTAAAGTGCTTTTGTTAAATTATTTATCTAGTTAGAGCTATGGTTTTTGAACTCAATAAACACTCCACTACATGCACTACTTTTGTTAGCAATGATATGCCACATAGATATGACACACTTGTGTATATACATAATTACTTAATTATTTCTCACACAATATTTCACAAGTTTGTGGAATATATTGTACTTCCCTTTTTATGAAAAAAATTATGCAGTGATATTCCCTTGGAACAAAATAATATCTCACCATACAATTGTGATGGAGATACGCTTATTTGCAAAATATAAATGTGACAGGAGTTGTCCAGATCGCTCCACAAAAGGAATAAGAATAAGATGGCCCAGAGAACAAGGCTGGTCAGTATTGAGGGGCCAATGCTGAAACTATTTATAGTAGTGATTCAGATATATATGGTTGCGAAATACCCACACCTATTGCCTTTGCGGGAGACTGTGATAATTAAACTTTAAACTCATTGGACAATGCCGATAACTTTAAATCCATGAACTTTTCTTCAACACATATAACCGCTGAAAGCTAGTACCAAGGTTAACCACTGTATAAGAAAGACACTAGTGCAGCCACTCTATCCTTTTGTTCGAAGCCTTGTGTGTACATATTATATTCGCATCGCCATCACCATGTGATGTTATTTTTATGTTGTTTCAGCAAAATGCTTTATGTAAATCATGTGTAGGCCTGTTCTATTCTGGGCGATCATATAGATCTTTTATTTGTTGGTTAGCTAAATAAGAATCAATGGAATATTGTATATATCATTGTTCACATTCACCAACAACATATCTACGTGTCTCATCTTGGATGTTTTTTTTTGGAGAATCTCTTGGTTGTATTGTATGCCCTGAGATATAGTACTATATTAATTGTATGATTTTTTTTGTGAGAATCTCTTGGCAGCTCTCCCCAGCCTGAATAACCTCATCGACGGCAGCTTCCGTCTCGAGATTCCAACTCCTGTCCGAAGCAATCGGAGTTGAAATATGTTCGCAGGAGAGCTTCTAGCTGAGGTCCCTCGAGTCGGCCAGAAACACATATAACACTGGTGGCCCATTCAGCTGGCGGACATTTAGGCCCATTTAAGCAAATCTTGCCTTCGCAGACAAGCTCGGGAGACAAGCACGGTGAACTGGTACACACGATATCACTTGATGGTGATAGTTTGCTGTAAAACACTCCAACTCCAGCTCTCCAGCTTCTGAGTATTCCTCGAGGGCAGCTTCCCCAACTCGTGAAATTTTACACTATGTCCGTCCTGGCAGCCAGGGGTTCAACTCCAAGAGTTTTCGCGTTTGGCCTGGCTCCGGCCACGGAGTTGGTGGAGTTCGGAGCCAAAGCATTGCCGAACACGCCCGAAGACACGTGTAATGTGTAAATCATTTCATATTCAACATGTGCATAAATATTTGTTTCCAGATAAAAGGGAAGATAGTGGTGTGTCGTACTGTCATGTTTGTTTAACCACATGTCATTCTTGCAGTCTATTGGAAAGTAAGAAATCATATGCACTTGCATAAGAAGAAAGGATACTTTATTTCTCGAAAATTGAGTAAATCAAATTCGACAGAAACCAGCAAAAAACAATGGAAAGGCTGCATAGGTTGAAACTGTAGTATTAATTGTCTTTTGCGGATCAGGGCAACTAGTGATAGTTCAATGTTTTGCTGTATCAATGGAATTCAGATTTTCTCTTATCTTTGGTTTTAACTTGATACGTCGCCAAAAGTAAATCACAATGGCTACATACAATCTACCCCGTTGCAACGCACGTGCAATTACCTAGTATCAGTTATATGAAAATAAAGATACGTGTAGTGTGTGACTCATTTCATATTCTACATGTGCCTAAATCTTTGTTTGTGGAAAAAGCGACGATAGTGGTGTCATGTTTCTTTATCCACATGCCATTCTTGCAGTGAATTGTAAAGTAAGAAATCATATGCACTTGCATATCATGAATTGTTTCTTTATTTATTGAAATAAAGTAAGTCCAATTCGACACAAATGATGAACATAACATATGACTAAGAAAACCATTGGAAAAGCAATGGAAAGGTTTGATGTATCAGTCGCAAGATTAAAATGTGCTACACCAGCATACTAGATCTTTGGGAACTTACAAACGCTCTCTAAAATCTCCAATGCTGTATTAGCACTCTTTCTCTTGAAGTTTTCATAGTCTTCGCTTGCCATCACTTCACCAAGTATCGTTGGAGATGCCATAAATTTGAGGCATGCCTATTTGAGATCGTTACACTGATGTTGATCGGCTAGCGCATATGTAGTTGCCACTGTTTGTACATCAAGACACCTGCAAAGAGTAGCTTCACATATGAGTTTCGCTTTTCAATTGCGTAGCGATCGTCAGCGTCGAGTAAGTGGTATACAATCACTTTTCTGTCATTGTCATCAAAACCGTCAGAAGGAAGCACCAAGCAGTCTGTGTAAACAAAACGTATGAGAGCCCTAAAAACGTCAGGTAACATATCTTCCATGATTACAGATGACATGTCTTTCTCCATCATTGGTCCAGAGAGCTGCGCCCTAAACACAGAGGACCTTGCAGCAAGCACTACCCAATGTGCAGGAAATGCTTCACTTTGGACGCAGAAGGTCACGTCCGCCCCTTATTTTGACTCTAGAAGATTTGCCGGATCAGTTGATAGTTGTGATGGTGGCAGCTTCACTTGGTGTGATAATAAGTCACTGCAAGTCACCAGTGGATCTTTCATGACAGTGATGGAAAATTCAATCAGGAAGCGGTCAAATTCCACATATTCTGCTTGAAGCAAAGTTTTTCCCATGACCTTCTCCGACCCTCCAATCCTAAATTTTCCTTCTGCACTAGACAAGTTTAACACTCCGATTCGTTTCCACTCTATGCATTGTCCTCCTGGGGAGATCAATCGATAACAAAATATTACACTGACTTTTGCATTTTCGCTCATAAGCTCACCAACAATAGAGATGTGCTTTTGGCTTTCAGCATTGATTCCTTGTGGGTAGAATCTAACTGACTAGTCATACCCATCATCTTGGAAGGTATGACGTGCCAATACACTACTCGGCCTAGACACAATTATGGACCAAACTCACCTACGCGTGTTTCTTGGACCAGCCTGCGGCAAACAAGAGTTGCATCACAGGGTAGCATTATCTCTCGTTTCCTCTTGCTTTCATACAAAACGGAGCTCCACCCGAATGTTTTGATTCCCATAAAGTCAAAGGAAACGTATGATGTTCCTCTGGTCTGCTACAGTGTTCCTCTGAATTAATTACTACAAACAAAACGGCACCGCAGGAAGATCAATTCTAACTGAACGGCCATTCCTTCGGTTTTTCCTTTGAGAAAACTCCATTCATCCTTTTATTTTCATGGAAATCTCCATGAATGTCCTTACGTACTACACTTATATATACTTCTCATATAAAAAGATGAATCTATGTGAAGTTGTGAACCATGCATATCTACCTATGCAGCACTACTACTAGTCTGTACTGTCTACTACTAGCATCTAGTACCAGCTATGGATTGAATAACATACCTTGAAATTGAAGAGTGCGGTGGAATGACGACCAAAGGTAGAAGAGATCACAAAGCTAAATCTTGGCCAGTAGGCTCACTACGTAGCAAACCTAGTGAGAGAGATCGATATTTCTCGATCTGGGTAGTGTGTTCCTGCTAGTGTGCGTGGTTGGATTTTAAAAGATTGAAAACAAGCCTTCTCGTGAATATAATTGATCGGTATCTATTGCAATCGGCCAATATTTAGATAATATTAATACCATGCCAAAAAAATCCAATTACAATTAATACAATAAATGACCACTTATCTGTACATAAATGTTCTCACAAAATTAACTGGCTACTATATATGTCCCGTGGCATTTTTCTGTAAATGCACAAAATCCTCATCAATTTCTAGCAACTACTTTCTTCTACTGAGTTTATTACCACCTCTTATATTATGGGTCAAACCTTGACCAAACTTTTAACTAGAGATTGTTTTGCTGATACCAAGCGCACACTCCCTTATCCATACCTTGCCTTGACATGTGTGCTATCCAACTAACATAGTACATGCAAATTCCTTTTGTGAATTCCTCTCAAATGATAAAACATATTGTAATCAAACTTTATAGGTCATTATATTTTTAGAACTAAAATGTTGAAAATAAACTATGGAATTTTTTGATCTAGTATAAATATACAAAATTTCATTTTAACTAATATAATTTTTTTGTGACACATTGTAGTTTGAATACATTGTTGACCGTTTGATGTCCATATGCTGCTTTATTTAGGATATTCAAAAATGAAGAGTTCATGCATCGACCGCAAAGCAGATAATGGATGGTTAGATAAGGGGGGTACAACCACAACTTTCACTTTTAACTAATAAAATATGAACCGTATGTCGAAAAATTATATCGTGGGAAAACATCTTTTGAGTACTAAACCACTGCTATTATTTTTGTAAGATAAAGCCATATTGCGTTAGTCATATAGTCAAATTTCGAGCTTATATACGCGCGG
>LR738714.1:852716883-852737598 GCA_902687465.1 Secale cereale | reverse complement strand
AAGTAGTAAGTCACTGGAAGTCACCACTGGATCTTTTATAACACTGACTGAGAACTCGATTGAGAAGTGGTCAAATTTCACATACTCTGCTTCAAGTAATGTTTTCTCCATGACCTTCTCCCACCCTCCCATCCTACATTTGCCCTCTGCACTAGATAAGTTTAACACTCTGAGCCGTTTCCACTCAGTACACTGTCCTCCTGGGGAGATCAGTCGATAATAAAATATTGCTCTCACTTCTACATCTTCGCTCATAAGCTCACCAAGAATAGAGATGTGGTCTTGGCATCCATCATTGATTCCTTGTGGGTAAAATCGAACTGACCAGTCATAGCCACCAACTTGGAAGGCATGGGACCTTATGAATTTGCCCATATCAGTTTCCTTGACGACACTGTAGTCATCAACCACGAAGATGTGGTTACCGCGAACCAACGTTGCATTACAGGTCGAGACTGTAGTTCCGAACTCCATGTGCAATTCAAGTGCCTGCAATTCATCATAAGATCACATTAGCACCCCAATATGCGTCATTGTTTTACAGTAACAGAAATAAGATGAAATCATATATTGTGTTTGTGTCACTATATGTAGTAGGGAATTTCATGAACACATCAATGTATGTACCAGTGAAGCAGCCGGTCCTAGCCAAAGGTGGGATACAATTATTGACACGTCAACCCACTACTCTGCCTAGACACGATTTTATACACTATAAACTCACCGAGGCCTGTTTCCTGGACCAGCAAATGGCAAACAGGAGTTGCATCACAGACTTTCCCGCAAAAAGGAACTCCAGCCCAATGTTTTGCTTCCCATAAACTCAGAGGAAACAAACAGTGTTCCTCTGGATTAATACCTACAAACTAGATGGCGCCGCAGGACCGATTCCTACGGAATGGCCATTGGTACATTTTATTATTTGGGAAAACTACATGCATCTTTTTATTTTCAGGGAAAACTCAATGGATCTCTTCACGTACTGTACTGCTACTACTTCTCATATAAAAAATGAATATGTACGAACCATGCATCTACCTATGTAGTACTACTACATGTAGTATCAGCTATGGTTGAATAACAAACCTTGGAATTTAATAGAGCAGTGGAATGACGACCAATGGTAAAAGAGATCCAAAGAAAAATCCTGGCTTTCGAAGATTGGATGAGATCAATGGCACTCACAAGGTAGTCAACATATATCGAGAGAGATATGTATTTCAAGATTTGGGTAGTGCGTTCCTGCTGATGTGTGTGGTCGGGTTTTATAGGATTGAAAACATGCCTCTCTTGATAATAATTGAGCGCATCCTGTGTCGTTGGCAAGTATTTAGAGAATTTTAATACCAGGCCAAACAATCCTAATACAATTAATACAATAAATGACTACTTATCTGTACATAAATGTTTACACAAAATTAATTGGCTACTATATATATTTACAGTGGTTCCCGCGACATCTCCCATGAATAGACAAAATCCTCACCGGTTTCTAGAAGCGACTTCCTCCCCCTCAGTTTATTAGCATCCCTCATATTCTGGGTCAAACTTTCACCAAAATTTAAACTAGAGAGTGGCTTTTCTAAAACCAGGCGCAGAACCCCTCCGTTTTTCTTCTTCTCAAATAGTTTGGATTGCTTACTACATGTGTTCCTTATCTATACCCTCCACCATTGCCTTAAGATATGCGCTATCCAAGTGCTACCATATTTTTGGGTCATATTTTGACCACAACTTTAACTAATAAAATATAAATATATTTAGCAAAGATAATATTGTAAAAAACTACATTCAAATATGAATCCAACAATATAATTTATTATGATATGGATTAACATTTTGGTAGTCAAATATGTGTTCAAACTTTCAAAATATGATGGGGACTAATAAACCTGGATGGAGGAAGTTGCTTCTAGGTAACTTAGTATAGGCAAATTTGTTTTGTTTGTTCTTCTCAATTGATAAAACCTATGGACTTCAAACTTTACAGGTCGATAAAACTTTTGAACTAAAATGCTGGAAAACATGTTTGGATTTTTTTTGGCCCAATATAAATTTACAAAATGAGATTTTGCTATTAAGTATCTATGTTGCACAAAAGAATACGACTTTTTTGTGTCACATTGAAGTTCAAATAGGTTGTTGATCGGCAAAGTTTGATGTGCATACTCTATTTTGGAGAATGCAGATACAAACCGAGAAAATTTCATGGATGGATCATGAAGCAGAAAATGGATGGTTAGATAAGGGGGTATACAACCCCAAGTTTCACTCTATAAAATGTGAATCATATGTCCAAATATTATACTCTGGGAGAACATCTGTGGAATATAAATCCACTATTATTATATTTGTAACATATACCTCATATTTTGTTAGTCATATAGATGGTCCAAATTTGACCTGAGATACGATGGGCGATTAATAAACCCGGGATGAAGGAAGTACATACGTTGATCTTATGATGTCTTGTCGATCCTGCTGTCACCAAAAGGGGCAACGGTAGTATAACTATTCACCAAAAGGTCAACCCCAATAAAAAAACTACTATGTCTAAAAGTCTACTCATGCGCGCAAACATAATAAGTTGAAGAAGTATGATTGATTACACACCCTGCTAGCTAGACTCCTCGTATAAACTTAGTCCAAAAAGCATCATTAAGCTCCAGTTTTATTTTATCTAGTAGCACCATCTAGAAGAGTATGCAACAAAATCGGCTTTGCATCTGCCCTGATGTTGATGACTTCCCATTGTTGAACATGGAATTGTTGAGCCGTGACTGGAACTGAGAATTCTTTTGAAACTTCTTCTCTTTAGCACAGGGGCTTCATTGGGTATTCTGAAAAATAGGCAGGAAAATTAACATTGTGGGTGGGACGGCCATTCACCCTACTAATATTATTTTCAAAATGTGCATATTCATGCTTTGTTCGAAGCCATTGGTGCAGACCAAGGAGAAATGACATCAGGAGACATTAGGCCAAAATTAGGGAATCGAATGAATAGCTCGTTTCGTATCCAAGTTGTAGCTAGGTGGTCCAGTTCTATTGTGCCTACGTGTTTGGGATTTGCTTGTTTTGGATCTATATAACTTAAACTTGGATCTCATTGAGTGTATCCGTGGAGTTTTTAGAACTTTGTGCTGGTTAGTTGCTTTATTAATGTAAAATGGGGATATATTTCCATCTAGCAAAGGTTCTTACCTCATATTTCATGTTTTATACTCCCTCTATTTTTGTATACAATGAGAATGAACAATTCCCAAAAATACCAATATAAATAGGTTGTGGCTTCCTGCCCTCCTCTCTGCACCACCTCTGGATTAAATATGATTGTAGCACACACTGCCATTCCAGGGGAGTAGAATCGATGCATAATTAAGATGGGCGCTTTCCTATTAATTAATTTTTACATGATGCACCTTCCTTTGTTTGCGGAATGACACTTCATTGAAGTTTAGTGCTCAAAGGCACACGTGCTACATGATTGGGCACGCAACTATGAGTTGGTTGTCAGACAAAGGATCACATGCACATGCACCCAGTGTTGATATGAGAAAAGTGAGCATGCAGTTAAAGAGAAGTAGGTCAAAATGATTGCAATATTAATAAGGTGTGGAGATTAATATTATCATGGAAGCCCAACCGTTAATGTGATGCAGATGGTGGGCTTCTTTATGACGATAACTAAACAAACATTCCACCAAATTTTCATGTGGCCTTAGTTAATAGGGTTTTGTCAGGGGTATATAATTTTTGTCAGGGGTATATAATTAAATAGAGGGAATACATGTTGAGGTGGGATGCTTGATGTGTTGTTGTTTTTTATGGGATGTGGTGCATAAGAGATTTTATGGAACAAAAAGGTACCAGTCAAAATTATCAGAAACCCTAGGTGGGAATGGGGTCAGGGGCATATCTACCCTTGAGGGTGCATGTTTTATATTTCCAATTAACAAAGATTTGAGTACGTGCAATCCAAATTTTAATGCCTTGGCTTATACACCGGCTTTATACTCCATTTAAGGTACAAATACAATACACAAACTATAACACCCTTTAATAAAAACTTATATATAAGCATATATTCTTCTTGAAGACATTGATGGTTTTCTAAACATTTCCACCATTTGTTCTCCCAAGTGCACAAGCATAAATTCCAGCAAAAGGTGGGCTGACATACAGATTAGTCACTCCAAACCATCACACCACAAACTATCATTGTAGGTTGAGATGTGACTAGTCCAGGATTATATTCAATTGTAGTCAATTTCATAGTATGCTTAGACCAATTAATTTAGAAGACATAACCTTGTTTCAGTAATAGCATAGTGTATGAGAATGCCCCTTCTATTTTTTGTAGAAGACTAATTGAAGACTATTGGCGATATGTCTTTATCACTCGTGATATAACAAAAGGTGGGATGTAAGAAATTGGTCAGCTCTACAACAGTCAGTGTCCTAACATGATGTAAGAACTAGTAGGAAAACATAGCTGGACTACATATGTGAGTCCTAGGAGAAAAATGATGCGCTGTAGTTTGATAACTTGCTAATTGCGCGTTGAAAGTATATATATTGCAATGAGAATTTGGAAATGCTATCTGTATGACACGTATGTTCGGTTTCAACAATAAATAGTACCATATCCCATATGAATTTCACATAGTTGGATTTAGCTACTAGGAAAATTAAGACCAAGATTTTTATATGTTTGTGCTCCATTTAATTTGAACATACTCCATGTTTTAAGAACTGCATTCAATATTTGGCCAGACTTGTTCTACCCTCATTGATCTGTGAATGGCAATTTCCCTCATGAAGTAGTTTTGGTGTTGATGACAATGCAATTTATGGACTAACAGTGATCTTGAGATGTACATGCATAATTAATAGTGGAACAAGATGTTTATGTTCCCCTTGAAAGGAAAACATCAAAGCCGGTGTTTCCGGCGTTTCTATTTCTCTGGTCGTAGGAAATTCATACTATTAATATCAAATCACGCAGTATATGTAGATCAAAATATTAGCAAACATTCAGGGCACTAAAGATGCAATAGCATACACAATCCTTCATAGAACTCGATTTATGCAGGACTATCTTTGAAAACCTTGCTAGGCTAGCTAGCTTGCTGATGCATGTAGCTGACAAGACATGCGCGCCTGCGCACTACGGGGTGGATGTGATAATAGATGCCATCTTTTCATTCCCCGGGACTAGAGAGTGGAATTTTATTTTATTTCGAGTAGAGTGAAAACAAATAATGACATTTTATTACCCATAAGAAAGAAAATGAAATAAAAACTAAAAGCAACCAAAGAAATGAAATTCCCTAGAGAAGTCTAAAATAGTGGTGTTGGTATTACCTTTTAAAAAGGAAAAAAAATCTGAAATAAACAATGACAAAATTTGTACACCGTATACACAGAAATCGCGCTTTTTATAATATGCAAGAACAAGCACATAATAGTGATTTTTTCACACACAAAAGTTGTTTCCTCACAACGAATAAATTTGTGTCATTGGTATTGCCGTTGGATAAAAAGATAATAAAATAAAAACTAAAACAAAATAAAAATTATTAAGTTTTTCTAAGAAAGAATGAATCAGTGGCTTTGGTATTAGCCTTAAAAGAATAAAGGAAATGAAATATACACTAAAACAAAATCATAATAAGGAAGTTTTCTAAGAAAGATATAAAATGAAAAAAACAAAACAAAATCAAAATAACGAAGTTTTCCTAAGAAATAATGAATTAGTGAAATTGGCATTACCCTTTAAGAAAATGGGAAATGAAATGGAAACTAAAAAAAATCACAGTAATGAAGTTTGTAAGAAATAATGAATTAATGGCATTAATATCCACCTTTAATCAGAAATGAAAGAATAAAAAAATGATAAAGTTTGCCCACAATGTTTCATAGAAATTGCGCTTTATAATAATATGCATGACTAAGCATATATTAGTGAAAGTTCACAAACAAATGATTCGTAAGAAGAAATGAATTGGAGGCATTGATATTACCCTTAAATAAGAAAGAAAATGAAATAAAAACTTAAAAAATTCAAAGTAATGAAGTTTTCTAAGGAATAATAAATTAGTGGCTTTGATATTACCATTTAAGAAGAAATAAAATAAAAAATAAAACAAACATTGACAAAATTTGCTGACAAAATTAAAAATGTTTTTTCAGAAATATATAGGAATTAACATGTAATAGTGGCATTTTTGCGGAAACAATTCCTAAAAAGGAAGAAATTAGTGGCATTGGTTTTACCTTTGAATAAAATAAAATAAAATTTAATAATAACTATATAAAAAATAAGGAACAATGAATTAGTAGCAATAGTGTTATCGTGTAAAGAGGAACAAAAAAAGTTTATATAAACTTGCACACAACTTCGCTCTAAAATTGCACTTTTTGTAGTATATGCAAACAATATACATATAATATTATTTTCACACATATTACATTGTATTTATGTGTATACATTTACACTCACCCAACATCCCAAAAATAGCCACACAAAAATCCAACTAACAAAGAAAAACAAAAAAACAAAAAACAAAACACATAAAAATAGAGAACTTAAAATGAACAAAGGGAGAGAAAGGAGGGTTGAATCGCATAGTTTATGGCCTTTGGCCCAGCACCAAATTTACTTAACCAACTATGTGGTTAGTCGAAAAGACAAGCCCACCACAAGTAACAACAAAGACCAGAAAAAAAAATGCAGGATGAATCTCAGAGAAAAATCGATGGCGAAAAAAAATCGAGCAACCCTAAGTCCAAATTTAGACAGCTTACAAGTAGCTAAGCTACTCTAGTAACTAGATATACTAAAATGTGTGGTGAGAATACTATTGCTAAGAGACTATCTCTTAACTAAGAGAATATGAGTCTTTTTATGGTGCTCTCTCCTATACCCCGAGATTCATCCTACGTGGCACTCTTTGGATATCACCAATGTACACGCCTTAACACTATTCTTTCCGTAGGCTTTTGTTGGGCTCAATGCATAGAGCTTTCGAGATAATAGTAGTCTTCCCTCAAATGAGTGGCTTGAGGCAAGAAGTTATATATGTAGTGCATTCTCTCCTTAAGCGACCATGCAAATTGTATAATACGTCACACAAAAACTGATTGAAACGGTTCTATTCTTGGCCACAGAAGCTCAAGAACATTTCAAGTGCCTCCTCCCTCTTGTGATGCTTTTGTGCTCATTATTGAAAACGATACAAGGAACGGACCACAAAAAAGATTTGTGTTCTTTTACAACATTGATACAATATGCATCTACCAGACAACAAAAGTTTAAATCCAATTTTAACCTACAAGTCTGAAAACAGAAATGGCAATCTAAGTTTGAATACCACCAAAACATGTACTACTCATCGTATATTTGAACTTTTAGACTAGTCTCACTCAGATGTATCTAATTTTTTGTTTCCTAGGCTGTGATTTGAATGTGGATTTGATATTTTGTGGCAGGATAGGTTCACTTAGCATTTGGGTTGTTATTTTTTTAATCATTATATTTTGGCCTCATTTAAATTTATAGGTAGTATGGAAGCAAGCTGAGGAGAGGAAGTTCTCTACAGAGGTCCTTCCTCGTGAACTACAACCCTTGGAAACATCAATAGAACTCAATACACAACCAGTAAAAATAAACCATGAATGTTACTAGTACAATAGTACATAAAAGACTAGCATTGATACGCGAAAAACAGCCTTGGTGGCGTGGTTACCCGACTGTCGGGGAAACTGATCCACGAACACCTATGGGGACCGGCGGACCGAGCCCCTTTCGGTTCGGCGGGGGGCGGAGATCGCATGAAGAGCAGATCGAGGCGAAGCACACGAGCAGTTTACCCAGGTTCGGGCCGCACGGATGCGTAAAACCCTACTCCTGCTTTGTGGTTTGTATTGAGTTCTTGCTCGGGAGCGCTAAGTTCTACAGTACACACCAGCAGCTAACGAGACCGAGCGTGAGTGTTCTTCTGCTTCGAACCCCCCTCTATGTTGCGCATGGGCCTCCTTTTATATGCTCAAGGGGTCACCGACAGGTGGCAACGCAGATAAGGGTAAAAATGGAAATGTGTTGTAGTTGGTACAACTACCTGTACAGTGTATCATACCTAACCCTGACGGCAGGGGACAAAGGCATTGAATGCCCGTCTGCGTCGCCCGAATAGTGCAAAAGGGACCGTCAGGGACGCCACCGCTCGCCATGATGGCAATCTTGTCAGCGACGCTTGCCACCGCGTACCGCTGGCTGCACAGCCTCCCGCCACGTACGCCTAGAAGGGTCCCAGAGCGACACGTTGGTGGATGTGCTGGAGCGCGGGTATAGAGTGGCAGCTTGCCGCGGCAAGCGCCTTGCCGCGGTCGTTGTCTTATCGCGTCCGGGAGCTTGTCGCTCACAGGGCCTTGCCGGGACGCGTGGCGCGTCGCGGCAAGTTCCTTGAGATGCCTTGGTTGGCCTTCCCGATAAGCTCCTCTCACCGGGGTCTTGTGCCTTGAGTGGCCTTCCCGGCAAGCTCCTCTTGCCGGGGCCTTGTCTCCATGGCTTGAATACTTTGTTCTTGAATGGCTCCAAAGGAACCACGGAGGACCTTGGCGGTCGCCCGGCAAGCCTTGCCGCGGGATGCTGCGACTGCCCGTGGACAAGTTCGGGATACTAGGGTACCCCTACTCTAGTACACCGACAGGAGCCCCCAGGCCTGGGCCAGACATGGTGCCGAGCGCTGTTGGGCCAGGCCCAAAACAGGACACGAGCACGCGCGGCCTGGGTTACGCCGTATCTCACTCCGTATCCACCGCGCCCTCCCCGAACGGCACGCGTTGATTGCGGCGTCGTGGGAGAGATCGTGGGTGGTTTCTTTATTCGGAAAGGCGAAACATCCGCCCCCTCCCTCCTTATAAGCAGGGGAAACAGGGGCAGTTCGCCCATCCGCCGGTTGCTACTCCAACCTCGAAAACCACCGCCGCTCCTCTTCTTCCCAAAGCTGAAAGAGAGCAGCGCTCCGCCCCCATCGCCACCAGCACCACCAGCGCCGTCGACCTCCCTCACCACTTCCGCCATGGCTCCGAAAGTCGAGAAGGGGAAGGTCGTGAAGTCGGCCGAGACACAGTGGCTCGCGGCGCTGCGAAAGGAGCGGGCAATCTTCCCCCCCAAGCTCGCCGCGAGGGAGCTGAGGGAGTACTACTACCTCTTCTGGTAGACGGAGACGCGGGCGCACCCGCGCACGAAGGTACTTCCAGCCGTCGCTTGGAAAATGGCTCCAACTGGATATCCCTTCTTCACCTTGTTCTTCTACTGCGGGCTTTGCCCGCCTTTCTCTGAGTTTTTCTGCGATACTATGGACACCTACGGGTTCCGCCTCCTTGACTTCACCCCCAATGCCATTCTGACCATGGCAGTTGTCGCACATCTCTGCGAAAACTTTGTCGGAGTCCATCCAAATGTAGCCCTTTTCCGCCACTTCTTTATGCCCCGAGTTGAGAGAGGAGAGCCTTTATCCGGCGGAATCGCCTGGATCTCGAGAGCCGGCAAGAAGGACGCTTATCTGGAGGGAGAGCTCCGCAGCAAGTGGGAGGAATGGAGAGCAGACTGGTGCTGGATTGTCGAGGAGGACCCGCAGCCGTTTACCGCCCGGCGCCAAACTCCAGTAGTGCGCGGCAGCGATTGGAGCAACGTGGCCCTGGAAGACGATAGGCTGAAGATTGCCGTCGCCCGGATTCAACGCCTCAGGCTTGCCGGGCTCACTGTAGGTGCGGTTGGCGCAGATTTCCTTCGCCGCCGCATCGCCCTCCTGCAGGAGAGGAGGAGACCCGCCTGGGAGTTCAAGAATGCGGCGGACATCATGAGGCTGCGTCCGGGCCTCAACTTCAACTTCATCGTCCTGGAACTTAACGCGATGCTCCAGGAGCTGTTCAAGTACGACCCTCAACATCCCGAAGTGTTCAGGTTGCCGAAGGAAGTCGTTCCGCTGTGCAACAACTCCTCGCTCGACCGCATCCGTGCAATGATGCCACTGTGCGACTCGCACGGGATTGTTCCAACTTGGCAAGAGCTTGAAGACGTCGTCGTGCAGGAGTTCTTCGACGGCTTGGTAGAAAAGCCGGTCCGCTCCGACGAAAAGAAAGGCCTCACCCGCGACACCACCGATGCGGAGATGAAACGCATCGCCACCAGGCTGGAAGAGGTGGCGGCAGCCGCAGCCGCGGGCGAGTTTGGATTCACCATGGAGGAGGCAGAGGCAGCAGAGGCGGCAAGCCTTGCCGAGCGAGAGGGGCTTGCCGGCGGGGAGGAGCTTGCCGGGCATGACGTCGAGTCCAGCGAGCCCGCCGAGGATACGAGCAGCTCGTTGGAGATCGACTCCTCTTCCTCCTCATCTTCGGGCAGCTCGTCGCAAGCAGAGCCCCCAGCTCCATCGAGAAGGCATCTCCGCAAGGCCGGGGACGTAGCGGAGCGGCAGACGAGTCAACAGCCGCTGCGCCGCGCGACACGCTCCACCGCGGCAAGTACTGTTGCCGCGGGAGCACCTCGCGCTGCTGCGGCAACTGGACCGGGGTCTTCCCGGACCACCGCTTCTGCTCCTGCCGCTTCTCACGCTGCGGCGGCAACCGGAGCGGGGTCGTCTCAAACCACCGCCACTACTCCCGCCAAGCGGCCAAGGGAGCCTACACCTCCGCCTCCTCGCGCCGGACGTGAGCCGGACTTCGACTTCTCCGCGCTCAGCTCCGACGAGGAAGAGGAAGAGTAAGATTCTTGTTGAACTTGTATTTCTTCAATTCTTGCTGCTTTGTCTTGTATCTCATTTGCCTTACTCCGAACTTATCCCTTTTCAGGACTCTGGCCCAGAGAGCGGCGAAGAGAGCCAAGGTCCCGGCGAGGAGAGAGGAGGTGATCATCGTCGAGAACGAACCCACCGAGACCACCTTGCCGGACCCGGCAACTAATCTTCAGAGCAGCCCCCAGCGCAGCCCCCAGCGTAAGTATACGGTTCGTCTTCCGCTGTTAGGCGCGCATGGGTGCTCTTTCTTTGCTGACATCTGACTGTTGGTTTGTGTAGGAGCAGAGCAGCCCCACCAGGAGCGCCCGGAGACCGCCCCCGGCATGCCATCTGCTTCGACTACGCCGCCAAGGGAGAGTTCTCCGGGAAGGGACTCTCCGGCAAGGCAGAGTTCTCCGCCAAGGGAGAGTTCTCCGGCAAGGGACTCTCCGGCAAGGCAGGGTTCTCCGGCAAGGGGGAGTTCTCCGGCAAGGGACAGCACCAGCAGCCCCCCCCGACGGCGGAGACTGCGACTGCAGAACCTGGTACAGGTAATCCTCTTGCTTCAAAACTTCCCTTGGGTTCTTCTTCTTTTGATCTTCTTTTTGGATATTTGCTTGACTTTTCTCCCTTTCCGGCCGTCAGACCCATCTGCTGCGGAGCCGATGGAGACCGAGGTTGCTGCCGACGACGCCGCCGCCACCGAAGAAGCAGCCGGCGCTGATGATCCCGCCGGCGACGAGGCCGCCAAAGCTGCCGCCGCAGCAGCTAACGAGGGGTCTGGCGATCGTACTGACGGCCCTGAGGCCGCAGGAGCGCCAGGCGCTACGCCGACCGCCGATCCCTCCGCCGCTGCCGCTGCGCCAGGCTTCGGAGAGACCCAGCCAGGCGTCTACTTGAAGGCCGGCGATGGCGTCTTCATCAACCTCCCCTGGGCGTCAAGCTACAGGGCGCCGGTCGAAGGAGAGAGCTTTGATGGAGAGGTGCTCGCCTCCGTTGGGCTGACGCTAGTTGATGCGCCGAGCAGCAGCAGCAGCGAGCCTGAGGAGGAGCGGCTGCTACGTAAGCTGTTGTCACTCTACCGCGCTCGGCATGCCAAGCTGGAATCCCGCGAGGCGCTTGTCGCGAAGGCGGGAGTGGACATCGAGAAGCGCGCGGAGGAGCTCCGGGGCCTCAACCAGGAAGCTCTCCGGTCCCTGGCAGAGGAGCGGGAGCAACTCGCCGAGGAGCAGAAGGCCTTCTTCCTCGAGAAGGCTGACGTCGAAGAGCAACAGTGGCTTGCCGCTGAGAAGCTGTCTGTGCAGGAGGGCGAGCTGGCGCAGCGGAAGATCAACCTCGACAGCCACGAAGCACAAAGACTTCATCTTCTCCCTAATTACTTCATCTTCTCCCTAATTACTTCATTTCCAAACTTGTAACAGTAGCATTAGCTTTGACCGCATTTTTTACCGCATTTTTAACAGTAGCATTACTTCACTTCCAAACTTGTAGCAGTAAGGTGAAGTTGCTCCTCCAAAACCTTGTGCTACTTCAATCCCCTATGGTCTCTCCCTGGATTTTACACACACGTCGTCCTTTTGTTTTTAATCAGTTTTCCCTTTTATTTTTGGTGGTCTCACAGGGAAAATCCTGGACTAGCGGACCTTGGCCGCTAGGGCCAATCACCTGCACGCGGGACCACTGCTATCGGCTGTGCAGGTATCTGTACGCATCGTCCGCTTCCTACGTCCTTAGCGCATGGTTAATAATACAACGAGTTGTTGGCTATATGATATTGTCATGTCATCTATAGCCAAGCTTATAGCGGGTAAGTACAATAATTAGATGTAAATAAGTACTACCTTATTGATACATGGCCCACTGTCCTATCTGACAAAGTGCTTAGGAGTGCTTAGGAGCACGTGCTGCGGCCGACTGTTAATTTGTAGTCAGCTTCTCTTCTCTCTCCTATTCTCTCTAGCAACTAAGCAAAAATATATATCTAAAGTCATGGAGCCCACCTACGTGATCTTATTGTACTTGCTCTTAGCGTACAGCACCAGTGGGAGCACTTTGTTTTCCACAGCATGCACACTGCCTCATTCAATGCTCACGCACCTACCTGTCAAGCCAGTTCGACGGCCCTGATAATAGTACTCTATATGCATGTATGAGCCATATCACTATCATTTTCATGCCAATTTCAGCTCAGTTGGCCAACCTTTTCCCAAAACTGCTCTATGTTCCATGCCAATGGAAGTACAGAAGGATGTATACAGGTCAGGCCCTCTATGGTGGAGGTAATACCCTACTTCCTATCTGTGATGTTGTTCTCATGCGTAAGGTGTGATTAAGAATGCTGCAAACCCTCGACCAGGGTTCTCCTGGACGCTTATATAGAGTGCGCCGACACTAAAGCTACAACCGCTGGTCATAAATGTTATTTGTAACGGCACACTGAAAATCGACAATTCTTGCCATTACAGATAGTAACTAAAATATTAAACAACTAGCGGAGGCGGCCTATAATGACCGTGTTTAATGCGTAGTGGAACATCCACGCGTAACACCTCCTTAATTTCTCTCAACAGTTGTCGTGCAGTAAAACCGACTATTGATAAACCTACTGATAAGAGTCCTGATTGATGGGCAATCAGGCTAGTGATTGTTTCGGGACTAGTCTACTTCGACTAGGGTGCCACCCCCTGTTGTTGTCCTGACTTGGTCCTTAGCATACATGAGCTTGGTCCTACCTTGGCCCTTTAGTTGGGACTACGCAATGATGAATTACCTTATCAGGTTGATTGTCACAATCCTAAATAATTACCGATAATTTCAGTTATAATATTAGAGACTAACAATTAGGTTTTATATTCTTTTGTTGCGTGGAACTTGTTTTATAATCCACTGCCGAAAAAATCCACAATAATAGAACAATTGGTTGTGGAAATGAGATTATCATATACAATCTACCACAATAATATAACTTAAGTGCTTTTGTTAAATTATTTATCTAGTTAGAGCTATGGTTTTTGAACTCAATAAACACTCCACTACATGCACTACTTTTGTTAGCAATGATATGCCACATAAATATGACACACTTGTGTATATACATAATTACTTAATTATTTCTCACACAATATTTCAAAAGTTTGTGGAATATATTGTACTTCCCTTTTTATGAAAAAAATTATGCAGTGATATTCCCTTGGAACAAAATAATATCTCACCATACAATTGTGATGGAGATACGCTTATTTGCAAAATATAAATGTGAGAGGAGTTGTCCAGATCGCTCCACAAAAGGAATAAGAATAAGATGGCCCAGAGAACAAGGCTGGTCAGTATTGAGGGGCCAATGCTGAAACTATTTATAGTAGTCATTCAGATATATATGGTTGCGAAATACCCACACCTATTGCCTTTGCGGGAGACTGTGATAATTAAACTTTAAACTCATTGGACAATGCCGGTAACTTTAAATCCATGAACTTTTCTTCAACACATATAACCGCTGAAAGCTAGTACCAAGGTTAACCACTGTATAAGAAAGACACTAGTGCAGCCACTCTATCCTTTTGTTCGAAGCCTTGTGTGTACATATTATATTCGCATCGCCATCACCATGTGATGTTATTTTTATGTTGTTTCAGAAAAATGCTTTATGTAAATCATGTGTAGGCCTGTTCTATTCTGGGCGATCATATTGATCTTTTATTTGTTGGTTAGCTAAATAAGAATCAATGGAATATTGTATATATCATTGTTCACATTCACCAACAACATATCTACGTATCTCATCTTGGATGTTTTTTTTTGGAGAATCTCTTGGTTGTATTGTATGCCCTGAGATATAGTACTATATTAATTGTATGATTTTTTTTTGTGAGAATCTCTTGGCAGCTCTCCCCAGCCTGAAAAACCTCATCGACGGCAGCTTCCGTCTTTAGATTCCAACTCCTGTCCGAAGCAATCGCAGTTGAAATATGTTCGCAGGAGAGCTTCTAGCTGAGGTCCCTCAAGTCGGCCAGAAACACATATAACACTGGTGGCCCATTCAGCTGGTCGGACATTTAGGCCCATTTAAGCAAATCTTGCCTTCGCAGACAAGCTCGGGAGACAAGCACGGCGAACTGGTACACACGATATCACTTGACGGTGATAGTTTGCTGTAAAATACTCCAACTCCAGCTCTCCAGCTTCTGAGTATTCCTCGAGGGCAGCTTCCCCAACTCGTGAAATTTTACACTATGTCCGTCCTGGCAGCCAGGGGTTCAACTCCAAGAGTTTTCGCGTTTGGCCTGTCTCCGGCCACGGAGTTGGTGGAGCTCGGAGCCAAAGCATTGCCGAACACGCCCGAAGACACGTGTAATGTGTAAATCATTTCATATTCAACATGTGCATAAATATTTGTTTCCAGAAAAAAGGGAAGATAGTGGTGTGTCGTACTGTCATGTTAGTTTAACCACATGTCATTCTTGCAGTCTATTGGAAAGTAAGAAATCATATGCACTTGCATAACAAGAAATGATACTTTATTTCTCGAAAATTGAGTAAATCAAATTCGACAGAAACCAGCAAAAACAATGGAAAGGCTGCATAGGTGGAAACTGTAGTATTAATTGTCTTTTGCGGATCAGGGCAACTAGTGATAGTTCAATGTTTTGCTGTATCAATGGAATTCAGATTTTCTCTGATCTTTGGTTTTAAGTTGATACGTCGCCAACAAGTAAATCACAATGGCTACATACAATCTACCCCCGTTGCAACGCACGTGCAATTACCTAGTATCAGTTATATGAAAATTAAGATACGTGTAGTGTGTGACTCATTTCATATTCTACATGTGCCTAAATCTTTGTTTCTGGAGAAAGCGACGATAGTGGTGTCATGTTTCTTTATCCACATGCCATTCTTGCAGTGAATTGTAAAGTAAGAAATCATATGCACTTGCATATCATGAATTGTTTCTTTATTTATTGAAATAAAGTAAGTCCAATTCGACACAAATGATGAACATAACATATTTCTAATAAAACCATTGGAAAAGCAATGGAAAGGTTCGATGTATCAGTCGCAAGACTAAAATGAGCTAGACCAGCATACTAGATCTTTGGGAACTTGCAAACGCTCTCTAAAATCTCCAATGCTGTATTAGCACTCTTTCTCTTGAAGTTGTCATAGTCTTCGCTTGCCATCACTTCACCAAGTATTGTTGGAGATGCCATAAATTTGAGGCATGCCTATTTGAGATCGTTACACTGATGTTGATCGGCTAGCGCATATGTAGTTGCCACTGTTTGTACATCAAGACACCTGCAAAGAGTAGCTTCACATATGAGTTTCAGCTTTTCAATTGCGTAGCAATCGTCAGCGTCGAGTAAGTGGTATACAATCTCTTTTCTGTCATCGTCATCAAAACCGTCAGAAGGAAGCACCAAGCAGTCTGTGTAAACAAAACGTATGAGAGCCCTAAAAACGCCAGGTAACATATCTTCCATGATTACAGATGACATGTCTTTCTCCATCATTGGTCCAGAGAGCTGCGCCCTAAACACAGACGACCTTGCAGCAAGCACTACCCAATGTGCAGGAAATGCTTCACTTTGGACGCAGAAGGTCACGTCCGCCCCTTATTTTGACTCTACAAGATTTGCCGGATCAGTTGATAGTTGTGATGGTGGCAGCTTCACTTGGTGTGATAATAAGTCACTGCAAGTCACCAGTGGATCTTTCATGACAGTGATGGAAAATTCAATCAGGAAGCGGTCAAATTCCGCATATTCTGCTTGAAGCAAAGTTTTTCCCATGACCTTCTCCGACCCTCCAATCCTAAATTTTCCTTCTGCACTAGACAAGTTTAACACTCCGATTCATTTCCACTCTGTGCATTGTCCTCCTGGAGATCAATCGATAACAAAATATTACACTGACTTTTGCATTTTCGCTCATAAGCTCACCAACAATAGAGATGTGCTTTTGGCTTTCAGCATTGATTCCTTGTGGGTAGAATCTAACTGACTAGTCATACCCATCATCTTGGAAGGTATGGGACCTTATAAAATTGCCCGGTCGAGTTTCCTTCATGACACTATAGTCATTAACCACCAAGATGTGGTTATCCTGCACCACCATTGTGTTGCCGGTCGAGACTATAGTTCCAAATTCCATGTGCAATTCAAGTGCCTGCAATTCCACACAAGATTGCATTAGCACGCCAATATGCTTCATTATTTTAAAATACCATAACTATATGTATCGGTGAACCACCTCGACCTATCAAAAGGAGGGACACAAATATTTTAGGATGACCTGCCAATACACTACTCGGCCTAGACACAATTATGGACCAAACTCACCTACGCGTGTTTCTTGGACCAGCCTGCGGCAAACAAGAGTTGCATCACAGGGTAGCATTATCTCTCGTTTCCTCTTGCTTTCATACAAAACGGAGCTCCACCCGAATGTTTGATTCCCATAAAGTCAAAGGAAACGTATGATGTTCCTCTGGTCTGCTACAGTGTTCCTCTGAATTAATTACTACAATCAAAACGGCACCGCAGGAAGATCAATTCTAACTGAATGGCCATTCCATCGGTTTTTCCTTTGAGAAAACTCCATTCATCCTTTTATTTTCATGTAAATCTCCATGAATGTCCTTACGTACTACACTTATATATACTTCTCATATAAAAAGATGAATCTATGTGAAGTTGTGAACCATGCATATCTACCTATGCAACACTACTAATAGTCTGTACTGTCTACTACTAGCATCTAGTACCAGCTATGGATTGAATAACATACCTTGAAATTGAAGAGTGTGGTGGAATGACGACCAAAGGTAGAAGAGATCACAAAGCTAAATCTTGGTCAGTAGGCTCACTACGTAGCAAACCTAGTGAGAGAGATCGGTATTTCTCGATCTGGGTAGTGTGTTCCTGCTAGTGTGCGTGGTTGGATTTTAAAAGATTGAAAACAAGCCTTCTCATGAATATAATTGATCGGTATCTATTGCAATCGGCCAATATTTAGATAATATTAATACCATGCCAAAAAATCCAATTACAATTCATACAATAAATGACCACTTATCTGTACATAAATGTTCTCACAAAATTAACTGGCTACTATATATCTCCCGTGGTATTTTCCGTAAATGCACAAAATCCTCATCAATTTCTAGCAACTACTTTCTTCGACTGAGTTTATTACCACCTCTTATATTATGGGTCAAACTTTGACCAAAATTTTAACTAGAGATTTGTTTTGCTGATACCAAGCGCACACTCCCTTATCCATACCTTGCCTTGACATGTGTGCTATCCAACTAACATAGTACATGCAAATTCCTTTTGTGAATTCCTCTCAAATGATAAAACATATTGTAATCAAACTTTATAGGTCATTATATTTTTAGAACTAAAATGTTGAAAATAAACTATGGAATTTTTTGATCTAGTATGAATATATAAAATTTGATTTTAACTAATATAATTTTTTTGTGACACATCGTAGTTTGAATACATTGTTGACCGTTTGATGTCCATATGCTGCTTTATTTTGGATATGCAAAAATTAAAAGTTCATGCATCGACCGCAAAGCAGATAATGGATGGTTAGATAAGGGGGGTACAACCACAACTTTCACTTTTAACTAATAAAATATGAACCGTATGTCGAAAAATTATATCGTGGGAAAACATCTTTTGAGTACTAAACCACTGCTATTATTTTTGTAAGATAAAGCCATATTGCGTTAGTCATAGTCAAATTTCGAGCTTATATACGCGCGGGGGGGCGGGGAGGGGGGCGTAAAGAAACCCAGAAAGGAGGAAGCACACATGCTCTGTTCTTATAAATGTCTTGTGGGGCTTGAAAAGAGGTCCGTGGTATAAAAATTCCTCAAAATTCCTCAAAAGAGGTCCGTGGTCTTGTGTGCTCTTGCGCGCAAGCCTAATAACTTGGAAGTAACATGAATGACCGGACATCCTGCTAGCCAGATTGCTCAGAATTAAACTTCGCCAAAAAGCGACATTAAGCTGCAGTAATCTTTTATCTGGTAGCACCATCTGGATGAGTATGCAAAGAAAATCGACTTTGCATCGGCCCTGACGTTGATGACTTCAATTGTTGAACATGGAATTATTGAAATGTGACTGGAATCCAGATTACATTCGGAACTTCTTCTCTTAGCGCAATCGCTCCAAGGATGTGTACACAAAATTTGTTTGCTTGTTTTGTCCAGTATTATTGGGCATTATGGACAACACACAACGAACTTACTATTGAGGGTGAGATGGTAAGTCAACAAACTAATATTATGTTCAAAATGCTCATTTTCCTGCATTGCTGGAAGCCATTGGTGCGGACCAAGGACAGTTGACATCAGCAAACTTAAGGCCTAAATTATGACATCGAGTGGATAACTCGTTTCATATCTAACTTGTTGCTAGATAGTATATATCTAATGTGCCCATGTGTTTGCGCTTTGGTTTTGTATCCACGTAACTTAAACTTGGTTTGAGTGAGTATCTGTGTTGAGTTTTTAGAACTTTGTGTTCATTGGTTGCTTTATTAGTTTGAAATTGGGTCATATGCCTTGCACCACAAAGGTTCTTAACATAAATTTCATGTTTTATACTCCCTCTGTATTGATACGTCTCCAACGTATCTATAATTTTTGATTGTTCCATGCTATTATATTATCGTTCTAGGATGTTTTATGGGCTTTAATATACACTTTTATATGATTTTTGGGACTAACCTATTAACCTAGAGCCCAGTGCCAGTTTCTGTTTTTCTCCTGTTTTAGAGTATCGCAGAAAAGGAAAATCAAACGGAGCCCAATTGACCTGAAACTCAACGGAGGACGTTTTTGGACCAAAAGAAGACCGGAGGAGGACCAGAAGGTCCACGGGCTTCCCACGAGGGTGTGGGGGCGCGCCCCCCTCCCTCGTGGAAAGCCCGGAGACCCCTTTTACTTGCCCCCGAGTCCATCACCTCCTATATATACTGAAACCTTTGGAAAATAACCTAGATCGGGATAAAATGACTGTGAACAATTCCCCAAAACACCCCCTCATAATTGGTTGGGGCTTCTTTCCCTACTCTCCATGCCGCTTCAGGATTTAATGCGACCTTAGCTCAAACGGCTCTAAGCTATTCTATGGGAGTTGAATCGATGCGTAATGAAGATGTGTTCACTACTTTCCAATTAATTAATTTTTGCATGATGACACTTCACCGTACTCTAGTACTCAAAGGCACGCATGCTACATGATTTGGCACACACCAATGAGACGGCCAATGGACAGAGGAGCCCACGCACACGGGCGCAGAGTTGATATGAGAGAATGGAGGATGTAGTTAAAGAGATGCAGGAAGAAATGATTGCAACATTAATAGTGCGCAGCGAGCAAGATTTTCATGAAATTTGAACATTATTAATGAGATGCAAATATCGTACTTCTTTATGATGGCAACTAAACAATCATTCCAGCAAATTTTCACTTCGTTGTACGGGTTTTGCCAAGGGGGCGTATAGTGAAACAGAGGTAGTAAATGTTGAGGTGGGACGCTTGAAAATGTTGTTGTTCGTTATCAGATGTGCCGCATACGAGATTTGTTGGAACCAATGAATACACCTGTCAACATTATTAGAAACACTAGGTCGGAATATGGGCATATCTACCCCCTTTGGCATCTCCTTCTTCTCCCCATCCTCTCGCTGTGACATCGCATCTCTTCCGGGTCAGTCGCCACGCCACCACCTCCTCATCTCTTTTGAGCATTTTGTCGACCACCTCGCTGGGGGCGTACTGGAGCGAAGATTCTCTCTCTCTCTCTCTCTAACCATCATGAGGCATTGACGGCGGTGCAGGTCTTCTTCAAAGCCAGGTGAGGGTTACAAAAATCTTTGAGACTCTCTGGTCAGAGATTTGCCATTCCG
>LR738714.1:852672336-852712787 GCA_902687465.1 Secale cereale | reverse complement strand
CATTAAGTCCTTTGTTGAAACTACAAGTTTTAATAAGTTTAGTGCTAAGTTTGGGCTTGATTCTCAACTCCTTGTTGATTTCCTCAAATCTTTTGCTTCACATCTTAATATGCCTAAGGAGGATTGGATCAAGTATCATAAACCTTTTAAAGAGACTTGCAAAGAAAATGAAATTGTTCATGATGATTGCAACATGCATGATCCAATTCCTAAAGATGAAGTTTTATATAAGCATGTTAATTTTTGTGGAGTGGATAGACCTTGTGAAAGGCCTATGATTGAAGAAGAGAAGTATTGTAAGCAACATAAGCATGAAAGAACAATCACTTGGGTCAGAGATTTAAATGAAATTTCTAGAGAATTGTGTGACCTTTATCCTTTTACTTGTGAACTTTGCCGTATAGAGGGTCACTTTAATTTTCAATGCATGAACTTTCAAAACATAACTGTTAACCGGTTGTGTGATAACATGATCACCTCTGATCTTTACGATGAGCTTATGTTATTTTTGATGTGTGAAGAGTTATCAGAAAAGACTTCATGGCTAGATGTTAATGCCATAGGAATAAAAAACACTTTGCAAAATTGCCATCTCTATTGTATTGTTAATTGCCATGAAAATGATTACATAGGTAAGATTATAAGGGAGGGAACTTTACCAAAGTATAAAAATGTCTCTTATATTTCTGCTAATAAAAAGGAGAGTTTCTCCCAAGTTTCCCCTATTGTTTCTAATGATAAACTAGGATATGTGGAGAAGCTTCATCTCCAACCACTCCCTCCTAAGGTTAAGAAGAAGAAAAAGAAGAGGAGGAGGAAGAGGAGCAAGAAAGAAGAAGAATGGGTATCAACCTTGCCTGAGCATATTCCTCCCATCAACTTTTATCCTAACGATTGTAAGTTTAAAGAAGAAGGTGAAGTTTATTGCCTTAATTATCATCTTGATGATACGTCCATAGGTACTATTGAAGATGATTTTGATTATGATATGCATGTTACTTATTGTGATTGGGAAAATGATGATAATGCTACTTATGATCTTGAAAATCTTTTTGGTACCAACTCTGAAAGTGATGATATGGGAAGCTCTAAGCTTGGGGATGATAGGATTGCAAATCCTTTACCCACTAGTGATGTGATAATTGATAATTCTTTTTCTAGTAAGAATAAAGACAACATGATTACAAATATAGTTGCTAGCAATGATAATGCTCTTCTCTACTATGATGATGTCATAACTCCAACCTATAGTGATTATAAATGTACCTATGACATAAGGAGAAATTATCCTTATGAAACTTGTCATAATCATGGAGGGAATTACTCCCTTGTTGAACACCACCCTCCTAATACACAAGTAATCTATAGCGTTCAAGTTGTTTATGATAGTCCTACTCCCACTATTACCAATGAGAAAGATTATGCTTATGTGGAGAGTAAGAGTACCTTTTTGCATGTGGATCATGGTAACAATGCTTTACGTGATGCTTATATTGTTGGGTTCATCCATGATGCCACTGAAATTTATAATGAGAGAGGGATACTTGGTTATAAATATCTTAATAATAAGAAGTTTCCTCTCTTTATGGTGAATATTTTGAAGTTATGCTTGTTTTGCCTTCCTATGCTAGTTGCTTTGTGCTTCAATGAATTATTCTATTGCAATATTCCTATGCATAGGAAGCATGTTAGGCTTAAATGTGTTTGGTATTTGCTTCTTGATGCTCTCTTTTGTTCTTCAGCTCTTATTCCTACGAGAGCATCATTAAAGTCTTAAGCCTATCTTTATGGCTATAAGGAAAGAGCTCTAGGGAGACAACCCTTGTTATGTTTACTTTCAGTTTTAGTGGTCTTGATGTTTGTTACTACTGTAGCAACATCATTGTATCTTTATTTTTCAGCTTTGTGCCAAGTTTAGCCTCTGATTGCAAGAAAGTTCAAAAGTTGTGACGTGCTGTCCAGGAAACAGATTCTGTCCTTGGATAGAAAAATTCGTATAAAATCACCAGTTCATCTTTTTGGTCTGAATTTTTTTCGACAGCGTGCTCTATATAATTGTCTTTCGTGCGTTTGTTTTGATTTTTTTGATTAGAGTTGCAGAAGTGCCCCGGAAAAATCATTTACTACCTCCTATTATGTTTTTCACAGATTCTGTCCTGTTTTGCCTTTCCTTCATTTTGCAAACCTAGAGCTTGCTTTTTCTTTGCAAAAACCTTTTGGCAATCTTGAGAAACAGTAGAACTTCAAGAATATCTTTATTTCCAGCAAGGAACAATTATTTTATTATGGGTACTAACCTCGCTAATCAGATTATGATGAGTTATGTATGAAGGGAGTTTTCAAGTGTGCGAGGGAAGATGATAAAAAGATTCAGGAGTGTCAAACGCTCAAGCTTGGGGATGCCCCCATGCACCCCCAAGAAATATTCAAGGAGACTCAAGCGTCTAAGCTTGGGGATGCCCCTGTGCATCCCCTTCTCCATCAACATTATCAGTTCGTCCTTCGTTCCACTATATTTTAATCACTTCATGTGTTATGTGCTATGCTTGGAGCATCTTGTTTTAGTTTTCCTTTTAGTTTTCTTTAGCTTTTCATAACGAGTTGGAACTCAACTTTCTTTATGTGGGAGAGAAACACGCTCCACTTCTACCTAGAAGATAACATAGAATTTGCATGTCTATCTTTGCTGTGTGTGTTCTTTGTCTTTTAATAGCTACTATCATGCTTAGCTCTTAACTTTCATGCTTATCTTTTTAAAGAGCTTTTGTTTAGTTGGTTGCTTGAACTCTCTTTAGTTATCATGTTTATCTTATTAAGAGAGTTTGCTTCCGTTGCATTGGTTGATATGTCTATGATAAAGATGCTACGTGCATAATGGCGCTTAGTAGTTCATGTTTTCTTATGGTTAGTCTCAAATAGCTGGGGGGTTCCCAATGTGTTATTGGAGTACCAACATGATTTGTTTGCCTACGATGTGGTATGGTTTAGTAATATCTTCCTTCAAAGAATTTATTTTGATTGACTTGGCGTATGCTCACGCATATTTAAGAATGTAAAGAAAGTCTGTCAAGCCTTGATGATCTTTTGTTTCTGAGTAGCGATATAACTTCCATGCCTGATTCAATGTTGCTTTGTCGCTCTGCATGATTATGACCTTCATTGCTCTCTTAGTTGGTCGCTCCCCGTCTTTTGCTAACCTTCGCCTGTACTAAGCGGACTGATTGCTTGTGCATCCACATCCTTTTAATCCAGTTATGTCATATGAGTCCACCATATCTTCCTACATGGTATTTAGCTACCATTCCTAACGGAGACTTGCATGTACCATCTCGAAATTATTCAAAGAAAAAGCATTCCTATTTTGTGCCTCTGTTTTAAGTTCTTGACGAAGTAGTAGTTAATTCATGATCTTTTTAAGTTGGACAAGCTTCACCCCGGGATTGCATGTATAATGTGCAAACCCATAATACGAGAAGGAACTGGCATTGAGTGCGCCCGGCTCAAAAATATAATATAACAAACAAACCCTCCTTCACGCTTTGTTCATGAGAAATCAGAAAACTTTGGCAGTGATAAACAAAGGAGATTAAGAGGATGTGATCGTCCTCATTCGGGAGCCGTTCCTCGAAACTTGCCCATCTCAAGAAGTGATTGAGTTGTCTGCTAGCATTCGTTGACGAATCATGCATGATCTAAAAAAATTATTACCTCTGTTTTAAAACCAAGAGCTCTGGTACATGTTTTGTCTTTGTTTCCGACTACGGGTTTTCAACCTTGCCAACAAAAGCCACGGTTCGAGAGTCTCCACCTTCTTTTAAAAGCACCAACTACTGAGAGCATGATTGTCATTCTGAGTGTAATGTGCATTGTCCCAAAGTAGCATTGTCTTTTGCATGATTGTGATATCGTTTATTTTGAAATCATTGTATCTAGTCATCACTTAAACCTTGGAGGTGCCCCTGCATTTATGTTTTGCTTCACTAAAGGGGGCAAGCTAGATATCACTTTATCATATTTGCACATCATGTTCATTACAAATCTATTTGATGTTTCAATATCATATTGTAAAACTTTCAGTTCTTTGTGATTTTCTCATGAGGCAACTTAATTACTACAGATTCATTGTCTCAGTAAGCTTTTGTCATATGACTATGAAAAAGTCCTATATGGTTAATAGCATGTCACCATAGAAATTATTCTTGTTATCATTTACCTACTCGAGGACGAGCAGGAATTAAGCTTGGGGATATTGATACGTCCAAAACGTATCTATAATTTCTGCTTGCTCCATGCCTCTTTTGGGTGATATTGCTATGTTATTTATACACTTCCATACACTTTTGATCATATTTGGACTAACCTATTAACTCAGTGCACCCCAGTGCCAGTTTCTGTTTTCGGCTGTTTTTGTATTTCAGATTTTCACATTACGAGAACTGCCAGAAAAAATCCAGAAAAATTATATAAAAAACAGCGTTCCGGAAGCTTCCATGCGGCCAAAGTAGGGCCGGAGGGGACCCACAGGGGCTCCAGGCGGCCTGCCCACGCGGCCCCCCTGGCCGCGCCGGGGGGGTGCCTGGGCACCCCTAACCCCCTCTGATGCCCCCCTTTGGCATATATTTACACCGTGTCGCGGAAACCCTGATTCCGGACCCCTTTTTCTCCAAACGCGATTCTGATCTCCGTCGCCATCGCCATCAAGCTTCGGGGGACCAGAATTCCTGCGCCGGCACCCTGCCGGGACGGGGAAGTGCCCCCGGATTCATCTCCATCGACGTTGCTTCCTCCCTCCATGATGCGGGAGTAGTTCCTCCTCGGGGCTGAGGTTCTTACCAGTAGCTATGTGGTCAATTCTCTCTCCCATGATGTGATCTTCGTTGTGATCATAGGCTATGTTAATCTAGGGTGATCCCATGATATTTCCCCTTCCTCTATGTATTGGATTGATGTACTCACTTGTCTTTATCTAGTATAATCCCCGAGACCAAGGTGACAGCGGTCTAGTGGATATGGATTAGAACAATATTTTCATGAGTAATTTCCTCTCTTGTGTGTTGATTGAAGATTGAGAGTCTCTTGGTGCTTGTCTTTGACTATCCTTTAGATATGTTGTGGTGATTGTGGGACTCTCTTTGGATGGCCGCGGTGACATTGGGAAATCCTTAGATTGAGAACTACGAACTTTGAGGTGTGCTTTTGTAGCCCTACATAATTCTCGTCCTCTCTTGACCACGAAGGAATGACCTCCGAGTGTGTCCCCTTTGCATGTTTTATGGGAAATATCATGTGATTCGATTATGTTAATGTTGTTGGGAGTTGCCACTAGTGAAAGTATGAAGCCTAGGACTTGTTTCCACCATTGCAATACCATTTGTGCTCACGTTTACCACTTGTTTGCATGCTGCACTTTTTATTACAGATTTTTATTACTTTGTTTTGCCATCCATATCACTTGCCATTTAACATCTCTTCGCCGAACTAGTGCACCTATACATCTAACAAGTGTATTAGGTGTGTTGGGGACACAAGAGACTTCTTGTATCTTAGTTGCAGGGTTGCTTGAGAGAGACCATCTTCAACCTCTACTTCCCTGAGTTCGATAAACCTTAGGTCATCCACTTGAGGGAAATTGCTGCTGTCCTACAAACCTCTGCGCTTGGAGGCCCAACATAGTCTACAAGAGTAGAAGCGTGTGTAGACATTATGACCACACCGAGTTCTACAAGTGCCTAGGCATGTAGAAATCAGATGGCGGTGAGGCGCGGCGAAGGACGGCGTAGGCTAGGCCGTGTTTTTTTCTTTTTGAACAAATTTGAATGAATACCGACGAGTTTGCGACAGTTTGGATGAATATCGACGAGTTTGTGCCGAAAATCATCGAATTCGGTTAGTCCTGGGGGCCGACCTGGGGCGACGGCTGGGGACATGCTCGCCCCCATGCCAAAAAAACGCCGGCTCGCCCCCATGACGCGTTTTTTCGACGTCCTAGAGGGACAAACGGCTGGAGATGCTCTGAGTTCCACCTCCAGCACTCACCCTTCTTGTTACCCCGTTGTGGCAGGTGGGAAGCTTCTCGGAATGGTGCGCTCGTCAGCGTCATACTGCCCAGCAGGTTTGGCTTGTTTTGCACTGTAATTGGTCAGAAGTTATAGTTTGGTTTACACTGTATAATTAGCTAAAGAGAAAGTTCATATTGCAGAATTGGTTTGGATTTCCGTTGTCAGACTGTTAAAGGAACTTTAGTTGACATGTCATTTGTGTAATCATCAGTACCTCAAAAGTAAAGTTTGTCAAAAATATTATAAGAGATGGGCAGGCGTTGGCAGCCTTCTGAGACATTCAGAGAATCCCGTTTCCTCGCCTTATCTAGTGTCTCGCTGTCGTGTAAGTCGTGTCATTACACCATTGTCAGGACCAGACCGTCACCCAGGAGTATTACCTCTCCTCTCCTCGGATGGTAATACATTACCTGTCCTCTCCTCGGATGGTAATATATTTTTTGGTAATATATATGGCTTGCAAGATTGTTGCTTCCGTGATTTCTGGGTCCATAGGTGGAGACTGTAGTATTAATTGTCTTTTGTGGATCTAGGAAACTCGTAATAGTTCAATGTTTTATTGTATCAATGGAATTCAGATTTTCTCTGATCTTCAGTTTGAACTTGATAGGTCGCCAACAAGTAAATCACAATGGCTACATACAATATACCTGGTCGCAATGCACGTGCAATTACCTAGTACTATTAGTTATATGAATATTAAGATAGGTGTAGTGTGTAACTCATTTCATATTCTACATGTGCCTAAATCTTTGTTTCTGGAAAAAGTGAAGATAGTGGTGTCTTGTTTCTTTATCCACATGCCATTCTTGCAGTGAAATGTAAATTAAGAAATCATATGCACTTGCATATCATGCATTGATTCTTTATTTCTTGTAATAAAGTAAGTCCAATTCAACACAAATGATGAACATAACATATGACTAAGAAAACCATTGGAAAAGCAATGGAAATGTTCGATGTATCAGTCGCAAGACTAAGATGAGCTAGACCAGCATACTAGATCTTTGGGAACTTACAAACACTCTCTAAAATCTCGAATGCTGTACTAGCACTCTTTCTCTTGAGGTTGTCATAGTCTTGGCTTGCCATCACTTCACCAAGTATTGTTGGAGATGCCATAAATTTGAGGCATGCATGTTTCAGATCGTTACACTGATGTTGATCAGCTAGCACATATGTAGTTGCCACTGTTTGTACATCAAGACACCTGCAAAGAGTAGCTTCACATCTGAGCTTCAGCTTTTCAATTGCGTAGCGATCAGCAGCCTCGATTAAGTGGCGTACAATCTCTTTTCTATCCTCGTAGTCAAAACCGTCAAAAGGAAGCACCAAGCAGTCTGTGTACACAAAATGTAAGAGAGCCCTAAAAACGTCAGGTAACATATCTTCCACGATTACAGATGACATGTCTTTCTCCATCATTGGTCCAGAGAGCTGCGCCCTAAACACAGGGGACCTTGCAGCAAGCACTACCCTATGTGCAGGAAATGCTTCACCTTGGACGCAGAAGGTCACATCTGCCCCTTCTTTTGACTCTAGAAGATTTGCCAGATCAGTTGATAGTTGTGACGGTGGCAGCTTCACTTGGGGTGATAATAAGTCACTGCAAGTCACCAGTGGATCTTTCACTACAGTGATTGAAAATTCAATCATGAAGCGGTCAAATTCCACATATTCTGCTTCAAGCAAAGTTTTCTCCATGACCTTCTCCCACCCTCCCATCCTACATTTTCCTTCTGCACTAGATAAGTTTAACACTTCGATTTGTTTCCACTCTGTGCATTGTCCTCCCGGGGAGATCAATCGATAACAAAATATTACACTCACTTCTGCGTTTTCGCTCATAAGCTCCCCAACAATAGAGATGTGATTTTGGCTTTCAGCATTGATTCCTTGTGGGTAGAATCTAACTGACCAGTCATACCCACCATCTTGGAAGGCATGGGACCTTATAAAATTGCCCGGTCCAGTTTCCTTGATGACACTATAGTCATTAACCACAAAGATGTGGTTATCCTGAACCACCATTGCGTTGCCGGTCGAGACTGTAGTTCCAAACTCCATGTGCAATTAAAGTGCCTGCAATTCCACACAAGATTGCATTAGCAAGAAAATATGCTTCATTATTTTAAAATAACATAAATATATTTACCACTGAACCACCTCGACCTATCAAAAGGCGGGGCACAATTATTTTAGGATGACCAGCCAATAGACTATCACCTACGCGTGTTTTTTAGGACAGCCCGCGGCAAACTAGAGTTGCATCACAGGGTAGCATTATCTCTCATTTCCTCGGGCTTTCACACAAAAAGGAGATCCACTCGAATATTTTCATTCCGATAAAATCAGAGGAAAATTACGATGTTCCTCTGGTCCGTGCTACGGTGTTCCTCTGAATTAATTACTACAAACAAAACGGCATCGCAGGAAGATCAATTTTAACTGAACGGCCATTCCTATGATTTTTCCTTTGGGAAAACTCCATTCATCCTTATATTTTCACATAAAAATCCATTAATGTCCTTACGTACTGTACTTATATATACTTCTCATATAAAAAGATGAATCTATGTGAACCATGCATCTACCTATGCAGCACTACTACTAGTCTGTACTTACTACCATCTAGTACCAGCTATGGATTGAATAACATACCTTGAAATTGAAGAGTGCAGTGGAATGACGACCAAAGGTAGAAGAGATCCCAAAACAAAATCTTGGCCGGCAGGCTCACTACGTAGCAAACCTAGTGAGAGAGGTCGGTATTTCTCGATCTGGGTAGTGTGTTTCTGCTAGTGTACGTGGTTGGATTTTATAGGATTGAAAACAAGCCTTCTCGTGATAAAAATTGGTCGCTATCTATTGCAATCGGCCAATATTTAGATAATTTTAATACCATGCCAAAAAATCCCATTACAATTAATACAATAAATGACCACTTATCTGTACAAAAATGTTCTCACAAAATTAACTGGCTACTATATATCTCCCGTTGTATTTTCCGTAAGTGCACAAAACCCTCATCAATTTCCAGAATCCGTCTTTCTTGTCTTTGCATTCGAGGAATGGCAACTACTTTCTCCATCTGAGTTTATTAGCACCTTTTGTATTATGGGTGAAACTTTGACCAATATTTTAACTAGATATTTGTTTTGCTAATACCAAGTGCACACTCCCTTATCCATACCCTTGCCTTGACATGTGTGCTATCCAACTAACATAGTACATGCAAATTCCTTTTGTGGGTTCCTCTCAAATGATAAAACATATGGACATCATACTTTGTAGGTCATTATAACTTTAGAACTAAAATGTTGAAAAGAAACTATGGAATTTTTTGATCTAGTATAAATATACAAATTTTGATTTTAAATATTATTTTTTCTGACACATCGTAGTTTGAATATGTTGTTGACCTATAAAGTTTGATGTCCATATTTTGCTTTATTCTGGATATGCAAAAATGAAAAGTTTGTGTATCGACCGCAAAGCCGATAATGGATGGTTATATAAGAGGGGGGGGGGTACAACCACAACTTTCACTTTTAAATAATAAAATTTGAACTGTATGTCAAAAAATTATATCATCGGAAAACATATTTTGAGTACTAAACCACTGTTATTATTATTTTTAACATATATCCATAATTCGTTACTCATATAGTCAAATTTTGACCTGAAATATGGGGGTGCATAAATAAACCCGGAAAGGAGGAAGTACACATACTCTGGTCTTATAATGTCTTGTGGGGCCTGAAAAGAGGTCCAACTACGGTATAACAATTCGTCAAAATGTCCAAGACAATAAAAAAGACCACTATGCCTGCAAGTATGCTCTTGCACGCAAGCCTAGTAACTTGGAAGTAACATGAATGATTGGGCATCCTGCTAGCTAGATTGCTCAGAGTTAAACTTCACCAAAAAGCAACATTAAGCTCCAGTAATCTTTTATCTGGTAGCACCATCTAGATGAGTATGCAACGAAAATCGACTTTGCATCCTCCCTGACGTTGATGACTTCCATTGTTGAATCTGTGACTGGGATCCAGGTTACATTCGAAACTTCTTCTCTTAGTGCAGTTGCTCCAGGGATGTGTACACTACATTTGTTTGCTTGTTTTGTCCAGTATTGCGAATTATGGACAACACACAACCAACTTACCATTGAGGGTGAGATGATCAGTCAACAAACTAATATTATGTTCAAAATGCGCATTTTCCTGCATTGCTGGAAGCCATTGTTGAGAACCAAGGACAGTTGACATCAGCAGACATAAAGCCTAAATTAAGACAACGAGTGGATAGCCACTCGCTTCATAGCTAACTTGTAGCTAGATAGTACAGATCTATTGTACCCGTTTGTTTGCGCTTTTGTTTTACATCCGTGTAACTTAAACTTGGATCGGTGAGTATCTGTGTTGAGGTTTAAGCACTTTGTGTTCATTGGTTGCTTTATTAGTATAAAACTAGCAAACATGCTCGTGCGTTGCAACGGGAGAGAGAAAAAAATTACATGCTAGCCAAATAAGTATGACTCAATACCCGGACATATGAGCGTCATCTATTTTAACACAGTGACTCTCCATGTTGCCAATTATCATTCTTCCAACCCTTGCTAATGATGGACGCGATGTCCACGTGATCGCATTGTATTTGACATGGTAAATCCCAAGGCAATGAGCTTACCACTGCACGACACACTTTAAAACCTTTAAAAACAAATCTCATTGACCATAGACTCACACTTTTTTGAGTTTTTTGAAAATTATCTAAAATTTCATGAACAATTTTTTCATATTCACGAATTTGTATTGAATACATGATTATTTTTTCAAAATCATGAACATGGTTTTATTTCCCGAAATTTTTAATATTGTGATTTTATTATAATTTGTGAACAGTTTTGTAAAATCACTAATATTTTTTGAATCTATGGAAATTTTATGATTTTCTACATATTTTTGAATTCACAAACCTTTTTAAATTTCTCGAACTTGTTTTTCAAAATTCAAAACATTTTGAAATTTCAAATTTCAAATTCTTCAGTTAATTTGAAGAAGGACAAACAAAAAAAGAAATGAGAAAAGAAAAGAAAAAACCAAAGACGAAAAAAAACAGGGGCCCTGCAGGCCGTAAAAACAGGGACGTGCACAACAAAATTGAAATGCCGCAAAAGTCAGGTGAACCTAGGGATCGATCCCTGGTCTCGCAAGTGGAAGAGAAAGGCTTCCGCCACTGGACTACTTGCGTGTTTGTATAACATATGGGTATTTTCTTTATAAAACAACTCAGCACGTCGCAGACTTTTGGAAAGATAAATTCTTCTTTGACTTACGGGTGGCATTGGTGGGTAATTATTTGCAACTTCGGGGGTAATTTTAATGACGTACGAACAGAAACCCAACTTTCTTTATTATTAGGTAAAGATTGGGTCATATGCCCACCACAAAGGTTCTTAACATAAATTTCATGTTTTATATTCCGTCTGTATCGGTATAAAATGACCATGAACAATTCCCCAAAACACCCCCCCCCCCTCATAATTGGTTGGGGATTCTTTCCCTAATCTCCATGCTAGTTCAGGATTTAATGCAACCGTAGCTTGAATAGCTCTAAGCCATTCTATGAGAGTTGAATTGACGCGTAATGAAGATGTGTGCACTACTTTCCAATTCATTAATTTCTGCATGTTGCAGCTTCCTCGACTTTGCACAATGACACTTCACCGTACGCTAGTACTCAAAGGCACAGATGCGACACGATTCGGCACAAACCAATGAGACAACCGATGGACAGAGGAGCCCACACACACGGGCATAGAGTTTATATGAGAAAATGAAGTATGTAGTTAAAGAGATGTAGGAAGAAATGGTTGCAACATTAATAGAGCGCTGAGAGAAATATTTTCATGAAATTTGAACGTTATTAATGAGACGCAAATACCTTGCTTCTTTATGATGGCAACTAAAAAATCATTCCACCAAATTTTCACTTGATTGTGCAGGTTTAGCCAAGGGGGTGTATAGTGAAAAAGAGGTAGTAAATGTTGAGGTGGGACGCTTTAAAATATTGTTGTTCGTTATCAGATGTGCTGCATACGAGATTTGTTCGAACAAATGAAGACACCAGTTGACATTATTAGAAACCCTAGGTCGGAATATGAGTTAGGGCGTATCTACGCCCTTTGGGTTGCAGGGTTTATATTTCCAATCAAGGAAGATTTGAGTCTGTAGAATACAAATTCTAATGCCTTGACTTATAAACCGCGTTTATACTCCATCTGAGGTATAGATACAATACGCAAACTGTAACATCCTTTATTCAAAACTTGTATATTAGTAGAGAACTAGAGATTGTTATTGAAGACCTCAAGTTGACGAACAGTTGAGGGTTTTCTAAACCTCTACGCCATTTTTTCTCGCAAATGCACAAGCAAGATTTCCAATTTTTTTAGAATATAGAGAAACTAAATTACTCTTTAGGGGTGTTACAATATTTCAACGTTAGTTTATTCAAACATCCTAGGACACCTGCAATGATTTCTGAATATGCCTGTTTTCTCTCACTGGTTTCTAGCTAGAGTGGCAAGCTCATGTGCCAGGACGTTTTCTTTTCTTCTGACATAAGTCATTTTGTATGAGGTGAAGAGCTTCAATGTAGCCACGATGTCCATGATGATTGATTTGCACGAGGATCTAGGACCAAGACCCGAGTCGGCTCATTTTTACAGCCATTTCGCAGTCCATCACGAGCTCCACTGTTCCTCTATGGACACACTCACACACGCCTATGCTTTTAGGCCTGTTAAGGTTGCAACACATTCTGCCTCAGAGCGGAAAATAAACAAGTCGCCATGTCCTCCTTCTCTCCACCACCCTCCTCTCCACCATCCACCAACCTTAATCCACAACAACAATGGTGATCGCTAGATTACTAAGATGGAAGGCCTTCTTCATTGGGATTTCTCCCCTAGACAAGCAGCGAAGGTGCAGGTTCGTGCAAGGTTTGGATCCACAGTTCATTTCTCCCCTCATGTATCCGCCAAAGAGTTCTTCCTGGTGGTTGCATTCTCCTCTGCTTCATTCCCTCTCTCGGAAGAATCGGTGGGGTTAGCTCTTCAATGTTGTATTGGAGGTTCTAGTTCTGGATTTCTTGTGAAACAACTCTCTGGTAGACATTTCCGCTTTTCGGTTGCCTCTAATAAAGTTGGTCATTTCATCTATGGTCTTAAAGATCGCATATGGCCAAATTTCATTTTTCATTTCAATCTGTATCACCATGCGGCTTGGGTTTCTTCGCCTAAAGATCACTTCTGGCATTTAGATCAAGAGTTAAATGAGATTGTTGCACATTCTCCTACGGCGATCAAATCGAACCTTATTTTCCTGTGTGCCAATCGGGATCTCTCTTTGCAAAACGTTGTTGGGCTGAACAATGATGATGGGCTTTCTAATACCCTTGGGTTCTATCCTTGCATTGATCTAGGATCTTCATTGCAATTTGGCACTCTTCCGATTCAGAATCACATGAACTCAAATTCCTTGGATTTCCTGAAATTTGGTAACTGCAAACCAGTTCCTATCAGCATTAACTCTACCAATCAGTGCACACTCTTGGGGTTTAATTACCAACGTCATTACTGGGATTCCATTCCTAACTTTATTCTTTGGCATATTCTGGATTTTAGGATAGTGGGTTATGATGATGCCAAAATTGCTGAATCTTGGTCACTCACATCGGTCCCACCGTCCCATTTAATTTATAAGAAATTAAATGTGTGTCCCCTCTGTCGGCTAAAGGACTTCCATGAGGATTCCTTTCCCAATCATGTTGACCCAAGTCCAGGGCCTGCCAATGTTGGGCTTAACCAAGCTGCACAGATACATACTCTTATTGGGCTTTCTTGTTCTCGATGCTGCTCTGAGACCCACTACTCGGTTGCCTGCCCCTCTAATTCCTTCTGCTACTTGTGTGGTTTTTTGGGTCATACAACAGAAAGTTGTGAAGGGAGCAAATCGCCTTGCTTTATTTGGTTACAAAAATCTGTTCCCTCCCAGTTTATGCCGAAGAGCCCTAAGATACGCACTGAGCAAGAAGTTGCTATTTTAGCAGGTGAGCCAATCAAATCAGAAACAAATATTTCTTTGCTTGCTAAACAGTCTGATTCCATGAGACAGGTTATAACACACTTGGTCAAACACGCTACCAATGGAAAGGATTTTAACTTTCTCAATTATGAGGATTCCCCTCACCAATTTTCGGAGTTACGACATCCCCCAGGCCCTCCTGTTGTAGCTGTGAGACACCAGTCTCACCCTGGTTGGAGGGGTGGCGGTGATGGGAAACAACAGTGGATTCCAAAGAGGCCCCAGGCTGCCGATACGCTTTCCCCTCCTCCAAAACCCAGCTCTGCCTTGGAGTCTGCTCCCTCCTGCTCAGCCTACCACCATGGCAAACTACCCCGTCAATGTCGTCCCCTACATCCCACAGGGGATGACCGTTGAGCTCGGCCCTAAGGATCATGTGGTGCGCAGCGATATGGTGGTGCATCCGGTGCCGCCTCTGAAATCATGATTTTCTTGCGGTGGCTGAGGTAAAATCGCCATGTCCCCTTCCATCAAAAAGTCGCACTCCGTCAGATCATCACAAGTTTACTGCATGAGTCTCAATTCTCCCAAACTGAGATTGATGATTACCCGTTGGGAATTGCTATTTATGGTTTTGAAGATCCATTGACTAGAGACAGTGTAGTGGGTACTACATCTGAGATTGATGCTGAAGTTGAAGGGGAGATGAACACCATAGTCTCGTTTGTTCCGCATAATGCTGCACTAAATATGAGAATCACTCCTTATGGTCCGGATATCTGGTTGCTTTATATCGGTTTTCCCCATGACTATCAAACCTACCATTACATCCATAGGCCTGTGTCGGTGTACTAAGATAGGGGTACCTTAGTACCCCAAATTGTGCACGGGAAGTAGCAGCTCCCCGCGGCAGGGCTCTCCACGCGCTTGCCGGAAACCTTTTCGGTCCTTATTAAGCCATTCAAAAACAAAGTATACAAGACAGAAGATCAAGACCCCGGCAAGTGGAGCTTGCCGGGAAGGCCGTCCCAGGCTCAAGACTATAACATTAACACAAGACCCTGGCAAGAGGAGCTTGCCAGGAAGACCAGAAGACTGCATCTCAGAAGACATGCCTCGGCGCGGCATGCGCCCCGGCAGGGCCCGGGGAGCGACAAGCTTCAGGGCCCGGCAAGTTCAAGACCCCGGCAAGGTACTTGCCGGGGGAAGCCTGCACTGTGTGCCCGCGCTCCAGCTCATCGACCCACGCGTCGCCCTGGGGCCCTTCCAGGGACGCGTGGCGGATGGCTGTGCAGCCTGGGGGACACGGTGGCACTCCACGGTGACTAAGCTACCGCCGTGGCGAACGGAGACGCAAGGGCGGGCGCTTTTGGGGTCGACGGTGACGGGCATTTAATGCTCTTGTCCCCCACTGTCAAAGTAGGTGATGAGCACTGTTCATCCACTATTCACGCACTATTCCCGCACTGTTACAACTACCACCACAATTACATTTTTACCCTCTTCTACGTTGACACCTGTCGGTGACCCCTTGAGCTATAAAAGGAGGCCCATGCACAACGTAGAAAGGGTTCGAAACGTTGATAGCTCTCTGGCTCGGTGTAGCTAGTTCTTCAAGCTCCCGAGCTCACAAACTCAATACAAATCAAGCAGGAGTAGGGTTTTACGCGTCCGCGCGGCCCGAACCTGGGTAAACTGCCCGCGTGCTCTTCGTGCTCCCTCCGCTCCCTTACCGCAACATACAAGGGGCTCCGGTCCCATAGGTGCTCGTGGCGGACAGTTTCCCCCGACATCTTTGGCGCGCCAGGTAGGGGGCGTCGAGGTTGTGCGAACCTGATCCGGCGCTCACGCGGGCGCATTCTTCATCAACCTCTCCAACTTCGTCAACTTCATCAGCAACAGCGACATGGCCCCGAAGAAGAAGGCTTCGGAGGTCGCAGGCCCGTCTGCGTCGATTCCCCCGCCACCAGAACCAACGGTGGGTGGAGGAGACGCCGGCGGAAGGGTGGTCGCCGGCGAGGAAACTCGCGGCACCACCAAATCCAAGGACAAGACGGACGACCGAGCCTCGGTGTCCGTAGACGCGCCATGTCCATCTCAGCAGACGATGACCCAGCAGCGCCGTGGTACAGGAGGTACCATCCGCTTGCTGGGGCAAGGGCAAACCGGAGGTTCGCGGGATGCTCCAGGCCACCGTCCTGGCACGAGCAAGGCGCGGTCGCCGGGGCGGGACCCTGCTCCTTCTAACCCTGTTAGAAGTCCGAGCATATCTCGCTCCTCGCACCGCTCGCCCCCGCTCCCCTCCTCTCCAGCAGAAGCACTCGCGAGAGCGCAACTGCTCCTCGACTTCCCTCCAGCGGCAGACAAGGCCGAAGACTGGAGGGCGACGATACAAAGCCTCATCGCCTTCGCCAACAACGACACGCCGCAGCAGCCGGCGACATCGCGGCCGCGGCAAGTCGAGAAGACAAAGGCCGATGGCGACAAGACCGCCGGGGGTGCAACCACCGTGCACTCCCCGCCGCGGAAGCATAAGACGCCTCCCCGCCGGATCAACGTCGACGACGACTCCACGGCGTCGTCAGATCCGCGGGCTCGTCGGGACCAGCGCCAGGTCCTCGACGACCGGCGACAAGAAGACGCTCGGACGACCATCGAGCGCCGCCGAGAAGCTCGGCGACAATCAGATCAGCGCGCTGGGACTGCTGTCGACACGCACGCGCCCGGTGAACCAGGCGACTTGCCGTACGCGGCAGGTTGCCCTGCGTTTACCCGTGAGCTGCGGCGTGTCCAGTGGCCCAGCGTGAAAAACTTCAAGCCCGACGTACCGGAGAAGTACGACGGCAAGACGCACCCCTCGGAGTTCCTCAGCATCTACACCATCGCGGTGCAGGCTGCCGGGGGGCGCGACGAGAAGATACTGGCGAACTACTTCCCGCTGGTGCTTAAGCCAAGCGTTCGTTCTTGGCTTATGCACTTGCCGGAAGGCTCCATTTCTTCATGGGCAGATCTGTGCCACCAATTTGTTGGCGCCTTCACGGGCGGCCACAAACCCCACGGCCAGGAGAGTGATCTCCACATCCTGGCCCAGAAGGAAGGAGAACCCCTGCGCAAGTACATCCAACGATTCAGCCGCGTGCAGCACAACATCCCCGACGTCCACCACGCCGCGGTTATCAGCGCGTTCCACCAGAACGTGCGTAACCGTCGCATGCGGGAAGAGATGGCCATGACCAAGATACGGGATGTCAGCGAGCTCTATGCTCTGGCTGACAAGTGCGCGCGCGCCGAAGAAGGGAGGAGACTCCCCGGAGAGGATGCTGGTGCAGGGGGGGAGCGACAGCGAGGATGCCGCCCCGACAAAGAAGAGCTGGCGGTGGAACAACAGGAAGAAGAAGAGCAAGGAAGTGCTGGTCGTCGAGAAGTCCGGCAAGGAGGCTCCCGCCAAGACAGCACAGGCTGGCGGCTCCGGCAAGGAGCCTGCCCCTGTAGCGGCAGCCGACAAGCAGGACGGCTCCGACAAGCAATATTGCAAGATCCACCGCACCAAGGGTCATGACCTTTCGAACTGCAAGCGCGTCGAGTACCTCGTAGAGCAGCAGAAGGCTGAATACGAGCGGCGCGACAAGGAGAAGGCCCAAGGTGGCGGAGAAGAGCCAAGCAAGAAGCGGCCATTCAATGGCCGGGGAGGATGCCGCGGCAAGGCCAAGCAGCGGCAAGGTGATCGACCTCCCCGGGGCCGCGACAAGGATGAGGAGGAAGACGACGACGACATGGAGGAAGATGATAAGAGCGAGCAGGAGTTCCAGAAGGCCACAGAAGTTCTGTGTGTCGACGGAGGCGCCTCTCTGCACACTTCCCACCGCCAACTCAAGCAGTGGGTGCGGGAAGTAAACGCAGCAGAGCCGCCCGTCGAGTCACGCAGGCTGCTGAAGTGGTCCAGCACGCCCATCATTTTTGATCTTGAGGATCACCCTGACCGCACCACAGCGGTCGGGTGCTTGCCGATGTTGGTCTCACCAACCATCCGCAACCTCAAGGTCACCAAAATGTTGGTTGACGGCGGGGCCGGGCTGAACTTGATCTCCTCAGCTGTGATCAAGAAACTCCAGATCCCAGATGGCGAGCTCGAAGAGACCGGTTCGTTCCAAGGAATAAACCCGGGAAGGAGCAAGCCCAAGGGGAAGATCACTCTGCCGGTGACCTTTGGCGGGGAACTCAACTTCAGGACGGAGAGGATAATCTTTGACGTGGCCGATATCCCATTACCATACAATGGGATACTTGGACGTCCTGCCCTCGCCAAGTTCATGGCCGCCTCCCACTACGCCTACAATGTACTCAAGATGCCGGGGCCGATAAGCGTCATCTCTGTCCATGGCGACAAGAAGGACGCGCTTATCTGCACCGACAAAATCTACCGGGATGCAGCAGCCGCAGCGGAGAGCAACACACTTGCCGCTGAAGCTCCCAGGAGGAAGAAGACCAAGTCCAAGTCGGGCAAGTGCTCTGGGACCCACTTCGGCAAACGCACCTCTTCGGAGTGCTGCGCTGCCGTCGAGGACGTTCCATCGAGCTCCACCGGCAAGTGCAAGAAGGGGATGGCCGCTCCACCGGCAACCAAGAAGGTGTCCGCCAAGGAGGACGGCACTGGTGGTACCTTCACCATCAGTGCTACACTTGATAACAAATAGGAAAGCGCGCTCGTTGCCTTCCTGCGGGCGAATGTCGATGTGTTTGCATGGCAACCATCTGACATCCCCGGCGTTCCCAGGAAGGTAATTGAGCACAAGCTTGCTGTTTGTCCTCATGCGCGGCCCGTCAAGCAGAAGGTCAGGAAGCAAGCTGTGGAGCGCCAAGAATTCATTGCCGAAGAAATCAAGAAGCTAGAAGCAGCGGGCCTGGTTAGAGGCGTGATCCATCCGACGTGGTTAGCAAATCCAGTTGTCGTGCGTAAGGCCAACGGGAAGTGGAGACTGTGTATAGACTTCACTGATGTGAATAAAGCATGTCCCAAGGATCCATTTCCCTTGCCACGCATTGACCAGATTGTTGACTCCACTGCTGGATATGAGCTGCTTTCCTTCCTTGATGCATATTCTGGCTACCATCAGATTTTTATGGCCAAGGAAGATGAAGAGAAGACTGCATTTATCACTCCATGCGGCACATATTGCTTCATACGCATGCCCTTTGGATTGAAGAATGCAGGCTCAACATTTGCAAGGGTGGTGCACACTGCTTTTGAGCCACAGATTCATAGAAATGTGGAAGCCTACATGGATGACATAGTGGTGAAGAGCAAGAGAAAGGATACCCTGATCCAAGATTTGGAAGAGACATTTGAGAATCTGCGCAAGATCCAGCTCAAGTTGAACCCCGAGAAGTGCGTCTTTGGAGTCCCTTCCGGCAAGCTTATCGGGTTCTTTGTGTCCCAGAGGGGAATTGAAGCCAACCCCGATAAGATAAAAGCCATCGAGCAGATCGAAGCCCCGAAGCGTGTCAAGGACGTAAGGAGACTTGCAGGTTGTGTAGCTGCCCTCAGTAGGTTCATTTCAAAGTCTGCAGAACGTGCCCTACCTTTCTTCAAAATCTTGAAGAAGACATGTCCTATGAAATGGACTCCGGAAGCGGAGGCAGCGCTGCAAGACTTGAAAAGATACCTATCCTCCACTCCAATACTTGTCGCACCTAGGCCACAAGAGAAGTTGCTGCTGTACTTAGCAGCAACCAATCAAGTGGTTAGTGCTGCGTTAGTAGCGGAGAGGGAGGCCGACGAGGAGCCTACACCACCGACAAGCGAATCCGGCGACAGGCAGGGGGCTCCCCCGACAAGCTCTGGCACCGACAAGGACAACTCTGCGCAGGAACAAGGAGAAGTTCGGAAGAGGATGGTGCAGCGCCCGGTGTATTTTGTGAGTTCCCTCTTGCAGGGGGCTAGATCAAGATACTCCGGGGTGCAGAAGTTGCTTTTCGGTCTCCTCATGGCCTCGAGAAAGCTGCGCCATTACTTCCAAGCACACGAGATAACAGTGGTCACTCACTTTCCGTTGAAGAGGATACTGCAAAATCCAGAAGCAACAGGCAGGATCGTAGAGTGGGCACTGGAACTGTCGAGCTTTGGTCTCAAGTTTGAAAGTACTTCAACTATACAGAGCAGAGCTTTGGCAGAATTCATAGCTGAATGGACCCCAACGCCCGATGAAGAAGTTCCAGAGACAAGTGTTCCCGTACAAGAAGCGACAAGTGAATGGGTAATGTACTTTGATGGTGCCTTCTCGCTGCAAGGCGCCGGTGCCGGCGTGGTACTCATAGCGCCCACCGGAGAGCACCTCAAGTATGTTATCCAGATGCACTTTCCCAGGGAGCAAGCGACAAACAATACTGCGGAGTATGAAGGCTTGCTTGCCGGCCTCAGAATTGCGGCCGAACTTGGGATCAAGAAGCTAATTGTACGGGAGATTCTCAGTTGGTGGTCCGACAAGTTAACAAGAGCTACCAGAGCCCTTTGATGGAAGCCTACGTTGACGAAGTGAGGAAGCTTGAAGAACACTTTGAAGGTCTGCAAATGGAGCACGTTCCAAGAGCTCAGAATGATATTGCGGACGGCCTTTCAAAGTGTGCTGCAATGAAGTTACCTGTGGAACCAGGGACCTTCCTGCTCAAGCTGACTCAGCCATCCGTTACACCATCAATTGGGCAGCCCAAGAAGAGAAAGTTGGTCTCCGGCGACTACTTGCCGGCGGATCTTCCTGAAGCCGTTGCCAAGGTCCCCAAGATCAACAACCAGAACGCTGAGGAACAGTTTGCTCCTGCAGATCCAAGGGTCTGCACAGTTGAAGCAATCGTTCCCGACAAGCCTCGCCCCGGCGAGCTTGCCGGGGGACCATCAGCTCCGGCAGGACCGGAGGTTCTCGCCGTAGAAGCTGAGGTTCCCGCAGCGGCCCTCATGCCTTTAGTCCATGCCGTTGAGCCTCGGGCTCCGGCATGGGCGCAGCAGATCGTCCGTTTTCTGCAAACTGGAGAACTTCCCGACGACCCAGAAGAGATAGAGAATATAACCAGGCAGTCAAGTATGTACCAGTTCGTGGACAATGAACTGTACAGAAGAAGGCTCAATGGTGTCAGGTTGAAGTGCATTTCCAGAGAGGATGGACAGAAGCTGTTGGCAGAAATACATGGAGGCATATGTGGCCACCACATTGGCGCAAGGGCACTTGCCGGAAAAGCTTTCCGACAAGGGTTCTTCTGGCCAGAAGCCCTCCAAGATGCAACTGCACAAGTAACCAAATGTGAAGCGTGCCAGTTCCATGCCAAGCAAATTCATCAGCCTGCTCAAGCTCTCCAGACGATCCCTTTGTCCTGGCCCTTCTCGGTCTGGGGGCTCGATATCCTCGGCCCCTTCCCCCGTGCTGTCGGGGGCTTTGAGTACTTGTACGTTGCAATCGACAAGTTCACAAAGTGGCCGGAAGTGGAACCAGTGAGAAAGGTGACAGCACAGTCAGCAGTCAGGTTCTTCAGGTCGATTGTTTGCCGTTTCGGGATCCCTAACAGGATCATCACCGACAACGGTACACAATTTACAAGTCGCACCTTCATGCAGTACGTCCAAGACCTTGGCGCCAAGGTCTGCTTCGCTTCTGTTGCTCACCCGAGGAGCAACGGTCAAGCGGAGAGGGCAAATGCTGAAGTGCTGCGTGGACTCAAGACAAGGACCTTTGACAGGCTGCGCAAGTGCGGAAGAAACTGGATAGAGGAGTTGCCGGCGGCTCTTTGGTCAATCAGAACGACACCAAGTCGAGCCACCGGACAGACACCCTTTGCTCTTGTCTATGGAGCAGAGGCAGTTCTCCCCACGGAACTCGTATACGGATCTCCCCGAGTTCTCGCTTATGATGAGCTCGAGCAAGAGCAACTGCGACAAGATGACGCATTGCTCCTCGAGGAGGAACGTCTCCAGGCTGCTGTACGAGCTGCTCGATACCAGCAAGCCTTGCGCCGCTATCATAGCCGCAAGGTTAAGGCCAAGAGTCTCGAGGAAGGCGACCTTGTTCTTCGGCGTGTTCAGTCCGCCAAGAATTCCAACAAGTTGACGCCGAAGTGGGAAGGCCCTTATCGGGTGAGACAAGTCACAAGGCCCGGCGCTGTCCGCCTTGAGACCGAAGAAGGCTTACCGGTGAGCAACTCCTGGAACATAGAGCATCTTCGCAAGTTTCACCCATAAGGCGCGGTTGCCGTGATTCGCTCCGGCAACCACCTTTTGTACAAGTCTTGCCGCTGTTGCATGTAATCCTTTGTACAAAGCCGGGCGCAGATCCCGTGCATCAGTAAAGCTTTTGTGTTTTGCACTATTTGCCTTTTCCATGCTTTTCTTCGCTATTTGCATGCATTGTTTGGCATCTTGTGCAACACACGTACCTGGTAAGCATTAGCGCGCCGAAAGGCCCTATACTTGTTTTCCCTCCTCTTTTTCTTTCTCTCTTAAGCAGAAGGAATGTTCCTCGCGCACAAGTTTGCCGGGGGGAAGGAGATGGAGGATGAACCAAGTGCTGTTCAAGAAAGAGAAGCCTTGTCGGGGAAACAAGCAATATATGAAAGCTAAGTTACCCGAATTTGAGCAGTTCAAATTTTTAAATTTCAGTTATCTTCCTTGAACAACCACACTTTGTATGGAAAACCTGTGCGCGGAGGAACCTACCCGTGGCTAGCCGCACCCTTATCTTGTTTTCGAGCACGCTCAAACGACTTAAGTGAGCTGCGACAAGTGTCGCGCCCTTGCTTTGTTTTCGAGTTCACTCAGCAAGTTAAGTGCGTTGCGACTAGCTGCGGCAAGGTTACTTGCCGTTAAGGCCTTGGCCAGCAGGCTGCTCAGAGTCCAGCACTCAGCGCTCGCGGAAAGGGTCCCTTGCCGGCAAGTTCCCTAAAAAGCGTAGGGTAAAAAGCATACAAAGTAGAGGACCAAAACAAGGGAGATAACACTGCATCGATTGATCAAGATAAGATAATATATTACAAGGGATAACTTGTCGCAATGACTAATAGAATCATGTTCATGGCACGCTATGCAGCAACAAAGGAAATGAAAAGAAGGAGGCCTAGTCTACGCGGTCGCCCTCACGCCTGGAGATCTTGTTCACCTTGGCGATGATGTGGGCGACCTGCGCCTTCAGCGCCTCCTGATCTGCATCGGGCGGCAAGCTGCGGAGAACGTTGACGAGATTTATACCAGGATTGCGGTAGACAATCTTGGTCAAGACGCGCTCCAAGGTTCCCGCGCAGAGCTGGCACGACTCCTCGGCCAGCTGCGCGGGGAGCTTCTCCTGCAGCCGTGCGAGCGCCGGCACGATCCCTCTGAAGAAAAGGCTTAACCTGGCGCTGTGGGGGAGGGTCTCGTCCGGAGAATACACAAGATGCTCTGCCCTCATCGCCATCAGCTCCTTGTCGATCTTGGCAGCAGAATCGACCAGCTCTTCCGTCCATTGCTCCACCGCCTGGCTGAAGAGGTTCGCGGAGGTGGCAGTGCTCTCCACCAGCTCCCGCTCCTTGCGAACCTCCTCCTTCAACTTGGTCTCGCGGTCCCGGGCGGCGTCAAGTGAATCTTTCAGCGTAGAGACCTTCAACTCAAGATCAGCAATTGAGTCCTTGGCGGCTTTGAGCTCGTCGCCCTGCTTGGAGAGGCGTACGTGAAGCTCGGAGTTAGTATGGGCGTCTTTCTCACGCTCTATGTTGAGCGCGGTGACCCTCTCCGTGCTCACCTTCAGGTACTCCTCCAGCTGCGCCACCTTAGCTTCAAGGTCCTTCTTGGCGTTTTCCGCGGCGATTACGGCTTCCTTCGCCTCCTTCATAGTCTGCTCCCGGGCGGTGAGCTCGTCGTCGTGCGCGTCGAGCTCAACCTTCCGTTGGTTGAGTGCTCCTTCTCGCCGGGACAGCTCTTCGCCAATTAGGCGCTGCTGCTCTTCGGCCTCAGCTTTTTCCAGAAAAAACTCCTGCTGCTCCCCGGCAAGCCTCTCGCGCTCCTTCGCCAAGTCACGGAGAGCCGCTTGGTTGGCGGCGCGGAGTTCCGCGGCGCGCTTCTCCAAGTCTGCTGCGTCCTTGGCGGTGAGGGCTTCTCGGGAATCCAGCTTCGCCTGCCTGGCCCGGTAAAGGGCCAGGAGCCGGCGAAGCAGTTTTTCCTCCTCGGGCTCGTCGCTCCCGCCAGGCGCTTCGACGATCTTCAACCCCGCGGAGGCGAGGACCTCTCCATCAAAGGTCTCTCCCTCCACGGGGGCTCGCGACGAGGATCCCCACGGCACTTGTATGAAGACGCCATTGGGGGCCTCAAGGTAAAAGCCGGACTGCTCCTTGTCGGCGGAGGGGTCGGCGGCCGGCGCAGTGCTTGACGCTCCTGCCGCCTCCGGGCCGGCAGTGTGGCCGCCGTCCCCCTCCCCGGCCGCGGCGTCTGCAGTTGGAGCAGTCTCCTCCGCGGCAGGCTCGTCGGCTCCTGCCATGCCCTCAGCGGCAGTGGCGTCGCCGCCGTCGCCTTGCGCCCCCTCCCCGCCGGTGGCCTCGGTCTCCATCCGGTCCGGCGCGGGAGGATCTAGAAGAAAAAGAAGAAAAGAGAAGATCAAGCAAATATCCAAAAAGACAAGTCCAAGAAGAAGAAGTTGCAAGACTTACCTTCGCGGATGTTCTCAACGACTGGCTCCCTCGCCGGGGAGTCCTCCCTTGGCGGTGGAGCGGTGGCTCCTGCTGGCGGAGGGCCGCCTGTGCCCTCCCTTGGCGGGGTGGTCGTCCTCGTCGGGCTGCTCGCCCTTGGCGGGGAGCCCGTCCTTGGCAGGGTGCCCGTCCTCGTCGGAGCATTCTCCCTCGCCGGGGAGTTCGCCCTTGGCGGGGAGGGTGGAATCTGCGGCTCCTCGGGAGTAACCTCTGGTTGCTCCTGCGGCTGCGGCTCCATTTCTGCACAAGACAAACAAAATAAGCAAGGCAAGAAGATATCAGTACAAAGCAAAAACCTCAAGCGTGCCCGACAAGTAGGAAGTTCAAGACCAGACTTACGCTGGGGGCTGCGCTGGGGGCTGCTCCTCGGAGCAGCGCTTGGGTCCGGCAAGTTCGTCGCCGGCGCATCCCCTGTCGCCGCGACGGGCGAGTCGTCGTCGACCTCGACCACGGGAATCTTGGCCCGCTTCGCCGCCCGCTGGGCCAGGGACCTGAAAACAGGAAGAAGATCAGAATCATGAAAGAAGAATAAAAACGGAATCGAAGAAGCTACAAATTACAAGTGCTTACTCCTCTTCCTCGTCGTCGTCGTCGCTCAGGGCGGAGAAGTCGAACTCCACCTGAGGCGCGCCCGCGCGAGGAGCAGGAGGAGAAGGCTCCCTCGGGCGCTTGGCGGTCTCCGGGGCTGGGGGCTGCGAAGACCCAGCCTCCGTAGACGCCGAGGCCCGGGGAGCAGGCGGAGCAGCTGCTCCACTCTGAGAGGATCCCCCTCCGCTAGGTGCTGGCGCGCGAGGCGCCTCCGTCGCGGCTGACGCGCGGGGCGCCTCCGCCGCGGCTGGTGCGTTGGGGGCCTCCGTCGCGCTTTGGCTCGCTCTGGTGGCCCGCGCCGCCCGGCGAGCAGGCTGCTGTCGGGGCGCCTGCGTCCTCGTCGCTGTGGGCGCCTTGCGGAGGCGCTTCCCCGGCGCTTGCTTTGGACTTGACGGAGGTGAGGAGCTCTCCGACGATGAGGAGGCGTCGTCGCCGAGTCCTAGAGACCCGCCGGTGTCTTCCTCGGTCTCGACGTCTTCCTCCTCCTCCCCGACGGGCCCGCTGGATCCAGCATCCTGCCCTGCGGCCCTGCTCCCTCCGGTGGCTCCGCTCCCTCCGGCACCTCTGCTTCCTCCGGCAACCTCGCCTCTTGCGGCGGCCTCGCTCACGATCCCTGGAATCCCGGCATGCCTCAGAGAAGGGACCCCGGCGAGCTCGTCGGGCGGAAGCTTGAGCAGTCTGCGGTTCTCAGCCTCCTCTGCTTGGCACGATGCGTCCTCAGCCTCTACCTCGTCGACGGAGAACCCGAAGTCTCCTGCCGCTGTGGCTGCGGCGGCCTCTTCCACCCGGGTAGCAATATAGGCTATCTCCCGCTCCGTGGTGGCCCGGTGAGACCCTTGATCTCCTCGGTGTTCTTCGGCACCTCGACCAAATTATCAAAGAAACTCATGATTGCATCCGGCGTGGGCACTATCCATGTGGGGTCGACGCCGTGAGAGTCACACGCGGGCATCATTGCACGCAAGGCGTCCCGGGCAGTGCTGTTGCACAGCGGCACCACTCCCCGGGGAGATCTAAACCACTCCGGATGGGCCGGGTCGTGCTTGAAAAGCTCCCGGACCATCCCCTTCAGCTCCAACGACGTGAAGTTGAAGTTCAAACCCGGGCGCAGCCTCATAATATCTGCCGCATTGCCAAACTCCCATGCTGGCCTTTTCCTCTCTTGTAAAGGGGCAATGCGGCGGCGGAGGAAATCTGCCCCAACCTCTCCGATGGTCAACTTGGCTACCCGGAGACGAAGTATCCTGACGAGGGCGGCGTTGAGCTTGACATCATCCAGGCCCAAATCGCTCCAGTCCCTGCCGCGCACTATGGCTGTTGTGCGCGGCGCAGTGAAAGGCTCTGGCCGGTCCTCCACTATCCAACACCAATCTGCGCGCCACTCCTCCCACTTGCCGCGGAACTCCCCTTTCAGATGTGACTCCTTCTTGTTCAAGCGGAAGATCCAGGAGATACCCCCGGAGAGGGGAGCGCCGGCCTCTACTCTAGGCATGAAGAAATGCCGAAAGAGTGCTACGTTTGGATAGATCCCTATGTAGTTTTCGCACAGATGTGCGAAAACCGCCATCGTAAGGATGGCGTTGGGGGTGAAGTCTAAGAGATGGAGGTTGTACGTGTTCATGATGTCACAGAAAAACTCCGAAAATGGAGGGCACAAGCCGCAGTAGAAGAAGACAGCGAAAAAGAAGTACCCGCCGGGGAGCAGATCCTTGGCAGCGGCGGGGTAGACTCTGGTCCGGGGATGAGCCTTGGTCTCCTTGGCCCAAAAGAGGTAGTACTTGTTCCAGAGCTCCCTCGCGCTGAGCCTCGGCGCGAAGACCACATTCCTCTTCCGCAAGAGAGCAAGCTTCGCCGCCTGCTCGGATTTCTCCTTCCTGGCCTTCTCCGCTTTCGCCTTCTCGGCCTTCGGAGCCATGGCGGGGGCGGCGGGGGAAGGGGCGAGGAGTTCGGTGGCGCCGCAGATGCGGAAGACGGCGGAGGAGGTGTGGAGGCGGAGCGCAGCGGGGGATTTCGGGAGGTTGAAGAAGCAATGAAAGTGCAGGAGGGAAATTGCCCCTGCTCCCTCTGCTTTTAAGGGGGAAGTGGGGGACGCTCCGCATTTCCCCATTAAAGAACGTGGCCACGATCTCTCCCACGACGCCGCAATCGACGCGTGCCGTTAGGGAGGGGCGCGGCGGATGCGGAAGGGAATCTACGGCTCGCCGTGGGCCGCGCGTGCCCGTGCACTGTTTTGGGCCTGGCCCAACAGCGCTCGGCACCGTGTGTGGCCCAGGCCCGGGGGCTCCTGTCGGTGTACTAAGATAGGGGTACCTTAGTACCCCAACTTGTGCACGGGCAGTAGCAGCTCCCCGCGGCAGGGCTCTCCACGCGCTTGCCGGAAACCTTTTCGGTCCTTATTAAGCCATTCAAAAACAAAGTATACAAGACAGAAGATCAAGACCCCGGCAAGTGGGGCTTGCCGGGAAGGCCATCCCAGGCTCAAGACTATAACATTAACACAAGACCCTGGCAAGAGGAGCTTGCCAGGAAGACCAGAAGACTGCATCTCAGAAGACATGCCTCGGCGCGGCATGCGCCCCGGCAGGGCCCGGGGAGCGACAAGCTTCAGGGCCCGGCAAGTTCAAGACCCCGGCAAGGTACTTGCCAGGGGAAGCCTGCACTGTGTGCCCGCGCTCCAGCTCATCGACCCACGCGTCGCCCTGGGGCCCTTCCAGGGACGCGTGGCGGATGGCTGTGCAGCCTGGGGGACACGGTGGCACTCCACGGTGACTAAGCTACCGCCGTGGCGAACGGAGACGCAAGGGCGGGCGCTTTTGGGGTCGACGGTGACGGGCATTTAATGCTCTTGTCCCCCACTTTCAAAGTAGGTGATGAACACTGTTCATCCACTGTTCACGCACTATTCCCGCACTGTTACAACTACCACCACAATTACATTTTTACCCTCCTCTACGTTGACACCTGTCGGTGACCCCTTGAGCTATAAAAGGAGGCCCATGCACAACGTAGAAAGGGTTCGAAACCTTGATAGCTCTCTGGCTCGGTGTAGCTAGTTCTTCAAGCTCCCGAGCTCACAAACTCAATACAAATCAAGCAGGAGTAGGGTTTTACGCGTCCGCGCGGCCCGAACCTGGGTAAACTGCCCGCGTGCTCTCCTCGATCTGCTCTTCGTGCTCCCTCTGCTCCCTTACCGCAACGTACAAGGGGCTCCGGTCCCATAGGTGCTCGTGGCGGACAGTTTCCCCCGACAGCCTGTTGATAGATTTGGCACTTTGCTTCACTGGTTTAATCCTAGGTGTGACTGCAAATTTGTTCTTATCACGACTAAAGTTATTCATCTCCGTCTGGTACCTAAAAGCTTTGTAATGCAGCAAATGGGAGGTGATCGCTTATGCGGGGTTGTTTGTGTCATATTGCTCAGGAGCAGTGACTGGAATGCCCATCTGCCAGAAGTTCCTCCGGTCGATGAGGACCCGCCGCCTGCGGATGGCATTCCACACCCGCTTTATAGTGAAAGTCTTATAGCTGAGCAACTCTATCAACTGCAACTTAACAACTGGATGGCCCAGAATGCAGTTGGAAACAATGCCGCACAACAGGGAAATGGAGATGTTGTAGTGGACCAAGAGGTGGACATTCAGTTTCAAGATGGGTGGGGGTCCTGGCCTACTCCTGCAACTCAAGCTGCACCTGCCCTATATAATTACCAGCAATGACTGGCTTCTAAAGGGCTGCAGGTTCAAGATAGTATCCTCCCAACCAATAATCTGGTGGACATCCCTGCATCTGCATGGAACGAGTCTATTTCACCGCATGGCAGCTCTGGTTTTAGTGAGGGTTCTGAAGGGATGGTGCTGATTCCAATTGCTCTGTTCAACTCTCTCATCGACTCTAGTAATGTGGCACCTAGCAACTCTGAACTGCCACTCAGCCTGCTGTTTGAAATCTCAGTGTCTAACTCTGGTCTGAACTTTCATATGTCTGTTGATAATGAGTTGATCTACTCCATGCTTTTCAGTCTCAATATTTCAACTGTGCAAGTGACCAACTTCTTGTCTGCTGCTATCATGCCCATTATGGCAACTTATGGTCCTTGGGCTCATGGGTATGGTTTGTACAATGATCACACACAAGTTCGTTTCTCTGTCACTGAAGAAGCACCTGGGACTCTGCTGATCAATTCTTCCATCACTCATACTAATAGAGATGCCGTTATAAGTACTGCAGCTCTGCCTTGGATTAATGAGAGAATGACACCACATACTGGAAGCAACTATTCTCTTGTGATTACTGAGATGGATGCTACCCAGGAGGTTGCCAATACTGGAATTCAGGATTCTGAGACGTCTGTTGACACCCAAGCATCTAATCGGGCAACTGTAGTGGTGAGTGACCTGATGATTCCTGGGGATAGACAGGTGCCAACTATTGATCCTGATATGCACATTAGACCATCTGCTAGTAAGAAACAGAAGGCCAAATCTCCTATCTGTGTTTCTACAGTTCGGCGCAGCAATAGAAGCAACAAATATGATGGTTTCAAGATCCCCTCAATGGCTGACAGCAGAGCCAAGACATCCAAAGTTAAACCTAGGGTAACTCCTAAAGCTTCAACTGGAATTGTTATTTCTGAAGTTGTTGATGCAGGACTGGAAGAAGTTGCCCCACCACCCCCTACACCCATTGATGTGATGAAAATGATCGGCACACACAAGTGTGCGATCCCTCCTAAGGAGCTATCCACTAAGAAGCTCCTTGCACCTGAAGAAGTGGAAGAGGAAGCTTCTTCCTCCACCTAGTTTTACTTCGCGTCGCACTTTATTTTATATCTCTCTTTTTCGAAACTAGAATGTTTCATGTTGGAATATTCGCGGTCTAAACTCAGACGTCAAACAGTTGGCTTTATTAAATGCTATCTCATCAAGTGGCTCTACGGTGGTTTGTTTGCACGAAACAAAAAAAACCTCTTTCGATAATGTGTTCATTAAATCTTGCTGCCCACGTAGATTTGACAAATTTGCTTATATGCCTTCAATTGGGGGGATCGGGTGGTTTAATCACTATATGGAATAGTGGCATTTGTGAGGGCACGGTTCTTATTGAGGAAACTTTTGCACAAGTGATCCAATTCAAATCTGCTCATTCACGGCAATGTTGGACTTTGGTAAATGCATATGACCCATGTCAAGGTGATGCTCGGGTGGACTATACTAATTGGCTGTTAAACTTGACTATCCCGCAAAACGAAGACATGCTTCTTTTGGGAGACTTTAATTACACCAAGAGCCCGGAAAATAGAAATAAGCGAGGGGGTAATTTTAATGACATGATCGTGATTAATGACTTTATCCGCAACCAGGCTTTGATTGAAGTCCGCATTAAATGCCATATATTTACATGGAGTAACATGCAAATAGACCCCTTGCTCGAAGAGCTAGACTGGTTCTTCACCCCCAACAACTGGACCAATACATATCGAAACACTATGGTAAAACCTCTTGGAAAGCCTGTCTCTGATCATATACCCTGTGTTGTAATGATTGAAACTTCTATTCCACGAAGCAACTTGTTCCGCTTTGTGTCCTTCTGGGTACAACACCCTGGTTTTCTGGAAATTGTCTCTTCCACTTGGTCCAAACCATCTAGATGCAATAAGGTGGCCACTTCTATATGCAAGAAGCTTAAATCCCTTCGTTATGCGCTTAAGCATTGGAGTAAAGGAATTTCCAAACTCTCCGTTGCCATAGCCAGGAGCTCGATGCATTAGAAAATAAAAGAGCTCTTTCACTCCCTGAGAATTTTTTTAGAAACATACTCAAAAAGCACCTTCTTAGACTTTTGCGGTATCAAAAAGAATATTGGAAGAAACACTGCACATAAGATGGATAAAACTAGGACATGAATGCCCAAAGCTCCTACAAGCTCTAGTAACAGAGAGATACAGAAAGAACAATATCCCAACTCTAACCACGCCAGAGAGCACTGAAGTTGAGGATCATGCAGGGAAAGAATCGCTCATATATCAATCTTTCAAGGAGAGAATGGGCAAATCTGGTCAATTCTAAATGAAATATTATTTGCCCAATATTATCAAACGTTCTGTCAACTTGGATCAACTTACTGCCCCTTTTTGGCAAGGATATGATTGACATGGTCATCAAGGAAATGCCAGCCGATAGAGCTGCAGGACCGGATGGTTTCACCGTTCTCTTCCTAAAAACATGTTGGCACATTATAAAATAAGACTTCTATCAACTCTGCCACCAATTCTATGAGGGAGATTTAAATATGGAAAGCATAAATGAGGTGTTCATCACGCTGATCCCAAAGATCCCTTCTCCGACAACGGTAAATGATTTCCGACCAATCACATTACTAAATTGTTGTCTCAAAGTGATCACCAAACTATTGGCCAATAGGCTCCAAAAAATCTTTCTGCAGCTGGTCAACAGAAATCAATATGGATTCATAAAAGACAGGCCAATTCAAGATTGCCTTGCATGGGCTTTTGAATACATTTTTCAATGCCAAGGTTCTAAAAAGCCAATCATTCTGCAGAAACTTGAATTCGCTAAAGCATTTGATACCATTACGCATGAACCAATGCTGGCCATCATGAAAAGTATGGGGTTTAATGATAAATGGTTAAGTTGGATTAGTAGCCTGTTTTCATCCGGCAAATCTTCGGTGCTTCTTAATGGAACCCATGCATGTCAGTTTCTTTGCAAATGTGGAGTAAGACAAGGTGACCCCCTGTCCCCACTAATCTTTGTACTGGCAGCTGAACTCCTTCAGGGAGCAGTTAATGATGTGTATAGACAAGGTCTTATTAGTTTACCATTCCCTGGACAAAACCAGAAAGAATACCCGGTAATCCAATATGCAGATGACACACTTCTATTTTTGCCAGCATGTGCCACCCAAACAAAATAGATCAAGGAAATTATCATTGATTATGCTGCCTCGATTGGTTTGAAGATAAACTTCCACCAGTCGACCTTAATTCCAATCAACTGTGAAGCTGACCTCACACAACAACTTGCAACACTTTTTTGTTGCACGATAGGCTCTATGCCTTTTACGTACCTTGGGCTACCACTTGGAACGACAAAACCATCAGTAAAAGATCTCATGCCATTAGTTTGCAAGATGGAAAGAAGAGTCACTGCCACGCTCTCACTCATGTCAATGGAGCCAAGTTATCTCTGGTAAACACTATGATCACATCATTATTAATCTTCCAACTCCGCGCCATCCGTCTCCCACCGAAAATCTTGGACTTACTGGACAAACTCAGAAGACAGTGTCTATGGACAAAAAGAACGGAACAAGGCGACAAACGCAACTCTTTGGCTGATTGGGATCTTATTTGCAAACCAAAAAAATGTGGAGGAATGGGGGTTATTAACCTTCGATTGCAGAGTGATGCCCTACTGCTTAAATTCTTACATAAATTCTATAACAAGCACGACATACCTTGGGTGGAATTAATCTGGGAGACGTACTACAACGGGAAAATTACTCATGCCTCTGATCCGTGTGGTTCGTTTTGGTGGAGAGACGTCTTAAAAATCACGCCAAAATATCGAGGTATTTCCAAAGCACATATCAACATTGGAGAAATGGTGCTCCTATGGAAAGATCTCTGGCTTGAAGATTTGCTTATGCACTCACACCCGCGAGCATTCTCCTACACACTCAATGAAGCCGTGTCAGTTAAAGATTTCTTGAGCATCACGTGACTACGAGAAGCGTTTCACCTACCACTGTCCATGCAAGCACTCGAGGAAGTCAGTAACATGCAACAACAAATGACCCACATATGCCAACTAGAATCTGAGCAAATGAAGGACACTTGGACCTATATCTAGGGAGCCAAAGAATTCTCTTCCAAATGATACTATCAGTTCTACTACAGAGAATCCGTATCACATATAACCTACAATTGGCTCTAGAAATCCAAGGTCATAATGAAAATCAAATTCTTTGGCTGGTTATTGCTCATAGATCGACTTAACACAAGAAACATGCTCAAGAGAAGACACTACGATATTGACAACAACTACAACTGCATCCAGTGTGACCAACCCATTGAAGAAGACAACACACACATGATTTTCACATGCCAATTTAGTACGCTATGTTGGGATACCCTCGGGATCCCATGGTCAAATGATCTCGACTCACACCCGGATATGATTGAGCGAGCAAAATCAAACTGGAGGAGTCCCATGTTTATGACAACATTCTTACATGCTACCTGGAGTATTTGGAACGAGGGAAGTAACAAACACTTCGGAGGGATCCAGCCTACTCCTCGCTCGTGGATGAATAGATTCAAGGAAGACTTGTCTTTGTTACAATATAGAGTAAGGAGAAGCACAAAGACTTCATCTTCTCCCTAATTACTTCATTTCCAAACTTGTAACAGTAGCATTAGCTTTGACCGCATTTTTAACAGTAGCATTACTTCACTTCCAAACTTGTAGCAGTAAGGTGAAGTTGCTCCTCCAAAACCTTGTGCTACTTCAATCCCCTATGGTCTCTCCCTGGATTTTACACACACGTCGTCCTTTTGTTTTTAATCAGTTTTCCCTTTTATTTTTGGTGGTCTCACAGGGAAAATCCTGGACTAGCGGACCTTGGCCGCTAGGGCCAGTCACCTGCATGCGGGACCACTGCTATCGGCTGTGCAGGTATATGTACGCATCGTCCGCTTCCTACGTCCTTAGCGCATGGTTAATAATACAACGAGTTGTTGGCTGTATGATATTGTCATGTCATCTATAGCCAAGCTTATAGCGGGTAAGTACAATAATTAGATGTAAATAAGTACTACCTTATTGATACATGGCCCACTGTCCTATCTGACAAAGTGCTTAGGAGCACGTGCTGCAGCCGACTGTTAATTTGTAGTCAGCTTCTCTTCTCTCTCCTATTCTCTCTGGCAACTAAGCAAAAATATATATCTAAAGTCATAGAGCCCACCTACGTCATCTTATTGTACTTGCTCTTAGCGTACAGCACCAGTGGGAGCACTTTGTTTTCCACAGCATGCACACTGCCTCATTCAATACTCACGCACCTACCTGTCAAGCCAGTTCGACGGCCCTGATAATAGTACTCTATATGCATGTATGAGCCATATCACTATCATTTTCATGCCAATTTCAGCTCAGTTGGCCAACCTTTTCCCAAAACTACTCTATGTTCCATGCCAATGGAAGTACAGAAGGATGTATACAGGTCAGGCCCTCTATGGTGGAGGTAATACCCTACTTCCTATCTGTGATGTTGTTCTCATGCGTAAGGTGTGATTAAGAATGTTGCAAACCCTCGACCAGGGTTCTCCAGGACGCTTATATAGAGTGCGCCGACACTAAAGCTACAACCGCTGGTCATAAATGTTATTTGTAACGGCACACTGAAAATCGACAATTCTTGCCATTACAGATAGTAACTAAAATATTAAACAACTAGCGGAGGCGGCCTATAATGACTGTGTTTAATGCGTAGTGGAACTTCCACGCGTAACACCTCCTTAATTTCTCTCAACAGTTATCGTGCAGTAAAACCGACTATTGATAAACCTACTGATAAGAGTCCTGATTGATGGGCAATCAGGCTAGTGATTGTTTCGGGACTTGTCTACTTCGACTAGGGCGCCACCCCCTGTTGTTGTCTTGACTTGGTCCTTAGCATACATGAGCTTGGTCCTACCTTGGCCTTTAGTTGGGACTATGCAATGATGAATTACCTTATCAGGTTGATTGTCACAATCCCAAATAATTACGGATAATTTCAGTTATAATATTAGAGACTAACAATTAGGTTTTATATTCTTTTGTTGCGTGGAACTTGTTTTATAATCCACTGCCGAAAAAATCCACAATAATAGAACAATTGGTTGTGGAAATGAGATTATCATATACAATCTACCACAATAATATAACTTAAGTGCTTTTGTTAAATTATTTATCTAGTTAGAGCTATGGTTTTTGAACTCAATAAACACTCCACTACATGCACTACTTTTGTTAGCAATGATATGCCACATAAATATGACACACTTGTGTATATACATAATTACTTAGTTATTTCTCACACAATATTTCACAAGTTTGTGGAATATATTGTACTTCCCTTTTTATGAAAAAAATTATGCAGTGATATTCCCTTGGAACAAAATAATATCTCACCATACAATTGTGATGGAGATACGCTTATTTGCAAAATATAAATGTGACAGGAGTTGTCCAGATCGCTCCACAAAAGGAATAAGAATAAGATGGCCCAGAGAACAAGGCTGGTCAGTATTGAGGGGCCAATGCTGAAACTATTTATAGTAGTGATTCAGATATATATGGTTGCGAAATACCCACACCTATTGCCTTTGCGGGAGACTGTGATAATTAAACTTTAAACTCATTGGACAATGCCGATAACTTTAAATCCATGAACTTTTCTTCAACACATATTACCGCTGAAAGCTAGTAGCAAGGTTAACCACTGTATAAGAAAGACACTAGTGCAGCCACTCTATCCTTTTGTTCGCATCGCCATCACCATGTGATGTTATTTTTATGTTGTTTCAGCAAAATGCTTTATGTAAATCATGTGTAGGCCTGTTCTATTCTGGGCGATCATATTGATCTTTTATTGGTTGGTTAGCTAAATAAGAATCAATAGAATATTGTATATATCATTGTTCACATTCACCAACAACATATCTACGTGTCTCATCTTGGATGTTTTTTTTGGAGAATCTCTTGGTTGTATTGTATGCCCTGAGATATAGTACTATATTAATTGTATGATTTTTTTTGTGAGAATCTCTTGGCAGCTCTCCCCAGCCTGAAAAACCTCATCGACGGCAGCTTCCGTCTTTAGATTCCAACTCCTGTACGAAGCAATCGGAATTGCAATATGTTCGCAGGAGAGCTTCTAGCTGAGGTCCCTCGAGTCGGCCAGAAACACATATAACACTGGTGGCCCATTCAGCTGGTCAGACATTTAGGCCCATTTAAGCAAATCTTGCCTTCGCAGACAAGCTCGGGAGACAAGCACGGCGAACTGGTACACACGATATCACTTGACGGTGATAGTTTGCTGTAAAACACTCCAACTCCAGCTCTCCAGCTTCTGAGTATTCCTCGAGGGCAGCTTCCCCAACTCGTGAAATTTTACACTATGTCCGTCCTGGCAGCCAGGGGTTCAACTCCAAGAGTTTTCGCGTTTGGCCTGGCTCCGGCCACGGAGTTGGTGGAGTTCGGACTTCGGAGCCAAAGCATTGCCGAACATGCCCGAAGACACGTGTAATGTGTAAATCATTTCATATTCAACATGTGCATAAATATTTGTTTCCAGAAAAAAGGGAAGATAGTGGTGTGTCGTACTGTCATGTTAGTTTAACCACATGTCATTCTTGCAGTCTATTGGAAAGTAAGAAATCATATGCACTTGCATAACAAGAAATGATACTTTATTTCTCGAAAATTGAGTAAATCAAATTCGACAGAAACCAGCAAAAAACAATGGAAAGGCTGCATAGGTGGAAACTGTAGTATTAATTGTCTTTTGCGGATCAGGGCAACTAGTGATAGTTCAATGTTTTGCTGTATCAATGGAATTCAGATTTTCTCTGATCTTTGGTTTTAACTTGATACGTCGCCAACAAGTAAATCACAATGGCTACATACAATCTACCCCGTTGCAACGCACGTGCAATTACCTAGTATCAGTTATATGAAAATTAAGATACGTGTAGTGTGTGACTCATTTCATATTCTACATGTGCCTAAATCTTTGTTTCTGGAAAAAGCGACGATAGTGGTGTCATGTTTCTTTATCCACATGCCATTCTTGCAGTGAATTGTAAAGTAAGAAATCATATGCACTTGCATATCATGAATTGTTTCTTTATTTATTGAAATAAAGTAAGTCCAATTCGACACAAATGATGAACATAACATATGACTAAGAAAACCATTGGAAAAGCAATGGAATGGTTCGATGTATCAGTCGCAAGACTAAAATGTGCTAGACCAGCATACTAGATCTTTGGGAACTTACAAACGCTCTCTAAAATCTCCAATGCTGTATTAGCACTCTTTCTCTTGAAGTTGTCATAGTCTTCGCTTGCCATCACTTCACCAAGTATTGTTGGAGATGCCATAAATTTGAGGCATGCCTATTTGAGATCGTTACACTGATGTTGATCGGCTAGCGCATATGTAGTTGCCACTGTTTGTACATCAAGACACCTGCAAAGAGTAGCTTCACATATGAGTTTCAGCTTTTCAATTGCGTAGCGATCGTCAGCGTCGAGTAAGTGGTATACAATCTCTTTTCTGTCATCGTCATCAAAACCGTCAGAAGGAAGCACCAAGCAGTCTGTGTAAACAAAACGGATGAGAGCCCTAAAAACATCAGGTAACATATCTTCCATGATTACAGATGACATGTCTTTCTCTATCATTGGTCCAGAGAGCTGCGCCCTAAACACAAAGGACCTTGCAGCAAGCACTACCCAATGTGCAGGAAATGCTTCACTTTGGATGCAGAAGGTCACGCCCGCCCCTTATTTTGACTCTAGAAGATTTGCCGGATCAGTTGATAGTTGTGATGGTGGCAGCTTCACTTGGTGTGATAATAAGTCACTGCACGTCACCAGTGGATCTTTCATGACAGTGATGGAAAATTCAATCAGGAAGCGGTCAAATTCCACATATTCTGCTTGAAGCAAAGTTTTTCCCATGACCTTCTCCGACCCTCCAATCCTAAATTTTCCTTCTGCACTAGACAAGTTTAACACTCCGATTCGTTTCCACTCTGTGCATTGTCCTCCTGGGGAGATCAATCGATAACAAAATATTACACTGACTTTTGCATTTTCGCTCATAAGCTCACCAACAATAGAGATGTGCTTTTGGCTTTCAGCATTGATTCCTTGTGGGTAGAATCTAACTGACTAGTCATACCCATCATCTTGGAAGGTATGGGACCTTATAAAATTGCCCGGTCGAGTTTCCTTCATGACACTATAGTCATTAACCACCAAGATGTGGTTATCCTGCACCACCATTGTGTTGCCGGTCGAGACTATAGTTCCAAATTCCATGTGCAATTCAAGTGCCTGCAATTCCACACAAGATTGCATTAGCACGCCAATATGCTTCATTATTTTAAAATACTATAACTATATGTATCGGTGAACCACCTCGACCTATCAAAAGGAGGGACACAAATATTTTAGGATGACCTGCCAATACACTACTCGGCCTAGACACAATTATGGACCAAACTCACCTACGCGTGTTTCTTGGACCAGCCTGCGGCAAACAAGAGTTGCATCACAGGGTAGCATTATCTCTCGTTTCCTCTTGCTTTCATACAAAACGGAGCTCCACCCAAATGTTTTGATTCCCATAAAGTCAAAGGAAACGTATGATGTTCCTCTGGTCTGCTACAGTGTTCCTCTGAATTAATTACTACAAACAAAACGGCACCGCAGGAAGATCAATTCTAACTGAACGGCCATTCCTTCGGTTTTTCCTTTGAGAAAACTCCATTCATCCTTTTATTTTCATGGAAATCTCCATGAATGTCCTTACGTACTACACTTATATATACTTCTCATATAAAAAGATGAATCTATGTGAAGTTGTGAACGATGCATATCTACCTATGCAGCACTACTACTAGTCTGTACTGTCTACTACTAGCATCTAGTACCAGCTATGGATTGAATAACATACCTTGAAATTGAAGAGTGCGGTGGAATGACGACCAAAGGTAGAAGAGATCACAAAGCTAAATCTTGGCCAGTAGGCTCACTACGTAGCAAACCTAGTGAGAGAGATCGGTATTTCTCGATCTGGGTAGTGTGTTCCTGCTAGTGTGCGTGGTTGGATTTTAAAAGATTGAAAACAAGCCTTCTCGTGAATATAAGGGCATGTACAATGGTTCTAGCTTAAGAATGCCACGTAAGATAAATGATGAGGTGGAGGAGAGAGAAATCATAAGAGAAGGCTTGTCTTATCTTATTTAAGAGAAGACAAGAGATGATAGCTTAGCACAATTTGTCTCACCATGTTTTTAGGAATAACTAATTATTGAAGATAAAGCTAAGAGATGACCCATTGTAGACTTGTTTTTTTGTCATCTCTAATTTACATGCAAAACTTAAGATAAGACTATCTTAGCAACCATTGTACATGCCCTAATTGATCGGTATCTATTGCAATCGGCCAATATTTAGATAATATTAATACCATGCCAAACAAATCCAATTACAATTAATACAATAAATGACCACTTATCTGTACATAAATGTTCTCACAAAATTAACTGGCTACTATATATCTCCCGTGGTATTTTCCGTAAATGCACAAAATCCTCATCAATTTCTAGCAACTACTTTCTTCGACTGAGTTTATTACCGCCTCTTATATTATGGGTCAAACTTTAACCAAACTTTTAACTAGAGATTGTTTTGATGATACCAAGCGCACACTCCCTTATCCATACCTTGCCTTGACATGTGTGCTATCCAACTAACATAGTACATGCAAATTCCTTTTGTGAATTCCTCTCAAATGATAAAACATATTGTAATCAAACTTTATAGGTCATTATATTTTTAGAACTAAAATGTTGAAAATAAACTATGGAATTTTTTGATCTAGTATAAATATACAAAATTTGATTTTAACTAATATATTTTTTTTGTGACACATCGTAGTTTGAATACATTGTTGACCGTTTGATGTCCATATGCTGCTTTATTTTGGATATGCAAAAATGAAAAGTTCATGCATCGACCGCAAAGCAGATAATGGATGGTTAGATAAGGGGGGTACAACCACAACTTTCACTTTTAACTAATAAAATATGAACCGTATGTCGAAAAATTATATCGTGGGAAAACATCTTTTCAGTACTAAACCACTGCTATTATTTTTGTAAGATAAAGCCATATTGCGTTAGTCATATAGTCAAATTTCGAGCTTATATA
>LR738714.1:852641516-852672227 GCA_902687465.1 Secale cereale | reverse complement strand
AAAGAAACCCAGAAAGGAGGAAGTACACATGCTCTGTTCTTATAAATGTCTTGTGGGTCTTGAAAAGAGGTCCGTGGTATAAAAATTCCTCAAAAGAGGTCTGTGGTCTTGTGTGCTCTTGCGCGCAAGCCTAATAACTTGGAAGTAACATGAATGACCGGACATCCTGCTAGCCAGATTGCTCAGAATTAAACTTCGCCAAAAAGCGACATTAAGCTGAAGTAATCTTTTATCTGGTAGCACCATCTGGATGAGTATGCAAAGAAAATCGACTTTGCATCCGCCCTGACGTTGATGACTTCCATTGTTGAACATGGAATTATTGAAATGTGACTGGAATCCAGATTACATTCGGAACTTCTTCTCTTAGCGCAATCGCTCCAGGGATGTGTACACTAAATTTGTTTGCTTGTTTTGTCCAGTATTATTGGGCATTATGGACAACACACAACGAACTTACTATTGAGGGTGAGATGGTAAGTCAACAAACTAATATTATGTTCAAAATGCTCATTTTCCTGCATTGCTGGAAGGCATTGGTGTGGACCAAGGACAGTTGACATCAGCAGACTTAAGGCCTAAATTATGACATCGAGTGGATAACTCATTTCATATCTAACTTGTTGCTAGATAGTATATATCTAATGTGCCCATGTGTTTGCGCTTTGGTTTTGTATCCATGTAACTTAAACTTGGTTCGAGTGAGTATCTGTGTTGAGTTTTTAGAACTTTGTGTTCATTGGTTGCTTTATTAGTTTGAAATTGGGTCATATGCCTTGCACCACAAAGGTTCTTAACATAAATTTCATGTTTTATACTCCCTCTGTATTGATACGTCTCCAACGTATCTATAATTTTTTATTGTTCCATGCTATTATATTATCGTTCTAGGATGTTTTATGGGCTTTAATATACACTTTTATATGATTTTTGGGACTAACCTATTAACCTAGAGCCCAGTGCCAGTTTCTGTTTTTCTCTTGTTTTAGAGTATCGCAGAAAAGGAAAATCAAACGGAGCCCAATTGACCTGAAACTCAACGGAGGACGTTTTTGGACCAAAAGAAGACCGGAGGAGGACCAGAAGGTCCACGGGCTACCCACGAGTGTGTGGGGGCGCGCCCCCCTCCCTCGTGGAAAGCCCGGAGACCCCTGTTACTTGCCCCCGACTCCATAACCTCCTATATATACTGAAACCTCCGGAAAATAACCTAGATCCGGATAAAATGACTGTGAACAATTCCCCAAAACACCCCCTCATAATTGGTTGGGGCTTCTTTCCCTACTCTCCATGCCGCTTCGGGATTTAATGCGACCTTAGCTCAAACGGCTCTAAGCTATTCTATGGGAGTTGAATCGATGCGTAATGAAGATGTGTTCACTACTTTCCAATTAATTAATTATGCATGATGCACCTTCGTCGACTTTGCGTGATGACACTTCACCGTACTCTAGTACTCAAAGGCACGCATGCTACATGATTTGGCACACACCAATGAGACGGCCAATGGACAGAGGAGCCCACGCACACGGGCGCAGAGTTGATATGAGAGAATGGAGGATGTAGTTAAAGAGATGCAGGTAAAAATGATTGCAACATTAATAGTGCGCAGCGAGCAAAATTTTCATGAAATTTGAACATTATTAATGAGATGCAAATATCGTGCTTCTTTATGATAGCAACTAAACAATCATTCTAGCAAATTTTCACTTCGTTGTACGGGTTTTGCCAAGGGGGCGTATAGTGAAACAGAGGTAGTAAATGTTGAGGTGGGACGCTTGAAAATGTTGTTGTTCGTTATCAGATGTGCCGCATACGAGATTTGTTGGAACAAATGAAAACACCTGTCAACATTATTAGAAACACTAGATCGGAATATGGGCATATCTACCCCCTTTGGGTTGGAGGGTTTATATTTCCAATCAACGAAGATTTGAGTCCGTACAATACAAATTCTAATGCCTTGACTTATAAACCACGTTTATACTCCATCTGAGGTATAGATACAATACACAAACTATAACATGCTTTAATCAAAACTTATATATTTGTTAGAGATTGTTCTTGAAGACCTCAAGTTGACGAACAATTGAGGGTTTTCTAAACCTCTACGACATTTTCTCTCCCAAATGCACAAACAAGTTTTCCAATTTTTTTTAGAATATAGAGCAACTAAGTTACTCTTTAGGGGTGTTACAGTCTTTCAACGTCAGTGTATTCAAACATCCTGGGACACCAGCAATGATATCTCAATCTCCCTGCTTTCTAGTAATAGCGGCAAGCTCATGTGCTATGACGTTTTGTTTTCTTCTTACATCACTCATTTTGTATGAGGCGAAGAGCTTCAACATAGCCACAATGTCCATGATAATTGATCTGCACGAGGATCTAGGGACCAAGACACGAGTCAGCTCATTTTTACAGCCATTTGGCAGTCCATTCGTCCATCTCGAGCTCCATTGGTCCTCTATGGACACACTCACACCTAAATCACTAATTGAGGAGTACTCGTTGTAAAGATCACTCCCTCCTTCCCAGGTTATGACAAATGGCGCGCTGTATTAGAGCCACTTGTCGCAACCTGAGATTTTTTCCTTTTTTCATAGATCCGTTAATTCAAAACGTTTTATCTCTTAAACCGTACGTTCAAATCTTGAGCCGTTTTCACTGTTGGATTCCGCGCGTCGAGAACTTCAAAACTAGATCCCATGTTGATACGTTTTGACGAACTTTTTTTCATGAAATAACCGGACGAAAAAACAGACCCGAGAGCACGTTTTTTTCCCTTTTACGTGACTCTCGCGGAAGCAAAACCGTGCCTCTCGTTGAAGAAGAAGAAGAAAAAACACGTTTTTTTCCGAGGAGGCACGGCCGTGCCTCTCATGAAAGCACAAGCATACCTCTCACGGAAGCAAAACCGTCCCTCTCACGGAAGGAAAAAAACAAAAAACACGTTTTTTTCCATTTCTGAGAGGCATGGCGTGACACTCGCAAAAGCACAATCGTGCCTCTCGCGGAAGTAAAACCGTGCCTCTCATGAAAGAAAAAAAAACCAGAAAACATGTTTTTCGTTTCCAAGAGGCACGACCATGACTCCCGTGAAAGCACAACCGTGCTTCTCGCGGAAGCAAAACCATGACTCTCGCGGAAAAAAAGAAAATGGGTTTTTTCGCGCAATTTTCTTTTTTCGAAGTTTGTTTATGTTCCAAAAGGTAAGGAAGACCAGTGGAAAACCGGAACGTCAAAAAACCCCGAAAAAAATGTTTCAAAAGCCGAAAACGTGTGCGGAAAAACAAAAAAATAAAAATCCGAAGGAAGCGCCCAGAGCGCGACAGGTGGCGGATGACTGAGAGCGCGTCAAGTGGCGCTGATCCTTGTGAGGCTTTTGAGTACTAAACCACTGTTATTATTTTTGTAAGATATAGCCATATTGCGTTAGTCATATAGTCAAATTTTGAGCTTAAATTCGCGCGGGGGGAGGGGGCATGCTCTGGTCTTATAAATGTCTTGTGGGGCGTGAAAAGAGGCCCAACTGTGGTATAAAAATTCATCAAAATATCCAGGTCAATAAAAAAGACCACTATGCGTGCAAGTGTGCTCTTGCGCGCAAGCCTAATAACTTGGAGGTAACATGAATGACTGGACATCCTGCTAGCCAGATTGCTCAGAATTAAACTTCGCCAAAAAGCAACATTAAGCTCCAGTAATCTTTTATCTGGTAGCATCATCTGGATGAGTATGCAAAGAAAATCGACTTTGCATCCGCCCTGACGTTGATGACTTCCATTGTTGAACATGGAATTATTGAAATGTGACTGGGATCCAGAATACATTCGAAACTTCTTCTCTTAGCGCAATTGCTCCAGGGATGTGTACACTAAATTTGTTTGCTTGTTTTGTCCAGTATTATTGGGCATTATGGACAACACACAACAAACTTACTATTGAGGGTGAGATGGTCAGTCAACAAACTAATATTATGTTCAAAATGCTCATTTTCCCGCATTGCTGGAAGCCATTCGTGCGTACCAAGGACACTTGACATCAGCAGACGTAAGGCCTAAATTATGACATCGAGTGGATAACTCGTTTCATAGCTAACTTGTTGCTATATAGTACAGATCTAATATGCCCATGTGTTTGTGCATCATAACTTATATATTTGTAAGAGATTGTTCTTGAAGACCTCATGTTGATGAACAGTTGAGGGTTTTCTAAGCCTCTACACCATTTTCTCTCCCAAATGCACAAACAAGTTTTCCATTTTTTTAGAATATAGAGCAACTAAATTACTCTTTAGGGGTGTTACAGTCTTTCAACGTCAGTGTATTCAAACATCCTGGGACACCAGCAATGATATCTCAATCACCCTGCTTTCTAACTATAGCGGCAAGCTCATGTGCCCTGACGTTTTGTTTTCTTCTGACATCACTCATTTTGTATGACGCGAAGAGCTTCAACATAGCCACAATGTCCATGATAATTGATCTGCACGAGGATCTAGGGACCAAGACCCGAGTCAGCTCATTTTTACAGCCATTTGGCAGTCCATTCGTCCATCCCGAGCTCCATTGCTCCTCTATGGACACACTCACACCGAAATCACTAATTGAGGAGTACTCGTTGTAAAGATCACTCCCACCTTCCCAGGTTATGATAAATGACGCGCTGCCTTAGCGCCACTTGTCGCAACCTGAGAGTTCTTCCTTTTTTCATAGATCCGTTAATTCAAAACGTTTTATCTCTTAAACTGTACGTTCAAATCTTGAACCGTTCTCACCGTCGGATTCCTCGCGTCGAAAACTTCAAAACTAGATCCCTTGTTGATAGGTTTTGACGAACTTTTTTCACAAAAAACCGGACGAAAAAACAGACCCGAGAGCATGGTTTTTTTCCATTTCCGTGACCCTCGCGGAAGCAAGGCCGTGCCTCTCGCTGAAGAAGAACAAGAAGAAACACGTTTTCTTTTCCGAGGAGGCACGGACGTGCCTCTCATGAAAGCACAAGCATACCTCTCACGGAAGCAAAACCGTCCCTCTCACGGAAGGAAAAAAACAGAAAACACGTTTTTTTTCCATTTCCGAGAGGCATGGCCGTAACTCTGGCAAAAGCACAGTCGTGCCTCTCGCGGAAGTAAAACCATGCCTCTCATGAAAGAAAAAAAAAACAGAAAACATGTTTTTTTCGTTTCCAAGAGGCACGACCGTGACTCTCGCGAAAGCACAACCGTGCTTCTCGCGGAAGCAAAACCGTGCCTCTCGTGGAAGGAAAAAAAAACAAAAAACGTGTTCTTTCCGTTTCTGAGCGGCACGGCCGTGACTCTCGCGAATGCAAAACCGTGTCTCTCGCGGAAGCAAAACCGTGACTCTCGCGAAAAAAAAAGAAAACGGATTTTTTCGCGCAATTTTCTTTTTTTGAAATTTGTTCTTGTTCCAAAAGGTAAGGAAGACCAGTGGAAAAGGGGACGTCAAAAAACCCCGAAAAAATGTTTAAAAAGCCGAAAACGTGTGCGGAAAAATAAAGAAATAAAAATCCGAAGGAAGCGCCCAGTGCGCGACAGGTGGCGGATGACTGAGAGCGCGTCAAGTGATGCTGATCCTTGTGAGGCTCCCCAAGGGGCGCTCGTTAATTAGTTGCCACTCACACATCAGCCTAGACAAGACGAGCGGGCTTCTGGCCCGGCTCGTGACCCGTTATGGACCGGACCGTACGAACTTGGCCCGGTAAAAAAATTGGTCGGGCCGAGCTCAGGAATTAGGCCCCACAAACTCTCGGTCCGGTCCGGAATTTGACCGAGCCCCCGAGGAGGACCGACAAAACGCAGTCACCATGGTTGCCCTTCCTCGTCGTCACGGCCACCGGCAACCCCCGAGTGAACCGCCGTGACTCCGAGCATCGCCGCGTCGCCATCTTCCTGCGTGTGCAATGAATAGGTACAGAACACCACCTACACGACGCACGCATCCTCTCTTCCCCGACCAAGGCCGCCGTCTGCTGCCATCAATTTTGTCGCGGCCGTCACGTCCCGGCCTTGCTGACGTGATGAAGCAGTGCAACCTCTGCACGCACGCATGCAGGGCATGAACTGCATCTCCTTCTTTGCCCGTCATGTCGGCGAACAGTCTTGAATAAATCCCAAGATCCTGTCACGTTTTCAGTTAGTTCAGTTAGCACTTTGGTTTTTCGTCAGGTTAGGCTCTAACACTTTCCTTCTTTTAGCTAGTTTAGCTCGCCGGTCTAACTGCCTGGAGCGAGACTCGCGCCTCGTCGGTCTGCTGCTGGGATGTCACCTGTGTTGTGGATCACGGTGACGCGAAGTCAGGGGCCACGAAGTCTTGTTTCCCGATCTGTAAGTCTGAGTAATAGAACAGAAAAGTTGTGAAGTTTGTGCAGCAGAAGACACCTGTGTCTTCCTTTTTCCTTGAGCAATCTCTCGTTCGCGTGGGTTCGTTCCAAGGGCACCTCAGGTGTGCCCCGTCTTGTTCAAGAGGTGGAGAACACGTCGGAGAACACACACACACGTTGGTGTGCCCTGTGTTGTTCCGGGTGAACTGGAAGTTGATCTCGTCATGATTGTCCAACAGACAATGTTTGAATTTGGCAATCAATTGATGCACATACAGTTAGAATTGCATGCAGTACAAGCTGATTAGTAATCTGAAACTGGAAGCGCCGATGCACATACCTAGTATGTGCTGACGATAACGGTGCCGATAGGCGGCGGAGTTCTCCAGGACGAGCTTGATGTGGTGGGTAGAGATGCTAGCATAGATGAACTGCCTCTTTGTCTGCAGCAAGAAGTTGGAGTAGTTGCTCATTAGGAAAGGGCACGACACAGACGAATGCACGCCGGCGCAAGGCACACACGCAGCTCAGAGCTCACGTTCCCCCGCCATCGCTCGGTCCCTCGTTCCGGACCGAGATTTCGCCTCGCCGGTCCGGTTCAGGGAAACAGGCCCGTTGGGTACTTTGGTCCGGACCGGACCGGCCGCGGCCTGTCCAAAGCACGGGTCGGTCAGGGACCAGACTGGCCTGGACCGTGTCCACCCTGACTCACACAGTCACACACACCAATGCTTTTAGGCATGTTAAGGCTGCAACACTTTCTGCCTCTTCTGCACTCTTGCACTTGCCGGTATTCTTGCTAACAGAAATGAACACTTGTCCCAAGCTATTCGGTGCAACCACACCAGCTGCACTCAGATCGTTTTCGAGGGAGTACGCCGCATCCGTATTAATTTTGGCGTATCCCACCGGTGGGCTTGTCCAGACTTTTGGCACGTCATCCGGGACACATGTAGATCCCAACTCTCTTTTCCCTTCTCTGAGCTGGTTGCATGATTCTCTGCTCTTGGCACCAAATAATTTACCAAGAAACTTACTGAACCTGAAATGGTTTCCTTACCATTGCTATGTGTGCAGACATTTCTGAGGTGCCACGCTCTTCATAGGAGAAGCAAAATTCTTACTCCCATATTCTCATTGCATGCACCTAATAGATTCCGCAGCCAGTCCTCCCCTATAGAGATGAACCGTTGTTCTTTAGGTAGTTCCTATTTATCTCTCATGGCATGTCCCAAGCTTCTGCTTTTTGTAGCATTCCCACAATTGTTGCATGTATCATCAAAGCAAATCTTTAACGAAAAAAATCATCAAACCGAATAGTTCTCCTCAATTTATTTGCCTTGGCTGCTAGCGTTTTGCAGGTGACTCTCCAAGCAAATATCGTAATCTTTTCCGGCAGATTTGTCTTCCAGATTAGGTCCCACTGGCTCCTGTTATAGGCCTCATTATCTGAACTTGATGCCCTGTTACGGTCCTCTAGTGCAAGCCTATACGCAATCTTGACAGAGAAGGTACCAGAGCTTTCAAGGTTCCATGCCAAACAATCCTTCGTGGTTGTGGATGGTAGACGAAATGCATAAAAGGGGTGAAAAATTCCGTTTACCAGCTTTGTGTCTCATTCATTAGAGTCCTCCCTAAAGAGCTGATTGACCCATCTTAATCTCGATCATCTTTTAATGCTTGCATCCGGATACCACTTCTCCTTGGTATCCATCATCCATTGGTCTCTCAAAAAATTTATCTTTCTCCCATCCCATACTATCCATAAGTCCTTTCTTCAGAAGTTCGAGGCTAAATCCAATCCCCCGCCAACTTGGAAGTGTCCGAAGCAAACACTGCGTCCAGAGCAATCCCCATTAGGATAATACTTTGACTTCAGAACTAAGACAATTCCACCAGCCCTCTTAGGCAAGATCATACCATCATATGCCATCAGTACCTTACCATGATCAGCCTCATGTGGTCGTACGCTGCTAGTTACTTACAAATTAGCAACATGCTCAACGTGCACGCTGCTAGTGACTTCTTAGCTAGCGACATGTAACTGGTGTATTGCATGCTACTACTATGTCAAGAAGTTGATCGCGTGCTATTTTTAGCACACAAACCTAGTGTATTTTTCTGGGCCCAAAATAAACTGCCACGACAGCGATTGCTTCCGTGGTAGCATTTGCATAATTTTGTGACATATATCCATATGAAAAGAATGAATCATATAAATTTTAAATAAATCCAAATTGCAACACACATTTATATAACACATCGATATGGTTGAACTGCAATATGTATTTGACATACCAAATATGTGAATCACATTGTCTAGGTTGACCGTGGTGGCTTTCCCGTGGGGTGGTGCATGGCTTGATGCTGTTGAAGTTGCGATTGACGAATTTTGAAAGTTTGGTAATGAAGAGAGGAAATATCAGCATGGATCACTTGTATGAAACATATAGCAACATATATATGTACATACGAAAGGCGTCTTCTATATTAACTTGGATATCAACAGATATGTGAAGTAAATGTACGAGGTCACATCCGGCATGCATCTTAAAGACTTCAGTAGCAACTACACGAAAGGTACGGGAAGTCTAGCTACACGGTCATGTCAAAACAACGTTATGAAAATGACAATTCTTGTTTTAAACACAACACCACACATTCACTACTCCATGGATGGCAAGAAGTCGGACATGTCGCAATCTTATGACTCATATCGATGATGCCACACACACACAAACATACGCATGCCCGTCACGGACCCGACGCGGCCCGGAACTGCACCCGAAAAGCCCAGCGCGTGCACACACACGCACTGGACATGGCCGTAGCTTATTTCCCTAACAGCCCGACTGTGCAAGGACCTCTCCTTCTTCTTCCCATCCTCTCGCTGTGACATTGCATCTCCTCCGGGTCAGTCGCCACGCCACCACCTCCTCATCTCTTTCGAGCATTTTGTCAAGCACCTCGCTGGGGGCGTACTGGAGCGAAGATTCTCTCTCTCTGTGTGTGTGTGTGTCTCTCTCTCTCTCTCTCTCTCTCTCTCTCTCTCTAACCATCATGAGGCATTGACGGCGGTGCAGCTCTTCTTCAAAGCCAGGTGAGGGTTACAAAAATCTTTGAGACTCTCTGGTCAGAGATTTACCATTCTGATGTTCATGTTGTTGCTGCATCTACGCTGATGTTAGGGAGATAGGGTCCGAGCGAGAAGAGAGAGATGAGATATGATTTTGCTTTTATTGGCTGCCTGTGCGGACATGAGAGAGAGAGAGAGAGAGAGAGAGATTATCGCATGTGGTGCTTACATTTATTTAATGATTGCTTTGTTGTTGTTTGTTTGTTGCAACAGGCGTTGAACCGCTATCTTAGTTGGTGCATAGGTAGGGGAAGCGAAATTCTCCCCCATTTCTACGTGTGGATGGATGTGCGCAATGCCCCCACGTCGCGCCCATCCCGGGTGACTCGAGCAGCTCCTCTAACCCTAGCCGCCAAGGTCACCTCCACCCCCCTCCGTTGCCTCCACCGCCACGGGAGGACGCCACTGGACTAAGCCTGGCGGCCGACAGATGTGGCGGGGGTTCTCCTGCCTGGCTCGCGTTGGACGGGGTGGGGCGGGACCTGTGTGAGATGGTCGGGCCACGATTTGATCCATGGCGGCGTGACGGCGTGCTCCGGGCAACGGCCTTGGGCGGCGGCATGGCTACCTGGTGGCGGTCAAGCGACGGCGGCGTGAAGAGTGCGCCTTGGATGTCGTGGTTGACCAGGTCGTGTCGGGTGCATGCGTGCCTCTCTTGGTCCTAGATCGTGGGGCGGCAGCCCTGGAAGGTGACGACGGGTGAAGCTCAGGCGATCAGCGACGGCATGGTGATGTCTCTGGCCAAGGCGAAACTATGCCGATGATCTGGTGGCTTTGCCTCTGGATTAGATCGGATCAGTGATGGTGACGAGCCCGCGCTGGATCCTTTCCGGCGGCTCTTCCGGATTGGCGAGGTGGGGTGGCAGCCCCCCCCCCCCCGGAATCCCAGTGGGGGCACACGGATGTAGTGGCCGGTGTGTCAGGGCTCTCACGGTGGCAGTATTGCTACGGGTAGCTGCCAGATCTGGGAGGCCGGATCTGGGGCTTTGAAGGTGGTCTGGCCGATGCACATGATGTCATATAGATGCTTGTGGGACAAGATCCGGGTGAGAATATTGTCTACGGTCGATGGTCGAGCCTGTGATGGTGACACCCTAGGAGGTTTCCTTCTTGGAGCTATCATTGAGGTGAAGTTCCCGCCTCCTTCCACTACTCATGTGCCCCCCCAACCCCCCGGTGTCATTCTTGGAGGCGTGCATTGCCAAGAGGGACCAGTTGACGGTTTCAGTGGTGTTCCATGTGATGCATGAACGACGTGGAGTGTCAGCGGCATGGCGTGGCATGGTCTTGGCGACGGATGTGTGATGATGGATGCATGTAGGGTGGTGGTGTTCTCTGGCACCGTAGTCGCGTCGACTATAAGCCTGGCAAGGTCGATGTGTCAGTACCTGCTCTGAAGATGGATCGGTCAAAGATATCGGCGGGGGCGTCTGAGAGTGCGTGTGTGTCCCAGACCCGGCAATGCGGCTTGGTCCGCGCCTCCGTCTTTAGCTTTTAGGGTTTGGTGTGAGGTCTGTTTGATATTTGGCTCGGACCATAACCACCCCCTCATCATGTGGATAGGAGTAGCGACACAAATGTTCCCACTTTGCAAGGTCTGTGTAAAAAAGAAATAAAATGGCTGCATGCATCTCGCAGATGAAGATGCCATCCTCCTTTTTTTCTTATAAAGGCTACTAGAAAGTGTAAAGGCTGAGTCTGTCCTAAGGTCGTTGTCCTGAGGATATAAAGGACCCGCCCACGAAGTCCACGGCTTGTCATCCACCTGCTGCTGTTGCTGGCGAAGGCTGCCGATTCGAGTTCAAACCGCTCAAACGGCAGATGGTGCAACGCACCCAGCTGTGAATTCTACCTCCAGCACTCACCCTTCTTGTTACCCCGTTGTGGCGGGTGGGAAACTTCTCGGAATGGTGCGCTCGTCGGCGTCATACTGCCCAAAAGGTTTGGTTTGTTTTGCACTGTAAATGGTCAGAAGTTATAGTTTGGTTTACACTGTAATTAGCTAATGAGAAAGTTCATATTGCAGAATTGGTTTGGATGTCCGTTGTCAGAGTGTTAAAGGAACTTTAGTTGACATGTCATTTGTGTAATCATCAGTACCTCAAAAGTAAAGTTTGTCAGAAATATTATGAGAGATAGGCAGGCGTTGGCAGCCTTCAGAGACATTTAGAGAATCCCATTTCCTCGCCTTATCTAGTGTCTCGCTGTCGTGTAAGCAGTGTCATCACACCATTGTCAGGACCAGACCGTCACCCAGGAGTATTACCTCTCCTCTCCTCGGATGGTAATATACTTTTCGATTTGTAACAATATTATATGGCTTGCAAGTCTGTTGCTTCCGTGAATTCTGGGTGCATAGGTAGAAACTGTAGTATTAATTGTCTTTTGTGGATCAGGGGAACTCGTAATAGTTCAATGTTTTGCTGTATCAATGGAATTCCGATTCTCTCTGATCTTTGGTGTTAACTTCATATGTCGCCAACAAGTAAATGACAATGGCTACATACAATATACCTCGTAGCAATGCACGTGAAATTACCTAGTATCAGTTATATGAATATTAAGGTACATGTAGTGTGTAAATAATTTCATATTCTACATGTGCCTAAATCTTTGTTTCTGGAAAAAGCGAAGTTAGTGGTGTCATGTTACTTTATCCACATGTTATTCTTGCAGTGAATTGTAATGTAAGAAATCATATGCACTTGCGTAACATGATTTGATTCTTTATTTCTTTTACATAACATATGACTAAGAAAACCATTGCAAAAGCAATGGAAAGGTGCAATGTATCAGTCGCAAGACTAGGATGAACTAGACCTGTATACTAGATCTTTGGGAACTTACAAATGCTCTCTAAAATCTCTAATGTTGTACTAGGGCTCTTTCTCTTGAGGTTGTTATAGTCTTGGCTTGCCAGCACTTTACCAAAAATTGTTGGAGATGCCATAAATTTGAGGCATGCCTGTTTAAGGTCGTTACACTGATGTTGATCAGCTAGCGCGTATGTAGTTGCCACTGTCTGTGCATCAAGACACCTACAAAGAGCAGCCTCACATATTTGCTTCAGCCTTTCAATGCAGTAGCGATCGGCAGCCACAAGTAAGTGGCGTACAATCTCTCTTCTGTCCTCGTCGTCAAAATCGTCGAAAGGCAGCATCAAGCAGTCTGTGTAGATAAAATGCAAAAGTGTCCTAAAAACGTCAGGTAACATATCTTCCATGAGTAGAGATAGCCCTTCTTTCTCCATCATTGGGCCACAGAGCTGCGCCCTAAACACAGGTGACCTGGCAGCAAGAACTACCCTATGTGCAAGAAATGCCTCACCTTGGACGCATAAGGTCACGTCCGCCCCTTCTTTTGACTCTAGAATATTTGCGAAATCAGTTGATAACCGTGATGGCGGCAGCTTCACTTGGGGTGAAAGTAGTAAGTCACTGGAAGTCACCACTGGATCTTTTATAACACTGACTGAGAACTCGATTGAGAAGTGGTCAAATTTCACATACTCTGCTTCAAGTAATGTTTTCTCCATGACCTTCTCCCACCCTCCCATCCTACATTTGCCCTCTGCACTAGATAAGTTTAACACTCTGAGCCGTTTCCACTCAGTACACTGTCCTCCTGGGGAGATCAGTCGATAATAAAATATTGCTCTCACTTCTACATCTTCGCTCATAAGCTCACCAAGAATAGAGATGTGGTCTTGGCATCCATCATTGATTCCTTGTGGGTAAAATCGAACTGACCAGTCATAGCCACCAACTTGGAAGGCATGGGACCTTATGAATTTGCCCATATCAGTTTCCTTGACGACACTGTAGTCATCAACCACGAAGATGTGGTTACCGCGAACCAACGTTGCATTGCAGGTCGAGACTGTAGTTCCGAACTCCATGTGCAATTCAAGTGCCTGCAATTCATCATAAGATCACATTAGCACCCCAATATGCGTCATTACTTTACAGTAACAGAAATAAGATGAAATCATATATTGTGTTTGTGTCACTATATGTAGTAGGGAATTTCATGAACACATCAATGTATGTACCAGTGAAGCAGCCGGTCCTAGCCAAAGGTGGGATACAATTATTGACACGTCAACCCACTACTCTGCCTAGACACGATTTTATACACTATAAACTCACCTAGGCCTGTTTCCTGGACCAGCAAATGGCAAACAGGAGTTGCATCACAGACTTTCCCGCAAAAAGGAACTCCAGCCCAATGTTTTGCTTCCCATAAACTCAGAGGAAACAAACAGTGTTCCTCTGGATTAATACCTACAAACTAAATGGCGCCGCAGGACCGATTCCTACGGAATGGCCATTGGTACATTTTATTATTTGGGAAAACTACATGCATCTTTTTATTTTCAGGGAAAACTCAATGGATCTCTTCACGTACTGTACTGCTACTACTTCTCATATAAAAAATGAATATGTACGAACCATGCATCTACCTATGTAGTACTACTACATGTAGTATCAGCTATGGTTGAATAACAAACCTTGCAATTTAATAGAGCAGTGGAATGACGACCAATGGTAAAAGAGATCGAAAGCAAAATCCTGGCTTTCGAAGATTGGATGAGATCAATGGCACTCACAAGGTAGTCAACATATATCGAGAGAGATATGTATTTCAAGATTTGGGTAGTGTGTTCCTGCTGATGTGTGTGGTCGGGTTTTATAGGATTGAAAACATGCCTCTGTTGATAATAATTGAGCGCATCCTGTGTCATTAGCAAGTATTTAGTGAATTTTAATACCAGGCCAAACAATCCTAATACAATTAATACAATAAATGACTACTTATCTGTACATAAATGTTTACACAAAATTAATTGGCTACTATATATATTTACAGTGGTTCCCACGACATCTCCCATGAATAGACAAAATCCTCACCAGTTTCTAGAAGCGACTTCCTCCCCCTCAGTTTATTAGCATCCCTCATATTCTGGGTCAAACTTTCACCAAAATTTAAACTAGAGAGTGGCTTTTCTAAAACCAGGCGCAGAACCCCTCCGTTTTTCTTCTTCTCAAATAGTTTGGATTGCTTACTACATGTGTTCCTTATCTATACCCTCCACCATTGCCTTAAGATATGCGCTATCCAAGTGCTACCATATTTTTGGGTCATATTTTGACCACAACTTTAACTAATAAAATATAAATATATTTAGCAAAGATAATATTGTAAAAAACTACATTCAAATATGAATCCAACAATATAATTTATTATGATATGGATTAACATTTTGGTAGTCAAATATGTGTTCAAACTTTCAAAATATGATGGGGACTAATAAACCTGGATGGAGGAAGTCGCTTCTAGGTAACTTAGTATAGGCAAATTTGTTTTGTTTGTTCTTCTCAATTGATAAAACCTATGGAGTTCAAACTTTACAGGTCGATAAAACTTTTGAACTAAAATGCTGGAAAACATGTTTGGATTTTTTTTGGCCCAAAATAAATTTACAAAATGAGATTTTGCTATTAAGTATCTATGTTGCACAAAAGAATACGACTTTTTTGTGTCACATTGAAGTTCAAATAGGTTGTTGATCGGCAAAGTTTGATTTGCATACTCTATTTTGGAGAATGCAGATACAAACCGAGAAAATTTCATGGATGGATCCTGAAGCAGAAAATGGATGGTTAGATAAGGGGGTATACAACCCCAAGTTTCACTCTATAAAATGTGAATCATATGTCCAAATATTATACTCTGGGAGAACATCTGTGGAATATAAATTCACTATTATTATATTTGTAACATATACCTCATATTTTGTTAGTCATATAGATGGTCCAAATTTGACCTGAGATACGATGGGCGATTAATAAACCCGGGATGAAGGAAGTACATACGCTGATCTTATGATGTCTTGTCGATCCTGCTGTCACCAAAAGGGGCAACGGTAGTATAACTATTCACCAAAAGGTCAACCCCAATAAAAAAACTACTATGTCTAAAAGTCTACTCATGCGCGCAAACATAATAAGTTGAAGAAGTATGATTGATTACACACCCTGCTAGCTAGACTCCTCGTATAAACTTAGTCCAAAAAGCAACATTAAGCTCCAGTTTTATTTTATCTAGTAGCACCATCTAGATGAGTACGCAACAAAATCGGCTTTGCATCCACCCTGATGTTGATGACTTCCCATTGTTGAACATGGAATTGTTGAGCCGTGACTGGAACTGAGAATTCTTTTGAAACTTCTTCTCTTTAGCACAGGGGCTTCACGAATGAGTACATTGTTTTGGTGTGCTCTTTTTTTGGCCCAACATTGGGTATTCTGAAAAATAGGCAGGAAAATTAACATTGTGGGTGGGACGGCCATTCACCCTACTAATATTATTTTCAAAATGTGCATATTCATGCTTTGTTCGAAGCCATTGGTGCAGACCAAGGAGAAATGACATCAGGAGACATTAGGCCAAAATTAGGGAATCGAATGAATAGCTTGTTTCGTATCCAAGTTGTAGCTAGGTGGTCCAGTTCTATTGTGCCTACGTGTTTGGGATTTGCTTGTTTTGGATCTATATAACTTAAACTTGGATCTCATTGAGTGTATCCGTGGAGTTTTTAGAACTTTGTGCTGGTTAGTTGCTTTATTAATGTAAAATGGGGATATATTTCCATCTAGCAAAGGTTCTTACCTCATATTTCATGTTTTATACTCCCTCTATTTTTGTATACAATGAGAATGAACAATTCCCAAAAATACCAATATAAATAGGTTGTGGCTTCCTGCCCTCCTCTCTGCACCACCTCTGGATTAAATATGATTGTAGCACACACTGCAATTCCAGGGGAGTAGAATTGATGCATAATTAAGATGGGCGCTTTACTATTAATTAATTTTTACATGATGCACCTTCCTTTGTTTGCGGAATGACACTTCATTGAAGTTTAGTGCTCAAAGGCACACGTGCTACATGATTGGGCACGCAACTATGAGTTGGTTGTCAGACAAAGGATCACATGCACATGCACCCAGTGTTGATATGAGAAAAGTGAGCATGCAGTTAAAGAGAAGTAGGTCGAAATAATTGCAATATTAATAAGGCGTGGAGATTAATATTATCATGGAAGCCCAACCGTTAATGTGATGCAGATGGTGGGCTTCTTTATGACGATAACTAAACAAACATTCCACCAAATTTTCATGTGGCCTTAGTTAATAGGGTTTTGTCAGGGGTATATAATTAAATAGAGAGAATACATGTTGAGGTGGGATGCTTGATGTGTTGTTGTTTTTTATGGGATGTGGTGCATAAGAGATTTTATGGAACAAAAAGGTACCAGTCAAAATTATCAGAAACCCTAGGTGGGAATGGGGTCAGGGGCATATCTACCCTTGAGGGTGCATGTTTTATATTTCCAATTAACAAAGATTTGAGTACGTGCAATCCAAATTTTAATGCCTTGGCTTATACACCGGCTTTATACTCCATTTAAGGTACAAATACAGTACACAAACTATAACACCCTTTAATAAAAACTTATATATAAGCATATATTCTTCTTGAAGACATTGATGGTTTTCTAAACATTTCCACCATTTGTTCTCCCAAGTGCACAAGCATAAATTCCAGCAAAAGGTGGGCTGACATACAGATTAGTCACTCCAAACCATCACACCACAAACTATCATTGTAGGTTGAGATGTGACTAGTCCAGGATTATATTCAATTGTAGTCAATTTCATAGTATGCTTAGACCAATTAATTTAGAAGACATAACCTTGTTTCAGTAATAGCATAGTGTATGAGAATGCCCCTTCTATTTTTTGTAGAAGACTAATTGAAGACTATTGGCGATATGTCTTTATCACTCGTGATATAACAAAAGGTGGGATGTAAGAAATTGGTCAGCTCAACAACAGTCAGTGTCCTAACATGATGTAAGAACTAGTAGGAAAACATAGCTGGACTACATATGTGAGTCCTAGGAGAAAAATGATGCGCTGTTGTTTGATAACTTGCTAATTGCGCGTTGAAAGTATATATATTGCAATGAGAATTTGGAAATGCTATCTGTATGACACGTATGTTCGGTTTCAACAATAAATAGTACCATATCCCATATGAATTTCACATAGTTGGATTTAGCTACTAGGAAAATTAAGACTAAGATTTTTATATGTTTGTGCTCCATTTAATTTGAACATACTCCATGTTTTAAGAACTGCGTTCAATATTTGGCCAGACTTGTTCAACCCTCATTGATCTGTGAATGGCAATTTCCCTCATGAAGTAGTTTTGGTGTTGATGACAATGCAATTTATGGACTAACAGTGATCTTGAGATGTACATGCATAATTAATAGTGGAACAAGATGTTTATGTTCCCCTTGAAAGGAAAACATCAAAGCCGGTGTTTCCGGCGTTTCTATTTCTCTGGTCGTAGGAAATTCATACTATTAATATCAAATCACGCAGTATATGTAGATCAAAATATTAGCAAACATTCAGGGCACTGAAGATGCAATATCATACACAATCCTTCATAGAACTCGATTTATGCAGGACTATCTTTGAAAACCTTGCTAGGCTAGCTAGCTTGCTGATGCATGTAGCTGACAAGACACGCGCGCCTGCGCACTACGGGGTGGATGTGATAATAGATGCCATCTTTTCATTCCCCGGGACTAGAGAGTGGAATTTTATTTTATTTTGAGTAGAGTGAAAACGAATAATGACATTTTATTACCCATAAGAAAGAAAATGAAATGAAAACTAAAAGCAACCAAAGAAATGAAATTCCCTAGAGAAGTCTGAATAGTGGTGTTGGTATTACCTTTTAAAAAGGAAAAAAATCTGAAATAAACAATGGCAAAATTTGTACACCGTATACACAGAAATCGCGCTTTTTATAATATGCAAGAACAAGCACATAATAGTGATTTTTTCACACACAAAAGTTGTTTCCTCACAACGAATAAATTCGTGTCATTGGTATTGCCGTTGGATAAAAAGATAATAAAATAAAAACTAAAACAAAATAAAAATAATTAAGTTTTTCTAGGAAAGAATGAATCAGTGGCTTTGGTATTAGCCTTTAAGAATAAAGGAAATGAAATATACACTAAAACAAAATCATAATAAGGAAGTTTTCTAAGAAAGATATAAAATGAAAAAAAAACAAAACAAAATCAAAATAACGAAGTTTTCCTAAGAAATAATGAATTAGTGAAATTGGCATTACCCTTTAAGAAAATGGGAAATGTAATGGAAACTAAAAAAAATCACAGTAATGAAGTTTGTAAGAAATAATGAATTAATGTCATTAATATCCACCTTTAATCAGAAATGAAAGAATAAAAAAATGATAAAGTTTGCCCACAATGTTTCATAGAAATTGCGCTTTATAATAATATGCATGACAAAGCATATATTAGTGAAAGTTCACAAACAAATGATTCGTAAGAAGAAATGAATTGGAGGCATTGATATTACCCTTAAATAAGAAAGAAAATGAAATAAAAACTTAAAAAATTCAAAGTAATGAAGTTTTCTAAGGAATAATAAATTAGTGGCTTTGATATTACCATTTATGAAGAAATAAAATAAAAAATAAAACAAACATTGACAAAATTTGCTGACAACATTAAAAATGTTTTTTCAGAAATATATAGGAATTAACATGTAATAGTGGCATTTTTGCGGAAATAATTCCTAAAAAGGAAGAAATTAGTGGCATTGGTTTTACCCTTGAATAAAAAAAATTAATAATAACTATATAAAAAATAAGGAACAATGAATTAGTAGCAATAGTGTTACCGTGTAAAGAGGAACAAAAAAAGTTTATATAAACTTGCACACAACTTCGCTCCAAAATTGCACTTTTTGTAGTATATGCAAACAATATACATATAATATTGTTTTCACACATATTACATTCTATTTATGTGTATACATTTACACTCACCCAACATCCCAAAAATAGCCACACAAAAATCCAACTAACAAAGAAAAACAAAAAAACAAAAAACTAAACACATAAAAATAGAAAACTTAAAATGAACAAAGGGAGAGAAAGGAAGGTTGAATCGCATAGTTTATGGCCTTTGGCCCAGCACCAAATTTACTTAACCAACTATGTGGTTAGTCGAAAAGACAAGCCCACCACAATTAACAACAAAGACCAGAAAAAAAAATGCAGGATGAATCTCAGAGAAAAATCGATGGCGAAAAAAAATCGACCAACCCTAAGTCCAAATTTAGACAACTTACAAGTAGCTAAGCTACTCTAGTAACTAGATATACTAAAATGTGTGGTGAGAATACTATTGCTAAGAGACTATCTCTTAACTAAGAGAATATGAGTCTTTTTATGGTGCTCTCTCCTATACCCCGAGATTCATCCTACATGGCACTCTTTGGATATCACCAATGTACACGCCTTAACACTCTTCTTTCCGTAGGCTTTTGTTTGGCTCAATGCATAGAGCTTTCGAGATAATAGCAGTCTTCCCTCAAATGAGTGGCTTGAGGCAAGAAGTTATATATGTAGTGCATTCTCTCCTTAAGCGACCATGCAAATTGTATAATACGTCACACAAAAACTGATTGAAACGGTTCTATTCTTGGCCACAGAAGCTCAAGAACATTTCAAGTGCCTCCCTCTTGTGATGCTTTTGTGCTCGTTATTGAAAACGATACAAGGAACGGACCACAAAAAAGATTTGTGTTCTTTTACAACATTGATACAATATGCATCTACCAGACAACAAAAGTTTAAATCCAATTTTAACCTACAAGTCTGGAAACAGAAATGGCAATCTAAGTTTGAATACCACCAAAACATGTACTACTCATAGTATATTTGAACTTTTAGACTAGTCTCACTCAGATGTATCTAATTTTTTGTTTCCTAGGCTGTGATTTGAATGTGGATTTGATATTTTGTGGCATGATAGGTACACTTAGCCTTTGGGTTGTTATTTTTTAATCATTATATTTTGGCCTCATTTAAATTTATAGGTAGTATGGAAGCAAGCTGAGGAGAGGAAGTTCTCTACAGAGGTCCTTCCTCGTGAACTACAACCCTTGGAAACATCAATAGAACTCAATACAAAACCAGTAAAAATAAACCATGAATGTTACTAGTACAATAGTACATAAAAGACTAGCATTGATATGCGAAAAACAGCCTTGGTGGCGTGGTTACCCGACTATCGGGGACACTGATCCACGAACACCTATGGGGACCGGCGGACCGAGCCCCTTTCGGTTCGGCGGGGGGCGGAGATCGCACGAAGAGCAGATCGAGGCGAAGCACACGAGCAGTTTACCCAGGTTCGGGCTGCACGGATGCGTAAAACCCTACTCCTGCTTTGTGGTTTGTATTGAGTTCTTGCTCGGGAGCGCTAAGTGCTACAGTACACACCAGCAGCTAACGAGACCGAGCGTGAGTGTTCTTCTGCTTCGAACCCCCCCCCCCTCTACGTTGCGCATGGGCCTCCTTTTATATGCTCAAGGGGTCACCGACAGGTGGCAATGCAGATAAGGGTAAAAATGGAAATGTGTTGTAGTTGGTACAACTACCTGTACAGTGTATCATACCTAACCCTGACGGCAGGGGACAAAGGCATTGAATGCCCGTCTGCGTCGCCCGAATAGTGCAGAAGGGACCGTCAGGGACGCCACCGCTCGCCACGACGGCAATCTTGTCAGCGCCGCTTGCCACCGCGTACCGCTGGCTGCACAGCCTCCCGCCACGTACGCCTGGAAGGGTCCTAGAGCGACACGTTGGTGGATGTGCTGGAGCGCGGGTACAGAGTGGCAGCTTGCCGCGGCAAGCGCCTTGCCGCGGTCGTTGTCTTCTCACGTCCGGGAGCTTGTCGCTCACCGGGCCTTGCCGGGACGCATGGCGCGTCGCAGCAAGTTCCTTGAGATGGCTTGGTTGGCCTTCCCGACAAGCTCCTCTCGCCGGGGTCTTGTGCCTTAAGTGGCCTTCCCGGCAAGCTCCTCTTGCCGGGGCCTTGTCTCCTTGGCTTGAATACTTTGTTCTTGAATGGCTCCAAAGGAACCACGGAGGACCTTGGCGGTCGCCCGGCAAGCCTTGCCGCGGGATGCTGCGACTGCCCGTGCACAAGTTCAGGATACTAGGGTACCCCTACTCTAGTACACCGACAGGAGCCCCCGGGCCTGGGCCAGACACGGTGTCGAGCGCTATTGGGCTAGGCCCAAAACAGGGCACGAGCACGCGCGGCCTGGGTTACGCTGTATCTCACTCCGTATCCACCGCGCCCTCCCCGAACAGCACGCGTTGATTGCGGCGTCGTGGGACAGATCGTGGGTGGTTTCCTTATTCGGAAAAGCGGAACATCCGCCCCCTCCCTCCTTATAAGCAGGGGAAACAGGGGCAGTTCGCCCATCCGCCGATTGCTACTCCAACCTCGAAAACCTCCGCCGCTCCCCTTCTTCCCAAAGCTGAAAGAGAGCAGTGCTCCGCCCCAATGGCCACCAGCACCACCAGCGCTGTCGACCTCCCTCACCACTTCCGCCATGGCTCCGAAAGTCGAGAAGGGGAAGGTCGTGAAGTCGGCCGAGGCGCAGCGGCTCGCAGCGCTGCGAAAGGAGCGGGCAATCTTCCCCCCCAAGCTCGCCGCGAGGGAGCTGAGGGAGTACTACTACCTCTTCTGGTCGACGGAGACGCGGGCGCACCCGCGCACGAAGGTACTTCCAGCCATCGCTTGGAAAATGGCTCCAACTGGATATCCCTTCTTCGCCTTGTTCTTCTACTGCGGGCTCTGCCCGCCTTTCTCTGAGTTTTTCTGTGATATTATGGACACCTACGGGTTCCGCCTCCTTGACTTCACCCCCAATGCCGTTCTGACCATGGCAGTTTTCGCACATCTCTGTGAAAACTTTGTCGGAGTCCATCCAAATGTAGCCCTTTTCCGCCACTTCTTTATGCCCCGAGTTGAGAGAGGAGAGCCTTTATCCAGCGGAATCGCCTGGATCTCGAGAGCCGGCAAGAAGGACGCTTATCAGGAGGGAGAGCTCCGCAGCAAGTGGGAGGAATGGAGAGCAGACTGGTGCTAGATTGTCGAGGAGGACCCGCAGCTGTTTACCGCCCAGCGCCAAACTCCAGTAGTGCGCGGCAGCGATTGGAGCAACGTGGCCCCGGAAGACGACAGGCTGAAGATTGTCGTCGCCCGGATTCAACGCCTCAGGCTTGCCGGGCTCACTGTAGGTGCGGTTGGCGTAGATTTCCTTCGCCGCCGCATCGCCCCCCTGCAGGAGAGGAGGAGACCCGCCTGGGAGTTCAAGAATGCGGCGGACATCATGAGGCTGCGTCCGGGCCTCAACTTCAACTTCACCGTCCTGGAACTTAACGCGATGCTCCAGGAGCTGTTCAAGTATGACCCTCAACATCCCGAAGTGTTCAGGTTGCCGAAGGACGTCATTCCGCTGTGCAACAACTCCTCGCTCGACCGCATCCGTGCAATGATGCCACTGTGCGACTCGCATGGGATTGTTCCAACTTGGCAAGAGCGTGACGACGTCGTCGTGCAGGAGTTCTTCGACGGCTTGGTAGAAAAGTCGGTTCGCTCCGACGAAAAGAAAGGCCTCACCCGCGACACCACCGATGCGGAGATGAAATGCATCGCCACCAGGCTGGAAGAGGCGGCGGCAGCCGCAGCCGCGGGCGAGTTTGGATTCACCGTGGAGGAGGCAGAGGCAGCAGAGGCAGCAAGCCTTGCCGAGCGAGAGGGGCTTGCCGGCGGGGAGGAGCTTGCCGGGCATGACGTCGAGTCGAGCGACCCCGCCGAGGATACGAGCGGCTCGTTGGAGATCGACTCCTCTTCCTCCTCATCTTCGGGCAGCTCGCCGCAAGCAAAGCCCCCAGCTCCACCGAGAAGGCGTCTCCGCAAGGCCGGGGACGTATCGGAGCGGCAGACGAGTCGACAGCCGCTGCGCCGCGCGACACGCTCCACCGCGGCAAGTACTGTTGCCGCGGGAGCACCTCGCGCTGCTGCGGCAACTGGACCGGGGTCTTCCCGGACCATCGCTTTTGCTCCTGCCGCTTCTCACGCCGCGGCGGCAACCGGCGCGGGGTCGTCTCAGACCACCGCCACTGCTCCCGCCAAGCGGCCAAGGGAGCCTACCCCTCCGCCTCCTCGCGTCGGACGTGAGCCGGACTTCGACTTCTCCGCGCTCAGCTCCGACGAGGAAGAGGAAGAGTAAGATTCTTGTTGAACTTGTATTTCTTCAATTCTTGCTGCTTTGTCTTGTATCTCATTTGCCTTACTCCGAACTTATCCCTTTTCAGGACTCTGGCCCAGAGAGCGGCGAAGAGAGCCAAGGTCCCGGCGAGGAGAGAGGAGGTGATCATCGTCGAGAACGAACCCACCGAGACCACCTTGCCGGATCCGGCAACTAATCTTCAAAGCAGCCCCCAGCGCAGCCCCCAGCGTAAGTATACGGTTCGTCTTCCGCTGTTAGGCGCGCATGGGTGCTCTTTCTTTGCTGACATCTGACTATTGGTTTGTGTAGGAGCAGAGCAGCCCCACTAGGAGCGCCCGGAGACCGCCCCCGGCATGCCATCTGCTTCGACTACGCCGCCAAGGGAGAGTTCTCCGGCAAGGGACTCTCCGGCAAGGCAGAGTTCTCCGCCAAGGGAGAGTTCTCCGGCAAGGGACTCTCCGGCAAGGCAGGGTTCTCCGGCAAGGGGGAGTTCTCTGGCAAGGGACAGCACCAGCGGCCCCCCGGCGGCGGAGGCTGCGTCTGCAGAACCTGGTACAGGTAATCCTCTTGCTTCAAAACTTCCCTTGGGTTCTTCTTCTTTTGATCTTCTTTTTGGATATTTGCTTGACTTTTCTCCCTTTTCCGGCCGTCAGACCCATCTGCTGCGGAGCCGATGGAGACCGAGGTTGCTGCCGACAACGCCGCCGCCACCGAAGAAGCAGCCGGCGCTGATGATCCCGCCGGCGACGAGGCCGCCAAAGCTACCGCCGTAGCAGCTGACGAGGGGTCTGGCGATCGTACTGACGGCCCTGAGGCCGCAGGAGCGCCAGGTGCTACGCCGACCGCCGATCCCTCCGTCGCTGCTGCAGCGCCAGGCTCCGAAGAGCCCCAGCCAGGCGTCTACTTAAAGGCCGGCGATGGCTTCTTCATTAACCTCCCCTGGGCGTCAAGCTATAGGGCGCCGGTCGAAGGAGAGAGCTTTGATGGAGAGGTGCTCACCTCCGCTGGGCTGACGCTAGTTGATGCGCCGAGCAGTAGCAGCAGCGAGCCTGAGGAGGAGCGGCTGCTGCGGAAGTTGTTGTCGCTCTACCGCGCTCGGCAAGCCAAGCTGGAATCCCGCGAGGCGCTTGTTGCGAAGGCGGGAGTGGACATCGAGAAGCGCGCGGAAAAGCTCCGGGGCCTCAACCAGGAAGCTCTCCGGTCCCTGGCAGAGGAGCGGGAGCAACTCGCTGAGGAGCAGAAGGCCTTCTTCCTCAAGAAGGCTGACGTCGAAGAGCAACAGTGGATTGCCGCTGAGAAGCTGTCTGTGCAGGAGGGCGAGCTGGCGCAGCGGAAGATCAACCTCGACAGCCACGAGAAAGAGCTTGCCGCACGCGAGCAATCATTCGGCGGAGCCCTCAAGCAAGCAGAGGATGCTGCCGCAGCAGCCGAGGCCGCCAAGAAGGAGCTGGAGACGAAGGTGGCGCGGCTGGAGGCCGATCTCAAGGCGAGCGGTGAGGAGCTTGCCGCGCTCAAGCGTGAGTGATACGTCCAAAACGTATCTATAATTTCCGCTTGCTCCATGCCACTTTTGGGTGATATTGCTATTATATTTATACACTTCCATACACTTTTGATCATATTTGGACTAACCTACTAATCCAGTGCACCCTAGTGCCAGTTTCTGTTTTCGGCTGTTTTTGTATTTTAGGTTTTCACATTACGAGAACTGTCAGGAAAAATCCAGAAAAATTATATAAAAAATCAGCGTTCCAGAACCTACCTTGTGCCCGAAGTACAGCCGGGGTGGGCAGAAGGGCCCCAGGCGCCCTGGCGGCGCCCCCCCCCCCCAAGCCGCGCCGGGGGGCGCCTGGGCCCCCCGAGCCCTGTCTGGTGCCCCCCTTCAGCATATATTTAGAGCGTCCTTCGAAACCCTCGGGACGGGAACTCTTTTTCGCGATCTCATCTCTGTTCTACCGCCGCCGCCGCTTCCAAGATCGGGAGCACCAGGAGAACTCTTCCCGGCACCCTGCCGGAGGGGAGGATCACCATCGGGAGCTTCTCCACCACCATGGACGCCTCCCGGATGAGTTGTGAGTAGTCTGTCTTGGACCATGAGTCCATGACCAGTAGCTATGTGGTGTTCTCCTCCCGTTCTTGTGCTTCACTAATTAGTCCTCGTGAGCTGTCCTACATGATCGAGGCACATATGTAATCCTTATGCTGTTGCTATGATGAGTTTGCTGGGATCCGATGGATTATGAGATTATGTTCAGATTGTGATTGAGTAATATATTTGATCTACCTCTTTTATATTTATGTTCGTAAGTAATTCTTGCATGTTCTCCGTTCTTATTTATTGCTTTGGCCAAGTAATACGTAGTGACTCCAAGAGGGAACGTTATGCTTGAGTGTGGGTTCATGCCCCTCGATGACTAGCTTGAGTGACAGAAACATGAGTCTAGGGGATGTGTTGTTGCCACAAGGGGGAAAACAACGGTGCTTGTGCCCGCGGGTGCAAGGATTGTTTACTTTACGCAAAGTTCTTTTAATGCAGTTGTCTGTTGCATTGAGTTTACACTATGGGTGGGGCTCGCAACTTAATACCAGCGAGATGTTCTGGATAGATATCTCAAGGTGGATGATTAGTAGTAGATATTGATGTATTTCGGTCTACTTACTTTGGCGTACCGCCCATGCTTTGAACCTCAACCTTTCTTGCAATGTAGTCAGCATTAGCTTGCGTTCGTAGTCCTGTCAATTGCCCAGCTGTAATTCGTTTACCTCACATAGCTGTTTTATCGTCTTTTGGGAGAGAGACATCACTTGTGAACATCATGAGACTCCGGTCCATATCACCATCATTGATCACATCCGCTATTTACTTTTCGCTTTTACTTACTATTGCAAACATTATCTATCACTACTACCATTTGCGTTTAATCCTTTATGAACTACAAAGCCGGAGGGATTGACAACCTCTCTGTACTCGTTGGGAGCAAAGTTATTTGTATCTGTGTGCAGGTCCACGTTGATTGCTAATATCTGGCGCCGTTAGCAGTTGACACCTACTTGTTGAACCGAGGAGTCTCTGGGGATTCGATCCTTGGCATCTTTGCTAAGGGAAAAACTTCCACAACACTGCATCTCACACCTTCCACTTGGGGTAACCAACGAGGGGTTAGAGGCCCATCAACGAGTTTTTCTGGCGCCGTTGCCGGGGACTCCACTCTTCAGGATAGGGGAGTTGCATGCTATCTTTTACCTTTGCTTTTTAGTCTTGTTAGTTTACCTTTTAGTTTTTGCTTTAGTAACTTTTATCGAAAATCACAAAAATAGTTATCTCGTTCTTTAGTTGTCATTATGTCGGGTCCTTTTGTCTTTGACGAGGCAGAAGTTCTCACCTTTAAACAAAGAGGTGGGGAAAGTTTGAAAGATGCTTGGTATAGAATTAATGATTCACAAAAAAGAGCCACCAAGAAGCAACCTACTACTATCTTGCTTAGAAATTTTTATGTTGGAATTACTTCTTGGAATAGGTTTATTCTAGATACTGCTATCAATGGGAATTTGCTAGAGGCCCCAGTTTGGGAGTCTCTTAGTATTATTGAAAATCTTGTTGGGAATCTCCCTGTTGTTAGCATTCGAGAGGACATCACCCTAGCTCACATTATGAAAAAACTTGAAAAGATAGAGCTAGAGATGCCAAGCATTAATAAGATAAATGAGTTGGATCGTAAGATCCAAGGGAATTTGAATAGACTTGATAGCTCCATGCATAAAAAAATTAAAATTTTGGAGACCGTCAAATTCCATGACTTGGACTCTTCTAGGATAGACAAGATTGAGGAAATATTTGATACCCTAGGAACTACCTTCTCCTCGATCAAAACCAAAAAGGTAGAAACTCCGGCAAAGAGGGAGCCTAAGTTCGTTCACGTTCCAAAGGCTCCCCGTTCTAAAAGTAATCCATCTATTGCCAAAGGGGTTGAAACTGTAAAGACCTTGGAAGAAACACCTGTCTTTGATAAATTTATAAATGAATCTTCCCTTGACTTTTATCCTTTTGGTCTTCTACCTAGGAGTATCTCTATAAGGCCTTTATTTGAGAGTCCTCTTAAGACTAGTTGTATTATTGAAGAGCTTTTTGATGATCTTGATGATGGTTCAATTGATACAACTTGATCTCTATGCATTATGCCTAGCTTAAAGGCATAAAAGAAAGCGCTTTTGGGAGGCAGCCCACATGAATAAATTTTTATACTTTTCTTTTGTTGTGTCTTGATGTTGTTTACTACAGTAGCATCATTATTGTATCTTTGCTTTTCATATTTGTGCCAAGTATAGCCTCTGATTGCTAGAAAGTTCAAAAGTTGTGAGGTGTTGTCCAGGAAACAGATTCTGTCCTTGGATAGAAAAAATCGTATAAAATCACCAGATCATCTTTTTGGTCTGAATTGTTTCGACAGCGTTCTCTATATAATTGTCTTTCGTGCATCTGTTCTGAGTTTTTTGATTTGAGTTGCAGAAGTGCCCCGAACAAATCAATTACTACCTGCTGTTCTGTTTTTCACAGATTCTGTCATGTTTTGCTTTTCCTTCATTTTGCAAACGAAGAGCTTGCTTTTTCTTTGCAAAAACCTTTTGGAAATCTTGAGAAACAGTAGACCTTCAAGAATATATTTATTTCCAGCAAGGTATAATTATTTTATTAAGGGTACTAACCTCGCTAATCAGATTATGATGAGTTATGTATGAAGGGAGTTTTCAAGTGTGCGAGGGAAGATGATAAAAAGATTCAGGAGTGTCAAGCACTCAAGCTTGGGGATGCCCCCGTGCACCCCCAAGAAATATTCAAGGAGACTCAAGCGTCTAAGCTTGGGGATGCCCCCGTGCATCCCCTTCTCCATCAACATTATCAGTTCGTCTTTCGTTCCGCTATATTTTTATCACTTCATGTGTTAAGTGCTATGCTTGGAGCGTCTTGCTTTTAGTTTCCTTTTTAGTTTTTCATAACGAGTCGGAACTCAGCTTTCTTTATGTGGGAGAGAAACACGCTCCACTTTTACCTAGAACATAACATAGAATTTTCATGTCTATCTTTGCTGTGTGTGTTCTTTGTCTTTTAATAGCTACTATCATGCTCTGCTGTTAGTATTCATGCTTATCTTTTCAAAGAGCTTTTGTTTAGTTGGTTGCTTGAACTCTCTTTAATTATCATGCTCACCTTATTAAGAGAGTTTGCTTCCATTGCATTGGTTAATATGTCTATGATAAAGATGTTGCGTGCATAATGGCTCTTAGTAGTTCAGGTTTTCTTATGGTTAGTCTCAAATAGCTGGGGGATTCCCAATGTGTTATTGGAATACCAACATGATTTGTTTGCCTATCATGTGGTATGGTTTAGTAATATCTTCCTTCAAGAATTTATTTTGATTGACTTGGCGTATGCTCACGCATATTTAAGACTGTAAAGAAAGTCTGTCAAGCCTTGATGATCTTTTATTTCTGAGTAGCGATATAACTACCATGCCTGATTCAATGTTGCTTTGTCGCTCTGCATGATTATGACCGTCATTTCTCTCTTAGTTGGTCGCTTCCAGTCTTTTGCTAACCTCCACCTATACTAAGCAGACTAACTTTGCAATACATAGCTCATGGGAAAGTAGCTTAAAAACTATTGTGGTAAAGAATATGTTGCTTATGTATCTTATTTCTTATAAGTTGCTTGCTGAGCGGTAACCATGTTTCTGGGGACGCCATCAACTGTCACACTTTTGTTGAATATCATGTGAGATGCTATGCATGTTCGTCTTGTCTGAAGTAAGGGTGATTTGCCATGGGTTGAATGAGTATGCATATTGTTAGAGAAGAACATTGGGCCGCCAACCAAAGCCATGTATCATGGTGGAAGTTTTAGCTTGGACATTAATCCTCAATCTCTTATGAGAATATGCTTAAGCATTAAAGAGGAGTCCATCATCTATTTTCTATGTTGTCCCGGTATGGATGTCCTCAAGTTGAGATCTATCAAAAACGAGAAATCAAATGCGATTTATCTCCTTGGACCTTTGTACAGGTGGCATAGAGGTACCCCTTTGTGACACTTGGTTGAAACATATGTAATGCAATGATAACCCATGGAAATCCGAGCTAATTAGGACAAGGTGCGAGCACTATTGGTATTCGATGCATGAGGCTTGCAACTTATAGGATGTCTTATGCATGACACATATGAAGTACTACTACCGTAGACAAAATTGCTTCTATGTTTTCAAAATAAAAAGCTCTAGCACATAACCATTCTTTTACTTTTCGAGTCTCCACCTTCTTTCTTCAAGCACCAACTACTGAGAGCATGATTGTCATTCTAAGTGTAATGTGCATTGTTCCAAAGTAGCATTGTCTTTTGCATGATTGTGATATCATTTATTTTGAAATCATTGTATCTAGTCATCACTTAAACCTTGAAGGTGCCCCTGCATTTATGTTTTGCTTCACTAAAGGGGGCAAGCTAGATATCACTTTATCATATTTGCACATCATGTTCATTGCAAATCTATTTGATGCTTCAATGTCATGTTGTAAAACTTTCAGTCATTTGTGATTTTCTCATGAGGCAACTTAATTACTATAGAATCATTGTCTCAGTAAGCTATTGTCATATGACTATGAAAAAGTCCCATATGGTTAATAGCATGTCACCACAGAAATTATTCTTGTTATCATTTACCTACTCGAGGACGAGCAGGAATTAAGCTTGGGGATGTTGATACGTCCAAAACGTATCTATAATTTCTGCTTGCTCCATGCCACTTTTGGGTGATATTGCTATGATATTTATACACTTCTATACACTTTTGATCATATTTGGACTAACCTACTAATCCAGTGCACCCCAGTGCCAGTTTCTGTTTTCGGCTGTTTTTGTATTTCAGGTTTTCACATTACGAGAACTGTCAGGAAAAATCCAGAAAAATTATATAAAAAATCAGCGTTCCAGAACCTACCTTGCGCCCGAAGTACAGCCGGGGGGGG
>LR738714.1:852571498-852637468 GCA_902687465.1 Secale cereale | reverse complement strand
CCCCCCCCCCCCCCCCGGCAAACTTGTGGGCGAGGGAACCTTCCTTTCCTTGAGAAAAAGAAAGAAGAGAAAACATAGATATGGAGCCTTATGGCTCGTTATTGCTTACCGGGGGTAGGTGCTGCACAAACTGTCAGATAACACATGCAAAAAATAGAAAGCATGAAATCGACAAGATGTACGGGGCACATGAGCTTTGTTTATGCACAGGGTCTACGCCTGGCTTTGTACAAAGGATTACATGCAACAGCGGCAAGACTTGTACAAAAGGTGGTTGCCGGAACAGGTTCCGGCAACCGCGCCTTACGGGTAAAACTTACGAAGATGCTTAATGTTCCAGGAGTTGCTCACCGAAAAGCCATCTTCGGTCTCAAGGCGGACAGCGCCAGGCCTAGTGACTCGTTTCACCCGGTAAGGGCCTTCCCACTTCGGCGTCAACTTGTTGGAATTATTGGCGGACTGAACGCGCCGAAGAACAAGGTCGCCTTCCTTGAGACTTCTGGCGTTAACTTTGCGGCTATGGTAGCGGCGCAAAGCTTGCTGGTAGCGAGCAGCTCGTACAGCAGCCTGAAGACGGTCTTCCTCAAGGAGCAGCGCGTCATCTTGTTGCAGCTGCTCTTGCTCAAGCTCATCATAAGCGAGCACTCGAGGTGACTCGTATACGAGTTCCGTGAGGAGAACTGCCTCTGCTCCATAGACTAGAGCGAAAGGTGTCTGGCCAGTGGCTCAATTTGGCGTCGTCCTGATCGACCAAAGAACCACCGGCAACTCCTCAATCCAGTTTCTTCCGCACTTGCGCAGCTTGTCGAAAGTCCTGGTCTTGAGCCCACGCAGCACTTCAGCATTTGCCCTCTCCGCTTGACCGTTGCTTCTCGGGTGAGCAACAGAAGCGAAGCAGACTTTGGTGCCAAGATTTTGGACGTAATGCATGAAGGTGTGGCTCGTGAATTGTGTACCATTGTCGGTGATGATCCTGTTAGGGATCCCGAAGCGGCAAACAATCGACCTGAAGAACTTGACTGCTGACTGTGCGGTCACCTTCCTCACTGCTTCCACTTCCGGCCACTTTGTGAACTTGTCGATTGCAACGTACAAGTACTCAAAGCCCCCGACTGCTCGCGGAAAGGGGCCGAGGATGTCGAGCCCCCAGACCGAAAATGGCCAGGATAAAGGGATCGTCTGGAGAGCTTGAGCTGGCTGGTGTATCTGCTTGGAATGGAACTGGCACGCTTCACACTTGGTTACTTGTGCAGTTGCATCCTGGAGGGCTATCGTCCAAAAGAAACCTTGCCGGAATGCTTTGCCGGCAAGTGCTCTTGCGCCAATGTGGTGACCACATATGCCTCCATGTATCTCTGCCAACAGCTTTTGTCCGTCTTCCCGGCGAATACACTTCAATTTCACACCGTTGAGTCTTCTTCTGTACAGTGTGTTGTCGACAAACTGGTACATACTTGACTGCCGGGCTACTCTTTCCGCTTCTTCTTGCTCTTCGGGAAGTTCTTCTGTCTGAAGGAAACGGACAATCTGTTGTGCCCATGCTGGAGCTTGTGGCTCGACAACAAGGACTAAAGGCACATCTGCTGCTGCGGGAACATCCGCTTCTACGGCGAGAACCTGCGGCTCAGCCGGAGCTTGACGTTCCCCGGCAAGCTTGCCAGAGCAAAACTTGTCGGGAGCGTCAGCTTCAACGGAACAAACCCTAGGGCTTGCCGGAGCAGACTGCTCCTCAGCACTCTTGGTGTTGATCTTGGGGACCTTCTTGGCGGCGGCTACGGGAAGCTCTGCCGGAAAATAGTCACCAGAAATCAACTTCCTCTTCTTGCTCTGTCCAGTTGATGGTGTTACAGACGGTTGAGTTAGCTTGAGCACAAAGATCCCTGGCTCCACAGGTAACTTAAGTGCGGCGCACTTCGACAGGCCATCGGCAATGTCGTTCTGAGCTCTTGGAACATGCTCCATCTGTAGGCCGTCAAAGTGCTCTTCTAGCTTTCTCACTTCATCAACGTAGGCTTCCATCAATGGACTCTGATAACTCTTGTTCACTTGGCGGACGACAAGCTGTGAGTCACCCCTGACAATGAGCTTCTTGATCCCAAGGTCTGCCGCGATCCTGAGACCGGCAAGCAAACCTTCATACTCTGCAGTATTGTTTGTTGCTTGCTCCTTGGGAAAGTGCATCTGGACTACGTACTTGAGGTGCTCTCCGGTGGGTGCAACGAGCAGCACACCAGCACCGGCGCCTTGCAGCGAGAAGGCAGCATCAAAGTACATCAGCCACTCTTTGCTTGCTTCCTTGACGGGGATGCTCGTTTCTGGAATTTCTTCATCTGGTGTTGGCCTCCACTCTGCTATGAATTCTGCCAATGCTCTGCTTTGGATAGTTGAAGTGCTCTCAAACTTGAGGCCAAAGCTTGACAGTTCCAGTGCCCACTCAACAATCCTGCCTGTTGCTTCTGGATTCTGCAGTATCCTCTTCAGCGGAAAACGAGTGACAACTGTGATCTCATGTGCTTGGAAGTAATGGCGCAGCTTTCTCGAGGCCATGAGAAGGCCGAAAAGCAATTTCTGCACACCAGAGTACCTTGCCCTAGCCCCCTGCAGATGGGAACTGACAAAGTATACTGGGCGCTGCACCATTCTCTTCTGTATCTCCTCTTGCGCCTGCGCAGATCCATCCTTGTCGGGACCAGAGCTTGTCGGGGAAGCCCCCTGCTTGTCGCTGGATGCGCCTGCCGTGGTTGCTGGCTCATCATCTGCCTCCCTCTCTGCTACTAACACAGCACTAACCACTTGATTGGTTGCCGCTATATACAGCAACAACTTCTCTTGTGGCTTAGGTGCGACAAGTATTGGAGTGGAGGACAGGTATCTCTTCAAGTCTTGCAGCGCAGCCTCCGCTTCCGGACTCCATTTCATTGGACCTGCCTTTTTCAATATTTTGAAAAATGGCAGGGCGCGCTCAGCAGACTTAGAGATAAACCTGCTGAGAGCAGCCACGCAACCGGCAAGTCTTCGTACATCCTTGACGCGCTTTGGTGCTTCAATCTTCTCAATGGCCTTGATCTTGTCGGGATTGGCTTCAATTCCCCGCTGAGACACGAAGAACCCGAGAAGCTTGCCGGAAGGGACTCCAAACACACACTTCTCGGGGTTGAGCTTGAGGCTGATCTTGCGCAGATTTGCAAAGGTCTCGTCTAAATCTTGGATCAGAGTTGCCTTGTCCTTCCTCTTGACCACTATGTCATCCATGTAGGCTTCCACATTTCTGTGTATTTGTGGCTCAAAAGCGACATGGACTACCCTTGCAAATGTTGAACCAGCATTCTTTAAACCGAAAGGCATCCGTTTGAAACAGTACGTGCCACATGGAGTGATTAATGCGGTCTTCTCCTCATCCTCTTCTGCCATGAAGATCTGATGGTATCCTGAGTATGCGTCAAGAAATGAAAGCAAGTCACATCCGGCCGTGGAGTCAACAATCTGGTCAATGCGCGGCAAGGGAAATGGGTCTTTGGGACAAGCTTTATTGACATCGGTAAAGTCGATACAAAGCCTCCATTTCCCGTTTGCCTTGCGCACGACTACAGGATTGGCCAACCACATAGGATGGAGCACTCCTCTGACAAGGCCTGCTGCTTCCTATTTCTTGATCTCTGCTGCGATGAATTCTTGGCGCTCCACTGCTTGCTTCCTGACCTTCTGTTTGACGGGCCGCGCATGAGGACAGACGGCAAGATGGTGCTCAATTACTTTCTTGGGAACACCGGGGATGTCCAACGGTTGCCACGCAAACACGTCGACGTTCGCCCGCAGGAAAGCAATGAGCGCGCTTTTCTATTTAGGGTCAAGAGTGGCACTGATGGTGAAGGTACCACCAGTGCCGTCCTCCTTGGCGGACACCTTCTTAGTCTGTGGCGGAGCTGCCATTGCCTTCTTACACTTGCTGGTGGAGCTCGATGGTGCGTCCTCGACGGTAGCGCAGCACTCCGAAGAGGTGCGCTTGCCGGAGTGGGCATCAGAACTCTTGTCGGACTTGGTCTTCTTCTTCCCCCCGGGAGCTTCAACGACAAGTGACTTGCGATCTATTGCTTCTGCCGCTTCCCGGTAGATCTTGTCGGCGCAGATGAGAGCATCCTTCTTGTCGCCAGGGACAGAGATGACACTTATCGGGCCTGGCATCTTCAGCACGTTGTATGCGTAGTGAGAGGCTGCCATGAACTTGGCGAGTGCTGGACGGCCGAGTATCCCATTGTAAGGCAATGGAAAATCGGCAACGTCAAAAGTGACCCTCTCAATCCTGAAGTTCAATTCGCTGCCAAATGTCACCGGCAACGTAACTTTCCCCTTCGGCTTGCTCCTTCCCGGGTTGATTCCTTGGAATGTGCCGGTCTCTTCAAGCTTGCTGCCAGGGATCTAGAGTTTCTGGAGTACAGCGGAGGAGATCAGGTTCAAGCCGGCCCCGCCGTCAACTAGCATCTTAGTGACCTTGAGGTTGCGGATAGTTGGTGAAACCAACATCGGCAAGCACCCGACCGCAGTTGTGCGAACAGGGTGGTCCTCAATATCAAAGATGATAGGCGTGCTGGACCATTTTAGAAGCTTGCGTGACTCGACGGGTGGTTCTACCGCATTGACTTCCCGCACCCACTGCTTGAGTTGGCGGTGTGAAGTATGCAGAGAAGCACCGCCGTCAACGCACAAGACCTCTGTGGCTTTCTGGAACTCCTGCTCACTGGTCTCGACATCATCCATGTCTTCATCGTCGTCGTCATCTTCATCCTTGTCGCGGCCGCGGGGAGGTCTGTCTCCTTGCCGCTGCTTGGCCTTGCCGCGACGTCCTCCCCGGCCGGGGCGCTTCGTGCCGGATCCTCCAGCACCTCCTTGGGCCTTCTCCTTGTCGCGTCGCTCGTATTCAGCCTTTTGCTGCTCGACAAGCTGCTCGACCCTCTTGCAGTTCCGAAGGTCATGACCCTTCGTGCGGTGGATCTTGCAGTACTGCTTGTCGGTGCCGTCCTGCTTGTCGGCGGCCGCCACAGCCTGGCAGTTGGTGCATGCGGCAATCTCCTTGCCGGAGCTACCAACTTTGGCTTTCTTGGCGCCACCTTCGTTGTCGGACTGCTCAACGACTAGCACATATTTGCCTTTCTTCTTGTTGTTGTTCCGCCGCCGGTTTTTCTTTGCCGGGGCAGCATCCTCACTGTCAGATCCTCCTGCTCCTGCATCCTCTCCGGGGAGTTTCCTCCCTTCCTCAGCACGTGCACAATTGTCGGCCAGGGCATACAGCTCACTGACGTCTCTGATCTTGCACATCGCCATCTCCTCCCGCATCCTGCGGTTACGGACGTTCTGATGGAACGCGCGGATGACCGCGGCAGGATGGACATCTGGGATGTTGTGCTGTACACGGCTGAATCTCTGGATATACTTGCGCAGGGGATCTCCTTCCTTCTGGGCGAGCAGATGAAGGTCACTTTCTTGGCCATGAGGTTTGTGGCCGCCTGTAAAGGCGCCAACTAACTGATGGCATAGGTCTGCCCAAGAGGATATGGAGTTGTCCGGCAAGTGCATGAGCCAGGACGTGACGTTAAGCTTGAGCACCAGCGGGAAGTAGTTGGCAAGGATCTTGTCGTCCCGCCCCCAGCAGCTTGCACCGCGATGGTGTAGATGCTAAGGAACTCCGACGGATGCGACTTGCCGTCGTACTTCTCTCGTACGTCTGGCTTGAAATTTTTCGTACTGGGCCACTAGACTTGCCGCAGCTCACGAGTAAACGCAGGGCAACCTACCGCGTACGGCAAGTCGCCTGGTTCCCCTGGCGCATGCATGTCGATAGAGGGCCCAGCGCGCTGGTCTGATTGACGCCGCGCTTCTCTTCGGCGCTCGATGCGAGTGCGAGCGTCTTCTTGCTGTCGTTCGTGAAGAACTTGGCGCTGATCGCGACGAGCTCGCGGATCTGATGACGCGGTGGAGTCGCTGTCGAGGTGGATCCGGCGAGTCGGCGATCTTGGCCTTCGGGGCGGAGAGTGCACAGTGGTTGCACCCTCATCGGTCTTGTCGCCACCGGCTCGTGCCTGGCTGACTTGCCGCAGCTGCGATGTACTCGGCTGCCGTGGAGTGTCGCCGTTGGCGAAGCCGATGAGACTCTGAATGGTGGCCCTCCAGTCGTCGATCTTGTCTGCCGTTGGAGGGTAGTCCAGGAGCAGTTGGGCTCGCGCCAAAGCTTTTGCTGGAGTGGTGGGTAGCGGTGGCGAACGGTGTGAGGAGCGGGATATGCTCGGACTTCTAACTATCTTAGAAGGAGCAGTATCCCGTCCAGGCGACCGTGCCTCGCTCGTGCCAGCATGTTGGCGTGCATGCTAGTCTTGAGCATTCCGAGATCCACCCGCTCGATTTTGGTCCAGCAAACGTATGGTACCGTGAGTACCATGACGCTGCCGGTCCCGCACCTCCTGAGATGGGCGCGGTGCATGTACGGACGCCGAGGTCTTGGAGTGCGCCCGGTCGTTGTGGGAGCCGGCTACGCCGCCGATGGGCAGCGCAGCCTTGTCCTTGGACCTAGCAGCACCGTGAGCTCCCTCGTCGATGCCCGTTCTTCCGTCGGCGTCTACCCCACCAGCCATTTGCTCCGGCGGTGGCGGGTTCGGCGCGGACGGAGCAGCCGCCTCCGAAGCCTTCTTCTTCGGTGTCATGTCGATGAAGATGATGAAGATCTAGCTCGTGTGAACGCCGGATCAGGTTCACACAACCTCGACGCCCCCTACCTGGCGCGCCAAAGATGTCGGGGAAACTGATCCATGAACACCTATGGGGACCGGCGGACCGAGCCCCTTTCGGTTCGGCGGGGCGCAGAGATCGCACGAAGAGCAGATCGAGGCGAAGCACACGAGCAGTTTACCCAGGTTCGGGCCGCACGGATGCGTAAAACCCTACTCATGCTTTGTGGTTTGTACTGAGTTCTTGCTCGGGAGCGCTAAGTGCTACAGTACACACCAGCGCTAAGTGTTCTTCTGCTTCGAACCCCCCTCTACGTTGTGCATGGGCCTCTTTTTATATGCTCAAGGGGTCACCGACAGGTGGCAACGCAGATAAGGGTAAAAATGGAAAGGTGTTGTAGTTGGTACAACTACCTGTACAGTGTATCATACCTAACCCTGACGGCAGGGGACAAAGGCATTGAATGCCCGTCTGCGTCGCCCGAATAGTGCAAAGGGGACCGTCAGGGGCGCCACCGCTCGCCACGACGGCAATCTTGTCAGCGCCGCTTGCCACCGCGTACCGCTGGCTGCACAGCCTCCCGCCACGTACGCCTGGAAGGGTCCCAGAGCGACACGTTGGTGGATGTGCTGGAGCGCGGGTACAGAGTGGCAGCTTGCCGCGACAAGCGCCTTGCCGCGGTCGTTGTCTTGTCGCGTCCGGGAGCTTGTCGCTCACCGGGCCTTGCCGGGATGCATGGCGCGTCGCGGCAAGTTCCTTTAGATGCCTTGGTTGGCCTTCCCGACAAGCTCCTCTCGCCGGGGTCTTGTGCCTTGAGTGGCCTTCCCGGCAAGCTCCTCTTGCCGGGGCCTTGTCTCCTTGGCTTGAATACTTTGTTCTTGAATGGCTCCAAAGGAACCACGGAGGACCTTGGCGGTCACCCGGCAAGCCTTGCCGTGGAATGCTGCGACTGCCCGTGCACAAGTTCGGGATACTAGGGTACCCCTACTCTAGTACACCGACACCGACGCCACCAATATGACGTCGGTGTTAAAAATTAGTGCTGGCGTCGGCACCTACACCATCAATATTTTGGAAGGTAATGGCGTGTCGCGTGGTCAACGCCTGCAGTATTAGTCATCAGTTGTGACGTTCCATGTTTTCACAACACCAGTAATTTGATTTTCAGATTTGAAATAAAAGTTGTACATCAGTGTTTCCAGCCAAAATAACAGCGTAATCCAGTTTAAGAACGGTCAATAAATAAACTATAAATAGACCCAATGACAACATTAAAGTTCAACTATGCACTTATCGATATAGTTCAACAAAGTAGGCAAAGTAACACACATCTGAATGTACAAGTTCAAATAAATAAAGGTGATAATAACATGATATCTTCCATGCATGTCAGCTAGCTAACTACGACTTTTCGGCGGGCGGAGTCAGGGTCATAGTCTGGAGTAAGTGAACCATCATCGCTGCCACTAGGCTTGTAGTAGACCATGATCTCATCACGATCGTAGTCGAGGTAGAACATGGCTCTCTCCCCAGCTTCCATCTCATAAGCATTTGCAAGGCCTTTCCAACCAGGGCAACCGGAGTAGGTGCGGTTTGCACTACTAGAAAAAGGGCTATAGATGGGATTGACACTAATGGCGCACCAGACAAGCGGTGCGCCATTAGTATATACTAATGGCGCACCACCTTCTGATACGCCATTAGAGTTGAAACTACTAATGGCGCACCTGGCCCAGGGTGCGCCATTAGTATCAAAAAAAAATTTGAACTAGTGCGCCTGTCCAAACATACTAATGGCGCATCCAGACACAGTGCGCCATTACTAGTTGTAACTAGTAATGGCGCACCTGTCGGAAAGTGCGCCACTAATGTTGTTTTTTTAATTATATTTTTTATTCCTTTTTTTGCAAAACTACTAATGGCCATTGGTATGTGGAACAGTGCGCCATTAGTATGTTTTTTTTGCAAAACTACTAATGGTGCACCACCAGAAGGTGCGCCATTAGTAACCTGGATTACTAATGGCGCATTTAGAGTTGGTGCGCCATTAGTAAGTGGGCAGCAACAAGATATTTTGGACAGCCTCTCCTACCCACACTCACTTTCTCCCCACTTCATTCTCTCCACCTCCTCCTTGTCTCGGGTGCCTCCTCTTTTTCACCTCATTTCCACCATAGATTCATTCAAATTAAGTGGTTAAATTACCTTGTTTTGATAGGTAAGTAAGGGGGGAAGCTATATTTATGTTGTTCTCCCTACAACAATGTGCACATGCACTTTTTATGGCCTAGCTAGATCTATATATGTATGTTCGTGGTGTTGCATATGTTTGTGGTGTTGCATATGTGTTTGTGTTTGGAGGTGTACCGTTATTTGAAATGCGATAGTTGCCAATATTTTGCCGGAATGTTGATTCATTTCCGTTTCGGTGAGAATTTTGGCATTAAGCATTCTTTTGGTCCTATTTTTAGGGAAAGTCATGCCAAATTTTTTCTTGGTTCTAAAATATTGTTTTGCTCTACCTCGCAGGCGACCATGGTTCGCACGATGACCGAAGGCATCGTGAATAGGTTTTTGAGGTCCGCGAAGGCCGAGATGCTTCAAAAGAACGAGACGGAGATAAGATGTATGTGTCGAAGATGCAAGCTGAAGAGCCTTATTGCGGACCCGGATTCCGGGCAGGTGCGGGACCACCTGCTCTTGCGTGGTTTCATGGATGGCTATCGGTGGCAAGGTGATGAAGATGACTACGAAGTCGTCCACGAGGGCCGGGCAAGAAATGAGGAAGGGCAGCAAGACAACCACCGCGGCTCGGGCGGGCGAGAAGATGAAGAATCCCCAGGAGATGATCACGACGGTGATGCTGTACACAGTCATCATGTAGAAGAAGCAGGACATGATGATGAGGAAGATGTCGGAGCAGACGACGGGCATGATCATGAAGATGATGATGCCGGCGGAGCAGACGACGCTGGACCATCGATGGGCTGGGTGCAGGACCCTCGTATTCAAGAGCTGCTTCTCAAGCAGACGGATAACGCAAGAGTTGCCGCCCGAGAGAAAGCCAAGATGGATCAACTTGAGTTATACGCGGTTACTCCATTGTATGAAGGATGCAGGCCCGAGGATACCCACCTGAAAGTAACACTCATGGCTCTGGAGATGAAGGTAAAACACAAAATGACCGACGCATGCTTCGACGAGAACATGGCATTCTGGCACGAACGTCTTCCCAAGGGGAACAAGTGCCCGACCAGTTTGGAGGACGCGAAGAAAATTGCATGTCCTCTGGATTTACCGCACGTGAAATACCATGTGTGCGTGAACAATTGCATCATTTATCGAGACGAGCACGCGGAGTCTACCATATGTCCGGTGTGCGGCGTCACTCGATACAAGAAGAGGAAGAAAGCTCCTCGAAAAGTGGTGTGGTACTTTCCGATCACTCCTCGTCTGCAGCGGTATTTCGCGGACCCTAAGGTAGCAAAGCTCCTGCGTTGGCACGCGGATAGGGAGGAGAAGAAGCGAGAAGATGACGCAAATGATCCGGAGATAGATAAAAAAGACAAGATGCTGAGTCACCCTAAGGATGCGAGCCAGTGGCAAGCGTTGAACTTCGAAGACCTAGAATTCGGGAACGATCCAAGGAACATCGTGCTGGGCGCGAGCACCGATGGAGTCAATCCGTTTGGCAGCCAGAGAAGCACACATAGCACCTGGCCTGTGTTTGTGTGGATGTACAACCTTCCCCCCTGGTTGTGCATGAAGAGGAAGTACATTCACATGAGTATGCTAATTGAAGGACCGAAACAACCAGGGAACGACATCAATCTATATCTGGGGCTGCTGAAAGAGGAGCTTGACACGCTGTGGAAAACGCCAGCCAATACGTGGGACGCCGCAGAGAAAGAATATTTCCCTATGAGAGCCGCGCTGCTCACGACGGTGCACGACTATCTCGGTTACGGATATGTCACGGGGCAGGTGGTCCACGGATTTTCTGGATGCGTTAGGTGCATGGATGACACAACGTATCGCCAGCTAGATAGAGATCCCGGGTCTTCGAAAACGTGTTCATGGGACATCGAAGGTGGCTTCGCGACGATGACCTGTGGAGAAAACGCAAGGATCTGTTCGATGGTGAAACCGAACCCCGAGGACGCCCGCGTACGAGGAGCAGCGAGGAAATAGACGAGCTGTTGAAAAATTGGAAAGATTGCCCACTGCCAGGAAAGAAGCAAAAGGCGCCAGAGCCAGGAAAGAAGCGAAAGGCGCCAGAGCCGCTGCTGAAGGTATGGAAAACGAGGTCTGTTTTCTGGGACTTGTCGTACTGGAAGATCCACCGTGTGCCTCACAGCCTTGATGTAATGCATATCACGAAGAACGTGTGCGAGAGTCTGCTTGGTACCCTGCTCAACATGCCACAGAGGACCAAAGATGGGCCGAAAGCAAGGGCAGACTTGAAATCAATGGGCATCAGGCAGGAGCTTCACGCTATATATGATGATCATGATGATGATGATGATGATAAGGCGAAGCAGGACACGGAAAGTCGTCGCAAAGGCAAAAAGGCCAAGAAGACCGGAAATGACTACCCTCCCGCGTGCTTCACTCTAAGTCAGGAGGAGATCGAGCAGTTTTTCACCCGCCATGTAGGAGTAAAACTTCCTTACGGTTACGCGGGGAAGATAAGCAGATACCTAGACCCAGCGAAGCTGAAGTTCAGCAGGATGAAGTCTCACGACTGTCACGTGCTGATGACGCAGATACTTCCAGTTGCAATCCGTGGGATCATGGACGCGCATGTCCGTGAAACCCTATTTGGCCTATCCAACTTTTTCGACGTCATCTCTCGGAAGTCTGTTGGCGTGAGGCAACTCAGAAGGCTACAGAAAGAGATTGTGGTGATACTATGCGAGCTTGAGATGTACTTCCCGCCCGCATTCTTCGACGTTATGGTGCATCTGCTGGTCCATATCGTGGACGATATCATCCAACTCGGGCCGACGTTCCTGCACAGCATGATGCCGTTCGAAAGGATGAATGGTGTCATCAAAGGATACGTTCGCAACATGTCACGTCTAGAGGGAAGCATAGCCAGGGGCTTTCTGACCGAAGAGTGCATCTCCTACTGCACGAATTATCTAGGCATCGAGAACCCCGTTGGTCTGCCCGTCAACAGGCACCTCGGCAGGCTCGCTGGATGGGGTCACCGTGAGGGTCGCCGCGAAATGCATGTCGACTTCGAGGGTCGACTCGCCGACTTTGAAAGAGCAAACCTAGTCGCGCTACAACACATAGACGTGGTCGATCCTTGGGTGGTAGAGCACAAAACCTTTATTGATAAGACGTACAATGACCGAGGCCAACAGAGGACGGACGGAGATATAATCAAAGAGCACAACTCATGTTTCACGCGTTGGTTCAAGCAGAAGCTTCTGTCGTACCCTTTACATGAGGATTCTTCCGCGGAAGAACAACTCATATTCGCCTTGTCACAGGGCGCCGAGCACAACCTGATGACCTATGAGGCGTACGATATCAACAGCTACACATTCTACACCGAGGCCAAGGACATGAAGAGCGATGGTTATCAGAACTCCGGGGTAACGATGGAATCCTACACCGGTAATGACAAGGGCAGATACTACGAAAGGATCGAGGAGATCTGGGAGCTGAGCTACGCTGGAGAGAAGGTCCCGATGTTCCGTGTCAGATGGGCAAAGAGCGTCCTAAAAGAAGACCGGTATTTCACCACCATGGTTATACCCGAAGCCAAATCCAAGACCGCGGGCGCAAACGTCACCTCGAAAAATGAGCCATGGGTACTGGCTTCCCAAGTTGACCAATGCTTCTTCATTACCGACCCGTGAAAGCCCAGTCGTGTTGTCGTGAGGAGAGGCAAAAGGAAGATCATCGGAATGGATGGAGTAGCCAATGAGCAAGACTTCGACAAGTACGGCGACCCGAGGATCGAACATGACGACGATGATGAAGTAGCAGCATACACCACAAGAAGAAGCAGGACCACCCTACCTAAAGGACGTCCGTTCCATAGAAGAACTCCATTTGCGAAAAAGAAGGGCAAGAAGAATGTGAACAGATAGCTAGCTAAGATCGATTGTATTTAAATCGTAGCCTTCATTTCTCGATTGTATTTCATGGGCACTTTTTGAACTATCATGAATAATTTTTAAATTTCATGGACACTCGATCTCGATCCCCCTCCATCTCGATCGCTATCCCACCTCGCCAGATCCGGTCCCCCTCGCCGCCGAGCACCCATCGGTCCACCGGCCGCCGCCGCCGACCCCCCGCAACCTCGATCCCCTACTCAACCGCCGCCGCCGACCCCCTAGACCCCTCCCCTACTCAACCGCCGCCGACGACCCCCCGCACCACCCGCACCCTCCCTCGCTCCACCGGCATTACTGTTTGATGATATTTTTAAAAAAATTATTACTGTCTTATAAAAAATATTACTGTTATGATTTAAACAAGTTTGAACATATTTAAACACAAATAAGTATCAAACAACATTTTAAATGCATAAAAAAATTGTGGAGCCTGGGAATCGAACCGAGGACCTCCTGCTGTGAGAACTGGGTGCTGACCAGTCGAGCTAGTAGAGGGGACTTGATGTGGACCAGGTCAGGTGGAAGATAACCTGTTGGCTCGAGCAGAAATCAAAAAAAAATACTAATGGCGCACCAGGGTGAGGTGCGCCATTAGTATGGATATACTTATGGCGCACCAGGGGGCGGTGCGCCATTAGTATTGTGCCCCCATCCATATTGATGCCCCATCCCACTACACCTCCCTCTCTCTCCCTCGCCCTCGATCCCCTTCCCCTCTCCTCTCCCAACGCCACCCTCCTCGCGCAACTCCGGCGCCGACGCCGCCCTCCCCGCGTAACTCCGGCGCCGACGCCGCCCTCCCCGCGCAACCCCGACGCCGCCCTCCCCGTGCAACTCCGAGGCCAGGCGCCCCTCCGTCCCGCTTCGACGCTGCCTCCCCGTCCCCGACGCGCGCCGCCTTCCCGTGGAGCCCCGGCGCCGCGCCCCCGAGCCCTAGCGCTCGCCGCCGCCCGTCTTCAACGGTCCCACGGTCTTCTGCTCCTCCGCTCCTCCGCTCCCACGGTCGCCGTCGACGAAGGATCCGTCCTCCTCAAGGTTTGGCCTTCTCCCCATCCCCTTACACTCCCATCTGCTCTCTCTCATTAGCACAAGCCCAACCTTTTGGAACAAATTTCTGCTCTTGCTAGTACGCGAATAAGTCCATGGTGTAGATGAACAAGTCCACTTATTTTGTGGTCAATTTATTTAGTTAGTTACCAGAGAGAGGGAGGGAGGAGCACATGGATGGATTTGTATGTACGTGTCCAACCATCTTCATCATGTTTGTTAGTACAAGTCCCTTCAACCCATACAAATTTTGCAGCCCATACAAATTTTGCAGCTATGACTTCCTCTGGTAGTATTTTATTGCTTATTTAAACCATGTATTGCTAGTACAAATCATGTGAGGACACAGGAGACACTCAGCTTTCGATACATCGCCTTGGATGCAACTTAAGCCATCTAGGTCATATAGTTAACTAGCTACCTAAAGTACGAAAGGCAGAGTTTTGAGTAGTACCATTAGAAAAACAGGACAATGTTGTTAGGTACTAATCGAAAGAAAGAAGTTAAAGCACTACTAGTACAGATTAAGCCGTGACGCAGGGCACACTCTGATGCCTTCGATATATGGCCTCAGATGCAACTCAAACCAAATACCTTTCTAAAGTACCAACTGCAGCGATGTGGAACTAAAATGGCATGTTGATATACCAGCGGTAACACGGTGGCTGGCCGCAGATTGGCAAACACGCCGAGCCTGGCACGGATGTTGAGCAGCCCGGTCTCGAGCTTGAGATGCTTCTCATTGTTATCCCACTTATACCTGCAAGAACAAATCATCAAACCCAATTACTGAAAGAAAATGCAGGTGCACATCACTAAGTCTGACCAGAGCAAAATGTAACCCAGAGGTTGCAGCTATTAACAGAAAATTTCCACTCACCCTCCGATCGCGCCAAGTAATAGGCGTGAATATGCAAACATAAAGATATCTGCTTAAAAATTTGCTGCCATCCATTTGTGAGTTGAGAACAAGGTTTAACTTGCTTGGGTTTAAAGTTGAATACGGAGATGGTAACGTCCTAACAGTTGAACTGCCTAATCCATGCATTTCAGAAAAACCTTCATGAAGTTTTCCCATTATAATTATTGTGTCGATGCTGTGTGCATTATTCTATTTTGACCTTCATTTAGAAGCATGGAAGATTTAGAAGGCATATGTATGATGACTGCTTTACCAATGTACTGAAAGGTTGGAGTCCAGCATCTTTGAAGAGCAGAGTTTTGCTATTTGCATGATCTTACTTATGTAAACGTGGAGATAGATAACCTTGGACACAAGCTTGGAGTTTCCTCCACTTAAATATGCATGCATAATTTGTGAGTTCTAGGACCTTACTCTTTATCTGAATTTTAATTGGTGATGTCAGTAGTTGAAGCCAAGCTTCAGCTTACTCAAATGGTAGGGAGGTCATAGTGTTCCTTTACAAGCATAGTATAGCATAGTATGGATTCTAATGTTCAACTCTGACTAAACAGGTTCTGCAAACGGTCTTTTACTGCACTTGACTGAAGAAGTAGGTGTCTGCTATATCCTGCACTTGAGGTGAGTTATGTTCTCAGGTTTACATTGCAATGGGCACTCTTCTTGTAAACACAAATTCAGATTTATATACTATATGCTAGCATGACTATTTTTATTAGGCAGGACAGTGCAGTAGTTGATGTATCTTGGGTTGATTATAAAGTTGCTTGGGTTTAATATTACCCAGCATGATGATGTATCAATGTAGCATTAGCATATGATCCAAGTGCTAGTACTGCTAGTAAATAGCTAATACAGTTAATGAAGAAGAAAAAAAACTGCTAGTACAGTTAATGAAGAAGAAAAAAAATTGCTAGTACTGCTAGTAAATAGCATCAGACTGAATGTCTTTTATATATAGCCAATACAGTCTGATGGCCAATACAGTTATTGAAGAAGAAAAAAACTGCTAGTACTGCTAGTAAATAGCATCAGACAGAATGTCTTTTATATATGGTACTGCTAGTAAATAGCTTCTTCTATATACTAATTTGCATCAAAGTGTAGAACAAAGCATCAGACTGAATAACTTACAGTGGGTAATTAACCTAACTATTCATTTTTCCTTAGGTTTGTTGGGGAACGTTGCATGGGAAACAAAAATTTTTCCTACGTTCACCAAGATCAATCTAGGAGATGCTACTACGAGAGGAGAATTGGATCCACGTACCCTTGTAGATCGCTAAGCGGAAGCGTTAAGAACGCGGTTGATGGAGTCGTACTCGCCGCGATTCAGATCGCCGAAGATCCTAGCACCGAAGCAACGGTGCCTCCGCGTTCTTCACACGTACGGCTCGGGGACGTCTCCTCCTTCTTGATCCAGCAAGGGGTGGAGGAGAGGTTGATGGAGAGACCGGCAGCACGACGGCGTGGTGGTGATGGTGGAGGAGGATTCCAGCAGGGCTTCGCCTAAGCACCGCGGGAAGACGAATATGTTGTGGGAGAGGAAGGGCAGCACCGAGGCACAAACGTGTGTTGGCTGCCCTCCCTCTGCCCCTCTATATATAGGGGGAATAGATGGGAGGGGGCGCCCTAGGGTTTCCCCTAGGGGGGCCGGCGGCCAGGGCAGTGGGGGGGGGGGGCGGCGGCCAAGGGCTGCGCAGGCCCTAGGGTTTCCCCCCCCCCTAGGTGCCTTGCCCCCCAAGCCAGGGGGTGCGGCTGCCCTAGGAGGGGCCAGCCCCCCATGCGCCATAGGAGAGGGCCCAGGGGGGGCGCACAGCCCTATGAGGGCTGTGGTGTCCCCCCTTTGTGGCCCATTAGGCCCAGAACCACTTCCGGGACCCCCGAAACCCTTTTCGGTAATCCGCCGATTTCCCGATGCTCCCCGGAACACTTCCGGACTCCGAAACCTTTCATCCTATATATCAATCTTCGTCCCCGGACCATTCCAGAGACCCTCGTCACGTCCGGGATCTCATCCGGGACTCCGAACAACCTTCGGTAACCATGCACTGTTCTCACTAACAACCCTAGCGTCACCGAACCTTAAGTGTGTAGACCCTGCGGGTTCGGAAACCATGTAGACATGACCGAGACAATCCCAGGTCAATAACCAATAGCGGGATCTGGATACCCATATTGGTTCCCACATGTTTCTCGATGATCTCATCGGATGAACCGCGATGTCAAGGATTCAGGCAATCCTGTATACAGTTCCCTTTGTCTCGTCGGTATGTTACTTGCCCGAGATTCGATCGTCGGTATCTCTATACCTAGTTCAATCTCGTTACCGGCAAATCTCTTTACTCGTTACCGTAATACATAATCCCGTGACCAACTACTTAGTCACTTTGAGCTCATTGAGATGACGTATTACCGAGTGGGCCCGGAGATACCTCTCCGTCACACGGAGTGACAAATCCCAGTCTCGATCCATGTCAACTCAACAGACACCCTCGGAGATACCTGTAGAGTACCTTTATAGTCACCCAGTTACGTTGTGACGTTTGGCACACACAAAGCACTCCTACGGTGTCAGTGAGTTACATGACCTCATGGTCATAGGAACTTATACTTGACATGCAGAAAACTATAGCGATAACTGACACGATCAAAAGCTATGTTTAACGTTTGGGTCTCGTCCATCACATCATTCTCCTAATCATGTGATCCCGTTATCAAATGACAACTCATGTCTATGACCTGGAAACCGCGGTCATCTTTGATCAACGAGCTAGTCCTGTAGAGGCTCACTAGGGACACAAAGTCTGTCTATTCATCCACACATGTATTTGAGTTTCCAATCAATACAGTTATAGCATGGATAATAAACGATTATCATGAACAAGGAAATATAATAATAACTCTTTTATTATTGCCTCTAGGGCATATTTACAACAAGGTTAATATAAAAATGTTCAGTGTATATATATTTGAAAATGATTGCTGCTAGATGTTAATTTGTTGGTACTAGCTAGAATTTGGCACTGAAAAGCAAAAGCAAAAGCTAATTAACTGCTGGGTAATAGCACTGGTACTAGGTAGCTAAAATATGTGTTCTGAAACACTGAGAGCAAAAACACTTACTACATACATATGCTCAAGAAACACTTACTACCCAGAAAAGGTTTTGACTTGAAATGTTAATAGCACAGAGAGCACCACAAGTTAAACACCTCAATCTGTTAGTATTTGTCTGCATTTCCTCACATTCTTCTTGTATCTGATCCAGTATTGCTTGTAGTGGTTTGTCCAAAATGTTGAATGATACTGCTTGGAGATGCATATATTGTTTCACCTCTTCACATGCCAATGTATTTTCCATGTTGTGATGGAGGCCGTTTTTGCCTTGTCCACCCGAGAGGCCCTTGAGTTTGCTGGAATGTCGATTAACTTCCGTTCCGGCAAATTCGGGTACTCCATATGTCCTATTTTCAGCAAAGGTCATGCTGAAATTTTCCGTGAATTTTAGCATGACTTTGCTAAAAATAGGACATATGGGGTACTTGTGACTAATGCATGGGCCGGGGTATCTTAGTAGTTCATTAAGTAGGATCAAGTGCCCCTTTATTCTAGCTGCATTAAACCATAGGCGGCAATAGAGCCAAGTGATTAGGCCCAACTTTGAATTCTCCTTCCCAGCTTAGCTTTTAGGATGCCTCGGTGTCGACAAACCATTAATTATAAAACCTTGGCTTTTAGGGTGCCTCGGTGTCGATAAAAACCGAAATGATGAAAGCTTAGGCTTTAGGGTGCCTCGGCATCGAAAAACCCTCAATGATAAAAGCTTAGGTTTTAGGATGCCTCGGTGTCGACAAACCCTAAATGATGAGACCATGATCTTGTTCCTTGACAATAACTAACTTTTTGACCAAACTTTGTTCCTATTTAGAGAGAAACATGGCCAACAACGATGAGGCCGGGGGTTCGGGCGGCAAGGTATTCTGGGAGCTATCCCTGGAGATGGAGGAACAACCTCACTTGTATGAGGATGCCGCCTTCCCCACCGATCTTGAGACCACTGATGGTACCGCCGAGGATGACCCCACTGATGCCACAACTAATGGTGCCGCCGAGGATGCCACCACTGATGATGGCGGCGCACGCACAGATGGCAGCCAACCGAAGAGGCAACGGAAGGACCGGCGCCCGACCGTGCTCCGCACCCTCAAGGAGGAAGTTACTGAAGTGGACTCCGACGGGAATCCAACGGCGCCCGAACGAATAGTCAAGGGGTACTCGCTTCAGCTCGGGTGCATTCTCCGGAGCACCGTCTATATCAACACTGAGAACCTGAGGCATCCTGACCAAGGGAATTTGCGCAACCTGTTGGGGAACGTAGTATTTTAAAATTTTCGTACGATCACGCAAGATCTATCTACCAGATGCATAGCAACGAGAGGGAAGAGTGTGTCTACGTACCCTCGTAGACCGGGAGCGGAAGCGTCAAGTGACGCGGTTGATGTTGTCGAACTTCTTCGCGATTCAACCGATCAAGCACCGAACGTACGGCACCTCCGCGTTCAGCACACGTTCAGCTTGATGACGTCCCACAAGCTCTTGATCCAGTTGAGCTTCACGGGAGAGTTTCGTCAGCACGACGGCGTGGTGACGGATATGATGTGTTCATCGGCGCAGGGCTTCGCCTAAGCTCCGCGACGGTATGACCGAGGTGTGATTCTGTGGAGGGGGGCACCGCACACGGCTAAAACAATTCAACTTGTGTGTCTTTGGGTGCCCCCCTACCCCCGTATATAAAGGAGCAAGGGAGGGAGGCCGGCCGGCCCTTCCTGGTGCGGCTAGGGAAGGAGTCCTACTAGGAATAGGATTGCAATCCTATTCCTAGTAGGATTCACCAAAAGGAAGAAGGGGGAAAGGAATAGGAGAGGTGGCGCCCCCCCCCCCCCAATCCTAGTCCAACTAGGAACCCTAGGTGGGGGCGCCGGCCAGCCCTATGGGCTGCCTCTCTCTTTCCCTTTAGGCCCACTATGGACCATCCCCTCTCGTAGGGGGTTCCGGTAACCCCCTCCGGCATTCCCGATAAATCCGAAACTTTTCCGGTATACTTCTGGTGTCCGAATATAGCCGTCCAATATATCAATCTTTATGTCTCGGACATTCCGAGACTCCTCGTCATGTCCGTGATCTCATCCGGGACTCCGAACTACCTTCGGTACATCAATACTCATAAACTCATAATACCGATCGTCATCAAACGTTAAGCGTGCGGACCCTACGGGTTCGAGAACTATGTAGACATGACCGAGACTCATCTCCGGTCAATAAACAATAGCGGAACCTGGATGTTCATATTGGCTCCTACATATTCTACGAAGATCTTTTATCGGTCAGAACCGCATAACAACATACGGTGTTCCTTTTGTCAAACGGTATGTTACTTGCCCGAGATTCGATCGTCGGTATCTCTATACCTAGTTCAATCTCGTTACCGGCAAGTCTCTTTACTCGTTCCGTAACACATCATCTCGTGACTAACTCATTAGTCTTTTGCTTGCAAGGCTTATTGTGATGTGTGTTACCGAGAGGGCCCAGAGATACCTCTCCGACACTCGGAGTGACAAATCCTAATCTTGATCTATGCCAACACCACGAATACTTTCGGAGACACCTGTAGAGCATCTTTATGATCACCCAGTTACGTTGTGACGTTTGATAGCACACAAGGTGTTCCTACGGTATTCGGGAGTTGCATAATCTCATAGTCATAGGAACATGTATAAGTCATGAAGAAAGCAATAGCAGTAAAACTAAACGATCATAGTGCTATGCTAACGGATGGGTCTTGTCCATCACATGATTCTCCTAATGATGTGATCCCGTTGATCAAATGACAACTCATGTCTATGGTTAGGAAACATAACCATCTTTGATCAATGAGCTAGTCTAGTAGAGGCATACTAGGGACATACTGTTTTGTCTATGTATCCACACATGTACTAAGTTTCCGGTTAATACAATTCTAGCATGAATAAAAGACATTTATCATGATATAAGGAAATACAAATAACATCTTTATTATTGCCTCTAGGGCATATTTCCTTCAGTCTCCCACTTGAACTAGAGTCAATAATCTAGATTACAAAGTGATGATCCTCACACCCATGGAGTCCTGGTGCTGATCATGTTTTGCCCGTGGAAGAGGCTTAGTCAACGGGTCTGCAACATTCAGATCCGTATGTATTTTGCAAATCTCTATGTCTCCCTCCTTGACTAGATCGCGGATGGAATTGAAGCGTCTTTTGATGTGCTTTGTTCTCTTGTGAAACCTGGATTCCTTCGCCAAGGCTATGGCTCCAGTGTTGTCACAAAAGATTTTCATTGGACCCGATGCACTAGGTATTACACCTAGATCGGATATGAACTCCTTCATCCAGACTCCTTCATTTGCTTCTTCCGAAGCAGCTATGTATTCCGCTTCACACGTAGATCCCGCCACGACGCTCTGCTTGGAACTGCACCAACTGACAGCTCCACCGTTCAACAAAAAACACATATCCGGTTTGTGACTTTGAGTCATCCGGATCAGTGTCAAAGCTAGAATCGACGTAACCGTTTACGACGAGCTCTTTGTCACCTCCATATACGAGAAACATATCCTTTGTTCTTTTCAGATACTTTAGGATGTTTTTGACCGCTGTCCAGTGATCCACTCCTGGATTACTTTGGTACCTCCCTGCTAGACTTATAGCAAGGCACACATCAGGTCTGGTACACAGCATTGCATACATGATAGATCCTATGGCTGAGGCATAGGGAATGACTTTCATTTTCTCTCTATCTTCTGCAGTGGTCGGGCATTGAGTCTTCCTCAACTTCATACCTTGTAAAACAGGCAAGAACCCTTTCTTTAACTGATCCATTTTGAACTTCTTCAAAATCTTATCAAGGTATGTGCTTTGTGAAAGTCCAATTAAGTGTCTTGATCTATCTCTATAGATCTTGATACCTAATATATAAGCAGCTTCACCGAGGTCTTTCATTGAAAAACTTTTATTCAAGTATCCTTTTATGCTATCCAGAAATTCTATATCATTTCCAATCAACAATATGTCATCTACATATAATATTAGAAATGCTACAGAGCTCCCACTCACTTTCTTGTAAATACAGGCTTCTCCAAAAGTCTGTATAAAACCATATGCTTTGATCACCTCATCAAAGCGTATATTCCAACTCCGAGATGCTTGCACCAGTCCATAGATGGATCGCTGGAGCTTGCATACTTTGTTAGCACCTTTTGGATCGACAAAACCTTCTGGTTGCATCATATACAACTCTTCTTTGAGATATCCATTTAGGAATGCAGTTTTGACATCCATTTGCCAGATTTCATAATCATAAAATGTGGCAATTGCTAACATGATTCGGACAGACTTAAGCATCGCTACAGGTGAGAAAGTCTCATCGTAGTCAACTCCTTGAACTTGTCGAAAACCTTTCGCAACAAGTCGAGCTTTGTAAACAGTAATATTACCGTCTGCGTCGGTCTTCCTCTTGAAGATCCATTTATTTTCGTTGGCTTGCCGATCATCGGGCAAGTCAACCAAAGTCCATACTTTGTTCTCATTCATGGATCCCATCTCAGATTTCATGGCTTCAAGCCATTTTGCGGAATCTGGGCTCATCATCGCTTCCTCATAGTTCGTAGGTTCATCATGGTCTAGTAACATGATTTCCAGAACTGGGTTGCCGTACCACTCTGGTGCGGAACGTACTCTGGTTGATCTACGACGTTCAGCAGAAACTTGATTTGAAGTTTCATGATCATTATCATTAACTTCCTCACTAATTGGTGTAGGAATCACTGGAACAATTTCCTGTGATGTACTACTTTCCAATCCGGGAGAAGGTACAATTACCTCATCAAGTTCTACTTTCCTCCCACTCACTTCTTTCGAGAGAAACTCTTTTTCTAGAAAGGATCCGTTCTTAGCAACGAATATTTTTGCCTTCCGATCTGTGATAGAAGGTGTACCCAACAGTCTCTTTTGGGTATCCTATGAAGACACATTTTTCCGACTTGGGTTCGAGCTTATCAGGTTGAAGTGTTTTCACATAAGCATCGCAGCCCCAAACTTTAAGAAACGACAACTTTGGTTTCTTGCCAAACCATAGTTCATAAGGTGTCGTATCAACGGATTTAGATGGTGCCCTATTTAACGTGAATGCAGCTGTCTCTAAAGCATAACCCCAAAACGATAGTGGTAAATCGGTAAGAGACATCATTGATCGCACCATATCTAATAAAGTACGATTACGACGTTCGGACACACCATTACGCTGTGGTGTTCCAGGTGGCGTGAGTTGTGAAACTATTCCACATTGTTTCAAATGAAGACCAAACTCGTAAATCAAATATTCTCCTCCACGATCTGATCGTAGAAACTTTATTTTCTTGTTACGATGATTCTCTACTTCACTCTGAAATTCTTTGAACTTTTCAAATGTTTCAGACTTGTGCTTCATTAAGTAGATATACCCATATCTGCTCAAATCATCAGTGAAGGTCAGAAAATAACGATACCTGCCGTGAGCATCAACACTCATTGGTCCACATACATCAGTATGTATGATTTCCAACAAATCTGTTGCTCGCTCCATAGTTTCGGAGAACGGAGTTTTAGTCATCTTGCCCATGAGGCATGGTTCGCAAGCACCAAGTGATTCATAATCAAGTGATTCCAAAAGTCCATCTTTATGGAGTTTCTTCATGCGTTTTACACCAATATGACCTAAACGGCAGTGCCACAAATAAGTTGCACTATCATTATTAACCTTGCATCTTTTGGTTTCAATATTATGAATATGTGTATCACTACAATCGAGATCCAATAAGAATAGACCACTCTTTAAGGGTGCATGACCATAAAAGATTTTATTCATTAAAATAGAACAACCATTATTCTCTGATTTAAATGAATAACCGTCTCGCAATAAACAAGATCCAGATATAATGTTCATGCTCAACGCTGGCACCAAATAACAATTATTTAGGTCTAAAACTAATCCCGAAGGTAGATGTAGAGGTAGCGTGCCGACGGCGATCACATCGACTTTGGAACCATTCCCCACGCGCATTGTCACCTCATCCTTAGCTAATCTTCGTTTAATCCGTAGTCCCTGTTTCGAGTTACAAATATTAGCAACCGAACCGGTATCAAATACCTAGGTACAACTACGAGCATTAGTAAGGTACACACCAATAACATGTATATCACATATACCTTTGTTCATCTTGCCATCTTTCTTATCCGCCAAATACTTGGGGCAGTTCCGCTTCCAGTGTCCAGTCCCCTTGCAGTAGAAGCACTCAGTTTCAGGCTTGGCTCCAGATTTGGGTTTCTTCGTGGAAGTAGCAACTGACTTGCTATTCTTTTTGAAGTTCCCTTTCTTTCCCTTGCCCTTTTTCTTGAAACTAGTGGTCTTGCTAACCATCAACACTTGATGCTCCTTTTTGATTTCTACCTCCGCAGCTTTGAGCATAGCGAAGAGCTCGGGAATTGTCTTTTGCATCCCTTGCATGTTATAGTTCATCACGAAGCCTTTATAGCTTGGTGGCAGTGATTGAAGAACTCTATCAATAACACTATCCTCGTCAACTTTGCAACCAAGTTGAGTCATATGATTGTAGTACCCAGACATTCTGAGCAAGTGTTCACTGATAGAACTATTCTCCTCCATTTTGCAGCTGTAGAACTTATTGGAAATCTCATATTTCTCAATTCGGGCATTTGCTTGAAATATTAACTTCAACTCCTGGAACATCTCATATGGTCCATGACGTTCAAAACGTCGTTGAAGTCCCGGTTCTAAGCCGTAAAGCATGGCACACTGAACTATCGTGTAGTCGTCAGACCGCGACTGCCAGACGTTCAAAGCGTCTACATTAGCGGAAGGGGGCTTGTCACCTAGCGGTGCTTCAAGGACATAATTCTTCTGTGCAGCAATGAGGATAATCCTCAGGTTACGGACCCAGTCCGTGTAATTGCTACCATCATCTTTCAACTTAGCTTTCTCTAGGAATGCATTAAAATTCAAAGGAACGGTAGCACGGGCCATTGATCTACAACGACATAGATATGCAAAACTATCAGGACTAAGTTCATGATAAATTAAAGTTCAATTTAATCATATTAATTTAAAGAACTCCCACTTAGATAGACATCCCTCTGGTCATCTAAATGATCACGTGATCCAAATCAACTAAACCATGTCCGATCATCACGTGAGATGGAGTAGTTTCAATGGTGAACATCTTATGTTGATCATATCTACTATATGATTCACGCTCGACCTTTCGGTCTCCAGTGTTCCGAGGCCATATCTGTATATGCTAGGCTTGTCAAGTTTAACCCGAGTATTCTGCGTGTGCAAAACTGGCTTACACCCGTTGTATTTGAACGTAGAGCTTATCACACCCGATCATCACGTGGTGTCTCGGCACGACGAACTTTCGCAACGGTGCATACTCAGGGAGAACACTTATACCTTGAAATTTAGTAAGGGATCATCTTATAATGCTACCGTCGATCTAAGCAAAATAAGAAGCATAATAAGATAAACATCACATGCAATCAAAATATGTGACATGATATGGCCATCATCATCTTGTGCTTTTGATCTCCATCTCCAAAGCACCGTCATGATCACCTTCGTCACCGGCGCGACACCTTGATCTTCATCGTAGCATCGTTGTCGTCTCGCCAACTATTGCTTCTACGACTATCGCTACCGTTTAGTGATAAAGTAAAGCAATTACATGGCGATTGCATTTCATACAATAAAGCGACAACCATATGGCTCCTGCCAGTTGCCGATAACTTTACAAAACATGATCATCTCATACAAAACCGTATAACTCATCATGTCTTGACCATATCACATCACAACATGCCCTGCAAAAACAAGTTAGACGTCCTCTACTTTGTTTGTTGCAAGTTTTACGTGGCTGCTACGGGCTTTAGCAAGAACCGTTCTTACCTACGCATACAAAACCACAACGATGTTTCGTCAAGTATGTGATGTTTTAACCTTCACAAGGACCGGGCGTAGCCACACTTGATTCAGCTAAAGTGAGAGAAACAGACACCCGCCAGTCACCTTAAAGCAACGAGTGCTCGTAACGGTGAAACCAGTCTCGCGTAAGCGTACGCGTAATGTCAGTCCGGGCCGCTTCATCTCACAATACCGCCGAAGCAAAGTATGACATGCTGGTAAGCAGTATGACTAGTATCGCCCACAACTCATTGTGTTCTACTCGTGCATATCATCTACGCATAGAACTGGCTCATGATGCCACTATTGGGGAACGTAGTATTTTAAAATTTTCCTACGATCACGCAAGATCTATCTACCAAATGCATAGCAACGAGAGGGAAGAGTGTGTCTACATACCCTCGTAGACCGGGAGCGGAAGCGTCAAGTGACGCGGTTGATGTTGTCGAACTTCTTCGCGATTCAACCGATCAAGCACCGAACGTACGGCACATCCGCGTTCAGCACACGTTCAGCTTGATGACGTCCCACGAGCTCTTGATCTAGTTGAGCTTCACGGGAGAGTTTCGTCAGCACAACGGCGTGGTGACGGATATGATGTGTTCACCGGCGCAGGGCTTCGCCTAAGCTCCGCGACGGTATGACCGAGGTGTGATTCTGTGGAGGGGGGCACCGCACACGGCTAAAACAATTCAACTTGTGTGTCTTTGGGTGCCCCCCTGCCCCCGTATATAAAGGAGCAAGGGAGGGAGGCCGGCCGGCCCTTCCTGGTGCGGCTAGGGAAGGAGTCCTACTAGGAATAGGATTGCAATCCTATTCCTAGTAGGATTCACCAAAAGGAAGAAGGGGGAAAGGAATAGGAGAGGTGGCGCACCCCCCAATCCTAGTCCAACTAGGAACCCTAGGTGGGGGCGCCGGCCAGCCCTATGGGCTGCCTCTCTCTTTCCCTTTAGGCCCACTATGGACCATCCCCTCTCGTAGGGGGTTCCGGTAACCCCCTCCGGCATTCCCGATAAATCCGAAACTTTTCCGGTATACTTCCGGTGTACTAATATAGCCGTCCAATATATCAATCTTTATGTCTCGGACATTCCGAGACTCCTCGTCATGTCCGTGATCTCATCCGGGACTCCGAACTACCTTCGGTACATCAATATTCATAAACTCATAATACCGATCGTCATCAAACGTTAAGCGTGCGGACCCTACGGGTTCGAGAACTATGTAGACATGACCGAGACTCATCTCCGGTCAATAACCAATAGCGGAACCTGGATGTTCATATTGGCTCCTACATATTCTACGAAGATCTTTTATCGGTCAGAACCGCATAACAACATACGTTGTTCCTTTTGTCAAACGGTATGTTACTTGCCCGAGATTCGATCGTCGGTATCTCTATACCTAGTTCAATCTCATTACCGGCAAGTCTCTTTACTCGTTCCGTAGCAAATCATCTCGTGACTAACTCATTAGTCTTTTGCTTGCAAGGCTTATTGTGATGTGTGTTACCGAGAGGGCCCAGACATACCTCTCCGACACTCGGAGTGACAAATCCTAATCTTGATCTATGCCAACACCACGAATACTTTCGGAGACACCTGTAGAGCATCTTTATGATCACCCAGTTACGTTGTGACGTTTGATAGCACACAAGGTGTTCCTACGGTATTCGGGAGTTGCATAATCTCATAGTCATAGGAACATGTATAAGTCATGAAGAAAGCAATAGCAGTAAAACTAAACGATCATAGTGCTATGCTAACGGATGGGTCTTGTCCATCACATCATTCTCCTAATGATGTGATCCCGTTGATCAAATGACAACTCATGTCTATGGTTAGGAAACATAACCATCTTTGATCAATGAGCTAGTCTAGTAGAGGCATACTAGGGACATACTGTTTTGTCTATGTATCCACACATGTACTAAGTTTCCGGTTAATACAATTCTAGCATGAATAAAAGACATTTATCATGATATAAGGAAATACAAATAACATCTTTATTATTGCCTCTAGGGCATATTTCCTTCACAACCTCCTCTTCACGAAGCTGCACGAATGATACAAGTTCCCCGCTGAATTTGAAACCACAAGCCTCAAATGGAATAAAGTGAACAATGTTGCCCTCACGAAGATGAGCAAGGCCCTGTCTACTTGGAAAAGCAATGTGAAGAGAATGATTGAGAAAGGTGAGAGTTATGAGAAGATCAAGGAGAAAAATCCTTCGATCACTGAAGATGACTACAACGACTTCAAGATCAATTGCTCGAGCACCGCAAACTCCGAATCAAGTCAGTGGGAGAAAGAAATGCGGGAGCTGAACTTAGGGGAACACACACTCGGTCCCGGCGGTTACAGAGTGGCGAAGCCTATATGGGACAAGGAGGAGGCGGACCGTGCCGAGCAAGGCCTACCGCCCCTCTTTGATAAATACGGTGACAAGCAGACCAGGAACTTTGTCAGGGTCCATTTCAAGAAGGACCTGAAAACAAAGGAGCTTACCACGGATCCGAAGACCAGGGCGCTTGAGCTTGTTCTGGTAAGGAATACACCCCCGCATAATTAGCTCCACATGGTTGCATTCTAATTAATGAAGCCAAATTTCTAAATGGTTCACATTCCTTCCGCATGCGACTGAAAGCAGTAGCGCGGGGTCGACTAAGAGCAACCCTTGGGACACCACTCTAAATAGGGCGTTGAATGTAATGAAGAACAAGGATAAGCTCAGTAAGCCGACGTCAGCTGGTCGTGTGGCCGGCAAAGGCTTGTCGACAAAATGGTCGTCATACTATAACACTGGTGGGCGAAAGGAGAAAAAGACCAGCTCGGAAAGCCAGGCGCGCTAGGTTCAAGAACTCAAGGCACAGGTGGCGCGGATTCCGGAGATTGTCCAAGAGCAAGTGCAACAACAACTCAGAGCGACGATCACCGCCATTGTGCCTACCTTGATCGAGGGGTTGAGTGCATGGATTGTGGGCGGCCAACAGGGGCCGCCCCTGATTCCTAGCTTCACGGCCAGCAACTCGCAGAACGCCATGGCGGGGCCATTGGTGTCTCCGGCGGAGGCGACATTGGTGTCTCCGACGCCGGCACGGGAGCTTAATGCACCCGGGTGTACGCCGGCCGGCACCTCTGCAGCAAGCGGCCCCTCCGTCAACTGCACGCCCACCGTTGGCGGTGCCTCGATATTAGCCGAGCTCGACGCCATCATCACGGTAACTAATTAAGCCTCTCTCGGCCGAGGACTTCATCTCCTTGCCTTTGACTGGGCATCCCTGACGCCCTACATGTTTTCGCAGGGCGCCGCCGACGTTCCGTGCACTCTCCTGCACTTCGTGAACAACGAGTTGGTCGAAGTCGCTAAGGGCAAAATCGTTCAACCGGGCAACCCATTGTTCCACGGTACCCAGATGCCACCCAACTTGTTTAGGGTTCAACTAGTTCGGGTGCTGCCAGGCTGCGACGAGTTGTTACCTCCGATTCGACCCGTCGGGGCCGACGATGATGACGTGATGACCCTCAGCGCCTGCCTGAGCTGGCCCCTGCTTTTGCCAAAGAGCCAGATTCGTTTGGGGGCGGGGGACACCACCCCAAAGACAACACCGCCAGTCGTGCCGGCGCCAAGTCGGCCCCATGGCAAGACCGCCGAAACGGTGCCGGACATCCCTATGCCACTGGATCCAAACATGCATATGGCACAGGATCAGAACGACGACGACGACGATACATTTGGAAACGTCGATCAGTACTTTGCCGATCATGGGTACGGTGGCGACTTCATGGGGCCTCCTTCTCAAGAACCCAACCCAACAAAAGACGTGCGCGATCTAGCTGGTGCCGCGGAGAAGCCAAGTTGCAACAGGCGTCATCTGCCGTTCAGCTCTCTGGCGACGCCTCCAGCTGCCGACTTCACCGAGCCTCAGATAGGCGAGGTGCGAAATATTATCAGCCCCAACACACTCAAGAAGGCGGTCTGTGAGCAGAAATCGGTCCTATTACAGGAGAAGAAGAAGGCACGCAAAAGAAAGACTAATAAGGGTGTGAGCCAGCCGGCACCGAGTACGATCCGTGCTCAGGACGGGCCACCTTCACCTGAGGATGTAATGAGGAGGGTGCATGTGGCGGGTAGGCCGATGCTACCGAGAAATATGCTCGATGCTGCAACCGGTGCTATGCGGAGTCTGCATGACAGTGTTCTTTCTTTGGAGAAGCGGCGTCTCAGAGAGAAGGATGTGGCATACCCGGTTTTCGCGGCCAAGGTGCCAGAGGGCAAGGGCTTTGTGGATAACTCCATCGGGCGTACGATCGTCCTGCGGTTTGATGACATCCCCGCTATGTTGAACCTTCATCCGCTGCACTCACCTTCGTTCGGCTATTTTCGCTGAGTATGGAGATGTGGATCATTCGCGACAAGACCCCGGACATCGTGATAGTCGACCCCTTCTACATGCGTGCCAAGATCTTGGGCAGCGCTGGGGACCGGCAAGTCGCGAGTTCTTACCTCGAAGGCGTCATTCTGGCAAACCGAGATAAGGATAACTTCCTCGTGCCTTACTTTCCCGAGTAAGTCCTCCCCTCAACCGCCCCGTAACATATGAATTCTTAGATTTCGATCATTTTTCTTTTAACATTCCGTGTTTTCTGCAGTGACACACATTGCACGATCATCCTCCTAAGCCCCAAATATTCCATGGCCACGTATTTCGACCCGGATCGTCAGTCGAACGTAGACTACACAAATGTCAAGAAGGTTCTTGATGATGTTCTCCCCGGCTACGCCAAATCTGGAGGCACCTTCACCAGGCTTATTCGTAAGTACGGCAAGCACGTGTTCTCCCACAATACGACGTTCTGCTGCGTCAAGCAGCCGCTTGGCGGTCAGAAGGGTGCCTCCTACGCCATCCATCACATGCGGGCGATCGTACGGGACCATCATCAACTTCTGCTACCGAGTAAACTCAAAGATTGGGCCGCGAGCGTGTCGGCAATCCAGGACGCGGACATCAGACAAGAATTCTTTCGCATCCAGTCGGAGTTTGTGGAAATCATCCATCAAGATGTCCTTCGTACCTCGGGGCAGTTCTACCTCCGAAATCAACCGTCCAACAGTGACATCGACACAATGCTACAAATGTAGGCTGACAACGCCCGTGATTTCATGACCCCCACGATAGACGGCGGCTTCATCCACGCTCCGGTCCCTTGAGTCGAGTCGAAAGCAGTGATGTTGTGTCTAGTTCTGAAACATCGATTGGCTCATGTTGTAATTAAACTTTAATGAACTTGTAGTATGTCTCTTTGGTTTCAAGAGTCGTTCAACTTAGATGTAATCGATGCTATTAATGTCTTGCTTTTCTCTTCCAATCGTTCTGTTGCATACTTATATATTGCTTATGTATTGTCTGTGAATTGGTACTAACGTTTCATTTGGCTAGTGCATAGCGATGCCGTCGTATGTCGTGTACAAGGGTAAGGTTCCCGGAGTCTACGACGACTGGGAGGAGTGTCGGAGACAGGTTCACCGATTCAGCGGTAACAGTTACAAAGGGTACACCACTAGGGCCGAGGCCGAATCTAGATACGCCCGCTATCTAGTGGGAGAGGGGAGAGAGCGTTGGAGGAACCGGATGAAGACGAGTTTCATCGTGATGATGCTCATCGTGATGATCGCAGCTCTCTTCTATGTGATGGTAGTTTAGATGATCGATATCGACTTGTAATGTGAAGACAAACTCGCTACTCGCGGTCTCGAGATTTGTAATATAATGTTCTATCTTTGTTCGGTCTTTTCAATTCGGAGACTAATATGATGAATTGTATTCGGAGACTAATATGATGAATTGTATTCAGAGACTAATCTTCTATTGTATTCGATGAATCTGTTGTTGATGTTTGCTGTCTATATTCTGTCCAATTATACATTTTGTAACCTGTGCAAAAAACAGAAAATAAAAAAATAAAAAAAAACCTAATATTCATACTAATGGCGCATCACATCACAGTGCGCCATTAGTATGCCAAAGGATACTAATGGCGCATCATTAAACAGTGCGCCATTAGTAGGCCGAAGTTACTAATAGCGCATCTTATTGTTGTGCGCCATTAGTATGCCAAAGCACCTGGGTATACATGGCCCCCTGGGAGGCATACTAATGGCGCACTGTTGTATATACTAATGGCGCATCTGAGGTGCGCCATTAGTAAATTATACTAATGGCGTGGCACTAATGACGCACCACTAATGCGCCATTAATGGCCAAATTAGGTGTGCCATTAGTAGGCCTTTTCCTAGTAGTGTTGCCTCGTTGGTGACAAGACAATTGAATTGTTGGGCCGTCAGCATCTTCATAAGGGTGCACTGGAATGCGATGGTTGCATCAACTGGAACTTTAAACTTCTCTAAGGAGTCACGCCTTGCCCCCGCAAGGGATGAGCTCAAAATTAAAAGAAAGAATTAGATAGCTAGTTAGACAATTTTGGGCACACCCGTATCCATCATATGAAACTCAATCAAAACATGTTTAACTAAAACATACCGTCCTAATGAGGAAGTCATTCGGCAGATCCCTTTGGCATCTCACTAAACCACAAGTCTGACATGGGGCATCCATTTACTGCTTTCATGAAGTTGAGAAAAATAAGCATACATAACAGATGCACATAGATATAATGCAACATAAGCAGTTAGCACGAACCAACGCTATCCGTCCATCTAGTTATTAACATATACGTACTTGCAATTAAATAGTTCTACAAACCATGCGTAGTTCAAACATAAAACATGCATAAAATTAAATAGTTCATATGAAATAGGTAGCGCGCTAAGCTAGTGCCCAGTGGGACAGGCCTCGTGGTCGTGCCTAGTCGACCTACAACGACACCCCTGCTGACCCTCCTCCTCACGCTCCAAGGCATCCCAGACTATGGGATCCTCCTCCGTGCTCTTCCTGGATGCATACTGAAGTAACATCATCTTGTTGGCCTCCACGAGTTTGTCATCTCTTGCAAGCTCGCTCACCAATGGGTCAAAGAACTGCATCTTGGCCTCTTTGTTCCCCTTCTCCTCAACCTTAGTTCATATCCTCATGTCCTTAGGCGCGAGGAACATCAGGAACACACGACACTCGAGGAAGTTCAGATTCGCCCCTTCTTGAAAGAACTCTACTGCCATGGCATCCTAAGCGTGCGCCGCTAACTCCGGGTGTCCCAATGGCCAAGTTCGTGGGCGACATTGTCCTTCCTAATGGTGGCATATTACTTATGTCCCTTCTGTCGAACACCACGAAACTTCGGAGCCATATGTGACGATGCATATATAACTAACAAGTTAGTAAAAAAAACTGGGCATATTAACGAATACCTGCAAAACCTACAATGCATAAAACGTGCTCCCTCGGTTCCCAAATATAAGTCTTTCTAGAGATCCATATATTGTAGTCCACTTGAAATGTCTAAAAAGACTTATATTTAGGAACAGAGGGAGCACATCACACTAAATCCATTGACCACAAGTACACTACATACAACTACAATAAAAATACATTATCTAAAATCATAGTCCACAACTACACTTCATTCTTTCACCACAAGTACATTACTAGAAGTATAATAAAATTACAATATCTAAAATCATAGTCTACAAATCATATAATATAATCCACTAAAATTTTACACTACTCTTACACTAAAATTTACACTATTGGTACACACAAAATTCGACATTATTCTACACTACTATTACACTACAATAAGTAGAACTCACATGTGGCGGCAGTAGACGGCGAGGAGGCGTTGCGGGGTGCGGCGGGGGCGGGGACGGCGGAGCTCGAGGCGACGACAACGGGGACGGAGGCGACGGCGACGGCGGCGGCAGAGGTGGAGGCGACGGCGACGCGGGCAGCGGCGATTTAATTGGGATCGATAGTCGTGTGTGTGGAGGGGTGTATTTTAACCAAGCCGGCCGATGGCGGCGGGGTAATTGCTGGTGTTGGCCTACGTGGCCAACGCCATTGCTATGTGTTACACATATTGTTTTTTACTTTTATGTGTTAGACTTATAGCTTTTTATATTCATATAGATGTTGAGTTTATTATTTTATTGTTTTATTTTCCTATTATTTTTTTTATTATTATTTTACTAATTATTTTATGTAAATATGTTACCATTCAAGGGAAACCAATAATCAGAACACCAACATCTATCTCATTAATCTAGCCTAAATACATAATAGTTCAAGCATGGAAATAATAACAAATATATATATAACTTCTAGTACTACACACTTTTGATCTAGACTAAGAACATCATCAGTGTAATGATTCCCACGAGAAAAAAAGCTGTCGCCGATCAAGCAGGGAGAACGAGGCCAAGCATAACACCAGCTAAATGGGCATATCGAAGCATCTTGAATTTTTGGATTTGGCCGCACATCACATTAGTCTTCAGCTGCATCTTATCTATATGTTGTCTTAGTTGACCAATGGATTACTCGATCAACTCGCTCATGTACTTCTACACGAGATCAACCCATATCCATGTGTAAAAATATTTTGTCCCTAACGCCTATGGATCACAATATATCACGACACTATATTTTGTCCCTCATTTCGGGATTGGCTATATGGTTACCTCACCCTTCAAACTGCATTGGTTAGATAATAAATTAGAAACTTGTACTTGCATGTACATATTACCTTTTCTTCAAATGTTTTCCTTACCCGCGCCTCGCCTGAAGATGTAACCCTATAGACTTCCCTTCAAAAATATTATTGTCCCATTGCTTGGTACAACTTTATTTATTTCAGTTATATTTTTGTATGAATGAGTTACAAATTAACACCATGATCTGTTCTATAGTCGAAGACATTTTAGGAAATCTGATGTCATACTACTGTTTCACAATGCTTGTAGAAAAGATTTAGCTCGATTGCATCCATGAAATTTGCTTCTTTAAATTAATTACACATGAAAAATATTTATATTCTAAATTTTCAATTTTCTTTTGTCCGCATCTTTCATCAAAGAAATAGAGATCAAAGTTATATATTAGAAACTATACAAACTTAGAAGTTTTTAATATTATTGGAATTGAGAGGTTTTTTTTAATATTAACTGTTCCTCTTATTATACCTATTGTGTGTATCCCATGGGAGATGGGACAACCGACATATACTTCAATTAATAGGTAAAATTTATTGCGATAAATGTATATACAAGCTAGCTGTAGCTTCTATAGATATGGACCTCAAATGAGTATGTACATTGGCATACATATATATAGATTTTTATGCATGCATGGCTGAGTTTGGGGATTTGATTTAGATGTCAGATTTCTCTGAGAGAGAAGGTACTTGGCACGTATGAGTGAGTCACGGAGACGATATGAAAATTGTATTTTTTTTGACAGTATGCAAAGTGACTTTTGTTAATCGATCAGCCTAATTTTCCTTTTTGGAGTGGACTGAGCGAGTACGTGCACTCGCCAACATCACAGATCACAACATGGCTAGTGGAACGTTTTGCCCATCGGCGTCACCCTTGAGCATGGCTCTGAACATGCATAATGTATACCAGCTGGCCCGAACGACCATGACATTGTGGTATTTTTTGATTGTGAAGTTTAAGGATCCGAAAGAATAACCTTACGATGCAACAGCTCAAACCTGTGAGCCAAACTCATTTAAGAAATTATACGTTCAAAGACTGGCATAGAGACATAAACTACAACTCCATACTTTGGAGACTGGACCAGCTTTGATCTCATGGGAGACAGTTTGTAAACCTAAGCATTTGGGAGGCCTTGGTATTCTAGATATCATCACACACAAACAAGCATTGCTGATGAAGTTTCTGCACAAATTCCTGAATAAATCAGACATTCCATGGGTCAATATAGTCTGGGAAACATATTACCAGAATAGCATTCCTGGAGATAGAATGGTGGGCTCTTTTTGGTGGAAATCTATTCTCAGGCTAGTACCAATCTACAAATGCAAGACAATCTGCAAGGCAGGAAAGGGAGACACAATTTTATTCTGGTCTGACAATTGGGCTGACATGCCACTACAACATAGTTTCCCGGAGCTTCACTCATATGCCATGGATTCTAACTGTTCTCTTGCAGTCATGAAAAACATACCTGATATCAGCACCCAGTTTCACAGGCCACTATCTCAACAAGCCTTTCACCAATTCAACCAGGTAGTGTCTCTTCTCACTAACCTGACAAACTCGCAAGCAGCAGATCAATGGACATATAAGTGGGCATCAAATAAATACTCATCCATGAGAATGTACACAACACTTTCAGGAACCCAAACAGCTCATTGTATCTTCCACAAGCTTTGGAAGACAACATGCAGACTAAGGCATAAGATCTTCATGTGGCTACTTTTGTATGACAGATTAAACACCAGAAACCTATTGAACAGGAAAAGTATGGTTCTCCAAGACTATAATGGTGCTCTATGTCTGGATGCCACAGAGGAAACCTTGATCCATCTTTTTTGGAACTGCCCTTTTGCAATTGCCTGCTGGCAGAAAATCCTCCCGAACAGACTTAGAGGTATATCAACTTATAATGAGATCATCCTGGCTATAACTCAATTACCAAAAGACATAGCAATGGAGATTATTCTATTGGGATGCTGGAGTATATGGTCGGTCAGAAATGATAAGATCTTCAGAGCAGCCCCCCAAAGTATTATGTCATGGAAGTGTTATCTCAGAGACAGCCTTTGGGCGGCACAACTCAGAGCCAAGGAGCATAAAGCAGAGCAGATCAGAATTTGGACTTAACTAAACCTGTAATTTATCTATGATTTTGTTTCCTAGATCTGGTATTGGCTGATTGCTACTGTAACCCCTATTTGTACATATTTTATTTAATTTAATTAACCGTAGAACTATTGTTCTACGGTACAGGTTAAAAAAAAACTCCATACTCCGTTCCTCGGCAAGCCAGTTAAAACTAATTTGCCTTAGACACAGACATACGACCTTAAGAATGGTAACCAATTATTTATTTTGTATGTTCTAATATTATTATCCCGACCTAGAAAATGATACCACCCATGATATCTAGAGTAAAATATCAACAACTTCCATGATTTAATCATAATGTTATTCTACCTCAAAATTGATGAAAAATAGAATAAACAGTAAAAAAAATCTAAAAACTCCAACGGCAGAATGAGATATTTGGTCGTAACCTTGAAACTGTACTTACGAAACAAATAGAAGTGGTTTTGTTGGAAATCTAAGTACACATTCCAAGACTTTTACCATTGGCTTTCTTTGAAATTACGCATTGTTTCATCACAGTTATAAGTTTACATACACATACAACAAAATCCCTTGAAAAGTAGTTATCTTGGATAATTATGGTTTACCTTGCAGCGTGGAATCACTCTTACTCCCTCCGTCCCATAATGTAAGACGTTTTTTTATACTACACTAGTGTCAAAAAACGTCTTACATTATGGGACGGAGGGAGTACATGGCAAGCTCATGAAATTTGGATAAAGCCCTTGAATTCTCCTTCCACCCCGGACTCTTCGTATGCTCTGGGCTTCTATTGCCTTGCCATCTTCCAATTGGCTGTGTTCCTATCGCTCTTCCAATTAAATCCCCTATAAGCAATATGTGCAGTCTACTGCCCATGATCTGCTCCTGGCCACATCCTCATCTCCACTTCAGATTTCTCTCTTTCTCCTATTTGTGGCAAGATCGAACACAACCCAAGAAGACGCAGCCGCAGGCAAGCAGATCACAACTGGCTTGAAAAAGGTTGCGAGAAGCACCAAATCAGGTCCATGCCTGCAGGAGCAACAACATCCTGCAAGCAAGGAGTTCCTGATAAAGAACTTTGTGGCAGCACCATAATATATGCATGAAACATATAAACATCCTGCAGCAGCAACAACATCCTGCTACACCGTAATAATTCTGTCCCATCAGATTAACGGCTCCTAATTTCTAATTAACATGGGGATTTTTAGGAAGTCTCTAATAAGTATAGGCATAGAAATTAGCTCCCGCTAGATTAGCTTCTCCTTATTTATGATTAACGTAGGAATTTCTATGATGTGTTCCAAAAAAAGAAAGTTCTAGGATTGATCCTCACCGTAATAATTTGGCTCCACCAGATTAACGACTCCTAATTTCTAATTAATGTGGGAATTTTAAGATAATCTCTAATTAGTATAGGTATAGATATAGATTGACCGATTTTAGAGATCAGGGATAGTACCTCCGGTCCTTTTGATTGAAGTCAAACTTTGTAAAGTTTGACAAAATTTAAAGAGAAAAAGATCGTTTGGATATATGATTAGCTCTCAGCAGAAAGAATTAATTGGGGTCAGAATAGTACACTTTCACATACCTCAATTTGTCTTTTTTGCTGAAAGCTGCTCAGATGTCCAAATGATTTGAAATTTGGAGCGTACCTCACACACCAAATTATCTACCAGCACATGTTTTGAATTGTTTTGATTTTTTTTTCGCGAATACGCAAAGCTTTCGTATCTTTTCATTGATAGGTAGAAGAGAACAGAGTAACAAGAGGGGAGGAAGAGGGATACAACACGGCACACACTCTCCTAGCCTAAAACTCCAGCCTATTAAGAATAGTATAACTGAACCTAATCCCTGCCCTCTCAAGCCCTTAGCAGCCTGGTCCGTCCGATTTCGTCTTTAAACGTTTTTTGGCCATTAGATCAAACTGTAAGCGCAATACTTTGCAATTGGGCCGACCGTCCTGTGGGCAGCTACTCTCGTGACCAAATTGGAGGCCTGCGTCTAATTGGGCCCTCAGTCTCACGTGAAGCCCGGTTCGGTCTTGCAGAAAATACAAACTACAAGGAGCAACTCTGTTCGGTCCTCGCGCTGCCCCCTCCTCTCCCGGCCGCCGCCCACGACCGAATCTCCTTCATCGTCGCCTCCCGGCACAGCCGCAGGCCACCGTCGCCGCCTACGCCTCTGCATCCCTCGCCCACCTCGCAGCCACCCACGCCAACATCCTCGCCCCTGACGACGCCCTACTGCTGCTCATCGCGCCCCTCTCGGCGTCCCCGTCTCCCAAGTTAGCCTCATGCCTCGTCAAAACTCCAGCCTATAATACTAACTAGCAAAAAATGCCCGTGCGTTGCAACGGGAGAATGCAAGGTGCGAGAATCAAGCTTAGTGACATAGATATTGTAGTGGTGGAATACTTATCATTTAAAAAATTACCATTAAATCACTCTTCTTTCTTAATTACAATATATCGTGAATCATATTTGTTCTCCTCCACAGCTCACAAATAATCGGTTCAAAAAATTAGCCATTATTTAGTTCGGGAAATCAGCCAAAAAATTAATAGTACTTCTGAAATTATGTATAAACAAAACTTGCGCCCTGGTTAACCTGTTTGCTACCACAAATTTGTTGGAAATATGCCCTAGAGGCAATAATAAAAGAGTTATTATTATATTTCCTTGTTCATGATAATCGTTTATTATCCATGCTATAACTGTATTGATTGGAAACTCAAATACATGTGTGGATAAATAGACAAACTTTGTGTCCCTAGTAAGCCTCTTCAGGACTAGCTCGTTGATCAAAGATGACCGCGGTTTCCAGGTCATAGACATGAGTTGTCATTTGATAACGGGATCACATCATTAGGAGAATGATGTGATGGACGAGACCCAAACGTTAAACATAGCTTTTGATCGTATCAGTTATCGCTATAGTTTTCTGCATGTCAAGTATAAGTTCCTATGACCATGAGATCGTGTAACTCACTGACACCGTAAGAGTGCTTTGTGTGTGCCAAACGTCGCAACGTAACTGGGTGACTATAAAGGTACTCTACAGGTATCTCCGAAGGTGTCTGTTGAGTTGACATGGATCGAGACTGGGATTTGTCACTCCGTGTGACGGAGAGGTATCTCCGGGCCCACTCGGTAATACGTCATCTCAATGAGCTCAAAGTGACTAAGTGGTTGGTCACGGGATTATGTATTACGGAACGAGTAAAGAGACTTGCCGGTAACGAGATTGAACTAGGTATAGAGATACCGACGATCGAATCTCGGGCAAGTAACATACCGACGAGACAAAGGGAACTGTATACGGGATTGCCTGAATCCTTGACATTGTGGTCATCCGATGAGATCATCGAGGAACGTGTGGGAACCAATATGGGTATCCAGATCCCGCTATTGGTTATTGACCTGGGAGTGTATCGGTCATGTCTGCATAGTTTCCGAACCCGCAGGGTCTACACACTTAAGGTTCGGTGACGCTAGGGTTGTTAGTGAGAACAGTGCATGGTTACCGAAGGTTGTTCGGAGTCCCGGATGAGATCCCAGACGTGACGAGGGTCTCCGGAATGGTCCGGGGACGAAGATTGATATATAGGTTGAGAGTGATCGGAGTCCGGAAGTGTTCCGGGGAGCACCGGGAAGTCGGCGGATGACCGAAAGGGGTTTTCGGGGGTCCCGGAAAGAGTTTCGAGCCTAATGGGCCACAAAGGGGAGACGCAACAGCCCTCATAGGGCTGTGCGCCCCCCCTGGGCCCTCTCCTCATGCGCAAGGGGGGCTGGGCCCCCCTAGGGCTGCCGCACCCCTATGGAGTAGGGGGCAAGGCACTTGGGGGGGGGGGGGAACCCTAGCCCCTTGGCCGCCGCCCCCTCCCCATCTGCCCTGGCCGCCGCCCCTAGGGGTAAACCCTAGGGCGCCCCCTCCCCTCTCTCCCCCCTATATAAAGAGAGGCAGAGGGAGGGCAGCCACACACGTTCGTGCCTCGGCGCTGCCCTCCCTCTCCCACATCCATCTTCGTCAATTCCCGCAAGTGCTTGGCGAAGCCCTGCTGGAATCCTCCACCACCATCTCCACCACGCCGTCGTGCTGCCGGTGTCTCCATCAACCTTTCCTTCCCCCTTGCTGGATCAAGAAGGAGGAGACGTCCCCGAGCTGTACGTGTGAAGAACGCGGAGGCACCGTTGCTTCGGTGCTAGGATCTTCGGCGATCTGAATCGCGGCGAGTACGACTCCATCAACCGCGTTCTTGAACGCTTCCGCTTAGCGATCTACAAGGGTATGTGGATCCAACTCTCCCCTCGTAGATGCATCTCCTTGATTGATCTTGGTGAGCGTAGGAAAAATTTTTGTTTCCCATGCAACGTTCCCCAACAGTGGCATCATGAGCTAGGATCTTGCGTAGATGCTTTCACGAGTAGAACACAAAGGAGTTTTGTGGGCGTTGATGTTTAGATTGCTTCCCTCCTTAGTCTTTCTTGATTCAGCGGTATTATGGGATGAAGCGGCCCGGACCAACTTTACATGTCCACGTACATGAGACCGGTTCCATCGACAGACATGTGACTTTTGTTGCATAAGATGGCTGGCGGGTGTCTGTCTCTCCTATCTTAGTTGAATCGGAATAGAAAAAGGCGGTCCTTGTAGAAGGTTAAATAGCAACTTAAATATCACCGTTGTGGCTTTGCGTAGGTAAGAAGCGTTCTTGCTAGATACCCATAGCAGCCACGTAAAACATGCAACAACAAATTAGAGGACGTCTAACTTGTTTTTGCAGGGTATGTATGTGATATGATATGGCCAATGACATGATGAGATATATTTGATGTATGAGATGATCATGTTGTAATAGTTAATATCGAATTGCATGTCGATGCATACGGCAACCGGCAGGAGCCATAGGGTTGTCTTTAATTTTTGTATGACCTGCGTGTCAATCATTAAGCGCTATGTATTGCTTTACTTTATCGCTAAACGGTAGCAATAGTAGTAAGAGCATGGTGGGCGCGCGACAACCCTGATGGCGACACGATGATGGAGATCATGATGATGGGGATCATGGTGTGGCGCCGGTGACGATGGAGATCATGCCGGTGCTTTAGAGATGGAGATCAAAAGCACGAGTTGATGGCCATATCATGTCACTTATGATTTGCATGTGATGTTAATCCTTTTATGCATCTTATTTTGCTTAGGATGACGGTAGCATTATAAGATGATCCCTCACTAAAATTTCAAGATAAAATTGTGTTCCCCCCGAGTGTGCGCCGTTGCGAAGGTTCGTCGTTTCGAAGCACCACGTGATGATCGGGTGTGATAGACTCTACGTTCGCATACAACGGGTGCAAGCCAGTTTTGCACGTGCAGAACACTCGGGTTAGACTTGACGAGCCTAGCATGTACAGACATGGCCTCGAAGCACGGAAGACCGAAAGGTCGAGCATGAGTCATATAGTAGATATGATCAACATGTAGATGTTCACCATTGACACCACCTCATCTCACGTGATGATCGGACTTGGGTTGGTGGATCTGGATCATGTCACGCTCGAATGACCAGAGGGATGTCAATTTGAGTGGGAGTTATAAATAATTTGATTAGGTAATAACTCACTTATCATGAACAATAGTCTAAAATGTCTTTGCAAATCTTTTGTTGTAGATGGCTCGCGCAGTAGCTCCCCTGAATTTTAATGCGTTCCTAGAGAAAGCTAAACTGAAAGATGATGGGAGCAACTTTGTGGACTGGCTCCGCAATCTGAGGATCATCCTCACAGCTGCCCAAAAGGTTTATGTCCTAAGTGCACCGCTAGGTGAACCCCCCGCTCCGGCCTCTGTGGACGTTATGAACGCCTGGCAGACGCGTTCGGATGACTACTCAGTAGTGCAGTGTGCCATGTTGTATAGCTTGGAAGGAGGACTTCAAAGGCGTTTTGAACGTCATGGAGCATATGAGATGTTCCAGGAGTTGAAGTTCATCTTTGAAAAGAATGCTAAGATCGAGAGGTATGAGACCACCGATAAATTCTTTGCTTGCAAGATGGAGGAGAATTCGTCTGTCAGTGAGCACTTGCTGAAGATGTATGGGTACTATACCCGCATAGCTGATCTGGGACTTGTGTTCCCGGAGGAGGCTATCATTGACAGAATTCTCCAGTCACTCCCACCTAGCTACAAGAGCTTCGTGCAGCAGTATAACATGCAAGGGATGAACAAGTCCATCGCCGAGATGTTTTCAATGCTGAAAGTCGCTGAGGCAGACATCCAGAAGGAGTATCAAGTGTTGATGGTCAATAAAACTACCAGTTTCAAGAAAAATGGCAAGGGCAAGAAGGGTAACTCTAAGAAGGGTGGCAAGGCAGTTGCTAATCCAGTGAAGAAACCCAAGGCTGGGCCCAAGCCAGAGACTGAGTGTTTCTATTGCAAGGGGAACGGCCACTGGAAGCGGAACTGCCCCAAGTATCTGGCAGACAAGAAGGGGGCCAACAACAACAACAAGCAAGGTATATGTGATATACATGTTATTGATGTGTACCTTACCAACTCTCGTTGTAGTGCCTGGGTATTTGATACCGGTTCGGTTGCTCACATTTGCAACTCTAAACAGGAACTACGGAATAAACGGAGGCTGGCGAAGGACGAAGTGACGATGCACGTGGGGAATGGTTCCAAGGTTGATGTGATCGCCGTTGGCACGCTCGCTCTTTGATTACCATCGGGATTGGTTATGAACCTGAATAATTGTTATTTAGTGCCTGCGTTGAGCATGAACATTATATCTGGATCTTGTTTATTGCGAGACGGTTACTCATTTAAATCAGAGAATAAAGGTTGTTCTATTTATATGGGTAATATCTTTTATGGTCATGCACCCGAAGTAGGGGGTTTATTCTTATTGAATCTCGATAGTGATGATACACATGTTCATAACATTGATGCCAAAAGATGTAGAGTTGATAACAATAATACCACTTTCTTGTGGCAATGCCGTCTGGGTCATATCGGCGTAAAACGCATGAGGAAGCTCCATGCTGATGGACTTTTGGAGTCTCTTGATTTTGAATCACTTGACACATGCGAGCCGTGCCTCATGGGCAAGATGACAAGGACCCCGTTTTTAGGGACAATGGAACGGGCAAGTGACTTATTGGAAATCATACATACTGATGTGTGTGGTCCGATGAGTGTCACGGCGCGCGGTGGATATCGTTATTTTCTCACCTTCACTGACGACTTAAGTAGATATGGGTATATTTACTTAATGAAGCATAAGTCTGAAACTTTTGAAAAGTTCAAGCAATTTCAGAGTGAAGTTGAGAATCATCATAACAAGAAGATCAAGTTCCTACGATCTGATCGAGGGGGTGAGTATCTGAGTTATGAGTTTGGCAATCACTTAAGAAAATGTGGAATTGTTTCACAGTTGACGCCACCTGGAACACCACAGCGTAATGGTGTGTCCGAACGTCGTAATCGAACCCTATTAGATATGGTGCGTTCTATGATGTCTCTTGCCGATTTGCCACTATCGTTCTGGGGATATGCGTTAGAGACAGCTGCATTCACTTTAAATAGGGCTCCATCTAAGTCCGTTGAGACAACACCGTATGAACTATGGTTTGGTAAGAAACCTAAGTTGTCTTTTCTCAAAGTTTGGGGTTGCGATGCTTATGTCAAAAGGCTTCAGCCAGAAAAGCTCGAACCCAAAGCGGACAAATGTGTCTTCATAGGATACCCAAAAGAAACTGTTGGGTACACCTTCTATCTCAGATCCGAGGGCAAAGTGTTTGTCGCTAAGAACGGGTCCTTTCTCGAGAAAGAGTTTCTCTCGAAAGAATTGAGTGGGAGGAAGGTAGAACTTGATGAGGTTATTGAACCTCTGCTTCAACCAGAGAGTAGCGCGGCACAGAAAGATGTTTTTGTGGAGCCTGCAGAGGTTGAAGAGGAAGCCAATGATGATGATCAAGAAGCTTCTGATCAAGTTACTACCGAACCTCGTAGGTCGACAAGGGTACGCACTGCACCTGAGTGGTATGGTAACCCTGTCTTGGAGGTCATGTTGTTGGACAACAGTGAACCTACGAGCTATGGAGAAGCGATGGTGGGCCCAGATTCCGACAAATGGTTAGAGGCCATGAAATCCGAGATGGGATCCATGTATGAAAACAAAGTATGGACTTTGGAAGTATTACCTGAAGGGCGGAAGGCCATTCAGAATAAATGGATTTTTAAGAGGAAGACGGACGCTGACGGAAATGTCACCGTGTATAAGGCTCGACTTGTGGCAAAGGGTTTTTCACAAGTTCAAGGAATTGACTACGATGAGACTTTCTCACCCGTAGCGATGCTTAAATCCGTCCGAATCATGTTAGCAATAGCTGCATATTTCGATTATGAAATTTGGCAGATGGATGTCAAAACGGCATTCCTTAACGGTTTTCTTAAGGAAGAGTTGTATATAATACAACCGGAAGGTTTTGTCGATCCAGAGAATGCTGACAAAGTTTGCAAACTCCAGCGTTCCATTTATGGGCTGGTGCAAGCATCTCGGAGTTGGAATCTTCGCTTTGATGAGGTGATCAAAGCGTTTGGGTTTGTACAAGTTTACGGAGAAGCTTGTATTTACAAGAAAGTGAGTGGGAGCTCTATAGCGTTTCTAATATTATATGTGGATGACATATTGCTGATTGGAAACAATATAGAATTTTTGGATAGCGTGAAGGGGTATTTGAACAAGAGTTTTTCGATGAAGGACCTCGGTGAAGCTGCTTTCATATTGGGCATCAAGATCTATAGAGATAGATCAAGACGCTTGATAGGACTTTCACAAAGTGCATACCTTGATAAAGTTTTGAAGAAGTTCAAAATGGATCAATCCAAGAAGGGGTTCTTGCCGGTATTGCAAGGTACAAAGTTGAGTAAGACTCAATGCCCAGTGACTGCGGAAGATAGAGAAAAGATGAGTGTCGTCCCCTATGCTTCAGCCATAGGCTCTATCATGTATGCAATGTTGTGCACAAGACCAGATGTCAGCCTTGCCATAAGTATGGCCGGAAGGTTTCAAAGTAATCCTGGTATGGATCACTGGACAGCGGTCAAGAATATCCTAAAGTACCTGAAAAGGACTAAGGAGATGTTTCTCGTTTATGGAGGTGATCAAGAGCTCGTCGTAAAGGGTTACGTCGATGCAAGCTTTGACACTGATCCGGATGACTCTAAGTCTCAAACCGGATACGTATATATTCTCAACGGGGGAGCGGTAAGCTGGTGCAGTTCCAAGCAAAGCGTGGTAGCCGATTCTACGTGCGAAGCGGAGTACATAGCTGCCTCGGAGGCGGCAAAGGAAGGTGTCTGGATGAAGGAGTTCATGACAGATCTTGGAGTTGTGCCTAGTGCATTAAACCCAATGACTCTGTTTTGTGACAACACTGGTGCCATTGCTCTAGCCAAGGAACCAAGGTTTCACAAGAGGACCAGACACATAAAGCGACGCTTCAATTCCATCCGCGATTCAGTCAAGGAGGAGGACATAAGCATTTGCAAAGTACACACGGATTTGAATGTTGCAGATCCGTTGACTAAGCCACTTCCACGGGCTAAGCATGATCAACACCAAGACTCTATGGGTGTTAGATTCATTACCTTGTAATGCTAGATTATTGACTCTAGTGCAAGTGGGAGACTGTTGGAAATATGCCCTAGAGGCAATAATAAAAGAGTTATTATTATATTTCCTTGTTCATGATAATCGTTTATTATCCATGCTATAACTGTATTGATTGGAAACTCAAATACATGTGTGGATAAATAGACAAACTTTGTGTCCCTAGTAAGCCTCTTCAGGACTAGCTCGTTGATCAAAGATGACCGCGGTTTCCAGGTCATAGACATGAGTTGTCATTTGATAACGGGATCACATCATTAGGAGAATGATGTGATGGACGAGACCCAAACGTTAAACATAGCTTTTGATCGTATCAGTTATCGCTATAGTTTTCTGCATGTCAAGTATAAGTTCCTATGACCATGAGATCGTGTAACTCACTGACACCGTAAGAGTGCTTTGTGTGTGCCAAACGTCGCAACGTAACTGGGTGACTATAAAGGTACTCTACAGGTATCTCCGAAGGTGTCTGTTGAGTTGACATGGATCGAGACTGGGATTTGTCACTCCGTGTGACGGAGACGTATCTCCGGGCCCACTCGGTAATACGTCATCTCAATGAGCTCAAAGTGACTAAGTGGTTGGTCACGGGATTATGTATTACGGAACGAGTAAAGAGACTTGCCGGTAACGAGATTGAACTAGGTATAGAGATACCGACGATCGAATCTCGGGCAAGTAACATACCGACGAGACAAAGGGAACTGTATACGGGATTGCCTGAATCCTTGACATTGTGGTTCATCCGATGAGATCATCGAGGAACGTGTGGGAACCAATATGGGTATCCATATCCCGCTATTGGTTATTGACCTGGGAGTGTCTCGGTCATGTCTGCATAGTTTCCGAACCCGCAGGGTCTACACACTTAAGGTTCGGTGACGCTAGGGTTGTTAGTGAGAACAGTGCATGGTTACCGAAGGTTGTTCGGAGTCCCGGATGAGATCCCGGACGTGACGAGGGTCTCCGGAATGGTCCGGGGACGAAGATTGATATATAGGTTGAGAGTGATCGGAGTCCGGAAGTGTTCCGGGGAGCACCGGGAAGTCGGCGGATGACCAAAAGGGGTTTTCGGGGGTCCCGGAAAGAGTTTCGGGCCTAATGGGCCACAAAGGGGAGACGCAACAGCCCTCATAGGGCTGTGCGCCCCCCCCTGGGCCCTCTCCTCATGCGCAAGGGGGGCTGGGCCCCCCTAGGGCTGCCGCACCCCTATGGAGTAGGGGGCAAGGCACTTGGGGGGGGGGGGACCCTAGCCCCTTGGCCGCCGCCCCCTCCCCATCTGCCCTGGCCGCCGCCCCTAGGGGTAAACCCTAGGGCGCCCCCTCCCCTCTCTCCCCCCTATATAAAGAGAGGCAGAGGGAGGGCAGCCACACACGTTCGTGCCTCGGCGCTGCCCTCCCTCTCCCACATCCATCTTCGTCAATTCCCGCAAGTGCTTGGCGAAGCCCTGCTGGAATCCTCCACCACCATCTCCACCACGCTGTCGTGCTGCCGGTGTCTCCATCAACCTCTCCTTCCCCCTTGCTGGATCAAGAAGGAGGAGACGTCCCCGAGCTGTACGTGTGAAGAACGCGGAGGCACCGTTGCTTCGGTGCTAGGATCTTCGGCGATCTGAATCGCGGCGAGTACGACTCCATCAACCGCGTTCTTGAACGCTTCCGCTTAGCGATCTACAAGGGTATGTGGATCCAACTCTCCCCTCGTAGATGCATCTCCTAGATTGATCTTGGTGAGCGTAGGAAAAATTTTTGTTTCCCATGCAACGTTCCCCAACAAAATTATTTTTCAATGTAAGATTATACAAACAACAATAGATGTTCCAGTCATTTCTCAACACACATGAGAGTAGAGGCCAAGTATACATTGATAAAGAATGAGAATATCAGTCTTATGTATGGCTGGACGGATATTACCTGCAAAAATTCCTCACAAATAAACATATCTTTTTTGCTCAACGCAGCTTCACCAATCAAACCTGAATAATTCTATACAAAAACAATCATTGACTTCACATGGAATGAAACTTCATACACACATGAAATGTTGCCTAAAACTGCTAGAACAAACATGTTCAACTGATTTGTTTTCGGCACTGGATCAACTCATAATCTTACTTATAGACTGACATGTATGATTCTTATAAACTGAAATGTGTTTTAGAGCAGATAAAAAAGAATGCACAGGGACTGCCAGTTGCATAAATATAATTGATGGTTATATATGAAACATCTACAATTTTAAGAATCAAACATGATCTAAGGAATTGACACACATCTGCAAGTATCTAATAATAAAATTCATATGAAAGATAACCTCTATTGATTCAAATATTGCAAGTTCCACCCCTTTGTTTTGATAGAACGTCCACTCAGTCCACCACATTCCCTTTGTCGAAAATTAACAGACCTACAACATGCATGTTTGTGTATAACCTATCTGCAAGCAATATCCTTTTTGGATTACATCAAGACTTACGCCAACATCAAGGCTGCATCGTGTTCCTTTCGGAGCAGATCATATAGTTGGTCCCGGACACCATCCGGCCTCGGCAGTTTTGCATGCACCCACCTGCCTATCTGAAGCAATTTTTGTATCATCTCTGGTACTCCATGCGCATAGTTGGCGTGATTATAGCATTGTAGGCAGAAAAGGCATCCGTCTGTAATCTGAATCTTCACTGAACTTTTCAGGTTTGACCATAAAGGAGATCGATCACACAAAATTTGACAGCTCAAACTTTTACCCTTACCGGTCTACCATCAACCATGGAAAATCCACCACATACTTGGCTTCACATTGAGATAGTTCACCACCTTCATCTCACACGACTTGTCACACTGCATATCCACGAACCAATCCAGTTAATGTTTGACGGCTGAAAAAAAATCGGAGTAAATCAGCGGATGCATGAATAAATCGATCAGTGCATTGCAACGGGAGAAAAAAAACATCAGACACATGCCACCAAGCTCTAGGACCTCCGCCTCCGACATGGCAATCAAGCATACTCGGCGCCCATGCACTGGGCCGCATGATGATCTTGTACCCTTCGGCCCAACCGGCGACGTCGGCGGCGAGTCAAGGCATCAACGATTGTCAAGTGCTGGCGACCTGTTTAGGATGGATAAAAGAAAGGCCGAAAAGGGATGCTTGTATCTATCAAGCATAAATATTTACAATAAAATCGATCTGATCTGTACCAAGTTGAGCAGGATTGTCGTATAGCTTCCTCTCATATAGCATCTACATAAGAAAATCCAGCACACAAATATATAAATATGTTTTCAAACATAGTGAGGATCGACACATGGTCTTGAAGAATTCTGATAATGTAAACCGTAATAGGCTTGAATCTCCACCACAGATGTAATTTTATCAAATTGACAAGGGAATTTATAGGAATTGTAGCCTAAAAAATGGTCCCATCTAAATCAGGCTATGTATTCCTGTTTGAGATCTTTTATAGAATCAATAAAATATGACGACATTAGGGATCAAAGATCAAAGATCGACTAAGAAACTGAAGGATTAGGGAATCATGCTTACCTTGTTAGGAATGACACTGATGGAATTAGTGAACTGATGTGTGGTGCTTAGGCCAATGGATCCGTGCGTCTTTGATACACACATGTACGTACATGAAGGTTGCTGGGTTGAAACTTGAAAGGAGATTGATTCATCTGTCGGCCGGACATACACAAACATGATTTTGTTCTGTATCTTCAGCACAAGCACCCCTGTCTTTGTGTTCTGTTATTTCTCTGCACCGTCCTCATCACCTCGGCATTCCAATCTAGCACCTCCGTCCACGCCACCCCGGCCTGCCCGCCTGCACTGCGCAACTTCTCCGCAAGCTTCCGTCTCTGTGTTTGCTGCGTCAGCCCCAACATGCCACAGCCACTATCTCACTATATGCGAAAAATCTGGAGGGGAGAGGCCATAAAAAAACAATTGGGTTCTTACTTTTCCAATTAATTTTCAAGTCATTGATGTGGATGAAGACGCTGTGGTGGGAAGCTGGACAGCTAGCTACACATGTCGGAGCAGCGCATCCTCAATCGCCATATCACAGGCCTCGGCCGTCGTGGTCCCCTGGTTCCTTAGCCCCCTGTCACCCGTGAGCTGCCGCTAGGCCACCCCGCGTGCCGCAGCTCGAATAAAGAATCGGCAGAGCTCGTCGGCGACCATCCCCAACCCCAGCTCCTATCTTCTTCCTCATGCATGGGGACGGGCCACCCGAACAACTCCTCCATCTCGCCTCCTCCCTGTTCTACCTCCCACACCTCCCAGTGGTGGGTTAGTCCTATGTTTTCTCTTATACTCTCTTCCTCCGCAGCCAGAGGCGATGGCGCACTGCACTCACGGCCGCCATCCAAGTTGATTCTGCGCACGCGCGACCCAGCAGGCGGACGACTGCTAGCTGTCAACGCGGGCGAGCATCTTCTCCCGCGACGAACTCGAGGCGGCCATGGCCAATCTTGTGCGGCGTGGGGAAACGACAGCCGATGGCGGCAGCTCCTCTGCATGGACGCGGACGGCGGCGGCCTCCCTCCTCCCGCGCGAGCAGCGTGGTCGCCTTGTCGTCCGTAGCCATCTCCATCACCGGGCACGTGGGCAGCCGATGGAGACGGGGAACCACAGCAACAGGAATTGACCTCGCAGGGACCGGGGGGGAGGGGCGCTCCTTGGCAGCGGCGGTGGCGTCTAGGAGGTTGACGCGGTGGGAGACATCGGCGGCGTAGGGAGGCCCGGTCATCCGAATTGGGGAACAAGGGTTGGGTCGGGCAGCACTTTCTTTTTACGAACAAGGGAAAAGAAAGGCAGGCCCAGCTCGACCCACCTGGCCCATGAACGTGCCGGAAAGAAAAATTGGACATGTACATTATATTAGTACCACCCCGCTTATATGTTTAAATTCAAACTGAAAGCGTAAATTCAAGGGAAGAAGCGTATTGTGACGGTGAACCCGACAAACTCGTTCCGTGCTTTATTATTAGGTAAAGATAAGGATCCTAATGGTGTGTGTATGAACTCCCTTCACCTACCTAACGGCAACCTTTCTTAATATACGGATCAACTCTAACACATGACATCGAGTACACGTTACAAGGCAGGAATTAAGATAATGTGTAGGGTATCAAGTCTTCCCAATTATAGTAAGTCAACTCTCTCTCTCTCTATATATATATATATATATTCCCAATTAATGTCTGGCTGTATTCCTATTATGTCAAGCAAAAGCAAGCATCAAAATTCCCTGGGAGCTGGAATCATGAGCCGAGCCAGGCACATTAGACCAGGAACTGTTTTGCACACGATACTTAGTGCACGACGGTTGGACGATATTTGGATCCTGCGGACGAGCTCCACTTCGTCATACACATATACACATGTGTGGTTGGATCAATAGGATCCTGCACAGTGACGTGTGTATAGCACTCCTCTTTGTTGTTTGTACACGATCTAAGAGCAACTCCAAAGGGCCGATCCATTTCGTCCGCCTGCGTTCGTTTGGGTCGGTGCGGACAAAAGCGACGGCCCAACGCACCGGCCCAAACCTAAATCATGTCTGCGTCCCGTCCACGCTGACCCATTTGCGGCCAAATTTGCGCCTCAAATGCGTCGGCTTGGACGCCGAACTGAGCTTCGCGCGCCTTCTCGCTATCTGTCGAGTCCCCACATGGCGGCCATCCAACTACCCGCTGCCCACGCGATCAGCTTAATTTATGACGACGGGCCCACGCGTCAGCGAGGGCGCTCGTCCTTTTTTAAGACGACCGTGCGGCGGGGTCGTCCTCATCCAAACTCGCCGTCCACATCTGCCATCCTTTGGTCCCTTGTCGCCGGCAAATCCTAGCCACCACAACCACAGTGAGATGGGCCTTTTCTCTGGCGCCAGCGGCAGCAAAGCCAAGGGCAAGTCCCCCGCCACCCCTTTCCCCTTAGAGTTCGTCCCACCTCTGGCGGCGGCGGCGCCTCGCCGGCAGATGCAGTGCGTGAACATGCCAGTGCACCAGGCGGAGTGGCACCGGCAGCACCACCAGCCTCTGCCGTATCCCGACGTGACGCTGTCGCACGACTGGCATCTGGATCCAGATGGGATCCCAGTGCCGGCGGCGCCGCAGTCGGCTCGTGCTCACGCGGAGGAGGTGCGGCGCCGGCGATCGCTGTTGACGCCCGAGCAGCGCCGCGACCCCGCCTACGCAACCGACTCGCCCAACTGGGCGAGGTGGTTCGCCTTCGAGCACGAGGAGGCGAGGCGATGGGGCGTGCGCGAAGTCGGCCGGAGTTCACCGCCACCGGCGCTCGTCGTCCGCGAGGAGGACCAGGCGGCGGAGGATGCCTACCAGGCGGCCCTTGTGGCCGTCTATCGGGAGAGCGAGGAGGACGAGCGGCGCAGAGCGGAGGCGGCGGAGGCGGAAGAGGAGGCTCGGTACGAGGTGGCAATGGCGCAGGCCCTTGCCCTCTCCGCGGCGGGCGACAGTGTGGTGCCGCCGGTGGCCCCGTCGTCCCCCATCACGCCGGAGCGGGAGCCGTCCCCCATTGAGCGCTACTCCTGGACGGAAGTACTGCACGAGTGGGTACGCGCGCCGCTGGTCTGGATGGGGCGACGCTGGAGCAGGAGCAGGCGTACCTCGAGAAGTGGAAACAGCGTCGGCTGGCAGGGGAGCGCCGTCAAGGCAAGTACGAGGAGATGCTCGAGCGCGACCTCGAGGAGGAGCAGCGCGAGGCAGAGGAGGAGGCGCGGCAGGCCGCGGCTGCACAGGCGGCCGCACAACCCCCCGCCCCGGCACTGCATGCGCCGGCACAGCCTGACATGACGGCGCTCTGGAACTCGTTGTTCGCCTGGGCCGGGCCGGCGCCGACGCTCATTGACCTCACGGACCCGAGGACGACGACGACGCCGCCTAGGGCAGCGCGGCACCTCGTTGTTTAGGCTGTTTTCATAAATGCTAATGTGGATGCATGGACTCTCGCCGGCCTTCGTGGCCGGCTTTAATGTTTAATTAATGATGTTTCTTTTTTTTAATATGCATGCGTTCATTTTTTTTCGCCGGTAAAATGGTTTCAGGCCGCGTCGGGCGCACGCGCCCACCCAAATACGGAAGTGGGTATCCGTGTCTGTCTGACCGACCCAAACGGACAAAAAGCGTACGAAATCGCCATCCGTTTGGGTCGGCCCGTTGGAGTTGCTCTAAGGGAAGGAAGCGACCATTGTAGCAGATCTTCACAAACATGAACAGTAAATTTTTTTTCTTTTTGAAAGGAAGGTTAAGACCTTTGGCCTCTGCATCAATGGATGCATATGGCCATGTTTATTTATTATTCAACATAGGCCTAACAAGAACAAACATCAAGCCACCCGAAGCCACCACTTACACCTACAAAACTAGATAATGTGGAGTGCTCTCACTCATCATATCTAAAATTGGTGTCGTTGGCGATCCATCCGCATAACGTATCGAAATGCACAACCGGTGCAGCAGACCTAAAATGTACACCACATGCACACGTTTTAGACGTCACCATCATCGTCGAACCGCTGACCCATCTTCAGGAGAGAGATCTGCATCATCCTTGCAAGTCCGTCCATTCGTCGACGTCACCGCGGCGCCCAACAGCGCCACCCACCCCGCGCTCATCCTTCTAGACGCGAAGATTCTAGAAGATCTGTCGTGCTTAGCACCTGCCGACCAGACATGACACGGCGTAGCACCTGTCGGCCAGGCATGATTTGACATCTCCACCGAAAGCTCCGTGCAAGACGAAGCCGCTCCACCTCCTGCCTTTGTCTTTCAGCTCTGCTCCACAAACGATGCTCCCAACAGAAAAAAACGACACCGTAGTACCGCCGTCGTCCTATCTGGAAGATCAGATCCCAGGGTTTCCTTCGGAGCAGCACGAGTGGGTCGACAATAGTTACGCAGTGATGCCTTCATAAAGGTAACGACGTAGAACGCCGTCATCGCCTGCCATCGGCTCGGTTTTCACGGGCAACTATGTCTTTCCGAGTCAGAGACGGAACTAGATGGCAGATCTCGAGATCTGACCATCCAGCCTCAGGCCGACCACCTTAGACGAAGGAGATGGCCACCATCGCCAGCGGCACCAGCCAGGTCAGATCTGATCGGAGGGGACGCCGACCAGTCAACCATAGCCATCCCCTCCTGATCTGCCCTCCCCACGAAACCGTCGGAAAAGACGAAGACCGAAAGGAGATCTCGCATCGCCGGTCCCTCCAGATCTCGGGGCTGTAGACTAGATCCCCACCGTCCCCATCACTGTTGGCGCATGGGCTTAGCCGGCGCACATCTCTGAGGACGACGAGGCGGAGGAGAGAAGGGAGGGGGCGGCGGCCAGGGCGCTGGGGTTGGCTCCATGATTGCCCTGGAGGGAGCGATGCGAGGGAGCCTGGAGCGATACCAGGGCTTCTGAGCCAGATCTACAGAAGGTAATCAAAACAGTACACATGAACAGTAAATGTTGTAGGGTAGAACAAAGTTATAGGGAACATAAACATGAATGAACATACCACTTAGTATTTTTATCGACTCAACAGATAAATCCATAGTATTTTTTATTGTTTCACATACTCGTGCCACCCATCCGCCCACTCCCGGACTTTATAATCGAGTCCTGAGCCACGAGTTTAAGATTAATTACTCTATGATTGCATTCATCATCAGACTTAAGCCTTAAGCAAAGGTAAAAACGAAAAATTACATATGGAACGCTGGATCAAACCAAAAGGCCAAACCGGTAAGATAGCATCTCCTGACCATCCTATGATCGCCGGATACGTTCGTCGTCTATATTGCCTGTATGAGTTCAAACAGGATGACGAAACAGAAGAATAACGCTGAGGTACCAAGTGCTGACACTTGGACCGTGCGAAGTCGATCACAGCAACGCCGTCTGGATGGGCATTCCTCTTGAATCATGTATGTACCGGAAGAAAATCACACCAGCAGCCGACGTATATAGCAGTTTCTCTGCAAAATTAAAATTCACCCTGTAACACAAGTACGGGAAACCAATAAGATTAATGAAAACTTTGGTAGTATATCAATCAATAACTTCCACATGCAGGATGAGAACAAGATTTGTTAAGCTATGTCCAAACCATGCGTACGTACCAGCCATAGCATGGAGTCTTGACGAAGAACAGTGAAGCACATGAATAGTCCGCGATCCTCGATATAGCAAGGTCCATGGGGTGTGTCGCCTTGGTCTTCAGAGTTTACATATGTACCACGCTCGCATATGGTAATCATGGCACTGCTCGCAATACTCCCAATTTAGAATACCAGTAGTAGCCCATGCGCTGAAACATGTATTAGACTCTCCAAGAGCTGCCAAAACTGTACAGAAAAGAGGTTATACTGTGAAGTAGTAAATCATCAATTGAGAAGCCGGCACAGCAAAATTGGTTTCTCATGTACTCACTAACCAGCAGATCGATTGGCTTGCGATTCGAGAATTCCAGACGCAGATACACAATAACCACTCTGCTAAAAAGTCATCTTCCCTTTGAATACGAGGTTGAAAGGATGCACAACTTATGTATATGTACATTGATATTACGATTCAAGCGGGTAACTGTGCCTGTCAGATTAAAGCAAGTAGAGAGTAAGAAAATGCGGACTTAACTTGCCAAGAGAAACTCGAAAGTGGTGTAGCAGGCGGTAAAATTTATAGCAGACAAACTCAAGTGTTACCTTGGGCCAGGTGTAAACATATAACAGTAGGTCAGCTCCTCGTAGTTCCTTGACTTGCTCTCGTAGCCCCGTGCATCATTCTGTTACATACAGGTATCGCAGAGAAGTGGGGAGGCCCGCCTTGGGCAGCCACCGGATTTGTGGACAATAATCGACAGACAGACACTCAGAGAAGAAAGGCCGTGTAAACAAACACTCTGAGGAAGGAGGGCAGTCCTCAAAATTTAGGTACCAATACCATGCAGCTGCTAAACATGCAAACTGCTAAGAGGAATCCAATTAGACACTAACAATTATAAGGGTGGCTGTACACATGTGTAAACAAACGCGGAAGAAGCATACGTCAAATTAAATGAAGCAGTCCAAACATACATCAAAAGTGGTTTTGCACGGTGAATGAAATGAAATCAATATATTGAAGAGCAGAATTTGGTTATCTCATGTACTGACCGGCAGATGGGTTTTCCGTGCAGGGAGGTGTTATCTTCAGGATAGTAGACAGAAAGGATTTGCAAGTTACGTAGACAGTGCAGTTAACCCTGATAGATTTCAGAAGTCAGTATAATAATGTAAGGGTAAGCGGATTTTGCTGAAAAAAGAAACAAGAGAATAGTAAGTCTTACATTGGGTTAGGAATCCACCCGCAATCCCGGGTTTTTTCGTTCTAATACACTGACTTCCCAGCGTAGCTCCAAATCGCACCGGGGTATCGCTATCTTATGCAGTGAAGTGGGGAGGCCCCCAATTGGCAGCGACTGGATCTCAGGACAATCCTCGACTTTTAGTTCCCTGAGAGAAGAAAGGCTGTGTAACCCCTGAGGGAGGGACGGCAGACCTGGACAGTGTACAAATTCTAGGATTTGGAGCGAGGTGAGGAGCTGAAGCGCCTGCTCTTCCTCTTCTGTCAGGCTTTCCACCCGCTCATCACAACTGAAGGTCAATGTGTGGAGCGCAGCTGCGAGGTAGCTGCACACGGGGGCAACAAGCACCGCTGAGATGCTATCCACACCGAGTTTCTCCAACTGGAAGGATCCTGCAGGTAATTGTTTGGTTCTTCTTGCCACCCCTGAGAGCAGATCCATGGCTGAAGTGCTGGGATGTCCAACATCATTAGAGACCATCAACTCCTTTAGCTTGACAGCTATGATGAACTTATCCACTGTTAAAGTCCCGCAATTGCTTAGTATTAGCCGAGAGGTGCCCGTGTTGTGGAGAGCTAATGCACCGCTGTAGCCACTCACCATCAAAGAATCTTCCTCTTTGTTGAGTACCACATTCCGATGGGTATCATGTACTTCAATGGATGTTAGTGCAGGAGCAGGAGGGATAGGGGACACAAACAGCTTAGGGCATTCAACAATCTCTAGTGTCTGCAGACTGGGGCAATGTGTGTCTCGTGTACAAGAGACAGAGCACTCTCGGAAAAAGGGCAATGAAAGAAGATTAGGACAACCGGTGCACTTGATGCTTTCAAGCACTGGAAACGAATGGCAGTTAGGTTCCACAATCCAACTTTCAAGAAGTGGCATGCCATAAAGCACAATTTCTTTCAAGTGCATGAAACTTTTGTTTCTGCCGGTACCAGACTCAGGTCCTATAAGATGGACACTGGGAATCATCATCAACTCTAGACTCTTGAGATATGATAGCTGCCCAAAAGGAGGAAGAGTGCACCAAGACACGGCCAATAGAGTGAGAGACTCCAAATATTTAATGGGTATGTCACAACACAACCAACTAGGAGGACCAGCACCACCATGACCTTTAACGCAAAGTTTTTTGAGATTATCATGTGGTTGAAGACCATCAACAACATCATCTTCTAAAATAGCAACTGGCTCATCAGCCCAGTCTGGATCTGTCGAGCCCCAAACTAGTCCCAATGTTTTCAGATTCCTTTTCAAAGACAGATTGGCTTTATTAGCTTCACCCTTGGTTGCCACCTTGTCAAGATTACATATAACGAGCTCTCCACAAAGTTCTTTCAATTCCCCCAATTCTTCCAAATCAAACCCAATACTCTCTTTCTTAACATGGAATTCTTTTAGCTCCTCTAGACGCTTCATCTTTCCGACCTCAGGAACATTGGAGTGGAGTTCACCGTTGGCAATGAAATGGCGTAAATTCACAAGACGGCTAAAGTTTTTAGGCAAATCATAACTACCCTTCCAATCTTGTAGGTCTAAGAATATCAGGTGGTAAAATCTCGGTATTGTGCTAGGTAAACTTATTGCGTGATTACAGGCTGCTCCAATTTTTAGGTATCGAAGGTGCAAAAGTTTTGAGAAATTTTTTGGCAAAGATTCTGTAGAGTCCAGCTCAATAAACAGGACACGGATACCCTCTATTTCACTGAATGTGTCATTTAGAATCTCAGTGATTCTTTCTTCGTATCTTCTAAAAATCATCAAACTCCGCAAATCTCTTATGTGCAACCTACTCTTCAATTTAACCATTTCTTGCCTAAAGTTCTCATCATATCTATTTTCTATGGTGATAGCCAAGTGTCGGATCGATTGTGAGATCTCGTCGGCACTAAAACTTAAACTACTTATATTGGTACATTGTTGGGATGAAACACTCTGAGATAGCTCATGCAGTAAATCATGCATTACATAGCAATGATCCCCCAAATCACCAACTTCCTTCATGAGAAAACCATTGTCAACAAGTTCTTCTAAGTAATTTTTATTGCTACAACTAGAGTCTATGATACCTAGTGCGGTCCAAAGGCGATTAAAGTCTACAACCTTAAACCTATGATCTTCGGGGAAAAGGGAAAAATATGGAAAGCATTGTTTGAGGTGGAACGGAAGGTAATCGTAGCTAATTTTTAGGGCTGGCATAATATCGTCAGGGCTTTTTTGATTTTTCCACTCATTGTTTTCAAGAACTTTCCTCCAATGTTCCCAATGAAGGTCTTGCTCCAATAACCGAGCAACTGTTTTGGCTGCTAGTGGCGAACACTTCAATTTCTGTGCAATCTCTTTGCCAATATCAATTAATTCACTGTGCTTCTGATCAGATTTGTTTTCACCAAATACACATGCTAGGAAGAACTCAAAGAAATCATGAGGGTCCAAACCTTGCAGGTGTATGGGCTGTGACAAGAACCCTTTCTTGACCCTTTCTTCTATCTTTGGAAATCTGGTTGTGACAAGAACCATGCTTCCTTTGGCTTCTCCCTTTGTGAAGGGAGCTAACAGGGTTTTCCACTCTGCATCACTATCACATTTCCATATATCATCCAAAACAATCAAAAACCTTTTGGACTCAAGTCTATGTATAATTGATTTCTGAAGCTGGTCTAAATTATCAACGTTGATATCTTCTTTTTCAGTTGCAGGTATGCAGTTGTGGATCTGCTGGGTGAGCTTAAGCACATCAAAATCAGTTGACACACATACCCAAACCCTAACAGTGAAGTGTTCTTCAGTCCTTCTATTACTATACAAGTGTTGAGTGAAAGTTGTCTTTCCAATACCCCCAGGGCCGACTATAGGAAGAACAGAAAGTGTTTCACCATGATATGTGCCACAGGTGATATCTTGTATAGTTTGCTCAAAAATGGCACTCCTTCCATATAATTTGTTTTCTACCGATGTTGACCCCGTCGGAGCCCGGTTAAGGCCGCCATTTGTTGTGTTGTTTTGGTGTGGAGTTACCTTGAGCAACTTGGAGACTCGAATCACTCGATCACATAGGGAGTGTATTTCCTCTATCACTGACTTAATTTTGTTGGACATGGAAACTCTATCAAATGGCAACTTATCAAGTGGGCCGTCATTAGTACTATCAAGATTGGTAGTGTTGCGTGATTTGCTGGTAACATCAACACTAGGAGCAACATCATCTTGCATAGGCGAACAAGAAAAGCAATTGAGCCAGTTACCGACAACGTGCCGAACAGCATGGCAACCATGGCGGCGGAGGCCATCACCCAGATCCGGCTCGGCATACTTGGTGCCATCGAGCTGGTCCTGGATGATGAAGTAGTGGAGCTCGTCCAGGGCGTCCTCAGCGACGTCGGCCTTGTCTCTGAGCTGCTGCACTAGCCCATTCAGACCAGGGTTGTCGCTCACGCCCCTCCTCCGGGCTTCGTGCAGCAGCCCTTGGGTTGACAGGAGATCATCTTTGATCTTCTTGGCGTTGAGGCCGAGCTTGGCGCTAGCAACGTACGCCTCCACCAACTCATTGGACAGCTGATTCAGCAACGTGCCGATGAGCCCGCTTGCCACACCAATAGCCGCCTCCATCTCCTCCGGGGGGGGGTTAGTGGGTGGTTTGTGCAGTGAGATGGGTGTTCTGTTGATGCGAAAGTTGGTTTATGTGTGCAGTTGGAAAGAGTACCTGTGGAGACATTTATAGCCAATAGTACCGTTTGAGAAGCCAGCTGATTCCTGGGTTTCAATTTGATCATGCTGAGATGCAAGTTGATTAGTACTATACTGGAGCGTTTCTTAAGCTATTGGGAGGGCCATCCTTGCCCTCGTACGGTGCACTCAATGAGGGTTCCAAGAAGATGCGTTCATTCTAAAAAACAAAGGGAAATCAGAGGTCAACTTGAACTCACGTGATGGCAGAGCTGTTAGCAGCAATGTCAAGGTGGATGCGGCTACCAAGGAACATTGAAAATATAAGGGCTTGATCCATCCTCGAAATATATGCAGAATGATTAGATCGGTGGCTCAGATGGCCAAGACTGGGGGCAAGTCCTGAAAAGATATCATTTCGTTTGCTTCCCAAGATCTGGTTCTTACACTGAAGGAGACTTTGTTGGTCAAGATCTAAACTTGAACGGTGAGCTAGAAAATCATACGCACACATTCACAGATCCCCGAAGCATGGACCATGTGATGTGAATGTGGCGGTGTGAACAAAGCAACACGACTACACAAGGTCTTGGTCCTTCAGAAATATACCAGATCCAGCCGTTGTTCTTATCTTGTGGCACAGAAGGAACAAGCATCCAAGATAGGGAGGAGCCAAAAAACTCACAGGGTCGGTTTTCGGCCAGTTTTCCTTATTAACTGGTCAATTATTTTCTTCTATATGAAAAGGCAGAGCTACTTCCGGTTGCTCGAAAAAAAAGACAAAAAACTCACATGAAGAACGCCGCGGCCGGAATCCGATGAATCAACAGCGCCGTCGGGCCGATGCTCGTCTCCGAATCCCGCTGCGGCTGGAATCATCAAGAAAGGAAAACTTGACGTTATGTTAGTACGAACTCTTTGTAGATTGATCGGAAATAATAAATTTGAGGTGGTTTCGTACCCTACAGACAATTTCTTCTTATGTTCTCCGCTAGATAGGAACTTTGGAGTCATTCTTCATCGCATGTTGAGGGATGGTTATGTGATCCAATTATATTAGCATTGTTGAGAGTTGCACTAGCGAAAGGACGGACCCTAGGCCTTGTTATCAAGCATTGGAATACCGTTTGTGCTACATTTTTTCACTTGCTACTCCATATTACACTTGTATCACCATCTCTTCGCCGAACTAGTGCACCAATATAATTTACCATTGTATTTGGTGTGTTGGGGACACAAGAGACTCTTTGTTATTCGGTTGCAGGCTTGTTTGAGAGAGACCATCTTCATCCTACACCTCCACGGATTGATAAACCTTAGGTCATCCACTTGAGGGAAATCTGTTACTATCCTACAAAACTCTGCGCTTGGAGGCCCAACACGAGTCTACAAGAACAAGTTGTGTAGTAGACATCAATCTCTTTTCTGGCGCCATTGCCGGGGAGGTGAGTGTCGGTGTCAAAACCGGCGGATCTCGGGTAGGGGGTCCCGAACTATGCGTCTGAGGATCGATGATAACAGGAGGCCGGGGACACGATGTTTACCCAGGCTCAGGCCCTCTCGATCGAGATAATACCCTACTTCCTGCTATATTAATATGGATGAATATGTATACAAGAGTTGATCTACCTCGAGATCGAATTGGCTAAACCCTAAAGTCTAGCCTATGATGATTTGAGATTCTCCGTTAGCCTCTACGGACAAAACCCTTCGGTTTATATACACACCGGAGGGGCCTAGGGTTTGTACATATCATCTTGCAGAGGAAGGAAAGATTACGCCCAAACCTAAAACTAGCCTTTACATTAATATAGGAGTCCTATCCGGATACGAGAGATGATCTTCGACTATCATCTTCAAGGCCCACCAGTCCGGCCCACCAAGAGTTATATGGCCTCCCGAGGACCCCTCTATCCAAGACTCCCTCAGTAGCCCCTGAACCTGACTTCAATGACGATGAGTTCGGCCTCCGCATTGTCTTCGGCGTTGCAAGACGGATTCCTTCTTCCGAACATATCATCTGCAAAAAGGTGTATTGTGTTCGGCTCTGCAAGGTTAGTACAACCCTTAGCCTCGAAGGCAAGGCTTTTTAAAGGAAAATGAATAGTGTGTCTCTACTGACAACTTTTGGGTGATGCGTCGCGTCCAACCCACTAACTTATCGAATCGTTTTATTTGGCCGTAGTTTCGTGTTTCGAGGTATATCCTCATTAACACGTCCCATCAGAATAGAGATCGCGCCCGCTTTTAGTGGGATCCTTATCACTATGACGTGAGCACCCACGTCGCGTATTACGCACGACCGCTTTGGGAACCGGCGAGGTTTATGGCTAAAGTGGGGGATGCTCTGTATTCACAGCGTTATAAAAGGATATCTATCCCTTTCATCAGCTCCACGCCTTCCTCAAGATCAAGCTCTCCAATCTCCCTTGCCCCCGTATTCTGATCTCCTGCGCCCACCGCTCCTCGTTCCTGAACTACTACTCCCCTTCCCAGCAATGGCTGGATCCGGTGCCAGGGGCAAGTGGGATGCTTCCATAGTCACAGAAAAGACCGTGGAGGATCTACGAAGCACGGGCTATCTTGCCGCCACTAACGCGCACTGAGTCCCTGCCAAGGGTCAGGTGATTCCCGACCCTCAGGCGGGTGAGAGGGTAGTGTTCACTTCCCATTTTGTTAGGGGGCTAGGGTTTCCACTCCACCCTTTTGTTCGGGGTCTTTTGTTCTTCTACGGGCTAGATTTTCATGATCTAGCCCCGAACTCAATCCTTCACATATCCGCTTTTATAGTGGTGTGTGAAGCTTTCCTCCCCATCCCTCCACACTTTGGCCTATGGCTCAAAAGCTTCAACGTGAAGCCGAAGGTGGTGGACGGATAGCACGCAGAGTGCAGGGGCGCCATGACGAGCAAGCTCCCGAATGCAACTTGGCCCAAGGGCACATTCGTGGAGACAAATAAGGTCCCGCAGCAAGAGTGGTTCTACATCACCGAACCCCGCAACGCCAAATGGGCGGCGAAGCCTGCTTTCTGATCTGGACGCCCAGAGAGGCTAACCTCTTTGACCAAAATGGGTCTGGACTGTGGGTCTACAACTGAAGTGACGACTCTTGTGAGCCGTGTGTCCGGCATGATCTCCAAGGGGCACCTGCTCTCCTCCGTAGTCCAAGTGATGCTGACCCGGCTTGTTCTCCGTTGCCAAAGCCGGGACTCCTCTCTATGGGAGATCGATCCGGCAGGAGACAAGCCGCTCAAGCATCTCTTTGGCTTTACGCACAAGGAGATCTGGAAGCATCTCTTCAAGAGCCAGAAGGAGTGGCCGGCGGAAACTGAAGACGCGGGCTTTAGCACCGTGCTATCCGCCCCAGACGTAATAGAAAATGTTGCCGAACATATGTTTATTCCCTTATTTGATGATAACAGGAATTTGAGTTTTTGCGTGATATACAGGGCTGGACGAAGAAGACGACCTGGATTAAGAGGCCGGTGCCTCTGCCCGAAGACCCAACATTGCCTCTACTAACGGCGATGCTGGTCCCGTCGTCGTACAAGGTGCCGACCAAGAAGCCCAAGAAGATGAAGGGCAAGGGGGCTAGAGATAGCCCCCGTCCTGCGGACAGGAAGTACGAGGAAATCAACATCCTCTCCTCCGATGATGTGGAGGAAGATGATGAGGAGGAAGAGGAAGAAGAAGAAGATCCCCCTGCGCAAGGCAGGGGGAAGAAAAGGGGGACCGTCGCTGACGCAGGCACGGCAGCGCCCCCGAGGAAACTGAATGTTGGAGGTAGTTCGGATTCGTCCGAACATAGCTTCGTGGTGAAGCCCAGGGTGAAACCCCTGCCCGAATCGTAAGTTTGTCCGGATTGACTGCTGCACTTTTGTTTGCTTAGTGTTTTTGATGCTTTACTTAGCATTTATCTCCTGCTGACCTACAGCCATCCCGGAGGACACCCCGATGCCTCCTTATCGGAGGGGAACTCTCTAGTGCGTGGAGAGACGGAGAGTGACCCGCCAGCCCGGGTTTCATCGCCTGTGATTGGCAGGGACACCGAAGTGTCGTCCCCTTCTTGAAGGCATCATCGCGGTCCTCATTGCCTGTCGTGTTGCTCTAGGGGAAACCCTGCCCTCGGTTCGGGCGGTGGCGGCTCTCTGGTGTCGTAACCTTCCTGAAAGCGCCACCTTGGAGCTCATGATTCATCTTCTGCAGCTTCCTCTTTTCGCGGTGGCATGTTCACGCTTAAGAACCCCGGTAGCTCATGTAGTGACTCGGTGTGGTGTTGCTGCGCCTAGCACCTATGTATCCAGTCTTGGGTGTGTGCATGAGTTGAGGTGGCGTGTGTTTTAATCAGATTATGGTTGGTTGTTGCTTTAAATATAAAGCGAGGCGAAAGCATTTTTCGGTAATTATAGCCCACTATGTCTATGAAAAAAGTGGCTAGCACCTAGACTTGGTATCCTCTTCCAACAGCACATGAACTGTGTATAATAATAAATAATATAAACATATAATGTTGCGACGATTGCAGGCAAGAACCGCGTATCCTGCGGTAGCAGTAGCCCACGAGCCAATCTCGTGCGCGGGCCTCGGCAACCTTACTTAATATAAGAGCATCTCCAGCCGTCGCGCCCCCAAGACACGCCGAAAACCGCCGTCTGGGGGCGATCCGGCGCTAGTTTCGGCTTGGGTGCCAGTGCGTTCCCAGTCGCCGTCCCCCCTCCCCAGGTCGCCCCCAGGCGCCGATACCAGCCCAGTTTCGGCGCTTTCAGCCCATTTTCGGCCCATTTCCGGCGCAAAACGGCCCAGGCTCGACGTGCTTCGGTGGCTATTGAAATAGAATCACATAGTCGCAAATAAAATCACAGTTTCACATACGAAGATAGATAGATAGTTCACAAAATCTTCTTCTACGAACTACTACTACTCGTCATTCTCCGACTCGGACTCTGCCTCGGTGATGTCCTCCTCCGACGTCTCAGCGTAGGCGTCAAGGAACCGTTCATCGGTGGAGTCCCAGGAGGATGCATCTCCTAGCTCGATATTGAATTTAGCGACCGCCTTCCGCGATCGCTTGTCCTCGCGATAGGCCGCTCGCTCCTCCCTCCTCTTCTTCATCTCCGCCCTCTTCTCGGCCAAGAACTGGTGCTCGTTGATGATGTCTTGCGGGAAGTTTTGGCGCCACATCGCCATGGCTTCCTCGTCCATCTCGGCCAGGCTGAGACGGTGCGTCCGCCTACGGTTCTTCCGTCGATCGTCGTCAGTGATAAGCCACGGGGGAGGTGCCAACTCCTGTGCCCGCTCCCGCGTCGGCACGTCCGTGAAGTTCATGTTCCAACGGGAACGCCGGAGGCGCCACGCCGCAGCGTCGTACGCGCGGACGCCCTCCTGAGCGGTATCGAAGGTTCCGAGTCCGAGGCGCACGTCGCCCGACCGAATCTCGGCGGAGTAGGTGCCGGACGGACGAACGCGGACGCCGCGGTAGCCCACAGCTCCAAGGCGGCGAGGCGGCATGGGGGCGCAGTGCATGGCGGTGACGAAGTAGCGAGCGGCGGACGAAGCGGTCAATCGCGCGTGGCATTGTGTGAGAGTGC
>LR738714.1:852443239-852567898 GCA_902687465.1 Secale cereale | reverse complement strand
CCCCCCCCCCCCCGGCTGTACTTCGGGCGCAAGGTAGGTTCTGGAACGCTGATTTTTTATATAATTTTTCTGGATTTTTCCTGACAGTTCTTGTAATATGAAAACCTGAAATACAAAAACAGCCGAAAACAGAAACTGGCACTCGGGTGCACTGGATTAGTAGGTTAGTCCAAATATGATCAAAAGTGTATGGAAGTGTATAAATATCATAGCAATATCACCCAAAAGTGGCATGGAGCAAGCAGAAATTATAGATACGTTTTGGACGTATCAGGTGGGCGCCAAACATGGGCAGCAAAACACATTTGATTCAAGCTCGTTCGAAAGACCTCTGTTTCTCCCTTCATTTCCCCATTCATACACGGTGGGCGGCAAAACAAACTCGACTCGGCCGAAATCGATGTAGGAAAATATTTTCAATAGGGGCAGGTTTGTAACTTCACTCAGATGTGACACAACTGCCCTACCTGTCAGCCCCGTTCATACACCGTGGGCGTCAACCATGGACGCCAACCACCCTCTCCTCGCCCGAAATCGCTCTGGGCCAATATTGACGAGATGCGAGATTACCGTCATATCCCCAACCGACGAGACGTCCAAATTTTAAACGGGGGCTAAGTTCGTAACTTTCCCATATTTCAGACAGGCGCGTCCCAAAAACATGGTTCCTCGTACCTCTCCCTCCATTTTCTCATTCATACACCGTCCGCACTAGAACACCATCACCACACCAGCCTCCGTCCGCCACCCCATCCATCGCCGCTGTCCTCCACCACATCCATCGCCACCGTTCTCGACCACATCCATCGCCACCGTCCTCCACCATGCCGGAGCGCCTACCAAGACCGTGTCGTCCACTGCTAGAGATGAGAGTTTCTCATCCACGGCGACGGACCAAGAGCCTTGCATCACGTCCTCTCGCTTCATCGGCCCCGTCGTCCTCTTTGTCGGGGCCGCTCACACGACCTTCTCTTCCACCGCAACGGGACTTATCCCCCGATGCACCCGTTTACCATTGCAGATCTGCTTCAACGCCACCGACAACCATCGCACCCCCGATGCCTACACGGCGCCTCAAGAGAGGTGGTACTTCATATCTCCTCAACTTTTTTATCTCAACCGGAAATTAGATCTTAACTTGGTTACTCTACTTTCTTTTCAGCTCTTAGAATTTAGTTCTTAGTTCAAAGCAAACAATGGCTGCTAAATACCATTTCTCTGGTTTCCCCCTTTTATGATCACTATACGATCAGAATACGTGCTTCGTGTCATAATAGCACTGCTCGACCCATCAAGCTAAACAAGCTTAGTTGTTCAAATATGAATATGATATTATTAAAACAGATTTGTTTAACTGGTCAGCTAAATGTTCCTAAATTAGTTTCGAAAATGCATGTTCGTCGCTCGGGTGTGTATCTCTACAGGGTGTCCACGGTGGGCCGGCCCACCTTGGGATTTTGGGTCGTCCCAGGCCTCGATTCCCCTCTGTTCTGCTACGCGCTTTCAATCTCTACTCGCCCCCAGCCGCCTGCCTCGGCGGCGACTTGCCGTCCCCGGATGGCATGACTCTAGGAGGAGACGCCGGACTAACAGGAGGTCAGGAGCCACTCGACCAATAGCGTCACCGCTGCCCGGGCGCACAGCCGTGCCTACCTTCCCAGTCCGTTCAGGGCTCAGGCGTGCAGCACCCACTAAGCCAACCCGATTTATCCTGAGATAAGTCCTCAACACTCAGCAGCCACTCCTCATCACCCATTTTCTAATTGATTCATTACTCATTAGGCAGGACTGTCATTAGGGTTTGTTGTGTGCTCAGTGCTACCTACACTTAATGGTTCAGATGTATTTTGGTAATCTTTAGTACCTGTAAAGTTCACAGGGTTTTCAAAATTCCAGACCTAGGAACATACACTAGTCATTTTGGATTGTTGGTCGTAGTGACATTGACCCAGATTACTACTGCAAGCCAGGTTTGTTGACAATTTTACTTGTCTTTCTTACTCATTCTATATAATATCCAATTATTCACGTTGATTAGTTGCAAACAATAAGTGCTTGACAAACTTCTTGATTCAGATTTTGGACGGTCTCTTACTGCAGTTACAATTCTGCATACTTGTCCTAGTAAGCTCACACTACAAGAAATATGTCAACTTATGACCTTCCGTTAGTGACCCTGGAAGAATTGGTCATAGATCTATGACCATTTCAGACCAATTGGTCAAAAGTTGTTCGGGGGGCTCCAAACCCTAAACTATAATGACCATTTTGGTCAGAAAGGTCATAATTTCCTTAGACGAAATGGTCATAAAGCAGATAGCACTGGTTCGCTGCCTTATTTCTAGCTGATCATGACCAATATAGATGGTCATAACCTTGTAAATTGTGGTGGGTTGCTACGACTAGGCGCCACCTCATCAGTTTTGCCTATGTGTCATGTCCATGTGGCAGTTTTTGCCCTAGGTTGTGAAGCAACCTATATTTCTGTCATTCCCAAAAAATCTCATAAATTCTTTGGGTCATATCTTCGTCAAATATGTAAAAAAACTTCCTTGCCTAGTTCAAAAATAATTCAAAATATTCATTTTCCTATTCTGTTAAAAAAAACACTTTGTGAAATAAGTACCACTTTGGCATGTCCAAATGGTATCCATTTTCTACAGTGATTTCCTATGCCCAAATAACTATCCTCCACCAAATGCTAGCTCAATCCATTAATTATTTTGAGCCAAGCTTCAACATTCGTATTTATGTCTAGTGTGGTACTTTGCAAAGCAAGTACCACCTAAACTCCTCCTTTTGAGCTGATACTTTGTGAAGACGGTCTTCTTAGTAACTGATCATCCTCAACCAAAAGTCAAGCCCATTATCCATGTGCATTTCCCGTACCGCTAATCAAACACTTGGCTACTAATTCATGTTTGAGCATCGATCGGTCTCCTCGTGAGAATCTTATGTTGTAATTTTCTTCCTAGCACCTACCTGGGGAGTGCCCAACCAACTAGACATGCCTAGGCCTCCCAGAACACATGGCATGTGAGTTTACCCTCGACCACCGCCAAAACCTCGACATATCACCACCAAACCATGTATTTATGATTAAATAGGTACTTATGTAACTAGAAATGATTTTTGGAAAAAATAAATAGCAAACTATGAGGGAGGTACAGTTCAAATTTGACCCGCTTCCAGCTGAATCGGCGGAAATTTGTCTTTTTCACGAGAGGTGGATCAAAACTTTTTACACCCAACCATTTTGTCAATTGTGCATTAAATATGTCCTAGTATTTTATAAAATTGATTTGGTCCAATTTTGCAACAATTATTTGGGAGGTCCTTCACAAAAAAACCTCCTTTTGGGCACTCGAAAAATGGAAAATGATTTTTTCGTCCAAAGAAAATGAAAACTTCCTTAGGCAATATTGTTTGCCATTCCAAGATGCACCCTTGTGCATAATATGAGATCATTTGAACAAACTATGCCATGAATGTGGCCATAGGATTCATCATTTGGCTTGAAAGCTATGAATCTTCACGCATGATAGCTCATTTATGAGAACACTTTTTTAAAAGAATTGTTGTATTACAAGTTTATTATTTTTCCTGGTAACTTGGTCATATATAATGACACAATGCGAAGGTTTTCCAAATTTTTTTATTTTTTTTTAAATTTTTTATGCCCCTTTCAAAATGCGGTCAAAACGGCGGGAATGACCGTTCCTAACTGGTGGTTGAATCTTGGTATTTTTTTTTGTGTTTCTATGATTAAATAGATACTTATGTACCTAGAAATGATTTTTGTTAAAAATAAATAGGAAACTACAAGGGAGCTGCAATTCAAATTTGACCCGCTTCCAGCTGAATCGGGCAAAATTTATCTTTTTCACGAGAGGTGGATCAAAACTTTTTACACCCAACCATTTGGTCAATTGTGCATTAAATATGGCCTAGTATTTTATAAAAATGATTTGGTCCAATTTTGCAACAATTATTTGGGAGGTCCTTCACAAAAAAACCTTCTTTTGGGCACTCGAAAAATGGAAAATGAATTTTTCGTCCAAAGAAAGTGAAAACTCCCTTAGGCAACATTGTTTGTCATTCCAAGATGCACCCTTGTGCACAATATGAGATGATTTTAACAAACTATGCCATGAATGTGGCCATAAGATTGATCATTTGGCTTGAAAGCCATGAATCTTCACGCATGATAGCTCATTTCTGAGAACACTTTTTTAAAAGAATTGCCATATTACAAGTTTATTATTTTTCCTGATAACTTGATCATATATAATGACACAATGCGAAGGTTTTCCAATTTTTTGAATTTTTTTGAATTTTTTGTGCCCGTTTCAAAATGCGGTCAAAACGGCGGGAATGACCGTTCCTAGCTAGTGGTTGAATCTTGGTATTTTTTTTTGGTGTTTCTCTGATTAAATAGATACTTATGTACCTAGAAATGATTTTCGTAAAAAATAAAGAGCAAACTACAAGGCAGCTACAGTTCAAATTTGACCCACTTCCAGCTGAATCGGCTGAAATTTGTCTTTTTCATGAGAGGTGGATCAAAACTTTTTACACCCAACCATCTGGTCAATTCTGCATTAAATGTGGGCTAGTATTTTATAAAAATGATTTGGTCCAATTTTGCAACAATTATTTGGGAGGTCCTTCACAAAAAACCCTCCTTTTGGGCACTCGAAAAATGGAAAATGAATTTTTCATCCAAAGAAAGTGCAAACTACCTTAGGCAATATTGTTTGCCATTCCAATATGCACCCTTGTGCACAATATGAGATCATTTCAACAAACTATGCCATGAATGTGGCCATAAGATTGATCATTTGGCTTGAAAGACATGAATCTTCACGCATGATACCTCATTTCTGAGAACACTATTTTAAAATAAATTCCGTATTACAAGTTTATTATTTTTCCTGGAAACTTGGTCGCAAATAATGACACAATGCGAAGGTTTTCCAATTTTTTGATTTTTTTTGTATTTTTTATGCTCGTTTCAAAATGCGGTCAAAACGATGGGCTTGACCGTTCCTAGCTAGCGGTTGAATCTTGGAAAACTGTTGATGTTTCTGTGATTAAATAGATACTTATGTACCTAGAAATGATTTTGGAAAAAAAATAAAGAGGAAACTATGAGGCAGCTGCAGTTCAAATTTGACCCGCTTCTTGCTGAATCGGTGGGAATTTGTCTTTTTCACCAGAGGTGGATCAAGGCTTTTGACACCCAACCATTTGTTAAATTGTGAATTAAATATGTCCTAGTATTTTATAAAATTGATTTGGTCCAATTTTGTAACAAATATATGGTAGATCCTTCATAAAAAAACTCATTTCAGGCACTCGGAAAATGATTAAAATAGATAGAAAGATCAGAAATGCATAGAAATTGGTCCTTATCCACAAAATGTGGTCTAACTCTAGTAAAAATTTGTGTGGTGCCATTTTGCAAAATATTTTTGATATCTACTTCACAAAATCCCTCTATTTTTAGTACTTAGATACTTTTCTAAATCATTGGTTTTCTGAACCAATCAGGATTCTTCCCACGGATCGATGAGATGGCGCCCATCCATCCATCCATCCATCTCACCATCCCACATCCATCCATCCATCTATCTACAAGAAAAAAATAAAAAAATGAAAAAGAGATACCCCCCCACAACCCAAACCCTATCTCACATCACACCCACCGCCATCTTCCCCCATCGCACCCCTCCTCCGGATCTCCTCGCCGCCGCCGCCACCTCCCGATCCAATCTCTCCCCGCCGCCTCCCGATCCTTCCGCCGCCGCCCCGTCCTCCCCTTCCTTACGCCCTCCACCTCTCCCCTCGCCTCCGCCACCCGACGGCCATGGCACGCCTCTTCCTCATCCCAGATCAGATCCAGCGGCCCCCAACCGCATCCATGCGTCAGAGGCGCTGGAGGGGCACTGTGCGGTTCTACTGGGTGGTGACCCGACGGCGTCCTGTGTGCTGCTCACCCGTCAGCCTCCAACGCCGACCAGGCGGCCGCTGAGTCTACCACACCCACCCAGCCGCAGCCGGAAGAGCAGCAGGACGGGATGAGCTCCGGGACGGGGAAGGTGGTGTGCGTCACCGGCGCGTCGTGCTACATCGTGTCCTAGCTCGTCAAGTTCCTCCTCCAGCGCGGCTACACCGTCCGCGCCCCCGTCATGGACACCGGTACGGTCAGGATTCATGACCCCACCCCACCTCCTTCCATCCCCTCCCCTTACTTTTTCGCCTGATCTAGCTGGTGGATCCATGGTTATCGGTGGATTCATCAATTCAGTCATTCAGTGGGTGGGGGACCAGGTTTTGTTCAGGATGTGAAATTGGAACTGATAGTACAAGGAAGAAGAAGAAGAAGAAGTTGACTAAATTTCTTAGCATGCCGTGGGTGAGTGAGTGGCAGTGTTTGCAAGTGAACGCCATCTCCCTATTGCAGCTGCCATATACTAATGTTATAGTAAATCTATGTTTAGAAGAGTCAAGGGGCACCCATTCTGACATGTGAATTTAAAAATACAGAACTTATTTCCCATAATACTGTTGCTAGCGTGTTTTGCTGCGACAGTCAATTTTTTTCATTGTAAATCTTTTAGATTGTTCGAGTTCAAAATTAACATAAATTCCCTTGTATTCTACTGAACTACTGTAGTTAGCAATAACATCCTACGAGTGCTAGTGTCGGGGACTCCCTTAACAAAATTCTTCTAGTGTCGGGGACTCCCTTAACATCCTACGAGTGCTAGTGTTCACTCACTCCCTACTACTACAACTATACATCCAAGTCTAAATAAAGAGTCAAGTGGCAGCCATTCTGACTTCTGAATTAGAAACTACACAAGTGAGTTCTCATAATAGTGTGGCTAGCGTGTTCCTATGACATTCAATATTTTTCATTATAAATCTATTAGTTTAGATTGTTGGAGTTGAAAATCAGCATAAATTGGCACTTGGAATGTTTTCCCATGCTTTTCTTTTTTGTAATAAAATATGCATGCCCGGTGCTAATGTTGGGGAACGTAGCAGAATTCAAAAAAGTTCTATGCTTTCACCAAGATCCATCTAAGGAGAGATCTAGCAACGAGTATATTCAAGTGCATCTACATACCGTTTTGTAGATCGCGAGCGGAAGCTTTCGAAGAAGCGTGGATGAAGTAGTCGTACTCTTCGCGTTCTTCGTCACCGATGATCTAGCGCCGAACGGACGGCACCTCCGCGTTCAACACACGTCCGGTACAGCAACGTCACCTCCTTCTTGATCCAGCAAGGGGGGAGGAGAGGTCGTCGGAGATCCAGCAGCACGACAGCGTGGTGGTGGATGCAACGGGAATTCCTGCAGGGCTTCGCCGGCGCCCTGCGGAGGAGGAGGAAGGTGTGACGGGAGGGGGAGAGGCGCCAGAGACTTGGATGCGGCTGCCCTCTTCCCCCCACATATATATAGGGGGCCAGGGGGTGCGCCAAGCCCTGCAGATGGGATCTGCAGGGGGGCGGCGGCCTGGGGGGGGAGACTTGCCCCCCAAGGCATAGGAGGCGCCTCCCTCCCCTAGGGTTCCAACCCTAGGCGCATGAGGGAGGGCCCAGTAGGGTGCGCCAGCCCACCAGGGGCTGGGCCCCTTCCCCTTGCGGCCTAGGGGCCCCACCGGGATGGGTGGCCCCACCCGGTGGACCACCGGGACCCCTCCGGTGGTCCCGGGACACTCCCGGGGCCCCCGGGGATCACCCGATGGCCGAAACTGGACTTCCTATATATCATTCTTTACCTCCGGACCATTCCGGAACTCCTCGTGACGTCCGGGATCTCATCCGGGACTCCGAACAACTTTCGGGTTTCCACGTGCATGTATCTCTACGACCCTAGCGTTACCGAACCTTAAGTGTGTAGACCCTACGGGTTCGGGAGACACGTAGACATGACCGAGACCACTCTCCGGTCAATAACCAACAGCGGGATCTGGATACCCATGTTGGTTCCCACGTGTTCCTCGATGATCTTCATCGGATGAACCACTGTGTCAAGGATTCACTCAATCCCGTATGTTATTCCCTTTGTCCATCGGTACGATACTTGCCCGAGATTCGATCGTCGGTATACCCGATACCTTGTTCAATCTCGTCATGGAAAGTCTCTTTACTCGATCCGTAATCCATCATCCCGTGACTAACTCCTTAGTCACCTTGAGCCCATTATGATGATGTCTTACCGAGTGGGCCCAGAGGAACCTCTCCGTCATACGGAGTGACAACATCCCAGTCTCGGTTCGTACCAACTCAACAGACACTTTCGGAGATACCCGATGCGTACCTTTATAGCCACCCAGTTACGTTGTGACGTTTGGCACACCCAAAGTATTCCTACGGCCTCCGGGAGTTGCACAACCTCATGGTCTAAGGAATAAATACTTGACACCGAAAAGCTTATGCATTACGAACTATACGATCTCGTGCTATGCTCAGGATTGGGTCTTGTCCATCACATCATTCTCCTAATGATGTGATCCCGTTATCACTGACATCCTATGTCCATTGTCAGGAAACCGTGACCATCTGCTGATCAACGAGCTGGCAACTAGAGGCCTACCAGGGACTCATTGTGGTCTATATATTCACACATGTATCACTGTTTCCGTACAATACAATTCAAGCATGAATAACAGACAATTATCATGAACAAGGAAATATAATAATAATACTTTTATTATTGCCTCTAGGGCATATTTCCAATAGTCTCCCACTAGCACTAGAGTCAATAATCTAGTTACATTGTGATGAATCGAACACCCATAGAGTTCTGGTGTTGATCATGTTTTTCCCGTGGAAGGGGTTTAGTCAACGGGTCTGCGACATTCAGATCCGTATGCACTTTACAAATATCTATGTCTCCATCTTGAACATAATTCCGGATGGAGTTGAAACGGCGCTTGATGTGCTTGGTCTTCTTGTGAAACCTGGGCTCTTTGGTAATGGCAATGGCACCATTGTTGTCACAGAAGAGAGCCATCGGGCTTGACGCGCTTGGAATGACTCCTAGGTCGGTGATGAACTCCTTCATCCAGACTCCTTCCTGCGCTGCTTCAGAAGCAGCTATGTACTCCGCTTCACATGTAGATGCCGCCACGACGCTTTGCTTGCAACTGCACCAGCTGACTGCCCCACCATTCAAAATATACACGTATCCGGTTTGTGACTTAGAGTCATCCAGATCTGTGTCGAAGCTAGCATCGACGTTACCCTTTAGGACGAGCTCTTCGCCACCTCCATAAACGAGAAACATATCCTTAGTCCATTTCAGGTACTTCAAGATGTTCTTGACCGCTGTCCAGTGCTCCATACCGGGATCACTTTGGTACCTCCCTACCAAACTTATGGCAAGGTTCACATCAGGTCCGGTACACAGCATGGCATACATGATAGAACCTATGGCCGAGGCATAGGGAATGACACTCATCTTTTCTCTATCTTTTGCCGTGGTCGGCGACTGAGCCTTGCTCAATCTCATACCTTGCAAAACAGGCAAGAACCCCTTCTTGGACTGATCCATATTGAACTTTTTCAATATCTTGTCAAGGTATGTGCTTTGTGAAAGACCAATGAGGCGTCTTGATCTATCTCTATAGATTTTGATGCCTAATATGTAAGCAGCTTCTCCAAGGTCCTTCATTGAAAAACTCTTATTCAAGTAGGCCTTTACATTTTCCAAGAATTCTATATCATTTCCCATCAGCAATATGTCATCCACATATAATATGAGAAATGCCACAGAGCTCCCACTCACTTTCTTGTAAATACAGGCTTCTCCATAAGTCTGTATAAAGCCAAACGCTTTGATCATATCATTAAAGCGAATATTCCAACTCCGAGATGCTTGCACCAGCCCGTAAATCGAGCGCTGGAGCTTACATACCTTGTTAGCATTCTCTGGATCGACAAAACCTTCCGGTTGCATCATATACAACTCTTCCTTGAGGAAGCCATTAAGGAATGTCGTTTTGACGTCCATTTGCCATATCTCATAATCATAGAATGCGGCAATAGCTAACACGATTCTGACTGACTTCAGCATCACTACGGGAGAGAACGTCTCGTCGTAGTCAATCCCTTGAACTTGTCGATAACCCTTAGCGACAAGCCGAGCCTTATAGATGGTCACATTACCATCCCCGTCTGTCTTCTTCTTAAATATCCATTTGTTTTCTATGGCGTGCCTGTCATCAGGCAAGTCCACCAAAGTCCATACTTTGTTTTCATACATGGATTCTATCTCGGATTTCATGGCTCCCAGCCATTTATTGGAATCCGGGCCCACCATTGCTTCTTCATAGTTCGAAGGTTCACCGTTGTCTAACAACATGATTTCCAGGACAGGGTTGCCGTACCACTCTGGTGCGGAACATGCCCTTGTGGACCTTCGAAGTTCAGTAGTAACTTGATCTGTTTTTTCATGATCATCATCATTAACTTCCTCCCTTGTCGGTGCAGGCACCTCAGGAACAATTTCCTGTGCTGTGCTACTTTCCGGTTCAGGAGGGGTGACTGTCACCTCATCAAGTTCTACTTTCCTCCCACTCACTTCTTTCGAGAGAAACTCTTTCTCCAGAAAGGATCCATTCTTGGCAACAAAGACTTTGCCTTCGGATCTGTGGTAGAAGGTGTACCCAATCGTTTCCTTTGGGTATCCTATGAAGACGCATTTTTCCGATTTGGGTTCGAGCTTTTCAGGTTGAAGTTTCTTGACATAAGCATCGCAACCCCAAACTTTCAGAAACGACAACTTAGGTTTCTTGCCAAACCAAAGTTCATACGGTGTCGTCTCAACGGATTTCGACAGAGCCCTATTTAAAGTGAATGCGGCAGTCTCTAAAGCATAACCCCAAAAAGATAGCGGTAAATCGGTGAGGGACATCATAGATCGCACCATGTCCAACAGAGTACGATTTTGACGTTCGGACACACCGTTACGCTGAGGTGTTCCGGGCGGTGTCAATTGTGAAACAATTCCACATTTCCTAAGGTGCGTGCCAAATTCATGACTCAAATATTCACCCCCACGATCCGATCATAAGAACTTTATTTTCTTGTCTCGTTGATTCTCAACCTCATTCTGAAATTCCTTGAACTTTTCAAAGGTCTCAGACTTGTGCTTCATCAAGTAGATATACCCATATCTACTCAAGTCATCTGTGAGGGTGAGAACATAACGAAAGCCTCCGCGAGCCTCAACACTCATTGGACCGCACACATCGGTATGTATGATTTCCAACAAGTTGGTTGCTCGCTCCATTGTTCCGGAGAACGGAGTCTTGGTCATCTTGCCCAAGAGGCATGGTTCGCACGTGTCAAATGATTCATAATCAAGAGACTCTAGAAGTCCATCTGAATGGAGCTTCTTCATACGTTTGACACCAATATGACCAAGGCGGCAATGCCACAAGTATGTGGGACTATCATTATCAACTTTACATCTTTTGGCATCTACACTATGAATGTGTGTATCATCACGTTCGAGATTCATCAAAAATAAATCATTGACCAGCGGGGCATGACCATAAAACATATCTCTCAAATAAATAGAACAACCATTATTCTCCGATTTAAATGAGTAGCCATCTCGCATAAGACGAGATCCAGATACAATGTTCATGCTCAAAGCTGGTACTAAATAACAATTATTAAGGTTTAAAACTAATCCCGAGGGTAGATGTAGAGGTAGCGTGCCGACGGCGATCACATCGACCTTGGAACCATTCCCGACGCGCATCATCACCTCATCCTTCGCCAGTCTCTGCTTATTCCGCAGCTCCTGCTTAGAGTTACAAATATGAGCAACTGCACCGCTATCAAATACCCAGGAGCTACTACGAGTGTTGGTAAGGTACACATCAATAACATATATATCATATATACCTTTGACGTTGCCGGCCTTCTTGTCTGCTAAGTATTTGGGGCAGTTCCGCTTCCAGTGCCCTGTTCCCTTGCAATAAAAGCACTCTGTCTCAGGCTTGGGTCCATACTTTGGCTTCTTCCCGGTAACTGGCTTACCGGGCGCGACAACTCCTTTGCCGTCCTTCTTGAAGTTCTTCTTACCCTTTCCTTTCTTGAACTTAGTGGTTTTATTGACCATCAACACTTGATGTTCTTTCTTGATATCCACCTCCGCTGATTTCAGCATTGAATACACCTCGGGAATGGACTTCTCCATCCCCTGCATATTGAAGTTTAACACGAAGCTCTTGAAGCTTGGTGGGAGCGACTGGAGGATTCTGTCAACGACCGCTTCATCTGGGAGATTCATTCCCAGCTAAGACAACCGGTTGTGCAATCCAGAAATCTTGAGGATGTGCTCACTGACAGAACTGTTTTCCTCCATCTTACAGCTATAGAATGCGTCGGAGACGTCATATCTCTCGACTCGGGCATGAGCTTGGAAAACCATTTTCAGCTCTTCGAACATCTCATATGCTCTGTGATTCTCAAAACGCTTTTGGAGCCCCGACTCTAAGCTGTAAAGCATGCCGCACTGAACCAGGGAGTAATCATCACTACGCGACTGCCAGGCGTTCATAACGTCTTGGGTCGCCGGGGGAACGGGTGCATCACCTAGCGGTGCTTCAAGGACATATGATCTCTTGGCATCTATGAGGATAATCCTCAGGTTACGGACCCAATCCGTATAGTTGCTACCATCGTCTTTCAGCTTGGTTTTCTCTAGGAATGCGTTGAAGTTGAGGGCAACATTAGCGTGGGCCATTTGATCTACAAGAGATATTGTAAAGAATTTAGACTAAGTTCATGATAATTAAGTTCATCTTAATCAAATTTTAATGAACTCCCACTCAGAATGACATCTCTCTAGTCATCTAAGTGATACACGATCCGAATCGACTAGCCTGTGTCCGATCATCACGTGAGACGGACTAGTCATCAACGGTGAACATCTTCATGTTGATCGTATCTTCTATACGACTCGTGTTCGACCTTTCGGTCTTCCGTGTTCCGAGGCCATGTCTGTACATGCTAGGCTCGTCAAGTAAACCCTAAGTGTATTGCTTGTGTAAATCTAGCTTACACCCGTTGTATGCGAACGTTAGAACCTATCATACCCGATCATCACGTGGTGCTTCGGAACAACGATCCTTAGCAACGGTGCACAGTTAGGGGGGAACACAATTCTTGAAATTTTAGTGAGAGATCATCTTATTTACTACCGTCGTTCTAAGTAAACAAGATGCATAAACATGATAAACATCACATGCAATCAATTAAAGTGACATGATATGGCCAATATCATCTTGCTCCTTCGATCTCCATCTTCGGAGCACCATGATCATCTTGTCACCGGCTCGACACCATGATCTCCATCATCATGATCTTCATCATCGTGTCTTGAAGAAGTCATCACGCCAACTATTACTTCTACTACTATGGCTAACGTTTAGCAATAAAGTAAAGTAATTACATGGCGTTTATTTAGTGACACGCAGGTCATACAATAATTAAGACAACTCCTATGGCTCCTGCCGGTTGTCAAGTTCATCGACATGCAAGTCGTGATTCCCTATTACAAGAACATGATCAATCTCATACATCACATATATCATTCATCACATCTTCTTTGGCCATACCACGTCACATAGCACATGCTGCAAAAACAAGTTAGACGTCCTCTAATTGTTGTTGCAAGTTTTTACGTGGCTTCTATAGGTTTTCTAGCAAGAACGTTTCTTACCTACGCCAAAACCACAACGTGATTTGTCAATTTCTATTTACCCTTCATAAGGACCCTGTTCATCGAATCCGATCCGACTAAAGTAGGAGAGACAGACACCCGCCAGCCACCTTATGCATCTAGTGCATGTCTGTCGGTGGAACCAGTCTCACGTAAGCGTACGTGTAAAGTCAGTCCGGGCCGCTTCATCCCACAATACCGCCGAATCAAGACTAGACTAGTAACGGCAAGAAAATTGAGCAAACTCAAACGCCCACAACTGCTTTGTGTTCTACTCGTGCAAGATGCTACGCATAAGACCTAGCTCAGATGCCACTGTTGGGGAACGTAGCAGGATTCAAAAAAATTATACGCTTTCACCAAGATCCATCTAAGGAGACATCGAGCAACGAGTATATTGGAGTGCATGTACATACCGTTTTGTAGATCGTGAGCGGAAGCTTTCGAAGAAGCGTGGATGAAGTAGTCGTACTCTTCACGTTCTTCGTCACTGATGATCTAGCGTCGAACGGACGGCACCTCCGCGTTCAACACACGTCCGGTACAGCAACGTCACCTCCTTCTTGATCCAGCAAGGGGGGAGGAGAGGTCGTCGGAGATCCAGCAGCACGACAGCGTGGTGGTGGATGCAACGGGAATTCCTGCAGGGCTTCGCCGACGCCCTGCGGAGGAGGAGGAAGGTGTGACGGGAGGGGGAGAGGCGCCAGAGACTTGGGTGCGGCTGCCCTCTTCCCCCCCCCCCCCCACATATATATAGGGGGCCAGGGGGGTGCACCAAGCCCTGCAGATGGGATCTGCAGGGGGCAGCGGCCTGGGAGGGAGACTTGCCCCCCAAGGCATAGGGGGCGCCTCCCTCCCCTAGGGTTCCAACCCTAGGCGCATGAGGGAGGGCCCAGTAGGGTGCGCCAGCCCACTAGGGGCTGGCCCCCTTCCCCTTGCAGCCTAGGGGCCCCACCGGGATGGGTGGCCCCACCCGGTGGACCCCCGGGACCCCTCCGGTGGTCCCGGCACACTCCCGGGGACCCCCGGGGATCACCCGATGGCCGAAACTGGACTTCCTATATATCATTCTTTACCTCCGGACCATTCCGGAACTCCTCGTGACGTCCGGGATCTCATCCGGGACTCCGAAAAACTTTCGGGTTTCCACGTGCATGTATCTCTATGACCCTAGCGTTATCGAACCTTAAGTGTGTAGACCCTACGGGTTCGGGAGACACGTAGACATGATCGAGACCACTCTCCGGTCAATAACCAACAGCGGGATCTGGATACCCATGTTGGTTCCCACGTGTTCCTCGATGATCTTCATCGGATGAACCATTGTGTCAAGGATTCACTCAATCCCGTATGTTATTCCCTTTGTCCATCGGTACGATACTTGCCCGAGATTCTATCGTCGGTATACCCGATACCTTGTTCAATCTCGTCATGGCAAGTCTCTTTACTCGATCCGTAATCCATCATCCCGTGACTAACTCCTTAGTCACCTTGAGCTCATTATGATGATGTCTTACCGGGTGGGCCCAGAGGAACCTCTCCGTCATACGGAGTGACAACATCCCAGTCTCGGTTCGTACCAACTCAACAGACACTTTCGGAGATACCCGATGCGTACCTTTATAGCCACCCAGTTACGTTGTGACGTTTGGCACACCCAAAGTATTCCTACGGCCTCCGGGAGTTGCACAACCTCATGGTCTAAGGAATAAATACTTGACACCGAAAAGCTTATGCATTACGAACTATACGATCTCGTGCTATGCTCAGGATTGGGTCTTGTCCATCACATCATTCTCCTAATGATGTGATCCCGTTATCACTGACATCCTATGTCCATTGTCAGGAAACCGTGACCATCTGCTGATCAACGAGCTGGCAACTAGAGGCCTACCAGGGACTCATTGTGGTCTATATATTCACACATGTATCGCTGTTTCCGTACAATACAATTCAAGCATGAATAACAGACAATTATCATGAACAAGGAAATATAATTATAATACTTTTATTATTGCCTCTAGGGCATATTTCCAACAGCTAACTCAACTGACGGTTCCTTCTTTCAGCCACCCCAAGAAAACATTACACCTGCAGGCCCTGGATGGAGCCAAGGACATTGCTAGTATTCTCTACTCCTCCTCCTAACCTTCTCTAAACCAGAAAACTGGTGCTGCTCCTGACGCCCATACTGCTGCCCCTCTTTCTTTCCCAGTTGATTCGTCATCTTGGATCATAATTTTTCTGCATTCCCTGTTGCTGTAGCTTGTTGGATGCATAGTTTGATCTCCCAATGGGAATTATTAGTTAATGGTGATGTCTGTGGTCACGAGATCCTCGGTTGCATATGATTTCTCAGTGCCGTTTCTGCAGTTTGCAAAATGTTGTGATGAATCATGAAATATACGACTTATGTCAGACTTTAGAGATGCCATTTGGCATTGATGACAAGATATTTCATATTCTGAGCAATAATGTTGCATTTCATACCGATAGTTGCCAAACTATAAATTGTTATAGCCTTTTTTCGTGTTGTCCATGCATGCTTATATGTTTGAGGGTCAAGTGATGAGGAATAAACCATCAACAATATGATGGAGCTCTTCTCCTCTGATTCTTGGTATTTAAGTCCCTGATGGTACCTCAACACCCTGATACGTTTGTGCCTTTCTATGCTATCCACATACTGAAGGAAGTACTGCTATCTTCACAACAAATATAATTTTTCTTGAACGAGTTTATAAATTGAACTATCTCCACAACAAAGATATTTACCATTTGTAGTTCCAATCTAAAGTGTTACTTGATTTCATTTGTTGTTCAAGTGATGATGAGAAACTGCAACAATATGACAGGAGTTATACTCCTGTGAATCGTAGTTTAAAGTCTGATGATTTCTTATCTTCAAATATCCGTTGTCTTGTGAAATGCAATGCTGCTCACGTTCTTGTTTTCTTACGAATTGCTTGATGCAATTTCTAAGACGGGTTTCTTTGACACTGAGGGAGTATTGTCTTAGTACTTGTATATCCATCGGCTATTACTGTGCCTTTGTGGCGCAGTCTAAATCTCTGTAGACCGATCATATCTGAAGCATGAGCCAAGCACAACATGTCTATAGTTTCAGAACGGAAAACCAATCATGCTATATGTATTAAGCAACTCCATTGCAGTCTAATTTGTTCAGAATGGAGATGAAAACATTGGTTGGTTTGCATCATACCTTATAGCCATTTATATATAAAGCTTCCATTTAACGTCCAAAGAATGCATACCTGATTTGAGTTAGACTCTAGTCTTGACTATTCTATGTAGGTGGCAACTGACAAGTAGAGTTTCAGTCTAGCTCATCTGAAGTTTCTCTGTATGCAGGAGGGCGAGCTAGAGGAGCTTGAGAAGGGCGTGGAGCCTGCGTGGGAGTGCTTGGTCGACCCACTCGAGCGCATCGTCGACGGGCTGAACGTCGTTGACCACATCAAGGCGTCAAGGATTCGCCCGACCTCTATGCCGATGTCGAGGATGTCCAGGTAGTCTCTTCTTCTGTCACGCCGCCTGTGATCTGGACGAACGAAGTCGTTGATTGGTTAGCGCATCATCAGATGATGATGCTGTCTCTGTATTTCTTCTTACTCCATGAATTTATATACACTATTACAGCAGCTTGTTGATCAAGCGCTTGTTCTATCTAAATGTGTGCACAGAAGTTCAGTTACCTTCTAAAAAATTATTGGTGCATTTTTTTGTTTCTCAAATACAAAATAGCTTGCTCATTTAAGCTGTGGCAGCCCTACTATTAGCTTTCATATTGTGTCTCCGTTTTCTTGTATCAGAGTATCTCATTTTAACTAGCTAGAGAACAAAAAGCATGGTACTAGCTCAATTTCTGTTATCTTTCTAAATAACTATCCTTTTTCTTGAATGGTCTGTTCATAATATATTTGCCCCAGTTTTTCTGATTCTTCTCTATTGATTCATGTAACAGGGCAACCGAGGAAGGCATGTTGCTGTTTTATTTGTTCCCAGGCTTGACAATGGTTGTCCAGCGAGTCCGGCATGTCATCATTTTCTTGTAAAGCGGTATTGTATCACACTTGTAGAGCTCGTTACACATGTTGATCTTGTGAAGTACTGTATTACACATGGTCATATGTATTGGCAACGTGATCTGGTTGCTTTTATTTGAAGTATCATGTGTGCTTTTCTCTGCCAAGTTAAATACTAGTTGAAATATGAAGAATATGAGCCTGATAGATGGGACTAACTTACCAGACCCAAACCTGACAATTGGGACCCATCTTACTGGTGGACCCATTTAATAAAAAAAGGAAATTAAAATTATTTAGACGAAAAGGCCAAGGCCCGATAATAAAAAAAGGCCTGGCCCAAAAATAAAAAAGCTATAATGTTGAGAAAAATAAAAGAAGAAAAATAAAAACTGTTGAGAAAAAAGGCATGGCCCAAAAATAAAAAGGCTATAATGTTGGGCCTGGCCCATGTGGCTGTCCAAAATTAATAGGGAAAAATATATAAAAGGCCGAATTATTGGGCTTGGCCCGTGTAAAACAACGAATTGGACTGGGCTGATTCTTGTGCCACATCAGCTTGCCACGTTGGATTCCTACGTGGCGTGGGGAGGTTGCTAGTGACCAAAACACGACAGTAGGCATATTTTGGTCGTAAACGTCTATGACCTTTTCACAGAGAAGGTCGCTAATGTCAGTTTATGACGGCCAGCTTTTGACCTTATGTTTTTGGTCACAAAAAGGTCACAAATGGAAAACTATGACCTTTCAGTGACCAATAGTGGTGGTCACAAGTTGACATATTTCTTGTAGTGTCACAAGTAAATGATTGATTCACTACATCTATGCTTGCCTTGTCATATTTGTTGTCAATATTCTTTTAGGGTGGACCACCCTGTTTCTAAATACTGCAACCGTAGACATGAGTGAATAGTATTTCTCTGTGTGATCTCTTCCATCATGTGTGGGCAACGAACACTGCATTGTATAGAAAGAAAGTGTCATTTCCAGCTTTTACATAGGCTTCGATCTTTTACATGGAATACAATCTGCCTACTTGCTTTGTGTCGCACTACCAACACTCCACCCTTGAAGCTAAACATTATGCCACTCACAATTCCTTAATTTATTTGTACAAATACGAATTTCATATGATTCTAATGTTCCTACTTCAGTTTGAAATGTGTGTCTGCCTGTTATAAATACATAAGGGGTTTGTATTGCTGTGTGTGGTCTGGTCAGCACGGTTGGGGGGTGAACTTTGCATATGCAGGGGTTTATAGGGAGACACTCTTCGAGTTGAATCCGCAATGCATTCCATAGATAATCTGGCTACTTTTTATGTTTTCATGAATCTCAGATTCTGAACAGCATCATAATGATTATGAGCTTGCGCACATGAAAATAATAAAGCAGAACAATGACATGGCTGTCAAACTTGGCATTAAGGGACTGAAATCAAGTCTGGATGCAATGCAATGCAAACGCTCTCCACCTACAGATTCATGCTCAGAATATGATCCTAATAGTGATTCTGAGCTAGAGGGATACCTAAGTCAATGTAGCTCCCTAGTGGAGGAGTCAGAGGAATATGCCCTATCTTATTCACCGATCAAGGTGCTTGCTCTAACTTTCCAAGGTTATATTTGTCGCACATGTCTTGCAACTGATGTTTTGCATTGCTTCTACTTTGTTGAACTGCCAGTAGCTTAGTTTACACATCGTGTATGTGAATACGCCCTGCCTATCCATTTTCAGTACATATTCCATCTGTCATCATACCATATTTATCCATTCAAATTTTGTTCTTATGTATTAGACGTTCAAAAGGAAGAGGGTGATTGCTGATCGTGGAGGAGCACAAGCAAAGTATTTGGAAAAGGTAGTGGCACCTGATAAATCAAATAGCCCATTAGGTGTAGTTGCAATATCACCTGACCCACAAAACACCCCAACTCTAGAAGAATCTAGCCCTACTACACTAGTCATTTCTGATGCCCCAACTGCAGCAAACATTATGATTATGCCAGTTGACATAGGACCAGCTCTACGACGCAAAACCCCCATTCCAGCAAAGAGTACACCAAATCCAGTTGCCAAATCCCTTTTAGAACCAGAGAGAGCCCCAATTGCAGCAAATAGGACCCCTGTTCCATTTCTTCCCAGTTTAGAAGACAAAGCTTATATTGTTGTCAGGAACTTTGTGCGCATCTTTCCTTCATGGAAAGATTATACCGCAGACACATAACAATTTCCAGTCTTCCTCCGTGTCGGTGTACTAAGGTAGGGGTACCTCAGTACCCCAACTTGTGCACGGGCAGTTGCAGCTTCCCGCGGCAAGGTTTACTGCTGGCTCGCCGGAGACCTTCCTGACCCTTATCTAGCCATTCAAAAACAAAGTATACAAGACAGAAGACCAAGACCCCGGCAAGAGGAGCTTGCCGGGAAGGCCGTCCCAGGCTCGAGATTGCTTAACTAGCACGAGGCCCTGGCAAGAGGAGCTTGTCAGGACGAATAGAAGATTCTATCTTAGAAGACCCGGCAAGGGCTCGGGGAGCGGCAAGCTTCCGGGCCCGGCAAGGTCGAGATCCCCGGCAAGGTGCTTGCCGGGGGAGGTGCCCGGCAAGGTGCTTGCCGGGGGAGGTGCGCTGTGTGCCCGCGCTCCAGCTCATCAGCCCACGCGTCGCCCTGGGGCCACTCCAGGGACGCGTGGCGGATGGCTGTGCAGCCTGGGGGACACGGTGGCACTCCACGGCAGTGGATCCATCGCCGTGGCAGACGGAGACGCAACGGCGGGAGCTTTTGGGGTCGACGGCGACGGGCATTAAATGCCCTTGTCCCCCACTGTTAAAGTAGGTATAGGCCACTGTTCTGCACTGTAGCTCCACTGTTCTCGCACTGTTCCAACTACCACATCTTTTACATTTTTACCCCTTTTCTCCTACGTTGACACCTGTCGGTGACCCCTTGCACTATAAAAGGAGGCCCATGCACAACGTGGAGGGGGTTCGAAACCTTGATCATTCTCACGCTCGTGTAGCTGCTTCTTCAAGCTCCGAGCGCCCAACTCAATACACAACCAAGCAGGAGTAGGGTTTTACGCATCCGTGCGGCCCGAACCAGGGTAAAACTGCCCGCGTGTGTGCTTCGATCTGCTCTTTGTGCTCCCTCCGCCCTCGTACCGCACAGACAAGGGGCTCCGGTCCCATAGGTGTTCGTGGTGGACAGTTTCCCCCGACATCTTTGGCGCGCCAGGTAGGGGGCGTCGAGGTTGTGCGAACCTGATCCGGCGTTCGCGCGGGCGCAATCTTCATCAACCTCTCCAGCTTCATCAGCAACTTCATCAGCAACAACTCCATGGCCCCGAAGAAGAAGCCTTCGGAGGTCGGAGGCCCGTCTGCGTCTCACCCGCCGCCACCAGAGCCAACGGTGGGCGGGGGAGACGCCGTCGGAAGGGTGGTTGCCGGCGAGGACACTCACGGTGCCACCAGATCCAAGAACAGGACGGACGACCGGACCTCGGTCTCCGTGGACGCGCCACGTCCATCGCAACATACGACGACCCCGCAGCGCCATACCACGGGAGGTGGTATCCGCTTGCTGGGACAAGGCCATACCGGAGGTTCGCGGGACGCCCCGGACCCCCGTCCGGGCACAAGCAAAGCAAAGGCGCCGGCGCGGGACCCCGCTCCTTCTAACGTCGTTAGAAGTCCGAGCGTATCCCGCTCCTCGCACCGCTCGCCCGCGTTCCCCACTACTCCGGCAGAAGCGCTCGCAAGGGCGCAGCTGCTCCTCGATTTTCCTCCAGCGGCCGACAAGGCCGAGGAATGGAGGGCCACTATCCGGAGCCTGATAGACTTCGCCAACAACGACTCCCCGCAGCAGCCGTCGGCCTCGCGGCCGCGGCAGGCCGAGAAGACGAAGGCTATCGGCGACAAGACTGCCGGGGGTGCGACAAGCGTGCACTCCCCGCCGCAGAAGCAGAAGACGCCGCCCCGCCGGAACAACCCCGACGACGGCTCCACAGCCTCGTCGGACCCGCGGGCCCGTCGGGACCAGCGCCAGGTCCTCGACGACCGGCGAGATGAAGACGCTCGGACCACGATCGAGCGCCGCCGAGAAGCTCGGCGACAATCCGACAAGAGAGCTGGGAACGCTGTCGACGCACCCGCGCCCGGTGAACCAGGCGACTTGCCGTACGCGGCAGGCTGCCCTGCGTTCACCCGCGAGCTGCGGCGCGTCCAGTGGCCCAGCATGAAGAACTTTAAGCCCGACGTACCGGAGAAGTACGACGGCAAGACGCACCCCTCGGAGTTTCTTAGCGTCTACACCATAGCAGTGCAAGCTGCCGGGGGGCGCGACGAGAAGATCCTAGCCAACTACTTCCCGCTCGTGCTGAAGCCGAACGTCCGTTCGTGGCTCATGCACTTGCCGGAAGGCTCTATCTCTTCTTGGGCCGACCTCTGCCATCAGTTTGTTGGCGCCTTCACCGGCGGCCACAAACCCCATGGCCAGGAGAGCGATCTCCACATTTTGGCCCAGAAGGAAGGCGAACCCCTGCGCAAGTATATCCAACGTTTCAGCCGGGTACAGCACAACATCCCCGACGTTCACCCTGCTGCGGTTATCAGCGCGTTCCATCAGAACGTGCGTAACCGCCGCATGCGTGAGGAGATGGCGATGACCAAGATCAGGGACGTCAGCGAGCTCTACGCTCTTGCCGACAAGTGCGCCCGTGCAGAAGAGGGGAGGAAACTCCCCGGGGAGGATGCTGGCGCAGGGGGAAGCGACAGCGACGATGCCGCCCCGGCAAAGAAGAGCCGGCGGCGGAACAACAGGAAGAAGGGCAAGAAGGAAGTGCTTGCCGTCGAGAAGTCCGGCAAGGAGGCCCCCGCCAAGCAAGCGCAGGCTGGCGGCTCCGGCAAGGGGCCTGCCCCTGCGGCGGCGACCGACAAGCCGGGTAGCTCCGACAAGCAATACTGCAAGATTCACCGCACCAAGGGTCACGACCTCTCCAACTGCAAGCGCGTCGAGTACCTCGTCGAGCAGCAAAAAGCTGAGTACGAGAGGCGCGACAAGGAGAAGGCCCAAGGTGGCGGGGAAGAGCCCAGCAAGAAGCGGCCATTCAATGGCCGGGGAGGACGCCGCGGCAAGGCCAAGCAGCGGCAAGGAGATCGACCTCCCCGGGGCCGCGACAACGACGAAGACGACGATGAAGACATGGAGGACGACGAGAACAGCGAGCAGGAGTTCCAGAAGGCCACGGAGGTCCTGTGCGTCGACGGTGGCGCCTCCCTGCACACCTCCCACCGCCAGCTGAAACAGTGGGTGCGTGAGGTGAATGCAGCGGAGCCGCCCGTGGAGTCGCGCAGGCTCCTCAAATGGTCCAACACGCCCATCATTTTTGACCTTGAGGATCACCCTGACCGCACCACGGCGGTCGGGTGCTTGCCGATGCTGGTCTCACCCACCATCCGCAACCTCAAGGTCACCAAAATGTTGGTTGACGGCGGGGCCGGCCTGAACTTGATCTCCTCTGCTGTGATCAAGAAACTCCAGATTCAAGACGGCGAGCTCGAAGAGACCGGTTCATTCCAAGGAATCAACCCGGGAAGGAGCAAGCCCAAGGGAAAGATTACTCTGCCGGTGACCTTTGGCGGGGAGCTCAACTTCAGGACTGAGCGCATCACCTTTGACGTTGCTGATATTCCATTGCCCTACAATGGAATACTCGGCCGTCCCGCCCTCGCCAAGTTCATGGCAGCTTCCCACTATGCCTACAACGTGCTGAAGATGCCGGGGCCGATAAGCGTCATCACTGTCCATAGCGACAAGAAAGATGCGCTTATTTGCGCCGACAAGATTTACCGGGATGCGGCAGCTGCGGCCGAGAAGGATACTCTTGCCGCTGAAGCTCCCGGGGGGAAGAAGACGAAGACCAAGTCCGGCAAGTGCTCTGGGACCCACTCCGGCAACCGCACCTCTTCGGAGTGCTGCGCTGCCGTCGAGGACGTTCCATCGAGCTCCACCGGCAAGAGCAAGAAAGGAATGGCTGCTCCTCCGGCAACCAAGAAGGTGTCCGTAAAGGAGGATGGCACTGGTGGTACCTTCACCATCAGTGCCACCCTTGACAGCAAATAGGAAAGCGCGCTCGTCGCCTTCCTGCGGGCGAATGTCGATGTGTTTGCTTGGCAACCATCTGACATCCCCGGTGTTCCCAGGAAGGTGATTGAGCACAAGCTTGCTGTCTGTCCTCATGCGCGGCCCATCAAGCAAAAAGTAAGGAAGCAAGCCGTGGAGCGCCAAGAGTTCATCAACGAGGAGATCAAGAAACTAGAGGCAGCAGGCCTAGTTAGAGGTGTGATCCATCCGACGTGGTTGGCAAACCCAGTCGTCGTGCGCAAAGCCAACGGGAAGTGGAGACTGTGTATAGACTTCACTGATGTCAATAAAGCATGTCCCAAGGATCCCTTCCCTTTGCCGCGCATTGACCAGATCGTTGACTCCACTGCCGGATGTGAGCTACTCTGTTTTCTTGATGCCTACTCAGGCTATCACCAGATTTTCATGGCCAAGGAAGATGAAGAGAAGACTGCATTTATCACTCCATGTGGCACTTACTGCTTTATCCGCATGCCATTTGGACTGAAGAATGCAGGCTCAACTTTTGCAAGGGTAGTGTACACTGCTTTTGAGCCACAGATCCACAAGAATGTAGAAGCCTACATGGATGATATCGTGGTGAAGAGCAAGAGCAAAGAAACACTGATTCAAGACTTAGAAGAGACATTTCAGAACCTGCGCAGGATACAGCTCAAGCTGAACCCCGAGAAGTGCGTCTTTGGAGTCCCCTCCGGCAAGCTTCTCGGGTTCTTTGTTTCGCAGAGAGGGATTGAAGCCAACCCCGACAAGATCAAAGCCATCGAGCAGATAGAAGCCCCGAAGCGCGTCAAGGATGTCAGAAGGCTTGCAGGTTGCGTTGCTGCCCTCAGTAGGTTCATTTCAAAATCCGCGGAACGCGCCCTACCTTTCTTCAAAATCTTGAAGAAGGCAGGTCCCATGAAGTGGACTCCGGAAGCGGAGGCGGCGTTGCAGGATTTGAAACGGTACCTGTCCTCCACTCCTATACTTGTCGCACCTAAACCACAGGAAAAGTTGTTGCTATACTTAGCGGCAACCAACCAGGTGGTTAGTGCTGCGTTGGTAGCGGAGAGGGAGTCCGACGAGGAGTCAGCATCGCCGGCAAGCGAATCTAGCGACAAGCAGGGGGCTGTCCCGACAAGCTCTGGCCCCGACAAGGAAGACTCTGCGCAGGAACAAGGAGAGGTGCGGAAGAAGATGGTGCAGCGCCCAGTGTATTTTGTAAGTTCCCTTCTCCAGGGAGCTAGGTCAAGGTACTCTGGTGTGCAAAAATTGCTTTTCGGCCTTCTCATGGCCTCGAGAAAGCTGCGCCACTACTTCCAAGCCCATGAGATAACAGTGGTCACTCGCTTTCCATTAAAGAGGATATTGCACAATCCAGAGGCAACAGGCAGGATTGTCGAGTGGGCACTAGAACTATCAAGCTTTGGACTCAAGTTTGAAAGTACTTCAACCATTCAGAGCCGAGCTTTGGCAGAGTTCATTGCTGAGTGGACCCCAACGCCCGACGAGGAAGTTCCAGAAACAAGCGCACCCGTGCAAGAAGCAACAAGTGAATGGGTAATGTACTTTGATGGTGCCTTCTCGCTGCAAGGCGCCGGTGCCGGCGTGGTACTCATCGCGCCCACCGGAGAGCACCTCAAGTATATTATCCAGATGCACTTCCCAAGAGAGCAAGCGACAAACAATACTGCAGAGTATGAAGGCTTGCTCGCCGGCCTCAGAATTGCGGCCGAACTTGGGATCAGAAAGCTGATTGTACGTGGAGATTCTCAGTTGGTGGTCCGACAAGTCAACAAGAGCTACCAGAGCCCTTTGATGGAAGCTTATGTAGATGAAGTGAGGAAGCTTGAAGAGCACTTTGAAGGTCTGCAGATGGAGCATGTCCCGAGAGCTCAAAATGAAATTGCAGATGGCCTTTCAAAGTGTGCTGCGATGAAGTTACCTGTGGAACCAGGGACCTTTTTGCTCAAGCTGACTCAACCATCAGTTACACCATCAATTGGGCAGTCTAAGAAGAGAAAGTTGGTCTCCGGCGACTACTTGCCGGCGGATCTTCCAGAAACCGCCGCCAAGGTCCCCAAGATCAACGACAAGAACGCTGAGGAACAGTTTGCTCCTGCAAGCCCTCGGGCTTGTGCAGTTGAAGCAAGTGTTCCCGACAAGCCTCGCCCCGGCGAGCTTGCCGGGGGACCGTCAGCTCCGGCAGGACCAGAGGTCTTCGCCGTAGAAGCTGAGGTTCCCACAGCGGCCCTCGAGCCTTTAGTCCTTGCCGTCGAGCCCCGGGCTCCGGCATGGGCACAGCAGATCGTCCGTTTTCTGCAAACTGGAGAACTTCCCGACGACCCTCAAGAGATAGAGAAGATAACCAGGCAGTCAAGTATGTATCAGTTTGTGGATAACGAGCTGTACAGAAGAAGACTCAATGGTGTCAGGTTGAAGTGCATCTCCAGGGAAGATGGACAGAAGCTGTTGGCGGAAATACACGGAGGCATATGCGGCCACCACATTGGCGCAAGGGCGCTTGCCGGGAAAGCTTTCCGGCAAGGGTTCTTTTGGCAAGAAGCCCTCCAAGATGCAACTGCACTAGTAACCAAGTGTGAAGCGTGCCAGTTCCATGCAAAGCGAATACATCAGCCAGCTCAAGCTCTCCAAACAATCCCTTTGTCATGGCCCTTCTCGGTCTGGGGGCTCGATATCCTCGGCCCTTTCCCTCGCGCTGTCGGGGGCTTTGAGTACTTGTACGTTGCAATCGACAAGTTCACAAAGTGGCCGGAAGTGGAGCCAGTGAGAAAGGTGACAGCACAGTCAGCAGTCAGGTTCTTCAGGTCGATTGTTTGCCGTTTCGGGATCCCTAACAGGATCATCACCGACAACGGTACACAATTCACTAGTCGCACCTTCATGCAGTACGTCCAAGACCTTGGCGCCAAGGTCTGTTTCGCTTCTGTTGCTCACCCGAGGAGCAACGGTCAAGCGGAGAGGGCAAATGCTGAAGTGCTGCGCGGACTCAAGACAAGGACCTTTGACAGGCTGCGCAAGTGCGGAAAGAATTGGATAGAGGAGCTCCCGGCGGCTCTTTGGTCAATCAGAACGACACCAAGTCGAGCCACCGGGCAGACACCTTTTGCTCTAGTCTACGGGGCAGAAGCAGTTATCCCCACGGAACTCGTATACGGATCTCCTCGAGTGCTCGCTTATGATGAGCTCGAGCAAGAGCAACTGCGGCAAGATGACGCATTGCTCCTTGAGGAGGGACGTCTCCAGGCTGCTGTACGAGCTGCTCGATACCAGCAAGCTTTGCGCCGCTACCATAGCCGCAAAGTCAAGGCCAGGAGTCTCGAGGAAGGCGACCTTGTTCTTCGGCGTGTTCAGTCCGCCAAGAATTCCAACAAGTTGACGCCGAAGTGGGAAGGCCCTTATCGGGTGAGACAAGTTACGAGGCCCGGCGCTGTCCGCCTCGAGACCGAAGAAGGCTTACCGGTGAGCAACTCCTGGAACATAGAGCATCTTCGCAAGTTTCACCCCTAAGGCGCGGTTGCCGTGATCCGCTCCGGCAACCACCTTTTGTACAAGCTTTGCCGCTGTTGCATGTAACCCTTTGTACAAAGCCGGGCGCAGACCCCGTGCATCAGTAAAGATTTCGTGTTTTCGCATCGATTGCCTTTTGCATGCTTCTCTTTGCTATTTGCATGTTTTATTTGGCATTTGATGCAACACTTAGATACTCGGTAAGCACTATTACGCCGAAAGGCAATATGCTTGTTCCCCCCTCCTTTTCCTTTTTCTCTTAAGCAGGAGGAACGTTCCTCGCGCACAAGTTTGCCGGGGGGGAAGGAGATGGAGGAGGAACTAAGTGCCGTTCAAGTAAGAAGAGCCTTACCGGAAAGCAAACAACATGAGCAAGCAGCATGTGAAAGATAAGTTGTTAGAATTTGACCAGTTCAAATTTTAAATTTTGGTTGTCTTCCTTGAACGATCACACTTTGTATGGAAAACCTGTGCGCGGAGGAACCTACCCGTGGCTTGCCGCACCCTTATCTTGTTTTCGAGTTCACTCAACGATTTAAGTGAGCTGCGACAAGTGTCGCGCCCTTGCCTCGTTTCCGAGTACACTCAGCAAGCTAAGTGCGTTGCGACCTGCTGCGGCAAGGTTGCTTGCCGGCGAGGACCTTGGCCAGCAGGCTGCTCAGAGTCCAGCACTCAGCGCTCGCGGCAAGGGCCCCTTGCCGGCAAGCTCCCCGGGAGCGTAGGGTGAAAAACATACAAAGTCAAAGATTGGAACAAGGAAGATAACATTGCACTGATTGATTGAAGTAAAGCAAATATCTTACAAAGATAACTTGTCGCAATGGACTAATGAGTTCATAACATAACGTGCAGCAACAAAAAGATAAAGATAGATGGGGCCCTAGTCTACGCGGTCGCCCTCCTTCCTGCCAAGCTTTGCCACCTTGGCGATGATGTGGCTGACCTGCTCCTTCAGGGCCTCCGTGTTCGCATCCTCCGGCAAGCTGCGAAGAACGTTCGTCAGGTTGATCCCCGGGTTGCGGAACACAATCTTCGTCAAGACCCGCTCCAGAGTTCCCGCGCAGAGACGGCGCGACTCCTCGGCCAGCTGCGAGGGGATCACGGCGAGCGCGTCGGGAGGGAGCTCTAGCAGCTTGCGAATCTCCTCATTGTCCGCCTGGCTGGCGGCATCCGCGGCTTCCGCCTCCGCGGGTGTGTATCCAAAGTTCCCCGCCGCCGAGGCTGCGGCGACTTCTTCGGCGCGAGAAGCTATGTAAGCAATCTCTTGGTCGGTGGTGGCCCGCGTGTGCAGCTTGAGATCGTCCTTCTTCTCCAACACCTCCACAAGGCGGTCGTAGAACTCGAGGACGTCGATGGGCTTGGGCGCAATCCACGTGCGCTCCACTCCATGAGAGTCGCACGCGGGCATCATCGCGACAAGGCGATCCCGGGCGCTACTGGCGCAGAGCGGCACCACTCCCCGGGGAGCGCGGAAGTACTCGGGGTGGGCCGGGTCGAACTTGAAAAGTTCCCTGACCATACCCCGCAGCTCGAGTGTTGTGAAGTTAAAATTGAGGCCGGGGCGCAGCCTCATGATGTCTGCCGGGCCGCCATATTGCCACGCCGGCCTCTTCCGGTCTTGGAGGGGGGCGATCCGGCGACGAAGAAAGTCCTTGCCCACTTCAGCGACAGACAGCGGCGCCAAACGAAGACGCATGATCCTGACGAGAGCAATATCCAGCTTGGAGTCGTCGGAATCGAAGTTACTCCAATCCCTGCCGCGCACGATGGGCGATGTGCGCGGCGCGGTGAAGTGTTGCGGCCGCTCCTCGACGACCCAGCACCACTCCGCGCGCCACTCTTCCCACTTGCCGCGGAGCTCCCCCGGCAAGTAGGCGGGTTTCTTATTCAGCCTGAACACCCAAGAGATTCCTCCGGAGAGGGGGGCGTCGGCCTCTACTCTGGGGATGAAAAAGTGCCTAAAGAGAGCTACGTTGGGCTGGATTCCTACGAAGTTTTCGCACATGTGTGCGAAAACGGACATGGTGAGGATGGCGTTGGGAGTGAAGTCGAGGAGGTGGAGGCCATAAGTATTCATGATATCGCAGAAAAAGTTTGAGAAGGGAGGGCACAGACCGCAGTGGAAGAAGGCTGCGAAAAAGTAATACCCGCTGGGGTAGTGATCCTTGGCGACGGCCGGGTAGACGCGCGTGCGGGGGTGCGCTGGAGTCTCCTTGGACCAGAACCAATAATATTTGCTCCAGAGTTCCCGCACGCCGAGCCTCGGCGAGAAGACGATGTGCTCCTTCCGGTACGCGGCGAGCTTCGCCGCCTGATCTGACTTCTCCCGCTTGGACTTCTCCGCCTTCGCCTTGTCGGTCTTTGGGGCCATGGCGGACGCGGTGGAAGGAAGGGGGCGAAGAACTTGGTGGTGGCGGAGGAGTAGAGGCAAAGAGCAGAGGAATCTGAGGAAGAAGACGATGGCAATGAGTGCGCAGGGAGGGGAACCGCGCCGCTCTCTCTGCTTTTATGGGGGAGTGGGGGGCGTTTCGCCCTTCCCATTAAAGAAATCGTGGGCACGTCCCATCCCACGGCGCCGCAATCGACGCGTGCCGTTACCGTGGGGTGCGGCGGATAGGGAAGTGGATTCGGCGCGCCGCGGGCCGCGGGTGCCCGTGCACTGTTTTGGGCCTGGCCCAACAGCGCTCGGCACCGTGTGTGGCCCAGGCCCGGGGGCTCCTGTCGGTGTACTAAGGTAGGGGTACCTCAGTACCCCAACTTGTGCACGGGCAGTTGCAGCTTCCCGCGGCAAGGTTTACTGCTGGCTCGCCGGAGACCTTCCTGACCCTTATCTAGCCATTCAAAAACAAAGTATACAAGACAGAAGACCAAGACCCCGGCAAGAGGAGCTTGCCGGGAAGGCCGTCCCAGGCTCGAGATTGCTTAACTAGCACGAGGCCCTGGCAAGAGGAGCTTGTCAGGACGAATAGAAGATTCTATCTTAGAAGACCCGGCAAGGGCTCGGGGAGCGGCAAGCTTCCGGGCCCGGCAAGGTCGAGATCCCCGGCAAGGTGCTTGCCGGGGGAGGTGCCCGGCAAGGTGCTTGCCGGGGGAGGTGCGCTGTGTGCCCGCGCTCCAGCTCATCAGCCCACGCGTCGCCCTGGGGCCACTCCAGGGACGCGTGGCGGATGGCTGTGCAGCCTGGGGGACACGGTGGCACTCCACGGCAGTGGATCCATCGCCGTGGCAGACGGAGACGCAACGGCGGGAGCTTTTGGGGTCGACGGCGACGGGCATTAAATGCCCTTGTCCCCCACTGTTAAAGTAGGTATAGGCCACTGTTCTGCACTGTAGCTCCACTGTTCTCGCACTGTTCCAACTACCACATCTTTTACATTTTTACCCCTTTTCTCCTACGTTGACACCTGTCGGTGACCCCTTGCACTATAAAAGGAGGCCCATGCACAACGTGGAGGGGGTTCGAAACCTTGATCATTCTCACGCTCGTGTAGCTGCTTCTTCAAGCTCCGAGCGCCCAACTCAATACACAACCAAGCAGGAGTAGGGTTTTACGCATCCGTGCGGCCCGAACCAGGGTAAAACTGCCCGCGTGTGTGCTTCGATCTGCTCTTTGTGCTCCCTCCGCCCTCGTACCGCACAGACAAGGGGCTCCGGTCCCATAGGTGTTCGTGGTGGACAGTTTCCCCCGACATCTTTGGCGCGCCAGGTAGGGGGCGTCGAGGTTGTGCGAACCTGATCCGGCGTTCGCGCGGGCGCAATCTTCATCAACCTCTCCAGCTTCATCAGCAACTTCATCAGCAACAACTCCATGGCCCCGAAGAAGAAGCCTTCGGAGGTCGGAGGCCCGTCTGCGTCTCACCCGCCGCCACCAGAGCCAACGGTGGGCGGGGGAGACGCCGTCGGAAGGGTGGTTGCCGGCGAGGACACTCACGGTGCCACCAGATCCAAGAACAGGACGGACGACCGGACCTCGGTCTCCGTGGACGCGCCACGTCCATCGCAACATACGACGACCCCGCAGCGCCATACCACGGGAGGTGGTATCCGCTTGCTGGGACAAGGCCATACCGGAGGTTCGCGGGACGCCCCGGACCCCCGTCCGGGCACAAGCAAAGCAAAGGCGCCGGCGCGGGACCCCGCTCCTTCTAACGTCGTTAGAAGTCCGAGCGTATCCCGCTCCTCGCACCGCTCGCCCGCGTTCCCCACTACTCCGGCAGAAGCGCTCGCAAGGGCGCAGCTGCTCCTCGATTTTCCTCCAGCGGCCGACAAGGCCGAGGAATGGAGGGCCACTATCCGGAGCCTGATAGACTTCGCCAACAACGATTCTCCGCAGCAGCCGTCGGCCTCACGGCCGCGGCAGGCCGAGAAGACGAAGGCTATCGGCGACAAGACTGCCGGGGGTGCGACAAGCGTGCACTCCCCGCCGCAGAAGCAGAAGACGCCGCCCCGCCGGAACAACCCCGACGACGGCTCCACAGCCTCGTCGGACCCGCGGGCCCGTCGGGACCAGCGCCAGGTCCTCGACGACCGGCGAGATGAAGACGCTCGGACCACGATCGAGCGCCGCCGAGAAGCTCGGCGACAATCCGACAAGAGGGCTGGGAACACTGTCGACGCACCCGCGCCCGGTGAACCAGGCGACTTGCCGTACGCGGCAGGCTGCCCTGCGTTCACCCGCGAGCTGCGGCGCGTCCAGTGGCCCAGCATGAAGAACTTTAAGCCCGACGTACCGGAGAAGTACGACGGCAAGACGCACCCCTCGGAGTTTCTCAGCGTCTACACCATAGCAGTACAAGCTGCCGGGGGGCGCGACGAGAAGATCCTAGCCAACTACTTCCCGCTCGTGCTAAAGCCGAACGTCCGTTCGTGGCTCATGCACTTGCCGGAAGGCTCTATCTCTTCTTGGGCCGACCTCTGCCATCAGTTTGTTGGCGCCTTCACCGGCGGCCACAAACCCCATGGCCAGGAGAGCGATCTCCACATTTTGGCCCAGAAGGAAGGCGAATCCCTGCGCAAGTATATCCAACGTTTCAGCCGGGTGCAGCACAACATCCCCGACGTTCACCCTGCTGCGGTTATCAGCGCGTTCCATCAGAACGTGCGTAACCGCCGCATGCGTGAGGAGATGGCGATGACCAAGATCAGGGACGTCAGCGAGCTCTACGCTCTTGCCGACAAGTGCGCCCGTGCAGAAGAGGGGAGGAAACTCCCCGGGGAGGATGCTGGCGCAGGGGGAAGCGACAGCGACGACGCCGCCCCGGCAAAGAAGAGCCGGCGGCGGAACAACAGGAAGAAGGGCAAGAAGGAAGTGCTTGCCGTCGAGAAGTCCGGCAAGGAGGCCCCCGCCAAGCAAGCGCAGGCTGGCGGCTCCGGCAAGGAGCCTGCCCCTGCGGCGGCGGCCGACAAGCCGGGTAGCTCCGACAAGCAATACTGCAAGATTCACCGCACCAAGGGTCACGACCTCTCCAACTGCAAGCGCGTCGAGTACCTCGTCGAGCAGCAAAAAGCTGAGTACGAGAGGCGCGACAAGGAGAAGGCCCAAGGCGGCGGGGAAGAAACTGTCCACCACGAACACCTATGGGACCGGAGCCCCTTGTCTGTGCGGTACGAGGGCGGAGGGAGCACGAAGAGCAGATCGAGGCAGACGCACGAGCAGTTTTACCCAGGTTCGGGCCGCACGGATGCGTAAAACCCTACTCCTGCTTGGTTGTGTATTGAGTTGGGCGCTCGGAGCTTGAAGAAGCAGCTACACGAGCGTGAGAATGATCTAGGTTTCGAACCCCCTCCACGTTGTGCATGGGCCTCCTTTTATAGTGCAAGGGGTCACCGACAGGTGTCAACGTAGGAGAAAGGGGTAAAAATGTAAAAGCGGTGGTAGTTGTAACAGTGCGGGAACAGTGGAGCTACAGTACAGAACAGTGGTCTATACCTACTTTAACAGTGGGGGACAAGGGCATTTAATGCCCGTCGCCGTCGACCCCAAAAGCTCCCGCCGTTGCGTCTCCGTCTGCCACGGCGATGGATCCACTGCCGTGGAGTGCCACCGTGTCCCCCAGGCTGCACAGCCATCCGCCACGCGTCCCTGGAGTGGCCCCAGGGCGACGCGTGGGCTGATGAGCTGGAGCGCGGGCACACAGCGCACCTCCCCCGGCAAGCACCTTGCCGGGCACCTCCCCCGGCAAGCACCTTGCCGGGGATCTCGACCTTGCCGGGCCCGGAAGCTTGCCGCTCCCCGAGCCCTTGCCGGGTCTTCTAAGATAGAATCTTCTATTCGTCCTGACAAGCTCCTCTTGCCAGGGCCTCGTGCTAGTTAAGCAATCTCGAGCCTGGGACGGCCTTCCCGGCAAGCTCCTCTTGCCGGGGTCTTGGTCTTCTGTCTTGTATACTTTGTTTTTGAATGGCTAGATAAGGGTCAGGAAGGTCTCCGGCGAGCCAGCAGTAAACCTTGCCGCGGGAAGCTGCAACTGCCCGTGCACAAGTTGGGGTACTGAGGTACCCCTACCTTAGTACACCGACAGGAGCCCCCGGGCCTGGGCCACACACGGTGCCGAGCGCTGTTGGGCCAGGCCCAAAACAGTGCACGGGCACCCGCGGCCCGCGGCGCGCCGAATCCACTTCCCTATCCGCCGCACCCCACGGTAACGGCACGCGTCGATTGCGGCGCCGTGGGATGGGACGTGCCCACGATTTCTTTAATGGGAAGGGCGAAACGCCCCCCACTCCCCCATAAAAGCAGAGAGAGCGGCGCGGTTCCCCTCCCTGCGCACTCATTGCCATCGTCTTCTTCCTCAGATTCCTCTGCTCTTTGCCTCTACTCCTCCGCCACCACCAAGTTCTTCGCCCCCTTCCTTCCACCGCGTCCGCCATGGCCCCAAAGACCGACAAGGCGAAGGCGGAGAAGTCCAAGCGGGAGAAGTCAGATCAGGCGGCGAAGCTCGCCGCGTACCGGAAGGAGCACATCGTCTTCTCGCCGAGGCTCGGCGTGCGGGAACTCTGGAGCAAATATTATTGGTTCTGGTCCAAGGAGACTCCAGCGCACCCCCGCACGCGCGTCTACCCGGCCGTCGCCAAGGATCACTACCCCAGCGGGTATTACTTTTTCGCAGCCTTCTTCCACTGCGGTCTGTGCCCTCCCTTCTCAAACTTTTTCTGCGATATCATGAATACTTATGGCCTCCACCTCCTCGACTTCACTCCCAACGCCATCCTCACCATGTCCGTTTTCGCACACATGTGCGAAAACTTCGTAGGAATCCAGCCCAACGTAGCTCTCTTTAGGCACTTTTTCATCCCCAGAGTAGAGGCCGACGCCCCCCTCTCCGGAGGAATCTCTTGGGTGTTCAGGCTGAATAAGAAACCCGCCTACTTGCCGGGGGAGCTCCGCGGCAAGTGGGAAGAGTGGCGCGCGGAGTGGTGCTGGGTCGTCGAGGAGCGGCCGCAACACTTCACCGCGCCGCGCACATCGCCCATCGTGCGCGGCAGGGATTGGAGTAACTTCGATTCCGACGACTCCAAGCTGGATATTGCTCTCGTCAGGATCATGCGTCTTCGTTTGGCGCCGCTGTCTGTCGCTGAAGTGGGCAAGGACTTTCTTCGTCGCCGGATCGCCCCCCTCCAAGACCGGAAGAGGCCGGCGTGGCAATATGGCGGCCCGGCAGACATCATGAGGCTGCGCCCCGGCCTCAATTTTAACTTCACAACACTCGAGCTGCGGGGTATGGTCAGGGAACTTTTCAAGTTCGACCCGGCCCACCCCGAGTACTTCCGCGCTCCCCGGGGAGTGGTGCCGCTCTGCGCCAGTAGCGCCCGGGATCGCCTTGTCGCGATGATGCCCGCGTGCGACTCTCATGGAGTGGAGCGCACGTGGATTGCGCCCAAGCCCATCGACGTCCTCGAGTTCTACGACCGCCTTGTGGAGGTGTTGGAGAAGAAGGACGATCTCAAGCTGCACACGCGGGCCACCACCGACCAAGAGATTGCTTACATAGCTTCTCGCGCCGAAGAAGTCGCCGCAGCCTCGGCGGCGGGGAACTTTGGATACACACCCGCGGAGGCGGAAGCCGCGGATGCCGCCAGCCAGGCGGACAATGAGGAGATTCGCAAGCTGCTAGAGCTCCCTCCCGACGCGCTCGCCGTGATCCCCTCGCAGCTGGCCGAGGAGTCGCGCCGTCTCTGCGCGGGAACTCTGGAGCGGGTCTTGACGAAGATTGTGTTCCGCAACCCGGGGATCAACCTGACGAACGTTCTTCGCAGCTTGCCGGAGGATGCGAACACGGAGGCCCTGAAGGAGCAGGTCAGCCACATCATCGCCAAGGTGGCAAAGCTTGGCAGGAAGGAGGGCGACCGCGTAGACTAGGGCCCCATCTATCTTTATCTTTTTGTTGCTGCACGTTATGTTATGAACTCATTAGTCCATTGCGACAAGTTATCTTTGTAAGATATTTGCTTTACTTCAATCAATCAGTGCAATGTTATCTTCCTTGTTCCAATCTTTGACTTTGTATGTTTTTCACCCTACGCTCCCGGGGAGCTTGCCGGCAAGGGGCCCTTGCCGCGAGCGCTGAGTGCTGGACTCTGAGCAGCCTGCTGGCCAAGGTCCTCGCCGGCAAGCAACCTTGCCGCAGCAGGTCGCAACGCACTTAGCTTGCTGAGTGTACTCGGAAACGAGGTAAGGGCGCGACACTTGTCGCAGCTCACTTAAATCGTTGAGTGAACTCGAAAACAAGATAAGGGTGCGGCAAGCCACGGGTAGGTTCCTCCGCGCACAGGTTTTCCATACAAAGTGTGATCGTTCAAGGAAGACAACCAAAATTTAAAATTTGAACTGGTCAAATTCTAACAACTTATCTTTCACATGCTGCTTGCTCATGTTGTTTTCTTTCCGGTAAGGCTCTTCCTTCTTGAACGGCACTTAGTTCCTCCTCCATCTCCTCCCCCCCCGGCAAACTTGTGCGCGAGGAGCGTCCCTTCTGCTTAAGAGAAAAAGGAAAAGGAGAGGGGAACAAGCAAATCGCCTTTCGGCGTAATAGTGCTTACCGAGTATCTAAGTGTTGCATCAAATGCCAAATAAAACACGCAAATAGCAAAGAGAAGCATGCGAAAGGCAATCGATGCGAAAACACGAAATCTTTACTGATGCACGGGGTCTGCGCCCGGCTTTGTACAAAGGGTTACATGCAACAGCGGCAAGGCTTGTACAAAAGGTGGTTGCCGGAGCGGATCACGGCAACCGCGCCTTAGGGGTGAAACTTGCGAAGATGCTCTATGTTCCAGGAGTTGCTCACCGGTAAGCCTTCTTCGGTCTCGAGGCGGACAGCGCCGGGCCTCGTAACTTGTCTCACCCGATAAGGGCCTTCCCACTTCGGCGTCAACTTGTTGGAATTCTTGGCGGACTGAACACGCCGAAGAACAAGGTCGCCTTCCTCGAGCCTCCTGGCCTTGACTTTGCGGCTATGGTAGCGGCGCAAAGCTTGCTGGTATCGAGCAGCTCGTACAGCAGCCTGGAGACGTCCCTCCTCAAGGAGCAATGCGTCATCTTGCCGCAGTTGCTCTTGCTCGAGCTCATCATAAGCGAGCACTCGAGGAGATCCGTATACGAGTTCCGTGGGGATAACTGCTTCTGCCCCGTAGACTAGGGCAAAGGGTGTCTGTCCGGTGGCTCGACTTGGTGTCGTTCTGATTGACCAAAGAGCCGCCGGGAGCTCCTCTATCCAATTCCTTCCGCACTTGCGCAGCCTGTCAAAGGTCCTTGTCTTGAGTCCGCGCAGCACTTCAGCATTTGCCCTCTCCGCTTGGCCGTTGCTCCTCGGATGAGCAACAGAAGCGAAACAGACCTTGGCGCCAAGGTCTTGGACGTATTGCACGAAGGTGCGACTAGTGAATTGCGTACCGTTGTCGGTGATGATCCTGTTAGGAATCCCGAAACGGCAAACAATCGACCTGAAGAACCTGACTGCTGACTGTGCCGTCACCTTTCTCACTGGCTCCACTTCTGGCCACTTTGTGAACTTGTCGATTGCAACGTACAAGTACTCAAAGCCCCCGACAGCGCGAGGGAAAGGGCCGAGGATATCGAGCCCCCAGACCGAGAAGGGCCATGACAAAGGGATTGTTTGTAGAGCTTGAGCTGGCTGATGTATTTGCTTTGCATGGAACTGGCACGCTTCACACTTGGTTACTAGTGCAGTTGCATCTTGGAGGGCTTCTTGCCAAAAGAACCCTTGCCGGAAAGCTTTCCCGGCAAGTGCTCTTGCGCCAATGTGGTGGCCGCATATGCCTCCGTGTATTTCCGCCAACAGCTTCTGTCCATCTTCCCTGGAGATGCACTTCAACCTGACTCCATTGAGTCTTCTTCTGTACAGCTCGTTATCCACAAACTGATACATACTTGACTGCCTGGTTATCTTCTCTATCTCTTGAGGGTCGTCGGGAAGTTCTCCAGTTTGTAGAAAGCGGACGATCTGCTGTGCCCATGCCGGAGCTCGGGGCTCGACGGCAAGGACTAAAGGCTCGAGGGCCGCTGCGGGAACCCCAGCTTCTACGGCAGAGACCTCTGGTCCTGTCGGAGCTGACGGTCCCCCGGCAAGCTCGCCGGGGCGAGGCTTGTCGGGAACATTTGCTTCAACTGCACAAGCCCGAGGGCTTGCAGGAGCAAACTGTTCCTCAGCGTTGTCGTTGATCCTGGGGACCTTGGCGGCGGTTTCTGGAAGATCCGCCGGCAAGTAGTCGCCGGAGACCAACTTTCTCTTCTTGGACTGCCCAATTGATGGTGTAACTGATGGTTGAGTCAGCTTGAGCAAAAAGGTCCCTGGTTCCACAGGTAGCTTCATCGCAGCGCACTTTGAAAGGCCATCTGCAATTTCATTTTGAGCTCTCGGGATGTGCTCCATTTGCAGACCTTCAAAGTGTTCTTCAAGCTTCCTCACTTCATCTACATATGCTTCCATCAAAGGGCTCTGGTAGCTCTTGTTGACTTGTCGGACCACCAACTGAGAATCGCCCCGCACAATCAGCTTCCTAATCCCAAGTTCGGCCGCAATCCTGAGGCCGGCAAGCAAGCCTTCATATTCTGCGGTGTTGTTTGTCGCCTGCTCCCTGGGAAAGTGCATCTGGATAACATATTTGAGGTGCTCTCCGGTGGGCGCGATGAGTACCACGCCGGCACCGGCGCCTTGCAGCGAGAAGGCACCGTCAAAATACATTACCCATTCACTTGTCGCTTCTTGCACGGGTACACTCGTTTCTTGAACTTCTTCTTCTGGCGTTGGGGTCCACTCAGCAATGAACTCTGCCAAAGCGCGGCTCTGAATGGTTGAAGTACTTTCAAATTTGAGTCCGAAGCTTGACAGTTCCAGTGCCCACTCGACGATCCTGCCTGTTGCCTCTGGATTGTGTAATATCCTCTTCAATGGAAAGCGAGTGACCACTGTTATCTCATGGGCTTGGAAGTAGTGGCGCAGCTTCCTCGAGGCCATGAGGAGGCCGAAAAGCAATTTTTGCACACCAGAGTACCTTGATCTAGCTCCCTGGAGAAGGGAACTTACAAAATACACTGGGCGCTGCACCATCTTCTTCCGCACCTCTCCTTGTTCCTGCGCAGAGTCTTCCTTGTCGGGGCCAGAGCTTGTCGGGACAGCCCCCTGCTTGTCGCTAGATTCGCTTGCCGGCGATGCTGACTCCTCGTCGGACTCCCTCTCCGCTACTAACGCAGCACTAACCACCTGGTTGGTTGCCGCTAAGTATAGCAACAACTTTTCCTGTGGTTTAGGTGCGACAAGTATAGGAGTGGAGGACAGGTACCGTTTCAAATCCTGCAACGCCGCCTCCGCTTCCGGAGTCCACTTCATGGGACCTGCCTTCTTCAAGATTTTGAAGAAAGGTAGGGCGCGTTCTGCGGATTTTGAAATGAACCTACTGAGGGCAGCAACGCAACCTGCAAGCCTCCTGACATCCTTGACGCGCTTCGGGGCTTCTATCTGCTCGATGGCTTTGATCTTGTCGGGGTTGGCTTCAATCCCCCTCTGTGATACAAAGAACCCGAGAAGCTTGCCGGAGGGAACTCCAAAGACGCACTTCTCGGGGTTCAGCTTGAGTTGTATCCTGCGCAGGTTCTGAAACGTTTCTTCTAAGTCTTGAATCAGTGTTTCTTTGCTCTTGCTCTTCACCACGATGTCATCCATGTAGGCTTCTACATTCCTGTGGATCTGTGGCTCAAAAGCGGTGTACACTACCCTTGCAAAAGTTGAGCCTGCATTCTTCAGTACCTGCTTGGCGGGGATCTCGACCTTGCCGGGCCCGGAAGCTTGCCGCTCCCCGAGCCCTTGCTGGGTCTTCTAAGATAAAATCTTCTGTTCGTCCTGACAAGCTCCTCTTGCCAGGGCCTCGTGCTAGTTAAGCAATCTTGAGCCTGGAACGGCCTTCCCGGCAAGCTCCTCTTGCCGGGGTCTTGGTCTTCTGTCTTGTATACTTTGTCTTTGAATGGTTAGATAAGGAGCAGGAAGGTCTCCGGCGAGCCAGCAGTAAACCTTGCCGCGGGAAGCTGCAACTGCCCGTGCACAAGTTGGGGTACTGAGGTACCCCTACCTTAGTACACCGACAGGAGCCCCCGGGCCTGGGCCACACACGGTGCCGAGCGCTGTTGGGCCAGGCCCAAAACAGTGCACGGGCACCCGCGGCCCGCGGCGCGCCGAATCCACTTCCCTATCCGCCGCACCCCACGGTAACGGCACGCGTCGATTGCGGCGCCGTGGGATGGGACGTGCCCACGATTTCTTTAATGGGAAGGGCGAAACGCCCCCCACTCCCCCATAAAAGCAGAGAGAGCGGCGCGGTTCCCCTCCCTGCGCACTCATTACCATCGTCTTCTTCCTCAGATTCCTCTGCTCTTTGCATCTACTCCTCCGCCATCACCAAGCTCTTCGTCCCCCTCCTTCCACCGCGTCCGCCATGGCCCCAAAGACCGACAAGGCGAAGGCGGAGAAGTCCAAGCGGGAGAAGTCAGATCAGGCGGCGAAGCTCGCCGCGTACCGGAAGGAGCACATCGTCTTCTCGCCGAGGCTCGGCGTGCGGGAACTCTGGAGCAAATATTATTGGTTCTGGTCCAAGGAGACTCCAGCGCACCCTCGCACGCGCGTCTACCCGGCCGTCGCCAAGGACCACTACCCCAGCGGGTATTACTTTTTCGCAGCCTTCTTCCACTGCGGTCTGTGCCCTCCCTTCTCAAACTTTTTCTGCGATATCATGAATACTTATGGCCTCCACCTCCTCGACTTCACTCCCAACGCCATCCTCACCATGTCCGTTTTCGCACACATGTGCGAAAACTTCGTAGGAATCCAGCCCAACGTAGCTCTCTTTAGGCACTTTTTCATCCCCAGAGTAGAGGCCGACGCCCCCCTTTCCGGAGGAATCTCTTGGGTGTTCAGGCTGAATAAGAAACCCGCCTACTTGCCGGGGGAACTCCGCGGCAAGTGGGAAGAGTGGCGTGCGGAGTGGTGCTGGGTCGTCGAGGAGCGGCCGCAACACTTCACCGCGCCGCGCACATCGCCCATCGTGCGCGGCAGGGATTGGAGTAACTTCGATTCCGACGACTCCAAGCTGGATATTGCTCTCGTCAGGATCATGCGTCTTCGTTTGGCGCCGCTGTCTGTCGCTGAAGTGGGCAAGGACTTTCTTCGTCGCCGGATCGCCCCCCTCCAAGACCGGAAGAGGCCGGCGTGGCAATATGGCGGCCCGGCAGACATCATGAGGCTGCGCCCCGGCCTCAATTTTAATTTCACAACACTCGAGCTGCGGGGTATGGTCAGGGAACTTTTCAAGTTCGACCCGGCCCACCCCGAGTACTTCCGCGCTCCCCGGGGAGTGGTGCCGCTCTGCGCCAGCAGCGCCCGGGATCGCCTTGTCGCTATGATGCCCGCGTGCGACTCGCATGGAGTGGAGCGCACGTGGATTGCGCCCAAGCCTATCGACGTCCTTGAGTTCTACGACCGCCTTGTGGAGGTGTTGGAGAAGAAGGACGATCTCAAGCTGCACACGCGGGCCACCACCGACCAAGAGATTGCTTACATAGCTTCTCGCGCTGAAGAAGTCGCCGCAGCCGCAGCGGCGGGGAACTTTGGATACACACCCGCGGAGGCGGAAGCCGCGGATGCCGCCAGCCAGGCGGACAATGAGGAGATTCGCAAGCTGCTAGAGCTCCCTCCCGACGCGCTCGCCGTGATCCCCTCGCTGAGGCACTCCGGGATTAGTGGGATCGCGACGGAGGCCGCGGCAATGGAGGGAAACGCCGGAGGAAGCAGAGGCGCCGCGAGGGGCGGAGGCGCCAAGGGGAAGAGGGCCGCATCGTCGGATGCTGGGCCCAGCGAGCCGGCCGAGGCAGAGGAGGAGGAGGAGGAGGAGGAGGCCGAAGGCTCCGGCGGATCGACAGAGTTGTACGCCGACGACCTCTCCTCGTCGGAGAACTCCCCGCCCCCGGCAAGCCCGAAGCAGTCCCCGTTGAAGCGTCTCCGCAAGGCGGCGACGGGAGAGCAGACGCGAGCGCCCCGGCAACAGCCAGCTCGCCGGGCAGCTCCCCGGCCGAGCCAAACCGCGCCAAGGGCGGCCGGCGTGCCGGCCACGGCAGAGGCGTCCCGCAGGCCGGCACCGAGCCGGCAAGGATCTTCTCGGAGCGGAGCAGCTGCTCCGCCCCCTTCTCGGGCGCCGGCCACCACAGGGGCTGGGCCTACGCAGCCCCCAGCCCCGGTGGCTCCGAAACGCGCGAGGGAACCTTCATCCTCCGCTCCTCGCGCCGACGCGCCCACCGTGGAGTTCGACTTCTCCGCGCTGAGCGAGGACGACGAGGAGGACCAAGAGTAAGGACCCGAGACCTTACTCCTTCTTGATTTTTATATCTTGATTGTTGCTGACGCTTGATTTTGTTTGTTGCTTGTGATTGCAGGACCTTGGAGCAGCGCGCGAAGAGGGTCAAGGTGCCCACGGTTGAGGTCGGGGAAGACCCATCCGTCGCGGAAGCAGGGATCGCGGCGGAGCCGATCTTGCCGGACCCGAGTGCCGCTCCGGGGAGCAGCCCCCAGCGCAGCCCCCAGCGTAAGTTAGAGGTTTACTGTTTTTGCTCGTCGGGGCGCGCTTAGGGCTTTGATCTCTGAATGTCTTGGTTCTTCTATCTTCTCTTGTGCAGAGGTGGAACCGCAGCGGGAAGAGCGCCCGGAGGCCGTCACCGAGGAGCCGCAGGCTCCGCCGTCCCCGGCAAGGCAAAACTCTCCGGCGAGGGAGAGCGCTCCGCCAAGGGCGGGTACTCCGCCAAGGCAGAGTACCCCGCCAAGGGCGAGCAGCCCGGCGAGGACGGCCACTCCGCCAGGGCCGAGCTCCCCGGCAAGGGAGCCCGCCGCAGAGGACGTCCGCCAAGGTACGTTCTGTACTTGGTTTTCTTGACTTTGCTTCTTTTTGGATCTTTGCTTGATTTTGAACTTCTTTTTCTTCTTCTTCTAGATCTTCCTCCTCCTCCTCCCGTGCCGATGGAGACCGAGGTCATCAATATTGAGGATGAGGAGGGCGCGCAGGGCGGCGGCGATGACGTTCCCGTCGTCGTGGAGATGGCCGAGGCCACCGCGGAGACGGCCGAAACCACCGAGCCGGCCGTGCAGGAGACCGCTCCGGCTGCCGATGCAGCGGCCGGGGAGGGGGACGGCGACCGCACCGCCAACCCGGAGGTGGCGGGAGCATCAGATGCTGCACCGGCCGCCGGTCCCTCCGCCGGCGAGGAGCCAGCCGGTTACTATCTTCGTGCCCCCAATGGCATCTTTATCCAAGTGCCCTGGGGGTCTTCATCAAGAGCTCCCGCGGAGGGCGAGGCGTTTGACGGGGAAGTCCTCGCCTCCGCGGGTCTGACAGTCGTCGAAGCGCCCGGCGAAGGAGATGGGCCCGAGGAGGAGAAGCTTCTCCACCAGCTCCTGGCCCTTTACCGGGCCAGGCAGGCGAAGCTTGCCTCCCGGGAAGCCCTTGCTGCCCAGGCCGCCGCTGAAATGGAGAAGCGTGCGGCGGAGCTTAGCGCCGCCCACAAGGCGGGCCTCCGCGAGGTGGCGGAGGCGCGCGAGCGCCTTGCCGGCGAATATGAAGAATGGGTGCTGGAGAAGGCCGAGGCTGAAGAACAGCAACGGCTCGCCGGGGTGGAGATGTCCCGGCGAGAGGGAGAGCTCGCGCAGCGGAAGGTGGATCTCGACTCCCACGAGGAGGACCTTGCCGCTCGCGAGGCTGCTCTTGGCGGGGAGCTGAAGGAGGCGAAAGCCGCTGCTGCTGCCGCGGAAGACGCCAAGAAGGAGCTCGCCGCCAAGGTCATCCAGTTGGAGAAGGCGATGAAGGTGAGCGCCGAGAAGGTTGCCGCGCTCATTACTGAGCGCGAGAAGGACGCCCACACCAACGCGGAGCTCCAAGTAAGTTTATCCAAGAAGGGCGACGAGTTGAAGGCCGCCAAGGATTCCATCGAAGACTTGGAGCTGAAGGTCTCAACTCTGAGGGATTCAATTGACGCCGCCAAGCTTCGAGAAGATAAGCTGAAGGAGGAGCTCCGCAAGGAGCGGGCCTTGGTGGACAGCACCAACAAGGCATCCGAGCTCTTCCGCAAGAACATTGAGCTGTGGACCGAAGAGCTGGTTTCTTCGGCATCCATCATTGACCAGGAGCTGCTTGCCTTGAAGGTCGAACACCTTATCTACTCGCCGGATCCAGACCTCCCGCACAGCGCCAAGCTCAGCCTCTTCTTCAGAGGCGTCGCTCCGGCCCTTGCAGGTCTCCGGAACCGCATCCCCGCGCAGCTGGCCGAGGAGTCGCGCCGTCTCTGCGCAGGAACTCTGGAGCGGGTCTTGACGAAGATTGTGTTCCGCAACCCGGGGATCAACCTCACGAACGTTCTTCGCAGCTTGCCGGCGGATGCAGACACGGAGGCCCTGAAGGAGCAGGTCGGCCATATCATCGCCAAGGTGGCAAAGCTCGGCAGGAAGGAGGGCGACCGTGTAGACTAGGGCCCCGTCTATCTTTATCTTTTCGTTGCTTTCATATGCTGCTTGCTCATGTTGTTTGCTTTCCGGTAAGGCTCTTCTTACTTGAACGGCACTTAGTTCCTCCTCCATCCCCCCCGGCAAACTTGTGCGCGAGGAACGTTCCTTCTGCTTAAGAGAAAAAGGAAAAGGAGAGGGAAACAAGCATGTCGCTTTTCGGCGTAATAGTGCTTACCGAGTATCTTAGTGTTGCATCAAATGCCAAATAAAACATGCGAATAGCAAAGAGAAGCATGCGAAAGGCAATCGATGCGAAAACACGAAGTCTTTACCGATGCACGGGGTCTGCGCCCGGCTTTGTACAAAGGGTTACATGCAACAGCGGCAAGGCTTGTACAAAAGGCGGTTGCCGGAGCGGATCACGGCAACCGCGCCTTAGGGGTGAAACTTGCGAAGATGCTCTATGTTCCAGGAGTTGCTCACCGGTAAGCCTTCTTCGGTCTCGAGGCGGACAGCGCCGGGCCTCGTAACTTGTCTCACCCGATAAGGGCCTTCCCACTTCGGCGTCAACTTGTTGGAATTCTTGGCGGACTGAACACGCCGAAGAACAAGGTCGCCTTCCTCGAGACTCCTGGCCTTGACTTTGCGGCTATGGTAGCGGCGCAAAGCTTGCTGGTATCGAGCAGCTCGTACAGCAGCCTGGAGACGTCCCTCCTCAAGGAGCAATGCGTCATCTTGCCGCAGTTGCTCTTGCTCGAGCTCATCATAAGCGAGCACTCGAGGAGATCCGTATACGAGTTCCGTGGGGATAACTGCTTCTGCCCCGTAGACTAGGGCAAAGGGTGTCTGTCCGGTGGCTCGATTCGGTGTCGTTCTGATTGACCAAAGAGCCGCCGGGAGCTCCTCTATCCAATTCCTTCCGCACTTGCGCAGCCTGTCAAAGGTCCTTGTCTTGAGTCCGCGCAGCACTTCAGCATTTGCCCTCTCCGCTTGACCGTTGCTCCTCGGGTAAGCAACAGAAGCGAAACAGACCTTGGCGCCAAGACCTTTGGTTCACGTCTCCGTGGTTGGGACCACCGTCGCCTTGTCGGTCTTTGGGGCCATGGCGGACGCGGTGGAAGGAAGGGGGCGAAGAGCTTGGTGGTGGCGGAGGAGTAGAGGCAAAGAGCAGAGGAATCTGAGGAAGAAGACGATGGTAATGAGTGCGCAGGGAGGGGAACCGCGCCGCTCTCTCTGCTTTTATGGGGGAGTGGGGGGGCGTTTCGCCCTTCCCATTAAAGAAATCGTGGGCACGTCCCATCCCACGGCGCCGCAATCGACGCGTGCCGTTACCGTGGGGTGCGGCGGATAGGGAAGTGGATTCGGCGCGCCGCGGGCCGCGGGTGCCCGTGCACTGTTTTGGGCCTGGCCCAACAGCGCTCGGCACCGTGTGTGGCCCAGGCCCGGGGGCTCCTGTCGGTGTACTAAGGTAGGGGTACCTCAGTACCCCAACTTGTGCACGGGCAGTTGCAGCTTCCCGCGGCAAGGTTTACTGCTGGCTCGCCGGAGACCTTCCTGCTCCTTATCTAACCATCCAAAAACAAAGTATACAAGACAGAAGACCAAGACCCCGGCAAGAGGAGCTTGCCGGGAAGGCCGTCCCAGGCTCAAGATTGCTTAACTAGCACGAGGCCCTGGCAAGAGGAGCTTGTCAGGACGAACAGAAGATTTTATCTTAGAAGACCCAGCAAGGGCTCGGGGAGCGGCAAGCTTCCGGGCCCGGCAAGGTCGAGATCCCCGGCAAGGTGCTTGCCGGGGGAGGTGCGCTGTGTGCCCGCGCTCCAGCTCATCGGCCCACGCGTCGCCCTGGGGCCACTCCAGGGACGCGTGGCGGATGGCTGTGCAGCCTGGGGGACACGGTGGCACTCCACGGCAGTGGATCCATCGCCGTGGCAGACGGAGACGCAACGGCGGGAGCTTTTGGGGTCGACGGCGACGGGCATTAAATGCCCTTGTCCCCCACTGTCAAAGTAGGTATAGACCACTGTTCTGCACTGTAGCTCCACTGTTCCCGCACTGTTCCAACTACCACATCTTTTACATTTTTACCCCTTTCTCCTACGTTGACACCTGTCGGTGACCCCTTGCACTATAAAAGGAGGCCCATGCACAACGTGGGGGGGGTTCGGTTCAGTTCGGTTCGAAACCTAGATCATTCTCACGCTCGTGTAGCTGCTTCTTCAAGCTCCGAGCGCCCAACTCAATACACAACCAAGCAGGAGTAGGGTTTTACGCATCCGTGCGGCCCGAACCTGGGTAAAACTGCCCGTGCGTCTGCCTCGATCTGCTCTTCGTGCTCCCTCCGCCCTCGTACCGCACAGACAAGGGGCTCCGGTCCCATAGGTGTTCGTGGTGGAACGTTCCTTCTGCTTAAGAGAAAAAGGAAAAGGAGAGGGAAACAAGCATATCGCCTTTCGGCGTAATAGTGCTTACCGAGTATCTAAGTGTTGCATCAAATGCCAAATAAAACACGCAAATAGCAAAGAGAAGCATGCGAAAGGCAATCGATGCGAAAACACGAAATCTTTACTGATGCACGGGGTCTGCGCCCGGCTTTGTACAAAGGGTTACATGCAACAGCGGCAAAGCTTGTACAAAAGGTGGTTGCCGGAGCGGATCACGGCAACCGCGCCTTAGGGGTGAAACTTGCGAAGATGCTCTATGTTCCAGGAGTTGCTCACCGGTAAGCCTTCTTCGGTCTCGAGGCGGACAGCGCCGGGCCTCGTAACTTGTCTCACCCGATAAGGGCCTTCCCACTTCGGCGTCAACTTGTTGGAATTCTTGGCGGACTGAACACGCCGAAGAACAAGGTCGCCTTCCTCGAGACTCCTGGCCTTGACTTTGCGGCTATGGTAGCGGCGCAAAGCTTGCTGGTACCGAGCAGCTCGTACAGCAGCCTGGAGACGTCCCTCCTCAAGGAGCAATGCGTCATCTTGCCGCAGTTGCTCTTGCTCGAGCTCATCATAAGCGAGCACTCGAGGAGATCCGTATACGAGTTCCGTGGGGATAACTGCTTCTGCCCCGTAGACTAGGGCAAAGGGTGTCTGTCCGGTGGCTCGGCTTGGTGTCGTTCTGATTGACCAAAGAGCCGCCGGGAGCTCCTCTATCCAATTCCTTCCGCACTTGCGCAGCCTGTCAAAGGTCCTTGTCTTGAGTCCGCGCAGCACTTCAGCATTTGCCCTCTCCGCTTGACCGTTGCTCCTCGGGTGAGCAACAGAAGCAAAACAGACCTTGGCGCCAAGGTCTTGGACGTACTGCATGAAGGTGCGACTAGTGAATTGTGTACCGTTGTCGGTGATAATCCTGTTAGGGATCCCGAAACGGCAGACAATCGACCTGAAGAACCTGACTGCTGACTGTGCTGTCACCTTTCTCACTGGCTCCACTTCCGGCCACTTTGTGAACTTGTCGATTGCAACGTACAAGTACTCAAAGCCCCCGACAGCGCGAGGGAAAGGGCCGAGGATATCGAGCCCCCAGACCGAGAAGGGCCAGGACAAAGGGATTGTTTGGAGAGCTTGAGCTGGCTGATGAATTTGCTTTGCATGGAACTGGCACGCTTCACACTTGGTTACTAGTGCAGTTGCATCTTGGAGGGCTTCCTGCCAAAAGAACCCTTGCCGGAAAGCTTTCCCGGCAAGTGCCCTTGCGCCAATGTGGTGGCCGCATATGCCTCCGTGTATTTCTGCCAACAGCTTCTGTCCATCTTCCCTGGAGATGCACTTCAACCTGACACCATTGAGTCTTCTTCTGTACAGCTCGTTATCCACAAACTGATACATACTTGACTGCCTGGTTATCTTCTCTATCTCTTGAGGGTCGTCGGGAAGTTCTCCAGTTTGCAGAAAACGGACGATCTGCTGTGCCCATGCCGGAGCCCGGGGCTCGACGGCAAGGACTAAAGGCTCGAGGGCCGCTGCGGGAACCCCAGCTTCTACGGCAAAGACCTCTGGTCCTGTCGGAGCTGACGGTCCCCCGGCAAGCTCGCCGGGGCGAGGCTCGTCGGGAACACTTGCTTCAACTGCACAAGCCCGAGGGCTTGCAGGAGCAAACTGTTCCTCAGCGTTGTCGTTGATCTTGGGAACTTTGGCGGCGGGTTCTGGAAGATCCGCCGGCAAGTAGTCGCCGGAGACCAACTTTCTCTTCTTGGGCTGCCCAATTGATGGCGTAACTGATGGTTGAGTCAGCTTGAGCAAAAAGGTCCCTGGTTCCACAGGTAGCTTCATTGCAGCACACTTTGAAAGGCCATCTGCAATCTCATTCTGAGCTCTCGGGACATGCTCCATCTGCAGACCTTCAAAGTGCTCTTCAAGCTTCCTCACTTCATCTACATAAGCTTCCATCAAAGGGCTCTGGTAGCTCTTGTTGACTTGCCGGACCACCAACTGAGAATCTCCACGTACAATCAGCTTTCTGATCCCAAGTTCAGCCGCAATTCTGAGGCCGGCGAGCAAGCCTTCATACTCTGCAGTATTGTTTGTCGCTTGCTCTCTTGGGAAGTGCATCTGGATAATATACTTGAGGTGTTCTCCGGTGGGCGCAATGAGTACTACGCCAGCACCGGCGCCTTGCAGCGAGAAGGCACCGTCAAAATACATTACCCATTCACTTGTCGCTTCTTGCACGGGTACGCTCGTTTCTTGAACTTCTTCTTCGGGCGTTGGGGTCCACTCAGCGATGAATTCTGCCAAAGCTCGACTCTGTATGGTTGAAGTACTTTCAAACTTGAGTCCGAAGCTTGACAGTTCCAGTGCCCACTCGACAATCCTGCCTGTTGCCTCTGGATTGTGCAATATCCTCTTCAACGGAAAGCGAGTGACCACTGTTATCTCATGGGCTTGGAAGTAGTGGCGCAGCTTTCTCGAGGCCATGAGAAGGCCGAAAAGCAACTTTTGCACACCAGAGTACCTTGATCTAGCCCCTTGGAGAAGGGAACTTACAAAATACACTGGGCGCTGCACCATCTTCTTCCGCACTTCTCCTTGTTCCTGCGCAGAGTCTTCCTTGTCGGGGCCAGAGCTTGTCGGGACAGCCCCCTGCTTGTCGCTGGATTCGCTTGCCGGTGGTGTGACCTCTTCGTCGGACTCCCTCTCCGCTACCAACGCAGCACTAACCACCTGGTTGGTTGCCGCTAAGTATAGCAACAACTTTTCCTGTGGTTTAGGTGCGACAAGTATAGGAGTGGAGGACAGGTACCGTTTCAAATCCTGCAACGCCGCCTCCGCTTCTGGAGTCCACTTCATGGGACCTGCCTTCTTCAAGATTTTGAAGAAAGGTAGGGCGCGTTCCGCGGATTTTGAAATGAACCTACTGAGGGCAGCAACGCAACCTGCAAGCCTTCTAACATCCTTGACGCGCTTCGGGGCTTCTATCTGCTCGATGGCTTTGATCTTGTCGGGATTGGCTTCAATCCCCCTTTGTGATACAAAGAACCCGAGAAGCTTGCCGGAGGGAACTCCAAAGACGCACTTCTCGGGGTTCAGCTTGAGCTGTATCTTGCGCAGGTTCTGAAACGTCTCTTCTAGATCTTGAATCAGGGTTTCTTTGCTCTTGCTCTTCACCACGATGTCATCCATGTAGGCTTCTACATTCTTGTGGATCTGTGGCTCAAAAGCAGTGTACACTACCCTTGCAAAAGTTGAGCCTGCATTCTTCAGTCCAAATGGCATGCGGATAAAGCAGTAAGTGCCACATGGAGTGATAAATGCAGTCTTCTCCTCATCTTCCTTGGCCATGAAAATCTGGTGATAGCCTGAGTAGGCATCAAGAAAACAGAGTAGCTCACATCCGGCAGTGGAGTCAACGATCTGGTCAATGCGCGGCAAAGGGAAGGGATCCTTGGGACATGCTTTATTGACGTCAGTGAAGTCTATACACAGTCTCCACTTCCCGTTGGCTTTGCGCACGACGACTGGGTTTGCCAACCACGTCGGATGGATCACACCTCTAACTAGGCCTGCTGCCTCTAGTTTCTTGATCTCCTCGTTGATGAACTCTTGGCGCTCCACGGCTTGCTTCCTTACTTTTTGCTTGATGGGCCGCGCGTGAGGACAGACAGCAAGCTTGTGCTCAATCACCTTCCTGGGAACACCGGGGATGTCAGATGGTTGCCAAGCAAACACATCGACATTCGCCCGCAGGAAGGCGACGAGCGCGCTTTCCTATTTGCTGTCAAGGGTGGCACTGATGGTGAAGGTACCACCAGTGCCATCCTCCTTTGCGGACACCTTCTTGGTTGCCGGAGGAGCAGCCATTCCTTTCTTGCTCTTGCCGGTGGAGCTCGATGGAACGTCCTCGACGGCAGCGCAGCACTCCGAAGAGGTGCGGTTGCCGGAGTGGGTCCCAGAGCACTTGCCGGACTTGGTCTTCGTCTTCTTCCCCCCGGGAGCTTCAGCGGCAAGAGTATCCTTCTCGGCCGCAGCTGTCGCATCCCGGTAGATCTTGTCGATGCAAATAAGCGCATCTTTCTTGTCGCTGTGGACAGTGATGACGCTTATCGGCCCCGGCATCTTCAGCACGTTGTAGGCATAGTGGGAAGCTGCCATGAACTTGGCGAGGGCGGGACGGCCGAGTATCCCATTGTAGGGCAATGGAATATCAGCAACGTCAAAGGTGATGCGCTCAGTCCTGAAGTTGAGCTCCCCGCCAAAGGTCACCGGCAGAGTAATCTTTCCCTTGGGCTTGCTCCTTCCCGGGTTGATTCCTTGGAATGAACCGGTCTCTTCGAGCTCGCCGTCCTGAATCTGGAGTTTCTTGATCACAGCAGAGGAGATCAAGTTCAGCCCGGCCCCGCCGTCAACCAACATTTTGGTGACCTTGAGGTTGCGGATGGTGGGGGAAACCAGCATCGGCAAGCACCCGACCGCCGTGGTGCGGTCGGGGTGATCCTCAAGGTCAAAAACGATGGGCGTGCTGGACCATTTGAGGAGCCTGCGCGACTCCACGGGCGGCTCCGCTGCATTCACCTCACGCACCCACTGTTTCAGCTGGCGGTGGGAGGTGTGCAGAGAGGCGCCACCGTCGACGCACAGGACCTCCGTGGCTTTCTGGAACTCCTGCTCGCTGTTCTCGTTGTCCTCCATGTCTTCATCGTCATCTTCGTCGTTGTCGCGGCCCCGGGGAGGTCGATCTCCTTGCCGCTGCTTAGCCTTGCCGCGGCGTCCTCCCCGGCCATTGAATGGCCGCTTCTTGCTGGGCTCTTCCCCGCCACCTTGGGCCTTCTCCTTGTCGCGCCTCTCGTACTCAGCTTTTTGCTGCTCGACGAGATACTCGACGCGCTTGCAGTTGGAGAGATCGTGACCCTTGGTGCGGTGAATCTTACAGTATTGCTTGTCGGAGCTACCCGGCTTGTCGGCCGCCGCCGCAGGGGCAGGCTCCTTGCCGGAGCCGCCGGCCTGCGCTTGCTTGGCGGGGGCCTCCTTGCCGGACTTCTCGACGGCAAGCACTTCCTTCTTGCCCTTCTTCCTGTTGTTCCGCCGCCGGCTCTTCTTTGCCGGGGCGGCGTCGTCGCTGTCGCTTCCCCCTGCGCCAGCATCCTCCCCGGGGAGTTTCCTCCCCTCTTCTGCACGGGCGCACTTGTCGGCAAGAGCGTAGAGCTCGCTGACGTCCCTGATCTTGGTCATCGCCATCTCCTCACGCATGCGGCGGTTTCGCACGTTCTGATGGAACGCGCTGATAACCGCAGCAGGGTGAACGTCGGGGATGTTGTGCTGTACTCGGCTGAAGCGTTGGATATACTTGCGCAGGGGTTCGCCTTCCTTCTGGGCCAAAATGTGGAGATCGCTCTCCTGGCCATGGGGTTTGTGGCCGCCGGTGAAGGCGCCAACAAACTGATGGCAGAGGTCGGCCCAAGAAGAGATAGAGCCTTCCGGCAAGTGCATGAGCCACGAACGGACGTTCGGCTTCAGCACGAGCGGGAAGTAGTTGGCTAGGATCTTCTCGTCGCGCCCCCCGGCAGCTTGCACTGCTATAGTGTAGACGCTGAGAAACTCCGAGGGGTGCGTTTTGCCGTCGTACTTCTCCGGTACGTCGGGCTTAAAGTTCTTCATGCTGGGCCACTGGACGCGCCGCAGCTCGCGGGTGAACGCAGGACAGCCTGCCGCGTACGGCAAGTCGCCTGGTTCACCGGGCGCGGGTGCGTCGACAGTGTTCCCAGCTCTCTTGTCGGATTGTCGCCGAGCTTCTCGGCGGCGCTCGATCGTGGTCCGAGCGTCTTCATCTCGCTGGTCGTCGAGGACCTGGCGCTGGTCCCGACGGGCCCGCGGGTCCGACGAGGCGGTGGAGCCGTCGTCGGGGTTGTTCCGGCGGGGCGGCGTCTTCTGCTTCTGCGGCGGGGAGTGCACGCTTGTCGCACCCCCGGCAGTCTTGTCGCCGATAGCCTTCGTCTTCTCAGCCTGCCGCGGCCGTGAGGCCGACGGCTGCTGCGGAGAGTCGTTGTTGGCGAAGTCTATCAGGCTCCGGATAGTGGCCCTCCATTCCTCGGCCTTGTCGGCCGCTGGAGGAAAATCGAGGAGCAGCTGCGCCCTTGCGAGCGCTTCTGCCGGAGTAGTGGGGAACGCGGGCGAGCGGTGCGAGGAGCGGGATACGCTCGGACTTCTAACGACGTTAGAAGGAGCGGGGTCCCGCGCCGGCGCCTTCGCTTTGCTTGTGCCCGGACGGGGGTCCGGGGCGTCCCGCGAACCTCCGGTATGGCCTTGTCCCAGCAAGCGGATACCACCTCCCGTGGTATGGCGCTGCGGGGTCGTTGTGTGCTGCGATGGACGTGGCGCGTCCACGGAGACCGAGGTACGGTCATCCGTCCTGTTCTTGGATCTGGTGGCACCGTGAGTGTCCTCGCCGGCAACCACCCTTCCGACGGCGTCTCCCCCGCCCACCGTTGGCTCTGGTGGCGGCGGGTGAGACGCGGACGGGCCTCCGACCTCCGAAGGCTTCTTCTTCGGGGCCATGGAGTTGTTGCTGATGGAGTTGTTGATGAAGCTGGAGAGGTTGATGAAGATTGCGCCCGCGCGAACGCCGGATCAGGTTCGCACAACCTCGACGCCCCCTACCTGGCGCGCCAAAGATGTCGGGGGAAACTGTCCACCACGAACACCTATGGGACCGGAGCCCCTTGTCTGTGCGGTACGAGGGCGGAGGGAGCACGAAGAGCAGATCGAGGCAGACGCACGGGCAGTTTTACCCAGGTTCGGGCCGCACGGATGCGTAAAACCCTACTCCTGCTTGGTTGTGTATTGAGTTGGGCGCTCGGAGCTTGAAGAAGCAGCTACACGAGCGTGAGAATGATCTAGGTTTCGAACCCCCTCCACGTTGTGCATGGGCCTCCTTTTATAGTGCAAGGGGTCACCGACAGGTGTCAACGTAGGAGAAAGGGGTAAAAATGTAAAAGATGTGGTAGTTGGAACAGTGCGAGAACAGTGGAGCTACAGTGCAGAACAGTGGTCTATACCTACTTTGACAGTGGGGGACAAGGGCATTTAATGCCCGTCGCCGTCGACCCCAAAAGCTCCCGCCGTTGCGTCTCCGTCTGCCACGGCGATGGATCCTCTGCCGTGGAGTGCCACCGTGTCCCCCAGGCTGCACAGCCATCCGCCACGCGTCCCTGGAGTGGCCCCAGGGCGACGCGTGGGCCGATGAGCTGGAGCGCGGGCACACAGCGCACCTCCCCCGGCAAGCACCTTGCCGGGGATCTCGACCTTGCCGGGCCCGGAAGCTTGCCGCTCCCCGAGCCCTTGCCGGGTCTTCTAAGATGAAATCTTCTATTCGTCCTGACAAGCTCCTCTTGCCAGGGCCTCGTGCTAGTTAAGCAATCTTGAGCCTGGGACGGCCTTCCCGGCAAGCTCCTCTTGCCGGGGTCTTGGCCTTCTGTCTTGTATACTTTGTTTTTGAATGGTTAGATAAGGAGCAGGAAGGTCTCCGGCGAGCCAGCAGTAAACCTTGCCGCGGGAAGCTGCAACTGCCCGTGCACAAGTTGGGGTACTGAGGTACCCCTACCTTAGTACACCGACAAGGTCCTTGGCGCCCCACCCATGTATGGATACAATAGGGTGTTAGGCCAACTCTCGCGAAGAAACGGTGATCAAAGAAAATACAAAAATCAACCTAGAGTCCGAATTGATCGAGACTCTCAAAGCAAGTGAGAACAAGCACCGATTTCGTCGTTTTCATAGGCGTTGGAAAGCTATTGGGGAATTGAGGTGATTGCACTTCTAGTTTTTACGATCTGGAGGATTTTACATACGTGCACACACAGGATCACGTGCGTGGAAAATTCTGAGCCCAAAAAGGGTCGTCTAGGCCCTCAAAAATGGCTTACAGGATTGGAAAAAATGAAAGTTATCGCAATTACAGCTCAAATTTTGATGAGCCGGCATATCACTTTGGTGTTCAGGTCCTTGGCACCCCACCCATGTATGGATACAATAGGGTGTTAGGCCAACTCTCGCGAAGAAACGGTGATCAAAGAAAATACAAAAATCAACCTAGAGTCCGAATTGATCGAGACTCTCAAAGCAAGTGAGAACAAGCTCCGATTTCGTCATTTTCATAGGCGTTGGAAAGCTATTGGGGAATTGAGGTGATAGGACTTCTAGTTTTTACGATCTGGAGGATTTTACATACGTGCACACACAGGATCATGTGCGCGGAAAAATTTGAGCCCAAAAAGGGTCATCTTGGCCCTCAAAAATGGCCTGCAGGATTGGAAAAAATGAAAGTTATCGCAATTACAGCTCAAATTTTGATGAGCCGGCATATCACTTTGGTGTTCAGGTCCTGGGCGCCCCACCCATGTATGGATACAATAGGGTGTTAGGCCAACTCTCGCTGTCGGGGGAAACTGTCCACCACGAACACCTATGGGACCGGAGCCCCTTGTCTGTGCGGTACGAGGGCGGAGGGAGCACGAAGAGCAGATCGAGGCAGACGCGCGGGCAGTTTTTACCCAGGTTCGGGCCGCACGGATGCGTAAAACCCTACTCCTGCTTGGTTGTGTATTGAGTTTGGGCGCTCGGAGCTTGAAGAAGCAGCTACACGAGCGTGAGAATGATCTAGGTTTCCAACCGAACCCCCCACCACGTTGTGCATGGGCCTCCTTTTATAGTGCAAGGGGTCACCGACAGGTGTCAACGTAGGAGAAAGGGGTAAAAATGTAAAATAGGTGGTAGTTGTAACAGTGCGGGAACAGTGGAGCTACAGTACAGAACAGTGGTCTATACCTACTTTAACAGTGGGGGACAAGGGCATTTAATGCCCGTCGCCGTCGACCCCAAAAGCTCCCGCCGTTGCGTCTCCGTCTGCCACGGCGATGGATCCTCTGCCGTGGAGTGCCACCGTGTCCCCCAGGCTGCACAGCCATCCGCCACGCGTCCCTGGAGTGGCCCCAGGGCGACGCGTGGGCCGATGAGCTGGAGCGCGGGCACATAGCGCACCTCCCCCGGCAAGCACCTTGCCGGGGATCTCGACCTTGCCGGGCCCGGAAGCTTGCCGCTCCCCGAGCCCTTGCCGGGTCTTCTAAGATAAAATCTTCTATTCGTCCTGACAAGCTCCTCTTGCCAGGGCCTCGTGCTAGTTAAGCAATCTCGAGCCTGGGACGGCCTTCCCGGCAAGCTCCTCTTGCCGGGGTCTTGGTCTTCTGTCTTGTATACTTTGTTTTTGAATGGCTAGATAAGGGGCAGGAAGGTCTCCGGTAAGCGCGTGATGAACCCTGCCGCGGGGAGCTGCCGCTGCCCGTGCACAAGTTGGGGTACTAGGGTACCCCTACCTTAGTACACCGACAGGAGCCCCCGGGCCTGGGCCACACACGGTGCCGAGCGCTGTTGGGCCAGGCCCAAAACAGTGCACGGGCACCCGCGGCCCGCGGCGCGCCGAATCCACTTCCATATCCGCCGCACCCCACGGCAACGGCACGCGTCGATTGCGGCGCCGTGGGATGGGACGTGCCCACGATTTCTTTAATGGGAAGGGCGAAACGCCCCCCACTCTCCCATAAAAGCAGAGAGAGCGGCGCGGTTCCCCTCCCTGCGCACTCATTGCCATCGTCTTCTTCCTCAGATTCCTCTGCGCTTCGCCTCTACTCCTCCGCCACCACCAAGCTCTTCGTCCCCTTCCTTCCACCGCATCCGCCATGGCCCCAAAGACCGACAAGGCGAAGTCGGAGAAGTCCAAGCGGGAGAAGTCAGATCAGGCGGCGAAGCTCGCCGCGTACCGGAAGGAGCACATTGTCTTCGCGCCGAAGCTCGGCGTGCGGGAGCTTTGGAACAAATACTATTTGTTCTGGGCCAAGGGGACCCCATTTATCTTTATCTTTTCGTTGCTGCACATTATGTTACGAACTCATTAGTCCATTGCGACAAGTTGTCCTTGTAAGATATTTGCTTTACTTCAATCAATCAGTGCAATGTTATCTTCCTTGTTCCAATCTTTGACTTTGTATGTTCCTCACCCTACGCTCCCGGGGAGCTTGCCGGAAAGGGGCCCTTGCCGCGAGCGCTGAGCAGCCTGCTGGCCAAGGTCCTCGCCGGCAAGCAACCTCGCCGCAGCAAGTCGCAACGCACTTAGCTTGCTGAGTATACTCGGAAACGAAGCAAGGGCGCGACACTTGTCGCAGCTCACTTAAATCGTTGAGTGGACTCGAAGACAAGATAAGGGTGCGGCAAGCCACGGGTAGGTTCCTCCGCGCACAGGTTTTCCATAAAAAGTGTGATTGTTCAAGGAAGACAACCAAAAATTAAAATTTGAACTGGTCAAATTCTAACAACTTATCTTTCACATGCTGCTTGCTCATGTTGTTTGCTTTCCGGTAAGGCCCTTCTTTCTTGAACGGCACTTAGTTCCTCCTCCATCTCCTTCCCCCCCGGCAAACTTGTGCGCGAGGAACGTTCCTTCTGCTTAAGAGAAAAAGGAAAAGGAGAGGGAAACAAGTATATTGCCTTTCGGCGTAATAGTGCTTACCGAATGTCTAAGTGTTGCATCAAATGCCAAATAAAACATGCGAATAGCAAAGAGAAGCATGCGAAAGGCAATCGATGCGAAAACACGAAATCTTTACTGATGCACGGGGTCTGCGCCCGGCTTTGTACAAAGGGTCACATGCAACAGCGGCAAGGCTTGTACAAAAGGTGGTTGCCGGAACGGATCTCGGCAACCGCGCCTTAGGGGTGAAACTTGCGAAGATGCTCTATGTTCCAGGAGTTGCTCACCGGTAAGCCTTCTTCGGTCTCGAGGCGGACAGCGCCGGGCCTCGTAACTTGTCTCACCCGATAAGGGCCTTCCCACTTCGGCGTCAACTTGTTGGAATTCTTGGCGGACTGAACACGCCGAAGAACAAGGTCGCCTTCCTCGAGACTCCTGGCCTTGACTTTGCGGCTATGGTAGCGGCGCAAAGCTTGCTGGTATCGAGCAGCTCGTACAGCAGCCTGGAGACGTCCCTCCTCAAGGAGCAATGCGTCATCTTGCCGCAGTTGCTCTTGCTCGAGCTCATCATAAGCGAGCACTCGAGGAGATCCGTATACGAGTTCCGTGGGGATAACTGCTTCTGCCCCGTAGACTAGGGCAAAGGGTGTCTGTCCGGTGGCTCGATTCGGTGTCGTTCTGATTGACCAAAGAGCCGCCGGGAGCTGCGCCGCCGTCGAGGACGTTCCATCGAGCTCCACCGGCAAGAGCAAGAAAGGAATGGCTGCTCCTCCGGCAACCAAGAAGGTGTCCGCAAAGGAGGATGGCACTGGTGGTACCTTCACCATCAGCGCCACCCTTGACAGCAAATAGGAAAGCGCGCTCGTCGCCTTCCTGCGGGCGAATGTCGATGTGTTTGCTTGGCAACCATCTGACATCCCCGGTGTTCCCAGGAAGGTGATTGAGCACAAGCTTGCTGTCTGCCCTCATGCGCGACCTATCAAGCAAAAAGTAAGGAAGCAAGCCGTGGAGCGCCAAGAGTTCATCAACGAGGAGATCAAGAAACTAGAGGCAGCAGGCCTAGTTAGAGGTGTGATCCATCCGACGTGGTTGGCAAACCCAGTCGTCGTGCGCAAAGCCAACGGGAAGTGGAGACTGTGTATAGACTTCACTGATGTCAATAAAGCATGTCCCAAGGATCCCTTCCCTTTGCCGCGCATTGACCAGATCGTTGACTCCACTGCCGGATGTGAGCTACTCTGTTTTCTTGATGCCTACTCAGGCTATCACCAGATTTTCATGGCCAAGGAAGATGAAGAGAAGACTGCATTTATCACTCCATGTGGCACTTACTGCTTTATCCGCATGCCATTTGGACTGAAGAATGCAGGCTCAACTTTTGCAAGGGTAGTGTACACTGCTTTTGAGCCACAGATCCACAAGAATGTAGAAGCCTACATGGATGATATCGTGGTGAAGAGCAAGAGCAAAGAAACACTGATTCAAGACTTAGAAGAGACATTTCAGAACCTGCGCAGGATACAGCTCAAGCTGAACCCCGAGAAGTGCGTCTTTGGAGTCCCCTCCGGCAAGCTTCTCGGGTTCTTTGTTTCGCAGAGAGGGATTGAAGCCAACCCCGACAAGATCAAAGCCATCGAGCAGATAGAAGCCCCGAAGCGCGTCAAGGATGTCAGAAGGCTTGCAGGTTGCGTTGCTGCCCTCAGTAGGTTCATTTCAAAATCCGCGGAACGCGCCCTACCTTTCTTCAAAATCTTGAAGAAGGCAGGTCCCATGAAGTGGACTCCGGAAGCGGAGGCGGCGTTGCAGGATTTGAAACGGTACCTGTCCTCCACTCCTATACTTGTCGCACCTAAACCACAGGAAAAGTTGTTGCTATACTTAGCGGCAACCAACCAGGTGGTTAGTGCTGCGTTGGTAGCGGAGAGGGAGTCCGACGAGGAGCCAGCGTCACCGGCAAGCGAATCTAGCGACAAGCAGGGGGCTGTCCCGACAAGCTCTGGCCCCGACAAGGAAGACTCTGCGCGGGAACAAGGAGAGGTGCGGAAGAAGATGGTGCAGCGCCCAGTGTATTTTGTAAGTTCCCTTCTCCAGGGAGCTAGGTCAAGGTACTCTGGTGTGCAAAAATTGCTTTTCGGCCTCCTCATGGCCTCGAGAAAGCTGCGCCACTACTTCCAAGCCCATGAGATAACAGTGGTCACTCGCTTTCCATTGAAGAGGATATTGCACAATCCAGAGGCAACAGGCAGGATCGTCGAGTGGGCACTGGAACTGTCAAGCTTCGGACTCAAATTTGAAAGTACTTCAACCATTCAGAGCCGAGCTTTGGCAGAGTTCATCGCTGAGTGGACCCCAACGCCAGAAGAAGAAGTTCAAGAAACAAGCGCACCCGTGCAAGAAGCAACAAGTGAATGGGTAATGTACTTTGATGGTGCCTTTTCGCTGCAAGGCGCCGGTGCTGGCGTAGTACTCATTGCGCCCACCGGAGAACACCTCAAGTATATTATCCAGATGCACTTCCCAAGAGAGCAAGCGACAAACAATACTGCAGAGTATGAAGGCTTGCTCGCCGGCCTCAGAATTGCGGCTGAACTTGGGATCAGAAAGCTGATTGTACGTGGAGATTCTCAGTTGGTGGTCCGGCAAGTCAACAAGAGCTACCAGAGCCCTTTGATGGAAGCTTATGTAGATGAAGTGAGGAAGCTTGAAGAGCACTTTGAAGGTCTGCAGATGGAGCATGTCCCGAGAGCTCAGAATGAAATTGCAGATGGCCTTTCAAAGTGTGCTGCGATGAAGTTACCTGTGGAACCAGGGACCTTTTTGCTCAAGCTGACTCAACCATCAGTTACACCATCAATTGGGCAGTCTAAGAAGAGAAAGTTGGTCTCCGGCGACTACTTGCCGGCGGATCTTCCAGAAACCGCCGCCAAGGTTCCCAAGATCAACGACAACGCTGAGGAACAGTTTGCTCCTGCAAGCCCTCGGGCTTGTGCAGTTGAAGCAAGTGTTCCCGACAAGCCTCGCCCCGGCGAGCTTGCCGGGGGACCGTCAGCTCCGGCAGAACCAGAGGTCTTCGCCGTAGAAGCTAAGGTTCCCGCAGCGGCCCTCGAGCCTTTAGTCCTTGCCGTCGAGCCCCGGGCTCCGGCATGGGCACAGCAGATCGTCCGTTTTCTGCAAACTGGAGAACTTCCCGACGACCCTCAAGAGATAGAGAAGATAACCAGGCAGTCAAGTATGTATCAGTTTGTGGATAACGAGCTGTACAGAAGAAGACTCAATGGTGTCAGGTTGAAGTGCATCTCCGGGGAAGATGGACAGAAGCTGTTGGCAGAAATACACGGAGGCATATGCGGCCACCACATTGGCGCAAGGGCACTTGCCGGGAAAGCTTTCCGGCAAGGGTTCTTTTGGCAAGAAGCCCTCCAAGATGCAACTGCACTAGTAACCAAGTGTGAAGCGTGCCAGTTTCATGCAAAGCAAATACATCAGCCAGCTCAAGCTCTCCAAACAATCCCTTTGTCCTGGCCCTTCTCGGTCTGGGGGCTCGATATCCTCGGCCCTTTCCCTCGTGCTGTCGGGGGCTTTGAGTACTTGTACGTTGCAATCGACAAGTTCACAAAGTGGCCAGAAGTGGAGCCAGTGAGAAAGGTGACAGCACAGTCAGCAGTCAGGTTCTTCAGGTCGATTGTTTGCCGTTTCGGGATCCCTAACAGGATCATCACCGACAACGGTACGCAGTTCACTAGTCGCACCTTCATGCAATACGTCCAAGACCTTGGCGCCAAGGTCTGTTTCGCTTCTGTTGCTCACCCGAGGAGCAACGGTCAAGCGGAGAGGGCAAATGCTGAAGTGCTGCGCGGACTCAAGACAAGGACCTTTGACAGGCTGCGCAAGTGCGGAAGGAATTAGATAGAGGAGCTCCCGGCGGCTCTTTGGTCAATCAGAACGACACCAAGTCGAGCCACCGGACAGACACCCTTTGCCCTAGTCTACGGGGCAGAAGCAGTTATCCCCACGGAACTCGTATACGGATCTCCTCGAGTGCTCGCTTATGATGAGCTCGAGCAAGAGCAACTGCGGCAAGATGACGCATTGCTCCTTGAGGAGGGACGTCTCCAGGCTGCTGTACGAGCTGCTCGATACCAGCAAGCTTTGCGCCGCTACCATAGCCGCAAAGTCAAGGCCAGGAGTCTCGAGGAAGGCGACCTTGTTCTTCGGCGTGTTCAGTCCGCCAAGAATTCCAACAAGTTGACGCCGAAGTGGGAAGGCCCTTATCGGGTGAGACAAGTTACGAGGCCCGGCGCTGTCCGCCTCGAGACCGAAGAAGGCTTACCGGTGAGCAACTCCTGGAACATAGAGCATCTTCGCAAGTTTCACCCCTAAGGCGCGGTTGCCGTGATCCGCTCCGGCAACCACCTTTTGTACAAGCTTTGCCGCTGTTGCATGTAACACTTTGTACAAAGCCGGGCGCAGACCCCGTGCATCAGTAAAGATTTCGTGTTTTCGCATCGATTGCCTTTTGCATGCTTCTCTTTGCTATTTGCATGTTTTATTTGGCATTTGATGCAACACTTAGACATCCGGTAAGCACTATTACGCCGAAAGGCGACATGCTTGTTTTCCTCTCCTTTTCCTTTTTCTCTCAAGCAGAAGGGACGCTCCTCGCGCACAAGTTTGCCGGGGGGGGAGGAGATGGAGGAGGAACTAAGTGCTGTTCAAGTAAGAAGAGCCTTACCGGGAAGCAAACAACATGAGCAAGCAGCTTATGAAAGATAAGTTGTTAGAATTTGACCAGTTCAAATTTTAAATTTTGGTTGTCTTCCTTGAACGATCACACTTTGTATGGAAAACCTGTGCGCGGAGGAACCTACCCGTGGCTTGCCGCACCCTTATCTTGTTTTCGAGTTCACTCAACGATTTAAGTGAGCTGCGACAAGTGTCGCGCCCTTACCTCGTTTCCGAGTACACTCAGCAAGCTAAGTGCGTTGCGACCTGCTGCGGCAAGGTTGCTTGCCGGCGAGGACCTTGGCCAGCAGGCTGCTCAGAGTCCAGCACTCAGCGCTCGCGGCGAGGGCCCCTTGCCGGCAAGCTCCCCGGGAGCGTAGGGTGAAAAACATACAAAGTCAAAGATTGGAACAAGGAAGATAACATTGCACTGATTGATTTAAGTAAAGCAAATATCTTACAAGGATAACTTGTCGCAATGGACTAATGAGTTCATAACATAACATGCAGCAACAAAAAGATAAAGATAGATGGGGCCCTAGTCTACGCGGTCGCCCTCCTTCCTGCTAAGCTTCGCCACCTTGGCGATGATGTGGCTGACCTGCTCCTTCAGGGCCTCCGTGTTCGCATCCTCCGGCAAGCTGCGAAGAACGTTCGTCAGGTTGATCCCCGGGTTGCGGAACACAATCTTCGTCAAGACCCGCTCCAGAGTTCCCGCGCAGAGACGGCGCGACTCCTCGGCCAGCTGCGCGGGGATGCGGTTCCGGAGACCTGCAAGGGCCGGAGCGACGCCTCTGAAGAAGAGGCTGAGCTTGGCGCTGTGCGGGAGATCTGGATCCGGCGAGTAGATAAGATGCTCGGCCTTCAAAGCAAGCAACTCCTGGTCAATGTTGGACGCAGAAGAAGCCAGCTCTTCGGTCCACGCCTCGATGGTCTGCCGGAATAGCTCAGACGCCTTGTTGACGCTATCCACCAAAGTCCGCTCCCTCCGGAGCTCCTCCTTCAGCTTGTCTTCTCGAAGCTTGGCGGCGTCAATTGAATCCCTCAGAGTTGAGACCTTCAGCTCCAAGTCTTCGATGGAATCCTTGGCGGCCTTCAACTCGTCGCCCTTCTTGGATAAGCTTACTTGGAGCTCCGCGTTGGTGTGGGCGTCCTTCTCGCGCTCAGTAATGAGCGCGGCAACCTTCTCGGCGCTCACCTTCATCGCCTTCTCCAACTGGATGATCTTGGCGGCGAGCTCCTTCTTGGCGTCTTCCGCGGCAGCAGCAGCGGCTTTCGCCTCCTTCAGCTCCCCGCCAAGAGCAGCCTCGCGAGCGGCAAGGTCCTCCTCGTGGGAGTCGAGATCCACCTTCCGCTGCGTGAGCTCTCCCTCTCGCCGGGACATCTCCACCCCGGCGAGCCGTTGCTGTTCCTCAGCCTCGGCCTTCTCCAGCACCCATTCTTCATATTCGCCGGCAAGGCGCTCGCGCGCCTCCGCCACCTCGCGGAGGCCCGCCTTGTGGGCAGCGCTGAGCTCCGCCGCACGCTTCTCCATTTCGGCGGCGGCCTTGGCGGCAAGCGCTTCACGGGAGGCGAGCTTCGCCTGCCTGGCCCGGTAAAGGGCCAGGAGCTGGTGGAGAAGCTTCTCCTCCTCGGGCCCATCTCCTTCGCCGGGCGCTTCGACGACTGTCAGACCCGCGGAGGCGAGGACTTCTCCGTCAAACGCCTCGCCCTCCGCGGGAGCTCTTGATGAAGACCCCCAAGGCACTTGGATAAAGATGCCATTGGGGGCACGAAGATAGTAACCGGCTGGCTCCTCGCCGGCGGAGGGACCGGCGGCCGGTGCAGCATCCGATGCTCCCGCCACCTCCGGGTTGGCGGTGCGGTCGCCGTCCCCCTCCCCGGCCGCTGCGTCGGCAGCCGGAGCGGTCTCCTGCACGGCCGGCTCGGTGGTTTCGGCCGTCTCCGCGGTGGCCTCGGCCATCTCCACGACGACGGGAGCGTCATCGCCGCCGCCCTGTGCGCCCTCCTCATCCTCGATATTGATGACCTCGGTCTCCATTGGCGCGGGAGGAGGAGGAGGAAGATCTAGAAGAAAAAGAAGTTCAAAATCAAGCAAAGATCCAAAAAGAAGCAAAGTCAAGAAAACTAAGTACAGAACGTACCTTGGCGGACGTCCTCTGCGGCGGGCTCCCTTGCCGGGGAGCTCGGCCCTGGCGGAGTGGCCGTCCTCGCCGGGCTACTCTGCCTTGGCGGAGTACCCGCCCTTGGCGGAGCGCTCTCCCTCGCCGGAGAGTTTTGCCTTGCCGGGGACGGCGGGGCCTGCGGCTCCTCGGTAACGGCCTCCGGGCGCTCTTCCCGCTGCGGCTCCACCTCTGCACAAGAGAAGATAGAAGAACCAAGACATTCAGAGATCAAAGCCCTAAGCGCGCCCCGACGAGCAAAAACAGTAAACCTCTAACTTACGCTGGGGGCTGCGCTGGGGGCTGCTCCCCGGAGCGGCACTCGGGTCCGGCAAGATCGGCTCCGCCGCGATCCCTGCTTCCGCGACGGATGGGTCTTCCACGACCTCAACTGTGGGCACCTTGACCCTCTTCGCGCGCTGCTCCAAGGTCCTGCAATCACAAGCAACAAACAAAATCAAGCGTCAGCAACAATCGAGATATAAAAATCAAGAAGGAGTAAGGTCTCGGGTCCTTACTCTTGGTCCTCCTCATCGTCCTCGCTCAGCGCGGAGAAGTCGAACTCCACGGTGGGCGCGTCGGCGCGAGGAGCGGAGGATGAAGGTTCCCTCGCGCGTTTCGGAGCCACCGGGGCTGGGGGCTGCGTAGGCCCAGCCCCTGTGGTGGCCGGCGCCCGAGAAGGGGGCGGAGCAGCTGCTCCGCTCCGAGAAGATCCTTGCCGGCTCGGTGCCGGCCTGCGGGACGCCTCTGCCGTGGCCGGCACGCCGGCCGCCCTTGGCACGGCTTGGCTCGGCCGGGGAGCTGCCCGGCGAGCTGGCTGTTGCCGGGGCGCTCGCGTCTGCTCTCCCGTCGCCGCCTTGCGGAGACGCTTCAACGGGGACTGCTTCGGGCTTGCCGGGGGCGGGGAGCTCTCCGACGAGGAGAGGTCGTCGGCGTACAACTCTGTCGATCCGCCGGAGCCTTCGGCCTCCTCCTCCTCCTCCTCCTCTGCCTCGGCCGGCTCGCTGGGCCCAGCATCCGACGATGCGGCCCTCTTCCCCTTGGCGCCTCCGCCCCTCGCGGCGCCTCTGCTTCCTCCGGCGGTGCCCTCCATTGCCGCGGCCTCCGTCGCGATCCCACTGATCCCAGAGTGCCTCAGCGAGGGGATCACGGCGAGCGCGTCGGGAGGGAGCTCTAACAACTTGCGAATCTCCTCATTGTCCGCCTGGCTGGCGGCATCCGCGGCTTCCGCCTCCGCGGGTGTGTATCCAAAGTTTCCCGCCGCCGAGGCTGCGGCGACTTCTTCAGCGCGAGAAGCTATGTAAGCAATCTCTTGGTCGGTGGTGGCCCGCGTGTGCAGCTTGAGATCGTCCTTCTTCTCCAACACCTCCACAAGGCGGTCGTAGAACTGGAGGACGTCGATAGGCTTGGGCGCAATCCACGTGCGCTCCACTCCATGAGAGTCGCACGCGGGCATCATGGCGACAAGGCGATCCCGGGCGCTGCTGGCGCAGAGCGGCACCACTCCCCGGGGAGCGCGGAACCACTCGGGGTGTGCCGGGTCGAACTTGAAAAGTTCCCTGACCATACCCCGCAGCTCGAGTGTTGTGAAGTTAAAATTGAGGCCGGGGCGCAGCCTCATGATGTCTGCCGGGCCGCCATATTGCCACGCCGGCCTCTTCCGGTCTTGGAGGGGGGCGATCCGGCGACGAAGAAAGTCCGCGCCCACTTCAGCGACAGACAGCGGCGCCAAACGAAGACGCATGATCCTGACGAGAGCAATATCCAGCTTGGAGTCGTCGGAATCGAAGTTACTCCAATCCCTGCCGCGCACGATGGGCGATGTGCGCGGCGCGGTGAAGTGTTGCGGCCGCTCCTCGACGACCCAGCACCACTCCGCGCGCCACTCTTCCCACTTGCCGCGGAGCTCCCCCGGCAAGTAGGCGGGTTTCTTATTCAGCCTAAACACCCAAGAGATTCCTCCGGAGAGGGGGGCGTCGGCCTCTACTCTGGGGATGAAAAAGTGCCTAAAGAGAGCTACGTTGGGCTGGATTCCTACGAAGTTTTCGCACATGTGTGCGAAAACGGACATGGTGAGGATGGCGTTGGGAGTGAAGTCGAGGAGGTGGAGGCCATAAGTATTCATGATATCGCAGAAAAAGTTTGAGAAGGGAGGGCACAGACCGCAGTGGAAGAAGGCTGCGAAAAAGTAATACCCGCTGGGGTAGTGATCCTTGGCGACGGCCGGGTAGACGCGCGTGCGGGGGTGCGCTGGAGTCTCCTTGGACCAGAACCAATAATATTTGCTCCAGAGTTCCCGCACGCCGAGCCTCGGCGAGAAGACGATGTGCTCCTTCCGGTACGCGACGAGCTTCGCCGCCTGATCTGACTTCTCCCGCTTGGACTTCTCCGCCTTCGCCTTGTCGGTCTTTGGGGCCATGGCGGACGCGGTGGAAGGAAGGGGGCGAAGAACTTGGTGGTGGCGGAGGAGTAGAGGCAAAGAGCAGAGGAATCTGAGGAAGAAGACGATGGCAATGAGTGCGCAGGGAGGGGAACCGCGCCGCTCTCTCTGCTTTTATGGGGGAGTGGGGGGCGTTTCGCCCTTCCCATTAAAGAAATCGTGGGCACGTCCCATCCCACGGCGCCGCAATCGACGCGTGCCGTTACCGTGGGGTGCGGCGGATAGGGAAGTGGATTCGGCGCGCCGCGGGCCGCGGGTGCCCGTGCACTGTTTTGGGCCTGGCCCAACAGCGCTCGGCACCGTGTGTGGCCCAGGCCCGGGGGCTCCTGTCGGTGTACTAAGGTAGGGGTACCTCAGTACCCCAACTTGTGCACGGGCAGTTGCAGCTTCCCGCGGCAAGGTTTACTGCTGGCTCGCCGGAGACCTTCCTGGTCCTTATCTAACCATTCAAAAACAAAGTATACAAGACAGAAGACCAAGACCCCGGCAAGAGGAGCTTGCCGGGAAGGCCGTCCCAGGCTCAAGATTGCTTAACTAGCACGAGGCCCTGGCAAGAGGAGCTTGTCAGGACGAACAGAAGATTTTATCTTAGAAGACCCAGCAAGGGCTCGGGGAGCGGCAAGCTTCCGGGCCCGGCAAGGTCGAGATCCCCGGCAAGGTGCTTGCCGGGGGAGGTGCGCTGTGTGCCCGCGCTCCAGCTCATCGGCCCACGCGTCGCCCTGAGGCCACTCCAGGGACGCGTGGCGGATGGCTGTGCAGCCTGGGGGACACGGTAGCACTCCACGGCAGTGGATCCATCGCCGTGGCAGACGGAGACGCAACGGCGGGAGCTTTTGGGGTCGACGGCGACGGGCATTAAATGCCCTTGTCCCCCACTGTCAAAGTAGGTATAGACCACTGTTCTGCACTGTAGCTCCACTGTTCCCGCACTGTTCCAACTACCACATCTTTTACATTTTTACCCCTTTCTCCTACGTTGACACCTGTCGGTGACCCCTTGCACTATAAAAGGAGGCCCATGCACAACGTGGAGGGGGTTCGCAACCTAGATCATTCTCACGCTCGTGTAGCTGCTTCTTCAAGCTCCGAGCGCCTAACTCAATACACAACCAAGCAGGAGTAGGGTTTTACGCATCCGTGCGGCCCGAACCTGGGTAAAACTGCCCGTGCGTCTGCCTCGATCTGCTCTTCGTGCTCCCTCCGCCCTCGTACCGCACAGACAAGGGGCTCCGGTCCCATAGGTGTTCGTGGCGGACAGTTTCCCCCGACATCTTTGGCGCGCCAGGTAGGGGATGCGGTTCCGGAGACCTGCAAGGGCCGGAGCGACGCCTCTGAAGAAGAGGCTGAGCTTGGCGCTGTGCGGGAGATCTGGATCCGGCGAGTAGATAAGATGCTCGGCCTTCAAAGCAAGCAACTCCTGGTCAATGTTGGACGCAGAAGAAGCCAGCTCTTCGGTCCACGCCTCGATGGTCTGCCGGAATAGCTCAGACGCCTTGTTGACGCTATCCACCAAAGTCCGCTCCTTCCGGAGCTCCTCCTTCAGCTTGTCTTCTCGGAGCTTGGCGGCGTCAATTGAATCCCTCAGAGTTGAGACCTTCAGCTCCAAGTCTTCGATGGAATCCTTGGCGGCCTTCAACTCGTCGCCCTTCTTTGATAAGCTTACTTGGAGCTCCGCGTTGGTGTGGGCGTCCTTCTCGCGCTCAGTAATGAGCGCGGCAACCTTCTCGGCGCTCACCTTCATCGCCTTCTCCAACTGGATGACCTTGGCGGCGAGCTCCTTCTTGGCGTCTTCCGCGGCAGCAGCAGCGGCTTTCGCCTCCTTCAGCTCCCCGCCAAGGGCGGCCTCGCGAGCGGCAAGGTCCTCCTCATGGGAGTCGAGATCCACCTTCCGCTGCGCGAGCTCTCCCTCTCGCCGGGACATCTCCACCCCGGCGAGCCGTTGCTGTTCCTCAGCCTCGGCCTTCTCCAGCACCCATTCTTCATATTCACCGGCAAGGCGCTCGCGCGCCTCCGCCACCTCGCGGAGGCCCGCCTTGTGGGCAGCGCTGAGCTCCGCCGCACGCTTCTCCATTTCGGCGGCGGCCTTGGCGGCAAGCGCTTCCCGGGAGGCGAGCTTCGCCTGCCTGGCCCGGTAAAGGGCCAGGAGCTGGTGGAGAAGCTTCTCCTCCTCGGGCCCATCTCCTTCGCCGGGCGCTTCGACGACTGTCAGACCCGCGGAGGCGAGGACTTCCCCGTCAAACGCCTCGCCCTCCGCGGGAGCTCTTGATGAAGACCCCCAAGGCACTTGGATAAAGATGCCATTGGGGGCACGAAGATAGTAACCGGCTGGCTCCTCGCCGGCGGAGGGACCGGCGGCCGGTGCAGCATCTGATGCTCCCGCCACCTCCGGGTTGGCGGTGCGGTCGCCGTCCCCCTCCCCGGCCGCTGCATCGGCAGCCGGAGCGGTCTCCTGCACGGCCGGCTCGGTGGTTACGGCCGTCTCCGCGGTGGCCTCGGCCATCTCCACGACGACGGGAGCGTCATCGCCGCCGCCCTGCGCGCCCTCCTCATCCTCGATATTGATGACCTCGGTCTCCATCGGTGCGGGAGGAGGAGGAGGAAGATCTAAGAGAAGAAGAAAAAGAAGTTCAAAATCAAGCAAAGATCCAAAAAGAAGCAAAGTCAAGAAAACCAAGTACAGAACGTACCTTGGCGGACGTCCTCTGCGGCGGGCTCCCTTGCCGGGGAGCTCGGCCCTGGCGGAGTGGCCGTCCTCGCCGGGCTGCTCGCCCTTGGCGGGGTACTCTGCCTTGGCGGAGTACCCGCCCTTGGCGGAGCGCTCTCCCTCGCCGGAGAGTTTTGCCTTGCCGGGGACGGCGGGGCCTGCGGCTCCTCGGTAACGGCCTCCGGGCGCTCTCCCCGCTGCGGCTCCACCTCTGCACAAGAGAAGATAGAAGAATCAAGACATTCAGAGATCAAAGCCCTAAGCGCGCCCCGACGAGCAAAAACAGTAAACCTCTGACTTACGCTGGGGGCTGCGCTGGGGGCTGCTCCCCGGAGCGGCACTCGGGTCCGGCAAGATCGGCTCCGCCGCGACCCCTGCTTCCGCGACGGATGGGTCTTCCACGACCTCAACTGTGGGCACCTTGACCCTCTTCGCGCGCTGCTCCAAGGTCCTGCAATCACAAGCAACAAACAAAATCAAGCGTCAGCAACAATCGAGATATAAAAATCAAGAAGGAGTAAGGTCTCGGGTCCTTACTCTTGGTCCTCCTCGTCGTCCTCGCTCAGCGCGGAGAAGTCGAACTCCACGGTGGGCGCATCGGCGCGAGGAGCGGAGGATGAAGGTTCCCTCGCGCGTTTCGGAGCCACCGGGGCTGGGGGCTGCGTAGACCCAGCCCCTGTGGTGGCCGGCGCCCGAGAAGGGGGCGGAGCAGCTGCTCCGCTCCGAGAAGATCCTTGCCGGCTCGGTGCCGGCCTGCGGGACGCCTCTGCCGGGGCCGGCACGCCGGCCGCCCTTGGCGCGGCTTGGCTCGGCCGGGGAGCTGCCCGGCGAGCTGGCTGTTGCCGGGGCGCTCGCGTCTGCTCTCCCGTCGCCGCCTTGCGGAGACGCTTCAACGGGGACTGCGTCGGGCTTGCCGGGGGCGGGGAGCTCTCCGACGAGGAGAGGTCGTCGGCGTACAACTCTGTCGATCCGCCGGAGCCTTCGGCCTCCTCCTCCTCCTCCTCCTCTGCCTCGGCCGGCTCGCTGGGCCCAGCATCCGACGATGCGGCCCTCTTCCCCTTGGCGCCTCCGCCCCTCGCGGCGCCTCTGCTTCCTCCGGCGGTTCCCTCCATTGCCGCGGCCTCCGTCGCGATTCCACTGATCCCGGAGTGCCTCAGCGAGGGGATCACGGCGAGCGCGTCGGGAGGGAGCTCTAGCAGCTTGCGAATCTCCTCATTGTCCGCCTGGCTGGCGGCATCCGCGGCTTCCGCCTCCGCGGGTGTGTATCCAAAGTTTCCCGCCGCCGCGGCTGCGGCGACTTCTTCAGCACGAGAAGCTATGTAAGCAATCTCTTGGTCGGTGGTGGCCCGCGTGTGCAGCTTGAGATCGTCCTTCTTCTCCAACACCTCCACAAGGCGGTCGTAGAACTCGAGGACGTCGATGGGCTTGGGCGCAATCCACGTGCGCTCCACTCCATGAGAGTCGCACGCGGGCATCATGGCGACGAGGCGATCCCGGGCGCTGCTGGCGCAGAGCGGCACCACTCCCCGGGGAGCGCGGAAGTACTCGGGGTGTGCCGGGTCGAACTTGAAAAGTTCCCTGACCATACCCCGCAGCTCGAGTGTTGTGAAGTTAAAATTGAGGCCGGGGCGCAGCCTCATGATGTCTGCCGGGCCGCCATATTGCCACGCCGGCCTCTTCCGGTCTTGGAGGGGGGCGATCCGGCGACGAAGAAAGTCCTTGCCCACTTCAGCGACAGACAGCGGCGCCAAACGAAGACGCATGATCCTGACGAGAGCAATATCCAGCTTGGAGTCGTCGGAATCGAAGTTACTCCAATCCCTGCCGCGCACGATGGGCGATGTGCGCGGCGCGGTGAAGTGTTGCGGCCGCTCCTCGACGACCCAGCACCACTCCGCACGCCACTCTTCCCACTTGCCGCGGAGCTCCCCCGGCAAGTAAGCGGGTTTCTTATTCAGCCTGAACACCCAAGAGATTCCTCCGGAGAGGGGGGCGTCGGCCTCTACTCTGGGGATGAAAAAGTGCCTAAAGAGAGCTACGTTGGGCTGGATTCCTACGAAGTTTTCGCACATGTGTGCGAAAACGGACATGGTGAGGATGGCGTTGGGAGTGAAGTCGAGGAGGTGGAGGCCATAAGTATTCATGATATCGCAGAAAAAGTTTGAGAAGGGAGGGCACAGACCGCAGTGGAAGAAGGCTGCGAAAAAGTAATACCCGCTGGGGTAGTGATCCTTGGCGACGGCCGGGTAGACGCGCGTGCGGGGGTGCGCTGGAGTCTCCTTGGACCAGAACCAATAATATTTGCTCCAGAGTTCCCGCACGCCGAGCCTCGGCGAGAAGACGATGTGCTCCTTCCGGTACGCGGCGAGCTTCGCCGCCTGATCTGACTTCTCCCGCTTGGACTTCTCCGCCTTCGCCTTGTCGGTCTTTGGGGCCATGGCGGACGCGGTGGAAGGAAGGGGGCGAAGAACTTGGTGGTGGCGGAGGAGTAGAGGCAAAGAGCAGAGGAATCTGAGGAAGAAGACGATGGCAATGAGTGCGCAGGGAGGGGAACCGCGCCGCTCTCTCTGCTTTTATGGGGGAGTGGGGGGCGTTTCGCCCTTCCCATTAAAGAAATCGTGGGCACGTCCCATCCCACGGCGCCGCAATCGACGCGTGCCGTTACCGTGGGGTGCGGCGGATAGGGAAGTGGATTCGGCGCGCCGCGGGCCGCGGGTGCCCGTGCACTGTTTTGGGCCTGGCCCAACAGCGCTCGGCACCGTGTGTGGCCCAGGCCCGGGGGCTCCTGTCGGTGTACTAAGGTAGGGGTACCTCAGTACCCCAACTTGTGCACGGGCAGTTGCAGCTTCCCGCGGCAAGGTTTACTGCTGGCTCGCCGGAGACCTTCCTGACCCTTATCTAGCCATTCAAAAACAAAGTATACAAGACAGAAGACCAAGACCCCGGCAAGAGGAGCTTGCCGGGAAGGCCGTCCCAGGCTCGAGATTGCTTAACTAGCACGAGGCCCTGGCAAGAGGAGCTTGTCAGGACGAATAGAAGATTCTATCTTAGAAGACCCGGCAAGGGCTCGGGGAGCGGCAAGCTTCCGGGCCCGGCAAGGTCGAGATCCCCGGCAAGGTGCTTGCCGGGGGAGGTGCCCGGCAAGGTGCTTGCCGGGGGAGGTGCGCTGTGTGCCCGCGCTCCAGCTCATCAGCCCACGCGTCGCCCTGGGGCCACTCCAGGGACGCGTGGCGGATGGCTGTGCAGCCTGGGGGACACGGTGGCACTCCACGGCAGTGGATCCATCGCCGTGGCAGACGGAGACGCAACGGCGGGAGCTTTTGGGGTCGACGGCGACGGGCATTAAATGCCCTTGTCCCCCACTGTTAAAGTAGGTATAGGCCACTGTTCTGCACTGTAGCTCCACTGTTCTCGCACTGTTCCAACTACCACATCTTTTACATTTTTACCCCTTTTCTCCTACGTTGACACCTGTCGGTGACCCCTTGCACTATAAAAGGAGGCCCATGCACAACGTGGAGGGGGTTCGAAACCTTGATCATTCTCACGCTCGTGTAGCTGCTTCTTCAAGCTCCGAGCGCCCAACTCAATACACAACCAAGCAGGAGTAGGGTTTTACGCATCCGTGCGGCCCGAACCAGGGTAAAACTGCCCGCGTGTGTGCTTCGATCTGCTCTTTGTGCTCCCTCCGCCCTCGTACCGCACAGACAAGGGGCTCCGGTCCCATAGGTGTTCGTGGTGGACAGTTTCCCCCGACACTCCGCAACTTACGCGTAAGTAATGTACTAATGTTATTCATGGTCATTGCTACATATGTTTCTGCTGACAGAAGACACAAGATTTCATTCTTTTAAATAGGCGAGGATCAAACTGGATTGCGAAGACGAGCATGGGTTGGTTGCACTTTTCAAGCACTCATTGATGAAGTATCGTTCCTACCTGAGGCAAGCGTACTTCGATGGCAAGCCTCTAAACGAAATTTCTGTAAAGTCTCTGGTGCTTCGTTTATCCGACGGTGACTGGAATAATCTTGTTACACATTGGTCTTGGCTGCAACGTAAGGTAGTATCTATGATATCACATCACAATTTGAACTACATTTCTGCATTTGCCTTAACGTCCCACTTGTACGAAAACTGTTAGCAGAAGAACATTCATTCTCAAGGGACCACAGAATCTCGCAACTATACTGCACACTGCATTGCTCTTGTGAGTACCTCTTGCCCTGTATGACCATACTTACTTTCATAGTTGTTTGATTATGTAGCATCACTGCACATGTTAGCCTCGTTATCGTCCATTTGGTGGACCTTATAAGATCCGTATGGACTCTTACATAAATTTAGAATCAACCCAATGCTTTTGAAGAGGTTTAGCTCTGCAGTGCTCATGTAAGGACTGAACGTCGTCTATCACTGTACTTGCATTAACAGCTACTCCCTCCGTCCCATAATAAAAGAACGTTTTGTACAGTACACCAGTGTTCAAAACACTCTTATATTATGGGAAGAGGGATTCGTTCATTGTGTAGAATTCTGCATCTTATCTCCCCCGCCCACTATTTACTAAAAAAGATCAGATCTATATTTAATCTTACCAAAAAGTAGAATACACACACAATGCTAGTGTAGCCCATTGCTCTTGTCAGTACATTTTATCATGTAATGCTTGTACTTCCAGGGATTGGTAGTTGATTATGTAGCATCAATCTGCATCCTATCTTCATTATCCTCTATCCCTTCCAGTGTTATCATATCTATAATTACTCTCTACAAAATGTAGAGTACAGGCAATGCTTATGAAGAAGATTATGTGCTGAAATTCTTGAGTTATCCTTCCCTTGACATGGAGAAGGGCATTATAAAGCCGGTGTTAACTGTTAATGTAAATCAGTCCTTCTAAAGCCTTTATCCTCAACTGATGTTTAATTTGCTCATACTCCCTATCATTTACTGCTGTTTAGTTTGCTATTTCTACCAAAATGCATGTTCGCAAGAACCGTAAGTTCTATTTTTTACTTGTAAAACCAAATTACTTATTCATACAATGCACATTACTCAATACTCCCTATATGTATGCTTGTTTTTGTGGATCTATAATCCAGTGTGTGGTGAAGCAGCCCATGTTTGCACCTTGTCATCTCCTGTTTTATCTTACTGATGTGGCTGATGATATGAACAACATGCCATGCACATTAACCAAAATAGATACAATGATTTTCTTTGCCCTTCATCTATGCTTGTTATGTTGACATGGTAATCCAGTAGTGTGGTGAAGCTCCCCGCATTATGAACAATGCCAAATTATGCTATTGATATTTCAAACTTACAATTCGTTTTCTAATTTGAAATTGGATGGAATTGACAGCACAGTTATCATCTTTGTTTATACACGTGCAAAACCTGTCATCTCTCTGCTTTGTTTTAGGGTGATATGCCTGATGGCATGCACAAGTCTGCTGAAGGCCGTGAGACAAACCCAACATATATTGCAGCAAAGAAGGCAAAACATCTTGAAGATAGCGAGACAACCTCAAAGTCTTGTCTTGATGCAGTGTTCAAGTTACTTGAGACTAGCAGTCAAACAAGCTCACAGAATTCATTGTCTGAATCAGTTCGACTTCTTCAGTCCCAAGTTCTAGCAGAAAGGCATTCTGCAACTCAACTTCGACTTGAAGTCCTATCTCTAAGAAAGATTGCGGAGAACACCAATGAGAACCTCATCGCTAAACAGCTACACCTGGAAGCTATGACCGACATGCTAGGCCAGTCTCACAGCCTTGCTCAGCAGCTTGCGCAGCAGTTCCCGCGCAAGGCTTACCTTTCTTGAACTGTCTTAAAAGTGGTATCGGTTCAGTATTATTTTGTTACGCTGCAATGGTGCTCGGTTTTTGTAATATGCTTCTTCGTTGCATGTTTTGATCACTGGTGGCGAACTTCGATACCCAGTGGATGTAATATACCATAAATCCTTTATTGTATAGTGTAGGTCTATTCTTAGTTACTATGCCGTAATTTCTTTATTGTATAGAGTAGGTTTGTTCTTAATCCTTACTAGTTACTGCCATCATTCGCTATCTAAAAAAATCAGATGTAGTCGACCGGGCCGAAACATTCGCCTCTAACGGGACTGGTGTTTAGCGGGCCACAATTGGGTCGGCCTGCATCTTTCTTGGGCCCGGATCATTGGGGCCTTCCACTTTGCGCGAGGCCCACAACTTACACTGGCCTATATTTTAGTTGGGCCTTTTGTGGACCCAGCGCTTAGTTTAGCCCAGGTAGCGTTGGGCCATTAACAGGCTGAATATTGTACTCGCCTGTTACGGCCCAAATGAAACCATGGGCCATTAGCAGGCCGAAATGCATATTGGGCCTCAATTTTCACTAGTCGTTGACGAGCCTTCAGCAGGCTGAAATGTAGACAGGGCTTTTTTGGGCCCAGTTATATCACGGGCAGTTACCAGGCCGAAACATATCTCGGGCCTTAGTTGGACCACTGATATCATGGGCCTTTAAGAGGCCGAAAGCTTAGTATAGACATCAACGGGCCGAATCATGCGACAGGCCTTTAACAAGCCCAAAGTCAGGTTGGGCTTAACTGTTGCCACCTTTATCACCGGCCGTTAGTGGGCCGGATGTCCTGTTGGACCATATATGGCCCATGGGCAGCACGGGCCATTCCCAGGCCGAAAGTCACATGGGGCTGAAATGGGCCCATGTCTACATCTGGCCTCTAACAGGCCGAAAGTCACTGGGCTGTAATTGGGCCCAAATATTGGGCGAACAATTAACGGGCCATATTTTGCTTCGGCCCGTAAATGGGCCCAAATATTCGGTGAACAATTAACGGGCCAGATCTGGCTTCGGGTCGTAAATGGGCCTTTATTAAGCAGGTCGTTATTGGGCTGGCCCACTATTACCTGAGTAAGTACTACGGGCCTTTGATTGGGCCGGCCTTTTTAAACTATATGGGCCTCTGTTGGGCCGTGCCACGTGTCGACGTATCATAGGCGCTTTGGGTCCAATGAGTGGATGACATCTGTTCCAACGGTGAGCCGACATGTGTTTCCTCCACCCAATGATGATTTTACACGTGGAAAATCCCCATTGGTCGGGGCTGTTAATGGGTTATCGGATCCAAAACCGGACCCGATAGCTTAACGGTGTTCCGCTACGGTGGATGCCACGTGTCGGTCACCCTTGATGAAAGCACTTCTGTGACGCGTGATTTATCGTCATGGAAGTGGACACTTCCGTGATGATAATTTTGGTAATGTCATGGAACACTTCTACGACAGCACAGGTATGACTATCTTGATTCTGTCATAAATTTGTCATGGATGTACATGCATGGCAGAAAACGTGACCTACTATGACAAACACGTATAATCACGGGAGTGTATTTTTTGATAGTGATATGAGTTAATATAATTTATAAGAGTTATTGTCGACATGGTTAGTTATGACATTCGCTGAAAACTTGGGTGTTGTTTAAGTTTATTTACTCAAACAAGAGCAAAAGAGTTCGTAAAAGTTTTTTCTTTTTCACTTTCAGTTTATCAACTGAATTGCTTGAGGACAAGCAATGGTTTAAGCTTGGGGGAGTTGATACGTCTCCAACGTATCTACTTTTCCTAACGCTTTTCCTCTTGTTTTGGACTGTAATTTGCATGATTTGAATGAAACTAACCCCGGAGTGACGTTGTTTTCAGCAGAACTACCATGGTGTTGTTTTTGTGCAAAATAAAAGTTATCGGAATGGAACGAAACTTTGTTGGGATTGTTTATACAAATAAGAGAATTTCTGGAGCTGAAAACCACCGGAGGGGGGGGCACCTGGGTTGGGACAACCCACCTGGGCGCGCTTGGGGTTGTCCCCACCTAGTGGCCCCACAGACCCTGAAACAGACGCTATAAAATCCTATTTTTCCAGAAAAAATGGGAGAGAAAGAATTATTGCGATCCACAAGACGGAGCCGCCGTCACCTCCTGTTCTTCATCGGGAGGCCAGATCTGGAGTCTGTTTGGGGCTCCGGAGATGCCTTAATATCCGTTAGTTTCCAATATGGACCCCGCTGCCTTGGGAGGGTAGGACAAAAGATGTCATGCAAGTTCTTTCCATAAGCACGTCTGACTTTTTACGGAATACAGGCCTACATTATATTTATGAACTGGAGCTAGTGTCGTATCGTCCTAGGTTATGACTGTCACATGATGAATATCATCCAACAAATTACCGATCCAATACCTACGAATTTATCCTATATTGTTTCTGCTAAGTTACTACTACTATCGTTTCTGTTTCACTTGCTACAAAATTACTACTATCATTGTTACCGTTACTATTGATGTTGTCACTCCTATCAAAACTATCATATTACTTCGCTACTGGTTACTTGCTGCAGATAATTAATCTCCAGGTGTGGTTGAATTGATAACTCAGCTGCTAATACTTGCAAATATTCTTTGGCTCCCCTTGTGTCGAATCTATAAATTTGGGTTGAATACTCTACCCTTGAAAATTGTTGCAATCCCCTATACTTGTGGGTTATCAAAGACCATTGTATTGAGAATCAAACGAGAGAGGAAGCCATCTAGCTACTAACTACGGACCCGTAGGTCTACAAAGAACTACTCACGCATCATCGGAGAGGCACCAATGGACATCATGCACCCCTCCGTGATGGTGTCCAGATTGGATCTGGTGTTTCTGGAACTTGTGGCGGCTGGAGTTGATTTTCGTGGACTCCCCTAGGGTTTCTGGAATATTGGGGTATTTATAGAGCAAAGAGGCGGTTTAGGGGGCACCCGAGGTGGGCACAACCCACCCTGGGTAGACATGACCGAGACACCTCCGAGTTCTGCACATGTTCAGCTCGAGTTCTGCACTATGTAGACATGACCGAGACACCTCTTCGGTCAATAACCAACAGTGGAACCTAGATGCTCATATTGGTTCCCACATATTCTAGGAAGATCTTTACCAGTCGAACCATAATGACAACATACGTTATTCTCTTTGTCATTAGTATGTTACTTGCCCGAAATTCGATCGTTGGTATCTTCATACCTAGTTCAATCTCGTTGCCGTTAGGTACTAATCGAAAGAAAGAAGTTAAAGCACTACTAGTACAGATTAAGCCGTGACGCAGGGCACACTCTGATGCCTTCGGTATATGGCCTCAGATGCAACTCAAGCCAAATACCTTTCTAAAGTACCAACTGCAGCGATGTGGAACTAAAATGGCATGTTGATATACCAGCGGTAACACGGTGGCTGGCCGCAGATTGGCAAACACGCCGAGCCTGGCACGGATGTTGAGCAGCCCGGTCTCGAGCTTGAGATGCTTCTCATTGTTATCCCACTTATACCTGCAAGAACAAATCATCAAACCCAATTACTGAAAGAAAATGCAGGTGCACATCACTAAGTCTGACCAGAGCAAAATGTAACCCAGAGGTTGCAGCTATTAACAGAAAATTTCCACTCACCCTCCGATCGCGCCAAGTAATAGGCGTGAATATGCAAACATAAAGATATCTGCTTAAAAATTTGCTGCCATCCATTTGTGAGTTGAGAACAAGGTTTAACTTGCTTGGGTTTAAAGTTGAATACGGAGATGGTAACGTCCTAACAGTTGAACTGCCTAATCCATGCATTTCAGAAAAACCTTCATGAAGTTTTCCCATTATAATTATTGTGTCGATGTTGTGTGCATTATTCTATTTTGACCTTCATTTAGAAGCATGGAAGATTTAGAAGGCATATGTATGATGACTGCTTTACCAATGTACTGAAAGGTTGGGGTCCAGCATCTTTGAAGAGCAGAGTTTTGCTATTTGCATGATCTTACTTATGTAAACGTGGAGATAGATAACCTTGGACACAAGCTTGGAGTTTCCTCCACTTAAATATGCATGCATAATTTGTGAGTTCTAGGACCTTACTCTTTAACTGAATTTTAATTGGTGATGTCAGTAGTTGAAGCCAAGCTTCAGCTTACTCAAATGGTAGGGAGGTCATAGTGTTCCTTTACAAGCATAGTATAGCATTGTATGGATTCTAATGTTCAACTCTGACTAAACAGGTTCTGCAAACGGTCTTTTACTGCACTTGACTGAAGAAGTAGGTGTCTGCTATATCCTGCACTTGAGGTGAGTTGTGTTCTCAGGTTTACATTGCAATGGGCACTCTTCTTGTAAACACAAATTCAGATTTATATACTATATGCTAGCATGACTATTTTTATTAGGCAGGACAGTGCAGTAGTTGATGTATCTTGGGTTGATTATAAAGTTGCTTGGGTTTAATATTACCCAGCATGATGATGTATCAATGTAGCATTAGCATATGATCCAAGTGCTAGTACTGCTAGTAAATAGCTAATACAGTTAATGAAGAAGAAAAAAAACTGCTAGTACAGTTAATGAAGAAGAAAAAAAATTGCTAGTACTGCTAGTAAATAGCATCAGACTGAATGTCTTTTATATATAGCCAATACAGTCTGATGGCCAATACAGTTATTGAAGAAGAAAAAAACTGCTAGTACTGCTAGTAAATAGCATCAGACTGAATGTCTTTTATATATGGTACTGCTAGTAAATAGCTTCTTCTATATACTAATTTGCATCAAAGTGTAGAACAAAGCATCAGACTGAATAACTTAAAGTGGGTAATTAACCTAACTATTCATTTTTCCTTAGGTTAATATAAAAATGTTCAGTGTATATATATTTGAAAATGATTGCTGCTAGATGTTAATTTGCTGGTACTAGCTAGAATTTGGCACTGAAAAGCAAAAGCAAAAGCTAATTAACTGCTGGGTAATGGCACTGGTACTACGTAGCTAAAATATGTGTTCTGAAACACTGAGAGCAGAAACACTTACTACATACATATGCTCAAGAAACACTTACTACCCAGAAAAGGTTTTGACTTGAAATGTTAATAGCACAGAGAGCACCACAAGTTAAACACCTCAATCTGTTAGTATTTGTCTGCATTTCCTCACATTCTTCTTGTATCTGATCCAGTATTGCTTGTAGTGGTTTGTCCAAAATGTTGAATGATACTGCTTGGAGATGCATATATTGTTTCACCTCTTCACATGCCAATGTATTTTCCATGTTGTGATGGAGGCCGTTTTTGCCTTGTCCACCCGAGAGGCCCTTGAGTTTGCTGGAATGTCGATTAACTTCCGTTCCGGCAAATTCGGGTACTCCATATGTCCTATTTTCAGCAAAGGTCATGCTGAAATTTTCCGTGAATTTTAGCATGACTTTGCTAAAAATAGGACATATGGGGTACTTGTGACTAATGCATGGGCCGGGGTATCTTAGTAGTTAATTAAGTAGGATCAAGTGCCCCTTTATTCTAGCTGCATTAAACCATAGGCGGCAATAGAGCCAAGTGATTAGGCCCAACTTTGAATTCTCCTTCCCAGCTTAGCTTTTAGGATGCCTCGGTGTCGACAAACCATTAATTATAAAACCTTGGCTTTTAGGGTGCCTCGGTGTCGATAAAAACCGAAATGATGAAAGCTTAGGCTTTTAGGGTGCCTCGGCATCGAAAAACCCTCAATGATAAAAGCTTAGGTTTTAGGATGCCTCGGTGTCGACAAACCCTAAATGATGAGACCATGATCTTGTTCCTTGACAATAACTAACTTTTTGACCAAACTTTGTTGCTATTTAGAGAGAAACATGGCCAACAACGATGAGGCCGGGGGTTCGGGCGGCAAGGCATTCTGGGAGCTATCCCAGGAGATGGAGGAACAACCTCACTTGTATGAGGACGCCGCCTTCCCCACCGATCTTGAGACCACTGATGGTACCGCCGAGGATGACCCCACTGATGCCACCACTGATGGTGCCGCCGAGGATGCCACCACTGATGATGGCGGCGCACGCACAGATGGCAGCCAACCGAAGAGGCAACGGAAGGACCGGCGCCCGACCGTGCTCCGCACCCTCAAGGAGGAAGTTACTGAAGTGGACTCCGACAGGAATCCAACGGCGCCCGAACGAATAGTCAAGGGGTACTCGCTTCAGCTCGGGTGCATTCTCCGGAGCACCGTCTCGATCAACACTGAGAACCTGAGGCATCCTGACCAAGGGAATTTGCGCAACCTGTTGGGGAACGTAGTATTTTAAAATTTTCGTACGATCACGCAAGATCTATCTACCAGATGCATAGCAACGAGAGGGAAGAGTGTGTCTACGTACCCTCGTAGACCGGGAGCGGAAGCGTCAAGTGACGCGGTTGATGTTGTCGAACTTCTTCGCGATTCAACCGATCAAGCACCGAACGTACGGCACCTCCGCGTTCAGCACACGTTCAGCTTGATGACGTCCCACGATCTCTTGATCCAGTTGAGCTTCACGGGAGAGTTTCGTCAGCACGACGGCGTGGTGACGGATATGATGTGTTCACCGGCGCAGGGCTTCGCCTAAGCTCCGCGACGGTATGACCGAGGTGTGATTCTGTGGAGGGGGGCACCGCACACGGCTAAAACAATTCAACTTGTGTGTCTTTGGGTGCCCCCCTACCCCCGTATATAAAGGAGCAAGGGAGGGAGGCCGGCCGGCCCTTCCTGGTGCGGCTAGGGAAGGAGTCCTACTAGGAATAGGATTGCAATCCTATTCCTAGTAGGATTCACCAAAAGGAAGAAGGGGGAAAGGAATAGGAGAGGTGGCGCCCCCCCCCCCCCCAATCCTAGTCCAACTAGGAACCCTAGGTGGGGGCGCTGGCCAGCCCTATGGGCTGCCTCTCTCTTTCCCTTTAGGCCCACTATGGACCATCCCCTCTCGTAGGGGGTTCCGGTAACCCCCTCCGGCATTCCCGATAAATCCGAAACTTTTCCGGTATACTTCTGGTGTCCGAATATAGCCGTCCAATATATCAATCTTTATGTCTCTGACATTCCGAGACTCCTCGTCATGTCCGTGATCTCATCCGGGACTCCGAACTACCTTCGGTACATCAATACTCATAAACTCATAATACCGATCGTCATCAAACGTTAAGCGTGCGGACCCTACGGGTTCGAGAACTATGTAGACATGACCGAGACTCATCTCCGGTCAATAACCAATAGCGGAACCTGGATGTTCATATTGGCTCCTACATATTCTACGAAGATCTTTTATCGGTCAGAACCGCATAACAACATACGTTGTTCCTTTTGTCAAACGGTATGTTACTTGCCCGAGATTCGATCGTCGGTATCTCTATACCTAGTTCAATCTCGTTACCGGCAAGTCTCTTTACTCGTTCCGCAACACATCATCTCGTGACTAACTCATTAGTCTTTTGCTTGCAAGGCATATTGTGATGTGTGTTACCGAGAGGGCCCAGAGATACCTCTCCGACACTCGGAGTGACAAATCCTAATCTTGATCTATGCCAACACCACGAATACTTTCGGAGACACCTGTAGAGCATCTTTATGATCACCCAGTTACGTTGTGACGTTTGATAGCACACAAGGTGTTCCTACGGTATTCGGGAGTTGCATAATCTCATAGTCATAGGAACATGTATAAGTCATGAAGAAAGCAATAGCAGTAAAACTAAACGATCATAGTGCTATGCTAACGGATGGGTCTTGTCCATCACATCATTCTCCTAATGATGTGATCCCGTTGATCAAATGACAACTCATGTCTATGGTTAGGAAACATAACCATCTTTGATCAATGAGCTAGTCTAGTAGAGGCATACTAGGGACATACTGTTTTGTCTATGTATCCACACATGTACTAAGTTTCCGGTTAATACAATTCTAGCATGAATAAAAGACATTTATCATGATATAAGGAAATACAAATAACATCTTTATTATTGCCTCTAGGGCATATTTCCTTCAGTCTCCCACTTGAACTAGAGTCAATAATCTAGATTACAAAGTGATGATCCTCACACCCATGGAGTCCTGGTGCTGATCATGTTTTGCCCGTGGAAGAGGCTTAGTCAACGGGTCTGCAACATTCAGATCCGTATGTATTTTGCAAATCTCTAGTTCTCCCTCCTTGACTAGATCGCGGATGGAATTGAAGCGTCTTTTGATGTGCTTTGTTCTCTTGTGAAACCTGGATTCCTTCGCCAAGGCTATGGCTCCAGTGTTGTCACAAAAGATTTTCATTGGACCCGATGCACTAGGTATTACACCTAGATCGGATATGAACTCCTTCATCCAGACTCCTTCATTTGCTTCTTCCGAAGCATCTATGTATTCCGCTTCACACGTAGATCCCGCCACGACGCTCTGCTTGGAACTGCACCAACTGACAGCTCCACCGTTCAACAAAAAACACATATCCGGTTTGTGACTTTGAGTCATCCGGATCAGTGCCAAAGCTAGAATCGACGTAACCGTTTACGACGAGCTCTTTGTCACCTCCATATACGAGAAACATATCCTTTGTTCTTTTCAGATACTTTAGGATGTTTTTGACCGCTGTCCAGTGATCCACTCCTGGATTACTTTGGTACCTCCCTGCTAGACTTATAGCAAGGCACACATCAGGTCTGGTACACAGCATTGAATACATGATAGATCCTATGGCTGAGGCATAGGGAATGACTTTCATTTTCTCTCTATCTTCTGCAGTGGTCGGGCATTGAGTCTTCCTCAACTTCATACCTTGTAAAACAGGCAAGAACCCTTTCTTTGACTGATCCATTTTGAACTTCTTCAAAATCTTATCAAGGTATGTGCTTTGTGAAAGTCCAATTAAGCGTCTTGATCTATCTCTATAGATCTTGATACCTAATATATAAGCAGCTTCACCGAGGTCTTTCATTGAAAAACTTTTATTCAAGTATCCTTTTATGCTATCCAGAAATTCTATATCATTTCCAATCAACAATATGTCATCTACATATAATATTAGAAATGCTACAGAGCTCCCACTCACTTTCTTGTAAATGCAGGCTTCTCCAAAAGTCTGTATAAAACCATATGCTTTGATCACCTCATCAAAGCGTATATTCCAACTCCGAGATGCTTGCACCAGTCCATAGATGGATCGCTGGAGCTTGCATACTTTGTTAGCACCTTTTGGATCGACAAAACCTTCTGGTTGCATCATATACAACTCTTCTTTGAGATATCCATTTAGGAATGCAGTTTTGACATCCATTTGCCAGATTTCATAATCATAAAATGCGGCAATTGCTAACATGATTCGGACAGACTTAAGCATCGCTACAGGTGAGAAAGTCTCATCGTAGTCAACTCCTTGAACTTGTCGAAAACCTTTCGCAACAAGTCGAGCTTTGTAAACAGTAATATTACCGTCTGCGTCGGTCTTCCTCTTGAAGATCCATTTATTTTCGTTGGCTTGCCGATCATCGGGCAAGTCAACCAAAGTCCATACTTTGTTCTCATACATGGATCCCATCTCAGATTTCATGGCTTCAAGCCATTTTGCGGAATCTGGGCTCATCATCGCTTCCTCATAGTTCGTAGGTTCATCATGGTCTAGTAACATGATTTCCAGAACTGGGTTGCCGTACCACTCTGGTGCGGAACGTACTCTGGTTGATCTACGACGTTCAGCAGAAACTTGATTTGAAGTTTCATGATCATTATCATTAACTTCCTCACTAATTGGTGTAGGAATCACTGGAACAATTTCCTGTGATGTACTACTTTCCAATCCGCGAGAAGGTACAATTACCTCATCAAGTTCTACTTTCCTCCCACTCACTTCTTTCGAGAGAAACTCTTTTTCTAGAAAGGATCCGTTCTTAGCAACGAATATTTTTGCCTTCGGATCTGTGATAGAAGGTGTACCCAACAGTCTCTTTTGGGTATCCTATGAAGACACATTTTTCCGACTTGGGTTCGAGCTTATCAGGTTGAAGTGTTTTCACATAAGCATCGCAGCCCCAAACTTTAAGAAACGACAACTTTGGTTTCTTGCCAAACCATAGTTCATAAGGTGTCGTATCAATGGATTTAGATGGTGCCCTATTTAACGTGAATGCAGCTGTCTCTAAAGCATAACCCCAAAACGATAGTGGTAAATCGGTAAGAGACATCATTGATCGCACCATATCTAATAAAGTACGATTACGATGTTCGGACACACCATTAAGCTGTGGTGTTCCAGGTGGCGTGAGTTGTGAAACTATTCCACATTGTTTCAAATGAAGACCAAACTCGTAACTCAAATATTCTCCTCCACGATCTGATCGTAGAAACTTTATTTTCTTGTTACGATGATTCTCTACTTCACTCTGAAATTCTTTGAACTTTTCAAATGTTTCAGACTTGTGCTTCATTAAGTAGATATACCCATATCTGCTCAAATCATCAGTGAAGGTCAGAAAATAACGATACCTGCCGCGAGCATCAACACTCATTGGTCCACATACATCAGTATGTATGATTTCCAACAAATCTGTTGCTCGCTCCATAGTTCCGGAGAACGGAGTTTTAGTCATCTTGCCCATGAGGCATGGTTCGCAAGCACCAAGTGATTCATAATCAAGTGATTCCAAAAGTCCATCTTTATGGAGTTTCTTCATGTGTTTTACACCAATATGACCTAAACGGCAGTGCCACAAATAAGTTGCACTATCATTATTAACCTTGCATCTTTTGGTTTCAATATTATGAATATGTGTATCACTACAATCGAGATCCAATAAGAATAGACCACTCTTTAAGGGTGCATGACCATAAAAGATTTTATTCATTAAAATAGAACAACCATTATTCTCTGATTTAAATGAATAACCGTCTCGCAATAAACAAGATCCAGATATAATGTTCATGCTCAACGCTGGCACCAAATAACAATTATTTAGGTCTAAAACTAATCCCGAAGGTAGATGTAGAGGTAGCGTGCCGACGGCGATCACATCGACTTTGGAACCATTCCCCACGCGCATTGTCACCTCATCCTTAGCTAATCTTCGTTTAATCCGTAGTCCCTGTTTCGAGTTACAAATATTAGCAACCGAACCGGTATCAAATACCCAGGTACAACTACGAGCATTAGTAAGGTACACACCAATAACATGTATATCACATATACCTTTGTTCATCTTGCCATCCTTCTTATCCGCCAAATACTTGGGGCAGTTCCGCTTCCAGTGTCCAGTCCCCTTGCAGTAGAAGCACTCAGTTTCAGGCTTGGCTCCAGATTTGGGTTTCTTCGTGGAAGTAGCAACTGACTTGCTATTCTTTTTGAAGTTCCCTTTCTTTCCCTTGCCCTTTTTCTTGAAACTAGTGGTCTTGCTAACCATCAACACTTGATGCTCCTTTTTGATTTCTACCTCCGCAGCTTTGAGCATAGCGAAGAGCTCGGGAATTGTCTTTTGCATCCCTTGCATGTTATAGTTCATCACGAAGCCTTTATAGCTTGGTGGCAGTGATTGAAGAACTCTATCAATAACACTATCCTCGTCAACTTTGCAACCAAGTTGAGTCATATGATTGTAGTACCCAGACATTCTGAGCAAGTGTTCACTGATAGAACTATTCTCCTCCATTTTGCAGCTGTAGAACCTATTGGAAATCTCATATTTCTCAATTCGGGCATTTGCTTGAAATATTAACTTCAACTCCTGAAACATCTCATATGGTCCATGACGTTCAAAACGTCGTTGAAGTCCCGGTTCTAAGCCGTAAAGCATGGCACACTGAACTATCGTGTAGTCATCAGACCGCGACTGCCAGACGTTCAAAGCGTCTGCATTAGCGGAAGGGGGCTTGTCACCTAGTGGTGCTTCAAGGACATAATTCTTCTGTGCAGCAATGAGGATAATCCTCAGGTTACAGACCCAGTCCGTGTAATTGCTACCATCATCTTTCAACTTAGCTTTCTCTAGGAATGCATTAAAATTCAAAGGAACGGTAGCACGGGCCAGTGATCTACAACGACATAGATATGCAAAACTATCAGGACTAAGTTCATGATAAATTAAAGTTCAATTTAATCATATTAATTTAAAGAACTCCCACTTAGATAGACATCCCTCTGGTCATCTAAATGATCACGTGATCCAAATCAACTAAACCATGTCCGATCATCACGTGAGATGGAGTAGTCTCAATGGTGAACATCTTATGTTGATCATATCTACTATATGATTCACGCTCGACCTTTCGGTCTCCAGTGTTCCGAGGCCATATCTGTATATGCTAGGCTCGTCAAGTTTAACCCAAGTATTCTGCGTGTGCAAAACTGGCTTACACCCGTTGTATTTGAACGTAGAGCTTATCACACCCGATCATCACGTGGTGTCTCGGCACGACGAACTTTCGCAACGGTGCATACTCAGGGAGAACACTTATACCTTGAAATTTAGTAAGGGATCATCTTATAATGCTACCGTCGTTCTAAGCAAAATAAGAAGCATAATAAGATAAACATCACATGCAATCAAAATATGTGACATGATATGGCCATCATCATCTTGTGCTTTTGATCTCCATCTCCAAAGCACCGTCATGATCACCTTCGTCACCGGCGCGACACCTTGATCTTCATCGTAGCATCATTGTCGTCTCGCCAACTATTGCTTCTACGACTATCGCTACCGTTTAGTGATAAAGTAAAGCAATTACATGGCGATTGCATTTCATACAATAAAGCGACAACCATATGGCTCCTGCCAGTTGCCGATAACTTTACAAAACATGATCATCTCATACAAAACCGTATAACTCATCATGTCTTGACCATATCACATCACAACATGCCCTGCAAAAACAAGTTAGACGTCCTCTACTTTGTTTGTTGCAAGTTTTACGTGGCTGCTACGGGCTTTAGCAAGAACCGTTCTTACCTACGCATACAAAACCACAACGATGTTTCGTCAAGTATGTGCTGTTTTAACCTTCGCAAGGACCGGGCGTAGCCACACTTGATTCAGCTAAAGTGAGAGAGACAGACACCCGCCAGTCACCTTAAAGCAACGAGTGCTCGTAACGGTGAAACCAGTCTCGCGTAAGCGTACGCGTAATGTCGGTCCGGGCCGCTTCATCTCACAATACCGCCGAAGCAAAGTATGACATGCTGGTAAGCAGTATGACTAGTATCGCCCACAACTCATTGTGTTCTACTCGTGCATATCATCTACGCATAGACCTGGCTCATGATGCCACTGTTGGGGAACGTAGTATTTTAAAATTTTCCTACGATCACGCAAGATCTATCTACCAGATGCATAGCAACGAGAGGGAAGAGTGTGTCTACGTACCCTCGTAGACCGGGAGCGGAAGCGTCAAGTGACGCGGTTGATGTTGTCGAACTTCTTCGCGATTCAACCGATCAAGCACCGAACGTACGGCACCTCCGCGTTCAGCACACGTTCAGCTTGATGACGTCCCATGAGCTCTTGATCCAGTTGAGCTTCACGGGAGAGTTTCGTCAGCACGAAGGCCTGGTGACGGATATGATGTGTTCACCGGCGCAGGGCTTCGCCTAAGCTCCGCGACGGTATGACCGAGGTGTGATTCTGTGGAGGGGGGCACCGCACACGGCTAAAACAATTCAACTTGTGTATCTTTGGGTGCCCCCCTGCCCCCGTATATAAAGGAGCAAGGGAGGGACGCCGGCCGGCCCTTCCTGGTGCGGCTAGGGAAGGAGTCCTACTAGGAATAGGATTGCAATCCTATTCCTAGTAGGATTCACCAAAAGGAAGAAGGGGGAAAGGAATATGAGAGGTGGCGCACCCCCCAATCCTAGTCCAACTAGGAACCCTAGGTGGGGGCGCCGGCCAGCCCTATGGGCTGCCTCTCTCTTTCCCTTTAGGCCCACTATGGACCATCCCCTCTCGTAGGGGGTTCCGGTAACCCCCTTCGGCATTCCCGATAAATCCGAAACTTTTCCGGTATACTTCCGGTGTCCGAATATAGCCGTCCAATATATCAATCTTTATGTCTCAGACATTCCGAGACTCCTCGTCATGTCCGTGATCTCATCCGGGACTCCGAACTACCTTCGGTACATCAATATTCATAAACTCATAATACCGATCGTCATCAAACGTTAAGCGTGCGGACCCTACGGGTTCGAGAACTATGTAGACATGACCGAGACTCATCTCCGGTCAATAACCAATAGCGGAACCTGGATGTTCATATTGGCTCCTACATATTCTACGAAGATCTTTTATCGGTCAGAACCGCATAACAACATACGTTGTTCCTTTTGTCAAACGGTATGTTACTTGCCCGAGATTCGATCGTCGGTATCTCTATACCTAGTTCAATCTCGTTACCGGCAAGTATCTTTACTCGTTCCGTAACAAATCATCTCGTGACTAACTCATTAGTCTTTTGCTTGCAAGGCTTATTGTGATGTGTGTTACCGAGAGGGCCCAGAGATACCTCTCCGACACTCGGAGTGACAAATCCTAATCTTGATCTATGCCAACACCACGAATACTTTCGGAGACACCTGTAGAGCATCTTTATGATCACCCAGTTACGTTGTGACGTTTGATAGCACACAAGGTGTTCCTACGGTATTCGGGAGTTGCATAATCTCATAGTCATAGGAACATGTATAAGTCATGAAGAAAGCAATAGCAGTAAAACTAAACGATCATAGTGCTATGCTAACGGATGGGTCTTGTCCATCACATCATTCTCCTAATGATGTGATCCCGTTGATCAAATGACAACTCATGTCTATGGTTAGGAAACATAACCATCTTTGATCAATGAGCTAGTCTAGTAGAGGCATACTAGGGACATACTGTTTTGTCTATGTATCCACACATGTACTAAGTTTCCGGTTAATACAATTCTAGCATGAATAAAAGACATTTATCATGATATAAGGAAATACAAATAACATCTTTATTATTGCCTCTAGGGCATATTTCCTTCACAACCTCCTCTTCACGAAGCTGCACGAATGATACAAGTTCCCCGCTGAATTTGAAACCACAAGCCTCAAATGGAATAAAGTGAACAATGTTGCCCTCACGAAGATGAGCAAGGCCCTGTCTACTTGGAAAAGCAATGTGAAGAGAATGATTGAGAAAGGTGAGAGTTATGAGAAGATCAAGGAGAAAAATCCTTCGATCACTGAAGATGACTACAACGACTTCAAGATCAATTGCTCGAGCACCGCAAACTCCGAATCAAGTCAGTGGGGGAAAGAAATGCGGGAGCTGAACTTAGGGGAACACACACTCGGTCCCGGCGGTTATAGAGTGGCGAAGCCTATATGGGACAAGGAGGAGGCGGACCGTGCCGAGCAAGGCCTACCGCCCCTCTTTGATAAATACGGTGACAAGTAGACCAGGAACTTTGTCAGGGCCCATTTCAAGAAGGACCCGAAAACAAAGGAGCTTACCACGGATCCGAAGACCAGGGCGCTTGAGCTTGTTCTGGTAAGGAATACACCCCCGCATAATTAGCTCCATATGGTTGCATTCTAATTAATGAAGCCAAATTTCAAAAAGGTTCACATTCCTTCCGCAGGCGACTGAAAGCAGTAGCGCGGGGTCGACTAAGAGCAACCCTTGGGACACCACTCTAAATAGGGCGTTGAATGTAATGAAGAACAAGGATAAGCTCAGTAAGCCGACGTCAGCTGGTCGTGTGGCCGGCAAAGGCTTGTCGACAAAATGGTCGTCATACTATAACACTGGTGGGCGAAAGGAGAAAAAGACCAGCTCGGAAAGCCAGGCGCGTTAGTTTCAAGAACTCAAGGCACAGGTGGCGCGGATTCCGGAGATTGTCCAAGAGCAAGTGCAACAACAACTCAGAGCGACGATCACCGCCATTGTGCCTACCTTGATCGAGGGGTTGAGTGCATGGATTGTGGGCGGCCAACAGGGGCCGCCCCCGATTCCTAGCTTCACGGCCAGCAACTCGCAGAACGCGATGGCGGGGCCATTGGTGTCTCCGGCGGAGGCGACATTGGTGTCTCCGACGCCGACACGGGAGCTTAATGCACCCGGGTGTACGCCAGCCGGCACCTCTGCAGCAAGCGGCCCCTCTGTCAACTGCACGCCCACCGTTGGCGGTGCCTCGATATTAGCCGAGCTCGACGCCATCATCACGGTAACTAATTAAGCCTCTCTCGGCCGAGGACTTCATCTCCTTGCCTTTGACTGGGCATCCCTGACGCCCTACATGTTTTCGCAGGGCGCCGCCGACGTTCCGTGCACTCTCCTGCACTTCATGAACAACGAGTTGGTCGAAGTCGCCAAGGGCAAAATCGTTCAATCGGGCAACCCATTGTTCCACGGTACCCAGATGCCACCCAACTTGTTTAGGGTTCAACTAGTTCGGGTGCTGCCAGGCTGCGACGAGTTGTTACCTCCGATTCGACCCGTCGGGGCCGACGATGATGACGTGATGACCCTCAGCGCCTGCCTGAGCTGGCCCCTGCTTTTGCCGAAGAGCCAGATTCGTTTGGGGGCGGGGGACACCACCCCAAAGACAACACCGCCAGTCGTGCCGGCGCCAAGTCGGCCCCATGGCAAGACCGCCGCAACGGTGCCGGACATCCCTATGCCACTGGATCCAAACATGCATATGGCACAGGATCAGAACGACGACGACGACGATACATTTGGAAACGTCGATCAGTACTTTGCCGATCATGGGTACGGTGGCGACTTCATGGGGCCTCCTTCTCAAGAACCCAACCCAACAAAAGACGTGCGCGATCTAGCTGGTGCCGCGGAGAAGCCAAGTTGCAACAGGCGTCGTCTGCCGTTCAGCTCTCTGGCGACGCCTCCAGCTGCCGACTTCACCGAGCCTCAGATAGGCGAGGTGCGAAATATTATCAGCCCCAACACACTCAAGAAGGCGGTCTGTGAGCAGAAATCGGTCCTATTACAGGAGAAGAAGAAGGCACGCAAAAGAAAGACTAATAAGGGTGCGAGCCAGCCGGCACCGAGTACGATCCGTGCTCAGGACGGGCCACCTTCACCTGAGGATGTAATGAGGAGGGTGCATGTGGCGGGTAGGCCGATGCTACCGAGAAATATGCTCGATGCTGCAACCGGTGCTATGCGGAGTCTGCATGACAGTGTTCTTTCTTTGGAGAAGCGGCGTCTCAGAGAGAAGGATGTGGCATACCCGGTTTTCGCGGCCAAGGTGCCAGAGGGCAAGGGCTTTGTGGATAACTCCATCGGGCGTACGATCGTCCTGCGGTTTGATGACATCCCCGCTATGTTGAACCTTCATCCGCTGCACTCACCTTCGTTCGGCTATTTTCGCTGAGTATGGAGATGCGGATCATTCGCGACAAGACCCCGGATATCATGATAGTCGACCCCTTCTACATGCGTGCCAAGATCTTGGGCAGCGCTGGGGACCGGCAAGTCGCGAGTTCTTACCTCGAAGGCGTCATTCTGGCAAACCGAGATAAGGATAACTTCCTCGTGCCTTACTTTCCCGAGTAAGTCCTCCCCTCAACCGCCCCGTAACATATGAATTCTTAGATTTCGATCATTTTTCTTTTAACATTCCGTGTTTTCTGCAGTGACACACATTGCACGATCATCCTCCTAAGCCCCAAATATTCCATGGCCACGTATTTCGACCCGGACCGTCAGTCGAACGTAGACTACACAAATGTCAAGAAGGTTCTTGATGATGTTCTCCCCGGCGACGCCAAATCTGGAGGCACCTTCACCAGGCTTATTCGTAAGTACGGCAAGCACGTGTTCTCCCACAATACGACGTTCTGCTGCGTCAAGCAGCCGCCTGGCGGTCAGAAGGGTGCCTCCTACGCCATCCATCACATGCGGGCGATCGTACGGGACCATCATCAACTTCTGCTACCGAGTAAACTCAAAGATTGGGCCGCGAGCGTGTCGGCAATCCAGGACGCGGACATCAGACAAGAATTCTTTCGCATCCAGTCGGAGTTTGTGGAAATCATCCATCAAGATGTCCTTCGTACCTCGGGGCAGTTCTACCTCCGAAATCAACCGTCCAACAGTGACATCGACACAATGCTACAAATGTAGGCTGACAACGCCCGTGATTTCATGACTCCCACGATAGACGGCGGCTTCATCCACGCTCCGGTCCCTTGAGTCGAGTCGAAAGCAGTGATGTTGTGTCTAGTTCTGAAACATCGATTGGCTCATGTTGTAATTAAACTTTAATGAACTTGTAGTATGTCTCTTTGGTTTCAAGAGTCGTTCAACTTAGATGTAATCGATGCTATTAATGTCTTGCTTTTCTCTTCCAATCGTTCTGTTGCATACTTATATATTGCTTATGTATTGTCTGTGAATTGGTACTAACGTTTCATTTGGCTAGTGCATAGCGATGCCGTCGTATGTCGTGTACAAGGGTAAGGTTCCCGGAGTCTACGACGACTGGGAGGAGTGTCGGAGACAGGTTCACCGATTCAGCGGTAACAGTTACAAAGGGTACACCACTAGGGCCGAGGCCGAATCTAGATACGCCCGCTATCTAGCGGGAGAGGGGAGAGAGCGTTGGAGGAACCGGATGAAGACGAGTTTCATCGTGATGATGCTCATCGTGATGATCGCAGCTCTCTTCTATGTGATGGTAGTTTAGATGATCGATATCGACTTGTAATGTGAAGACAAACTCGCTACTCGCGGTCTCGAGATTTGTAATATAATGTTCTATCTTTGTTCGGTCTTTTCAATTCGGAGACTAATATGATGAATTGTATTCGGAGACTAATATGATGAATTGTATTCAGAGACTAATCTTCTATTGTATTCGATGAATCTGTTGTTGATGTTTGTTGTCTATATTCTGTCCAATTATACATTTTGTAACCTGTGCAAAAAACAGAAAATAAAAAAATAAAAAAAACCTAATATTCATACTAATGGCGCATCACATCACAGTGCGCCATTAGTATGCCAAAGGATACTAATGGCGCATCATTAAACAGTGCGCCATTAGTAGGCCGAAGTTACTAATAGCGCATCTTATTGTTGTGCGCCATTAGTATGCCAAAGCACCTGGGTATACATGGCCCCCTGGGAGGCATACTAATGGCGCACTGTTGTATATACTAATGGCGCATCTGAGGTGCGCCATTAGTAAAATATACTAATGGCGTGGCACTAATGACGCACCACTAATGCGCCATTAATGGCCAAATTAGGTGTACCATTAGTAGGCCTTTTCCTAGTAGTGTTGCCTCGTTGGTGACAAGACAATTGAATTGTTGGGCCGTCAGCATCTTCATAAGGGTGCACTGGAATGCGATGGTTGCATCAACTGGAACTTTAAACTTCTCTAAGGAGTCACGCCTTGCCCCCGCAAGGGATGAGCTCAAAATTAAAAGAAAGAATTAGATAGCTAGTTAGACAATTTTGGGCACACCCGTATCCATCATATGAAACTCAATCAAAACATGTTTAACTAAAACATACCGTCCTAATGAGGAAGTCATTCGGCAGATCCCTTTGGCATCTCACTAAACCACAAGTCTGACATGGGGCATCCATTTACTGCTTTCATGAAGTTGAGATAAATAAGCATACATAACAGATGCACATAGATATAATGCAACATAAGCAGTTAGCACGAACCAACGCTATCCGTCCATCTAGTTATTAACATATACGTACTTGCAATTAAATAGTTCTACAAACCATGCGTAGTTCAAACATAAAACATGCATAAAATTAAATAGTTCATATGAAATAGGTAGCGCGCTAAGCTAGTGCCCAGTGGGACCGGCCTCGTGGTCGTGCCTAGTCGACCTACAACGACACCCCTGCTGACCCTCCTCCTCACGCTCCAAGGCATCCCAGACTATGGGATCCTCCTCCGTGCTCTTCCTGGATGCATACTGAAGTAACATCATCTTGTTGGCCTCCACGAGTTTGTCATCTCTTGCATGCTCGCTCACCAATGGGTCAAAGAACTGCATCTTGGCCTCTTTGTTCCCCTTCTCCTCAACCTTAGTTCATATCCTCATGTCCTTAGGCGCGAGGAACATCACGAACACACGACACTCGAGGAAGTTCAGATTCGCCCCTTCTTGAAAGAACTCTACTGCCATGGCATCCTAAGCGTGCGCCGCTAACTCCGGGTGTCCCAATGGCCAAGTTCGTGGGCGACATTGTCCTTCCTAATGGTGGCATATTACTTATGTCCCTTCTGTCGAACACCACGAAACTTCGGAGCCATATGTGACGATGCATATATAACTAACAAGTTAGTAAAAAAAACTGGGCATATTAACGAATGCCTGCAAAACCTACAATGCATAAAACGTGCTCCCTCGGTTCCCAAATATAAGTCTTTCTAGAGATCCATATATTGTAGTCCACTTGAAATGTCTAAAAAGACTTATATTTAGGAACAGAGGGAGCACATCACACTAAATCCATTGACCACAAGTACACTACATACAACTACAATAAAAATACATTATCTAAAATCATAGTCCACAACTACACTTCATTCTTTCACCACAAGTACATTACTAGAAGTATAATAAAATTACAATATCTAAAATCATAGTCTACAAATCATATAATATAATCCACTAAAATTTTACACTACTCTTACACTAAAATTTACACTATTGGTACACACAAAATTCGACATTATTCTACACTACTATTACACTACAATAAGTAGAACTCACATGTGGCGGCAGTAGACGGCGAGGAGGCGTTGCGGGGTGCGGCGGGGGCGGGGACGGCGGAGCTCGAGACGACAACAACGGGGACGGAGGCGACGGCGACGGCGGCGGCAGAGGTGGAGGCGACGGCGACGTGGGCAGCGGCGATTTAATTGGGATCGATAGTCGTGTGTGTGGAGGGGTGTATTTTAACCAAGCCGGCCGATGGCGGCGGGGTAATTGCTGGTGTTGGCCTACGTGGCCAACGCCATTGCTATGTGTTACACATATTGTTTTTTACTTTTATGTGTTAGACTTATAGCTTTTTATATTCATATAGATGTTGAGTTTATTATTTTATTGTTTTATTTTCCTATTATTTATTTTATTATTATTTTACTAATTATTTTATGTAAATATGTTACCATTCAAGGGAAACCAATAATCAGAACACCAACATCTATCTCATTAATCTAGCCTAAATACATAATAGTTCAAGCATGGAAATAATAACAAATATATATATAACTTCTAGTACTACACACTTTTGATCTAGACTAAGAACATCATCAGTGTAATGATTCCCACGAGAAAAAAAGCTGTCGCCGATCAAGCAGGGAGAACGAGGCCAAGCATAACACCAGCTAAATGGGCATATCGAAGCATCTTGAATTTTTGGATTTGGCCGCACATCACATTAGTCTTCAGCTGCATCTTATCTATATGTTGTCTTAGTTGACCAATGGATTACTCGATCAACTCGCTCACGTACTTCTACACGAGATCAACCCATATCCATGTGTAAAAATATTTTGTCCCTAACGCCTATGGATCACAATATATCACGACACTATATTTTGTCCCTCATTTCGGGATTGGCTATATGGTTACCTCACCCTTCAAACTGCATTGGTTAGATAATAAATTAGAAACTTGTACTTGCATGTACATATTACCTTTTCTTCAAATGTTTTCCTTACCCGCGCCTCGCCTGAAGATGTAACCCTATAGACTTCCCTTCAAAAATATTATTGTCCCATTGCTTGGTACAACTTTATTTATTTCAGTTATATTTTTGTATGAATGAGTTACAAATTAACACCATGATCTGTTCTATAGTCGAAGACATTTTAGGAAATCTGATGTCATACTACTGTTTCACAATGCTTGTAGAAAAGATTTAGCTCGATTGCATCCATGAAATTTGCTTCTTTAAATTAATTACACATGAAAAATATTTATATTCTAAATTTTCAATTTTCTTTTGTCCGCATCTTTCATCAAAGAAATAGGGATCAAAGATATATATTAGAAACTATACAAACTTAGAAGTTTTTAATATTATTGGAATTGAGAGGTTTTTTTTAATATTAACTGTTCCTCTTATTATACCTATTGTGTGTATCCCATGGGAGATGGGACAACCGACATATACTTCAATTAATAGGTAAAATTTATTGCGATAAATGTATATACAAGCTAGCTGTAGCTTCTATAGATATGGACCTCAAATGAGTATGTACATTGGCATACATATATATAGATTTTTATGCATGCATGGCTGAGTTTGGGGATTTGATTTAGATGTCAGATTTCTTTGAGAGAGAAGGTACTTGGCACGTATGAGTGAGTCACGGAGACGATATGAAAATTGTATTTTTTTTTGACAGTATGCAAAGTGACGTTTGTTAATCGATCAGCCTAATTTTCCTTTTTGGAGTGGACTGAGCGAGTACGTGCACTCGCCAACATCACAGATCACAACATGGCTAGTGGAACGTTTTGCCCATCGGCGTCACCCTTGAGCATGGCTCTGAACATGCATAATGTATACCAGCTGGCCCGAACGACCATGACATTGTGGTATTTTTTTTTGTGAAGTTTAAGGATCCGAAAGAATAACCTTACGATGCAACAGCTCAAACCTGTGAGCCAAACTCATTTAAGAAATTATACGTTCAAAGACTGGCATAGAGACATAAACTACAACTCCATACTTTGGAGACTGGACCAGCTTTGATCTCATGGGAGACAGTTTGTAAACCTAAGCATTTGGGAGGCCTTGGTATTCTAGATATCATCACACACAAACAAGCATTGCTGATGAAGTTTCTGCACAAATTCCTGAATAAATCAGACATTCCATGGGTCAATATAGTCTGGGAAACATATTACCAGAATAGCATTCCTGGAGATAGAATGGTGGGCTCTTTTTGGTGGAAATCTATTCTCAGGCTAGTACCAATCTACAAATGCAAGACAATCTGCAAGGCAGGAAAGGGAGACACAATTTTATTCTGGTCTGACAATTGGGCTGACATGCCACTACAACATAGTTTCCCGGAGCTTCACTCATATGCCATGGATTCTAACTGTTCTCTTGCAGTCATGAAAAACATACCTGATATCAGCACCCAGTTTCACAGGCCACTATCTCAACAAGCCTTTCACCAATTCAACCAGGTAGTGTCTCTTCTCACTAACCTGACAAGCTCGCAAGCCGCAGATCAATGGACATATAAGTGGGCATCAAATAAATACTCATCCATGAGAATGTACACAACACTTTCAGGAACCCAAACAGCTCATTGTATCTTCCACAAGCTTTGGAAGACAACATGCAGACTAAGGCATAAGATCTTCATGTGGCTACTTTTGTATGACAGATTAAACACCAGAAACCTATTGAACAGGAAAAGTATGGTTCTCCAAGACTATAATGGTGCTCTATGTCTGGATGCCACAGAGGAAACCTTGATCCATCTTTTTTGGAACTGCCCTTTTGCAATTGCCTGCTGGCAGAAAATCCTCCCGAACAGACTTAGAGGTATATCAACTTATAATGAGATCATCCTGGCTATAACTCAATTACCAAAAGACATAGCAATGGAGATTATTCTATTGGGATGCTGGAGTATATGGTCGGTCAGAAATGATAAGATCTTCAGAGCAGCCCCCCAAAGTATTATGTCATGGAAGTATTATCTCAGAGACAGCCTTTGGGCGGCACAACTCAGAGCCAAGGAGCATAAAGCAGAGCAGATCAGAATTTGGACTTAACTAAACCTGTAATTTATCTATGATTTTGTTTCCTAGATCTGGTATTGGCTGATTGCTACTGTAACCCCTATTTGTACATATTTTATTTAATTTAATTAACCGTAGAACTATTGTTCTACGGTACAAGTTAAAAAAAAACTCCATACTCCGTTCCTCGGCAAGCCAGTTAAAACTAATTTGCCTTAGACACAGACATACGACCTTAAGAATGGTAACCAATTATTTATTTTGTATGTTCTAATATTATTATCCCAACCTAGAAAATGATACCACCCATGATATCTAGAGTAAAATATCAACAACTTCCATGATTTAATCATAATTTTATTCTACCTCAAAATTGATGAAAAATAGAATAAACAGTAAAAAAATCTAAAAACTCCAACGGCAGAATGAGATATTTGGTCGTAACCTTGAAACTGTACTTACGAAACAAATAGAAGTGGTTTTGTTGGAAATCTTAGTACACATTCCAAGACTTTTACCATTGGCTTTCTTTGAAATTACGCATTGTTTCATCACAGTTATAAGTTTACATACACATACAACAAAATGAAAATCCCTTGAAAAGTAGTTATCTTGGATAATTATGGTTTACCTTGCAGCGTGGAATCACTCTTACTCCCTCCGTCCCATAATGTAAGACGTTTTTTTATACTACACTAGTGTCAAAAAACGTCTTACATTATGGGACGGAGGGAGTACATGGCAAGCTCATGAAATTTGGATAAAGCCCTTGAATTCTCCTTCCACCCCGGACTCTTCGTATGCTCTGGGCTTCTATTGCCTTGCCATCTTCCAATTGGCTGTGTTCCTATCGCTCTTCCAATTAAATCCCCTATAAGCAATATGTGCAGTCTACTGCCCATGATCTGCTCCTGGCCACATCCTCATCTCCACTTCAGATTTCTCTCTTTCTCCTATTTGTGGCAAGATCGAACACAACCCAAGAAGACGCAGCCGCAGGCAAGCAGATCACAACTGGCTTGAAAAAGGTTGCGAGAAGCACCAAATCAGGTCCATGCCTGCAGGAGCAACAACATCCTGCAAGCAAGGAGTTCCTGATAAAGAACTTTGTGGCAGCACCATAATATATGCATGAAACATATAAACATCCTGCAGCAGCAACAACATCCTGCTACACCGTAATAATTCTGTCCCATCAGATTAACGGCTCCTAATTTCTAATTAACATGGGGATTTTTAGGAAGTCTCTAATAAGTATAGGCATAGAAATTAGCTCCCGCTAGATTAGCTTCTCCTTATTTATGATTAACGTAGGAATTGCTATTATGTGTTCCAAAAAAAGAAAGTTCTAGGATTGATCCTCACCGTAATAATTTGGCTCCACCAGATTAACGACTCCTAATTTCTAATTGATGTGGGAATTTTAAGATAATCTCTAATTAGTATAGGTATAGATATAGATTGACCGATTTTAGAGATCAGGGATAGTACCTCCGGTCCTTTTGATTGAAGTCAAACTTTGTAAAGTTTGACAAAATTTAAAGAGAAAAAGATCGTTTGGATATATGATTAGCTCTCAGCAGAAAGAATTAATTGGGGTCAGAATAGTACACTTTCACATACCTCAATTTGTCTTTTTTGCTGAAAGCTGCTCAGATGTCCAAATGATTTGAAATTTGGAGCGTACCTCACACACCAAATTATCTACCAGCACATGTTTTGAATTGTTTTGATTTTTTTTTCGCGAATACGCAAAGCTTTCGTATCTTTTCATTGATAGGTAGAAGAGAACAGAGTAACAAGAGGGGAGGAAGAGGGATACAACACGGCACACACTCTCCTAGCCTAAAACTCCAGCCTATTAAGAATAGTATAACTGAACCTAATCCCTGCCCTCTCAAGCCCTTAGCAGCCTGGTCCGTCCGATTTCGTCTTTAAACGTTTTTTGGCCATTAGATCAAACTGTAAGCGCAATACTTTGCAATTGGGCCGACCGTCCTGTGGGCAGCTACTCTCGTGACCAAATTGGAGGCCTGCGTCTAATTGGGCCCTCAGTCTCACGTGAAGCCCGCTTCGGTCTTGCAGAAAATACAAACTACAAGGAGCAACTCTGTTCGGTCCTCGCGCTGCCCCCTCCTCTCCCGGCCGCCGCCCACGACTGAATCTCCTTCATCGTCGCCTCCCGGCACAGCCGCAGGCCACCGTCGCCGCCTACGCCTCTGCATCCCTCGCCCACCTCGCAGCCACCCACGCCAACATCCTCGCCCCTGACGACGCCCTACTGCTGCTCATCGCGCCCCTCTCGGCGTCCCCGTCTCCCAAGTTAGCCTCATGCCTCGTCAAAACTCCAGCCTATAATACTAACTAGCAAAAAATGCCCGTGCGTTGCAACGGGAGAATGCAAGGTGCGAGAATCAAGCTTAGTGACATAGATATTGTAGTGGTGGAATACTTATCATTTAAAAAATTACCATTAAATCACTCTTCTTTCTTAATTACAATATATCGTGAATCATATTTGTTCTCCTCCACAGCTCACAAATAATCGGTTCAAAAAATTAGCCATTATTTAGTTCGGGAAATCAGCCAAAAAATTAATAGTACTTCTGAAATTATGTATAAACAAAACTTGCGCCCTGGTTAACCTGTTTGCTACCACAAATTATTTTTCAATGTAAGATTATACAAACAACAATAGATGTTCCAGTCATTTCTCAACACACATGAGAGTAGAGGCCAAGTATACATTGATAAAGAATGAGAATATCAGTCTTATGTATGGCTGGACGGATATTACCTGCAAAAATTCCTCACAAATAAACATATCTTTTTTGCTCAACGCAGCTTCACCAATCAAACCTGAATAATTCTATACAAAAACAATCATTGACTTCACATGGAATGAAACTTCATACACACATGAAATGTTGCCTAAAACTGCTAGAACAAACATGTTCAACTGATTTGTTTTCGGCACTGGATCAACTCATAATCTTACTTATAGACTGACATGTATGATTCTTATAAACTGAAATGTGTTTTAGAGCAGATAAAAAAGAATGCACAGGGACTGCCAGTTGCATAAATATAATTGATGGTTATATATGAAACATCTACAATTTTAAGAATCAAACATGATCTAAGGAATTGACACACATCTGCAAGTATCTAATAATAAAATTCATATGAAAGATAACCTCTATTGATTCAAATATTGCAAGTTCCACCCCTTTGTTTTGATAGAACGTCCACTCAGTCCAGCACATTCCCTTTGTCGAAAATTAACAGACCTACAACATGCATGTTTGTGTATAACCTATCTGCAAGCAATATCCTTTTTGGATTACATCAAGACTTACGCCAACATCAAGGCTGCATCGTGTTCCTTTCGGAGCAGATCATATAGTTGGTCCCGGACACCATCCGGCCTCGGCAGTTCTGCATGCACCCACCTGCCTATCTGAAGCAATTTTTGTATCATCTCTGGTACTCCATGCGCATAGTTGGCGTGATTATAGCATTGTAGGCAGAAAAGGCATCCGTCTGTAATCTGAATCTTCACTGAACTTTTCAGGTTTGACCATAAAGGAGATCGATCACACAAAATTTGACAGCTCAAACTTTTACCCTTACCGGTCTACCATCAACCATGGAAAATCCACCACATACTTGGCTTCACATTGAGATAGTTCACCACCTTCATCTCACACGACTTGTCACACTGCATATCCACGAACCAATCCAGTTAATGTTTGACGGCTGAAAAAAAATCGGAGTAAATCAGCGGATGCATGAATAAATCGATCAGTGCATTGCAACGGGAGAAAAAAAAAATCAGACACATGCCACCAAGCTCTAGGACCTCCGCCTCCGACATGGCAATCAAGCATACTCGGCGCCCATGCACTGGGCCGCATGATGATCTTGTACCCTTCGGCCCAACCGGCGACGTCGGCGGCGAGTCAAGGCATCAACGATTGACAAGTGCTGGCGACCTGTTTAGGATGGATAAAAGAAAGGCCGAAAAGGGATGCTTGTATCTATCAAGCATAAATATTTACAATAAAATCGATCTGATCTGTACCAAGTTGAGCAGGATTGTCGTATAGCTTCCTCTCATATAGCATCTACATAAGAAAATCCAGCACACAAATATATAAATATGTTTTCAAACATAGTGAGGATCGACACATGGTCTTGAAGAATTCTGATAATGTAAACCGTAATAGGCTTGAATCTCCACCACAGATGTAATTTTATCAAATTGACAAGGGTATTTATAGGAATTGTAGCCTAAAAAATGGTCCCATCTAAATCAAGCTATGTATTCCTGTTTGAGATCTTTTATAGAATCAATAAAATATGACGACATTAGGGATCAAAGATCAAAGATCGACTAAGAAACTGAAGGATTAGGGAATCATGCTTACCTTGTTAGGAATGACACTGATGGAATTAGTGAACTGATGTGTGGTGCTTAGGCCAATGGATCCGTGCGTCTTTGATACACACATGTACGTACATGAAGGTTGCTGGGTTGAAACTTGAAAGGAGATTGATTCATCTGTCGGCCGGACATACACAAACATGATTTTGTTCTGTATCTTCAGCACAAGCACCCCTGTCTTTGTGTTCTGTTATTTCTCTGCACCGTCCTCATCACCTCGGCATTCCAATCTAGCACCTCCGTCCACGCCACCCCGGCCTGCCCGCCTGCACTGCGCAACTTCTCCGCAAGCTTCCGTCTCTGTGTTTGCTGCGTCAGCCCCAACATGCCACAGCCACTATCTCACTATATGCGAAAAATCTGGAGGGGAGAGGCCATAAAAAAACAATTGGGTTCTTACTTTTCCAATTAATTTTCAAGTCATTGATGTGGATGAAGACGCTGTGGTGGGAAGCTGGACAGCTAGCTACACATGTCGGAGCAGCGCATCCTCAATCGCCATATCACAGGCCTCGGCCGTCGTGGTCCCCTGGTTCCTTAGCCCCCTGTCACCCGTGAGCTGCCGCTAGGCCACCCCGCGTGCCGCAGCTCGAATAAAGAATCGGCAGAGCTCGTCGGCGACCATCCCCAACCCCAGCTCCTATCTTCTTCCTCATGCATGGGGACGGGCCACCCGAACAACTCCTCCATCTCGCCTCCTCCCTGTTCTACCTCCCACAGCTCCCAGTGGTGGGTTAGTCCTATGTTTTCTCTTATACTCTCTTCCTCCGCAGCCAGAGGCGATGGCGCACTGCACTCACGGCCGCCATCCAAGCTGATTCTGCGCACGCGCGACCCAGCAGGCAGACGACTGCTAGCTGTCAACGCGGGCGAGCATCTTCTCCCGCGACGAACTCGAGGCGGCCATGGCCAATCTTGTGCGGCGTGGGGAAACGACAGCCGATGGCGGCAGCTCCTCTGCATGGACGCGGACGGCGGCGGCCTCCCTCCTCCCGCGCGAGCAGCGTGGTCGCCTTGTCGTCCGTAGCCATCTCCATCACCGGGCACGTGGGCAGCCGATGGAGACGGGGAACCTCAGCAACAGGAATTGACCTCGCAGGGACCGGGGGGGAGGGGCGCTCCTTGGCAGCGGCGGTGGCGTCTAGGAGGTTGACGCGGTGGGAGACATCGGCGGCGTAGGGAGGCCGGGTCATCCGAATTGGGGAACAAGGGTTGGGTCGGGCAGCACTTTCTTTTTACGAACAAGGGAAAAGAAAGGCAGGCCCAGCTCGACCCACCTGGCCCATGAACGTGCCGGAAAGAAAAATTGGACATGTACATTATATTAGTACCACCCCGCTTATATGTTTAAATTCAAACTGAAAGCGTAAATTCAAGGGAAGAAGCGTATTGCCATGGCCAATCTTGTGCGGCGTGGGGAAACGACAGCCGATGGCGGCAGCTCCTCTGCATGGACGCGGACGGCGGCGGCCTCCCTCCTCCCGCGCGAGCAGCGTGGTCGCCTTGTCGTCCGTAGCCATCTCCATCACCGGGCACGTGGGCAGCCGATGGAGACGGGGAACCACAGCAACAGGAATTGACCTCGCAGGGACCGGGGGGGAGGGGCACTCCTTGGCAGCGGCGGTGGCGTCTAGGAGGTTGACGCGGTGGGTGACATCGGCGGCGTAGGGAGGCCGGGTAATCCGAATTGGGGAACAAGGGTTGGGTCAGGCAGCACTTTCTTTTTACGAACAAGGGAAAAGAAAGGCAGGCCCAGCTCGACCCACCTGGCCCATGAACGTGCCGGAAAGAAAAATTGGACATGTACATTATATTAGTACCACCCCGCTTATATGTTTAAATTCAAACTGAAAGCGTAAATTCAAGGGAAGAAGCGTATTGTGACGGTGAACCCGACAAACTCGTTCCGTGCTTTATTATTAGGTAAAGATAAGGATCCTAATGGTGTGTGTATGAACTCCCTTCACCTACCTAACGGCAACCTTTCTTAATATACGGATCAACTCTAACACATGACATCGAGTACACGTTAGAAGGCAGGAATTAAGATAAGGTGTAGGGTATCAAGTCTTCCCAATTATAGTAAGTCAACTCTCTCTCTCTCTCTCTATATATATACTAGCAAAAATGCCCGTGCGTTGCAACGGGAGAACAAGTATCCTGGATCCTTCGGAGAAAAAACAACACATCTAAGTTGATAAATATCAAACTGAAAAGTTATTACAATGCCAAGCCAAATTCTGTCATGGTTCCATGCTAGCAAAAGTTTGGGCCGTGTAAAGCAACTCTTTGCAGCATAACCCAAACAAACACAAAATATGATGGTAGCTAAATCTATCAATGAATTCAGCTGCATATCTTTGAGTCATTGATTAATATTGTGGCATTGTTTTTAGATAGATTACCATGTCCCTTCTTGAACTGAAACACCATCAAGCAAAAGACAGGACATTGACAATCTCCATTTATATATATAAAAAGAATACTACTAAACTAAAACAAATAGTACAAATGAAAGGTTTTCCAACTATTAAATACCGAGAAAGAAATTAGTATAAGATGAGTTTGCAAACCTGGATGGATGATGAACGCCTATTGCTTATCCATTGACATGTGCGTTGTCATCTGCCGACTTTACCTACCAATATTAGACGCATCAATATTGTATTAGGCTAAGAGCAGTGGGCATGTCCATTAGCGGTAACAAACCAAATAATCTGTCTTGTTTCATAGAGACCCATGTAAAGTGTTGAGACATACCAGATTGCTAAATCAGGATAGCTGAAACCGCACCATATTGTGCATGTACAACGTCAAACCCAGACAAGATATGGCAGTAAAGAAAGGAAAATACATGTAGAAATGATAACTGAATTTACAAACGCTATAGTTGATCCCAGTAGCATACTTGTGCCCCCTAGTCTGACATCAAAATTAGCTAATTTGGCCTGCAGTTGTTGAATTTCTTGCGCCGTCAAAATCCCACTCTTTTACATTACTTTACCTTGTTCCACCAACTCGAAATTCCACTTCTGCATGCTATAATTCACATGCATTCTTGCGAAATACAAACCAATGATAATCAAAATTTCCATTCCGCAACCGATTTACTGGGATACTTAAGAGTCTGGTCCAGCAAAAGAGACCATGTGTCGTGGTGTGTACCATGCATGTGTAAGTTCTTCTTATCTATTTGATCTCTCCCTACTAATCTCATGGATGAGTGATGCAGCCTTTGTAGAGGGTTCTTTCCTAACAGCAAGGAGATTCTCAATTTCAGCACAAAGATGCACAACCTCATCTCTCAAAGGCTCATTTGATCTAAGTTCGGCGTCAAGCTTCCTTCTCTTATCAACGAGCTCGCTGATATAGTGATATAAGCTCCATTCTTGTCATTAATCTTTGCAATGATCATGTTCAGGTGATGGACTTCCTCCTTTATTTCTTGGTAACTCCATTCGTTCCTCGGCTAGAGCATGACGATCAGCCATAAGCCTGCAGAATTCAACCTCGTGCAACTTAATTTCTTCCTCTAGAACAGCCGGGTGAGAGGGAAGTAGACTTGGTACTTGGAAAACTCTTCGGGTTAGATTTACCAAACTTTCCTCTTACCTAGTGTTGCCACTCAAATGGAAAAAACAGCAGTAAAGGAGTGCACACCCGTCCTTGGTACCAGGCAATAACTTTATCTTCCCTGCAAGATTTAGCATGTTTCACAACCTTGCTTCAATGCAAATAAAGGAACAATAACAACCTGCAATAAACTTTCAAATAGTACATGAGGTTATTACTGTTGAAACATAATCATAATAACATTTGCACTGACATGGAAGTTATAGGAGCAGATGCTGAATTTGTGGTCCCTGAGATGCTAGCTCTAGGTATATGCATTATATTGCAGTAAAAACAGAGATTGAAATAGTGGATCTGCAGCCAACTCTTACAGGCGCTATACTGTATAAATTACCCAAAGAAGACCAAACTTAACTGAGTGTCAAATATTAGATATCGTTCACTTAAACACTCAAAGAAGAATGATTAATGTACTGGAATAATAGAGGGATTTGGACACATCTAGCAGAACATATCTCTACCTAATATTAGGGGAGTGACCTGGACTTTCAGTCTGATTTGGAAGCGGACATTGGTGGGGGAAGAGGAAGGGGCGGCTTGCTCACAGGGATTAGGATTTAGGAGCCAAATAATTTCAGTTTTGGTGAGGACATCGTAGACAAATGAGTTGCCGCGAAGCCTGCTGTCCTTGTTATCTTGAAGCGCCTGCACTACAAAAGAAATATCAGTGCATTGATGTACTAATCTAGACCAAAACAAATCAAGGAAACTATGATAATCATGCTATACCAATCCTAATCTTTCTCTGCCAGCAGCAGCAACTTCCTCTGCCTGCAACAGCTCACTCACGAGACCAGCTTTTCTACTCTCGGGTGTAGGTACACCCGAGTTTGGACCTTGTTTTTCCAAACTCGGGTGTACCTACACCCGAGAGTAGCCACAACTTTCCCCTCACTAAAGTTCCTTGGTTTGCTCAGTCAAGAACAGGGACAATGGCATGGCCGAGCAGACCACCAGCGAGTCCCTGTCATTCGTGACACATGCAGGTCAAAAGCCTTATTGCTTCGCTGTGGAAACCTCCATTGGAGTCTATGGTCGCCCAAGTGATGCCATCCTTGATGGGAATTTCGTCAAACACCCTGTGGGCAGCCACGGTAGCTCGTCTAGGAGAGCAGCAGTCCATTGGCTAGCAAGTAGGGGAAGGCTAGATGTGACGCATCCAGCGGTGATGTCGGCGAGCTAGCAACGTCGATAGAAGCCCTGCGGAGGGAGATGTAGACGTCCTTGTCGGTAGCGACGCGGAGCACGTCCACGACGCGAAGAACGTCGCCGGCGCCCGCCCATAGGACGCTGCTGCGCCCGTCCACAATTCATCGCAGATATCCTGCTTGTTGTGGGTGAGGTCGGGATCAACAAACATGGCTGGCGGCGGCGGTCAGACCGATCCAGCTCGGGCCGACCCGCCTCGAATGCTACCAACACGGGGCGCATCGACAATGAGCGAGCTCCGCGCCGCACTCACCATAGGTGCTACCATGATCTTAGCAGATCAGCTGGTTCACGCGAGGAGGAGGATTCCTCGAGTCCGGAGGACGGGTTGAAGAAGAGTCCTGGCTCAGAGTTTTTCCCTTAGCTGTGGTTGGGCTGTTCGGCCCATAAGAGTCCTAACACCAAGCGAGTCGTTTTTTACGCATAGGCAGAGACTCTGAACGAAACGATTTTTAGGTACGGGAAGCGGGCACAGGACTGCGGGTTTAATTAACAGAAAAAAGAAGGACTCTTTTGAAAAAGCGCCGCGACGGTGAACATAAGATTAGTACCACCTCGTTTATATTACAATTTTGTATATACGAATCGTAAAAGCGTATTATAATTGGGAGAAAGCGTATTGTGACGGTGAACCCGACGGATTCGTTCCGTGCTTTATTATTAGGTATAGATATATATATATTCCCAATTAATGTCTGGCTGTATTCCTATTATGTCAAGCAAAAGCAAGCATCAAAATTCCCTGGGAGCTGGAATCATGAGCCGAGCCAGGCACATTAGACCAGGAACTGTTTTGCACACGATACTTAGTGCACGACGGTTGGACGATATTTGGATCCTGCGGACGAGCTCCACTTCGTCATACACATATACACATGTGTGGTTGGATCAATAGGATCCTGCACAGTGACGTGTGTATTTTTTCGACAAAGAGCATATATTAATATCGCGGAGATACCAATTACACCCAGCCTCTGCAACAACGCAATGCCCTAGCGACATAACGGATGCATACAGCCAAAAAAAAGAAAGAAGAATTACGAAAAAGAAAAGTCCCGCTGCAATGATCTATTCCCTGAAACAGTAGCACTAACACCACCAAGACAGCACCAAAAGTCCAGCTTCTCCAAAAGCGACGCCTCCAATAAGGGAACAGTGCACAAACACCGTCATCGCCCGATCATCGATCTTAGGTTTTCACCCTGAAGAAAGTCCTCACTCTCAAAAACAATGCCTTCAACAAGGCCATTGCCAGGCACAACCACTTAAGGCCAGACCTTGGATTTTCATCCTGAAAGAAAGACTTTGGACTTCTCCTGTGCAGTCGCCCCCACTAGCATGCCGCTGCTCCAAGTCACAAATCACCAAGCCAATTCCTCATCGCCACAGAGACTCGAATCACCATCGCTAGTCCTCAGATCTCAGCTTCCATGACCTTCTCCGCCAGCTGACTTCACCATGGAACGAGAAAGCATACCCCATGATGGTAACAGCCAGCAGAGCTTCGCAGCGCTCCCTCTGAAACCAAACGGCCAGAGAAAAACACGGGTGCGCACGACCGAATCCCACCCGATCCAGCAATCTCCCGGCATGAATCGCCCAAGGGAGTTCCCGGCGGAGCCTTCCGGAACACGACACTGCAGCCAGATCGATGGGGACATGCATCCGGTCGATCAAAATCTCGGCTCGAGTTGGAATCCTAGGACCGCCGCCGGAGGAGATCGGATCAGGGCCGGGGGCCCCAGATCCACCGCCGCCAGCCACCAAGACCGGGCCCCAGATCCCCCAAGGCGAGCCAGGAGATCCGGTGCCATCCACCTCCTTGCCGCCTAGAGATCGGGGCCGAAGCCGCCGCCCCTCCAAGGCGCAGACCACCGCGCCGATCCGCCACGCCGCAGCTGCTCCAGGCGCGCCGGAGGAGCCACCACGTCATGGTGCCCGGCCGCACCACACCCCGGCTCGAAGAAGTCGGCCCGCGCCGATCCATCGCGTGAGGGGACGAGGATGCCTTCCCTGCCGCCGGCGACGACCCGGCTTTGCCCGGCCACGCCCTGGGGCGGCGGGGGAGGAGAGGGAGAGGTGGGGAGGGCGGCGGTTGGCGGCGGCTAGGGTTTTCCCCTCCCGTCGCCACGCGGGGACGAGAGGAGGGGACGAGAGGAGGCACTAAAAGTCTACAGTGACGTGTGTATAGCACTCCTCTTTGTTGTTTGTACACGATCTAAGAGCAACTCCAAAGGGCCGATCCATTTCGTCCGCCTGCGTTCGTTTGGGTCGGTACGGACAAAAGCGACGGCCCAACGCACCGGCCCAAACCTAAATCATGTCTGCGTCCCGTCCACGCTGACCCATTTGCGGCCAAATTTGCGCCTCAAATGCGTCGGCTTGGACGCCGAACGGAGCTTCGCGCGCCTTCTCGCTATCTGTCGAGTCCCCACATGGCGGCCGTCCAACTACCCGCTGCCCACGCGGTCAGCTTAATTTATGACGACGGGCACATGCGTCAGCGACGGCGCTCGTCCTTTTTTAAGACGACCGTGCGGCGGGGTCGTCCTCATCCAAACTCGCCGTCCACAAATTCCATCCTTTGCTCCCCTGTCGCCGGCAAACCCTAGCCACCACAACCACAGTGAGATGGGCCTTTTCTCTGGCGCCAGCGGCAGCAAAGCCAAGGGCAAGTCCCCCGCCACCCCTTTCCCCTTAGAGTTCGTCCCACCTCTGGCGGCGGCGGCGCCTCGCCGGCAGAGGCAGTGCGTGAACGTGCCAGTGCACCAGGCGGAGTGGCACCGGCAGCACCGCCAGCCTCTGCCGTATCCCGACGTGACGCTGCCGCACGACTGGCATCTGGATCCAGATGGGATCCCAGTGCCGGCGGCGCCGCAGTCGGCTCGTGCTCACGCGGAGGAGGTGCGGCGCCGGCGATCGTTGTTGACGCCCGAGCAGCGCCGCGACCCCGCCTACGCAACCGACTCGCCCAACTGGGCGAGGTGGTTCGCCTTCGAGCACGAGGAGGCGAGGCGATTGGGCGTGCGCGAATTCGACCGGAGTTCACCGCCACCGGCGCTCGTCGTCCGCGAGGAGGACCAGGCGGCGGAGGACGCCTACCAGGCGGCCCTTGTGGCCGTCTATCGGGAGAGCGAGGAGGACGAGCGGCGCAGAGCGGAGGCGGCGGAGGCGGAAGAGGAGGCTCGGTACGAGGCGGCAACGGCACAGGCCCTTGCCCTCTCCGCGGCGGGCGACAGTGTGGTGCCGCCGGTGGCCCCGTCGTCCCCCATCACGCCGGAGCGGGAGCCGTCCCCCATCGAGCGCTACTCCTGGACGGAAGTACTGCACGAGTGGGTACGCGCGCCGCCGGTCTGGATGGGGCGACGCTGGAGCAGGAGCAGGCGTACCTCGAGATGTGGAAACAGCGTCGGCTGGCAGGGGAGCGCCGTCAAGGCAAGTACGAGGAGATGCTCGAGCGCGACCTCGAGGAGGAGCAGCGCGAGGCCGAGGAGGAGGCGCGGCAGGCCGCGGCTGCACAGGCGGCCGCACAACCCCCCGCCCCGGCACTGCATGCGCCGGCACAGCCTGACATGACGGCGCTCTGGAACTCGTTGTTCGCCTGGGCCGGGCCGGCGCCGACGCTCATTGACCTCACGGACCCGAGGACGACGACGACGCCGCCTAGGGCAGCGCGGCACCTCGTTGTTTAGGCTGTTTTTATAAATGCTATTGTGGATGCATGGACTCTCGCCGGCCTTCGTGGCCGGCTTTAATGTTTAATTAATGATGTTTCTTTTTTTAATATGCATGCGTTCATTTTTTTCGCCGGTAAAATGGTTTCAGGCCGCGTCGGGCGCACGCGCCCACCCAAATACGGAAGTTGGTATCCGTGTCTGTCTGACCGACCCAAACGGACAAAAAGCGTACGAAATCGCCATCCATTTGGGTCGGCCCGTTGGAGTTGCTCTAAGGGAAGGAAGCGACCACTGGAGCAGATCTTCACAAACATGAACAGTAATTTTTTTTCTTTTTGAAAGGAAGGTTAAGACCTTTGGCCTCTGCATCAATGGATGCATATGGCCATGTTTATTTATTATTCAACATAGGCCTAACAAGAACAAACATCAAGCCACTCGAAGCCATCACTTACACCTACAAAACTAGATAATGTGGAGTGCTCTCACTCATCATATCTAAAATTGGTGTCGTTGGCGATCCATCCGCATAACGTATCGAAATGCACAACCGGTGCAGCAGACCTAAAATGTACACCACATGCACACGTTTTAGACGTCACCATCATCGTCGAACCGCTGACCCATCTTCAGGAGAGAGATCTGCATCATCCTTGCAAGTCCGTCCATTCGTCGACGTCACCGCGGCGCCCAACAGCGCCACCCACCCCGCGCTCATCCTTCTAGACGCGAAGATTCTAGAAGATCTGTCGTGCTTAGCACCTGCCGACCAGACATGACACGGCGTAGCACCTGTCGGCCAGGCATGATTTGACATCTCCACCGAAAGCTCCGTGCAAGACGAAGCCGCTCCACCTCCTGCCTTTGTCTTTCAGCTCTGCTCCACAAACGATGCTCCCAACAGAAAAAAACGACACCGTAGTACCGCCGTCGTCCTATCTGGAAGATCAGATCCTAGGGTTTCCTTCGGAGCAGCACGAGTGGGTCGACAATAGTTACACAGTGATGCCTTCATAAAGGTAACGACGTAGAACGCCGTCATCGCCTGCCATCGGCTCGGTTTTCACGGGCAACTATGTCTTTCCGAGTCGGAGACGGAACTAGATGGCAGATCTCGAGATCTGACCATCCAGCCTCAGGCCGACCACCTTAGACGAAGGAGATGGCCACCATCGCCAGCGGCACCAGCCAGGTCAGATCTGATCGGAGGGGACGCCGACCAGTCAACCATAGCCATCCCCTCCTGATCCGCCCTCCCCACGAAACCGTCGGAAAAGACGAAGACCGAAAGGAGATCTCGCATCGCCGGTCCCTCCAGATCTCGGGGTTGTAGCCTAGATCCCCACCGTCCCCATCACTGTTGGCGCATGGGCTTAGCCGGCGCACATCTCTGAGGACGACGAGGCGGAGGAGAGAAGGGAGGGGGCGGCGGCCAGGGCGCTGGGGTTGGCTCCATGATTGCCCTGGAGGGAGCGATGCGAGGGAGCCTGGAGCGATACCAGGGCTTCTGAGCCAGATCTACAGAAGGTAATCAAAACAGTACACATGAACAGTAAATGTTGTAGGGTAGAACAAAGTTATAGGGAACATAAACATGAATGAACATACCACTTAGTATTTTTATCGACTCAACAGATAAATCCATAGTATTTTTTATTGTTTCACATACTCGTGCCACCCATCCGCCCACTCCCGGACTTTATAATCGAGTCCTGAGCCACGAGTTTAAGATTAAGTACTCTATGATTGCATTCATCATCAGACTTAAGCCTTAAGCAAAGGTAAAAACGAAAAATTACATATGGAACGCTGGATCAAACCAAAAGGCCAAACCGGTAAGATAGCATCTCCTGACCATCCTATGATCGCCGGATACGTTCGTCGTCTATATTGCCTGTATGAGTTCAAACAGGATGACGAAACAGAAGAATAACGCTGAGGTACCAAATGCTGACACTTGGACCGTGCGAAGTCGATCACAGCAACGCCGTCTGGATGGGCATTCCTCGTGAATCATGTATGTACCGGAAGAAAATCACACCAGCAGCCGACGTATATAGCAGTTTCTCTGCAAAATTAAAATTCACCCTGTAACACAAGTACGGGAAACCAATAAGATTAATGAAAACTTTGGTAGTATATCAATCAATAACTTCCACATGCAGGATGAGAACAAGATTTGTTAAGCTATGTCCAAACCATGCGTACGTACCAGCCATAGCATGGAGTCTTGACGAAGAACAGTGAAGCACATGAATAGTCCGCGATCCTCGATATAGCAAGGTCCATGGGGTGTGTCGCCTTGGTCTTCAGAGTTTACATATGTACCACGCTCGCATATGGTAATCATGGCACTGCTCGCAATACTCCCAATTTAGAATACCAGTAGTAGCCCATGCGCTGAAACATGTATTAGACTCTCCAAGAGCTGCCAAAACTGTACAGAAAAGAGGTTATACTGTGAAGTAGTAAATCATCAATTGAGAAGCCGGCACAGCAAAATTGGTTTCTCATGTACTCACTAACCAGCAGATCGATTGGCTTGCGATTCGAGAATTCCAGACGCAGATACACAATAACCACTCTGCTAAAAAGTCATCTTCCCTTTGAATACGAGGTTGAAAGGATGCACAACTTATGTATATGTACATTGATATTACGATTCAAGCGGGTAACTGTGCCTGTCAGATTAAAGCAAGTAGAGAGTAAGAAAATGCGGACTTAACTTGCCAAGAGAAACTCGAAAGTGGTGTAGCAGGCGGTAAAATTTATAGCAGACAAACTCAAGTGTTACCTTGGGCCAGGTGTAAACATATAACAGTAGGTCAGCTCCTCGTAGTTCCTTGACTTGCTCTCGTAGCCCCGTGCATCATTCTGTTACATACAGGTATCGCAGAGAAGTGGGGAGGCCCGCCTTGGGCAGCCACCGGATTTGTGGACAATAATCGACAGACAGACACTCAGAGAAGAAAGGCCGTGTAAACAAACACTCTGAGGAAGGAGGGCAGTCCTCAAAATTTAGGTACCAATACCATGCAGCTGCTAAACATGCAAACTGCTAAGAGGAATCCAATTAGACACTAACAATTATAAGGGTGGCTGTACACATGTGTAAACAAACGCGGAAGAAGCATACGTCAAATTAAATGAAGCAGTCCAAACATACATCAAAAGTGGTTTTGCACGGTGAATGAAATGAAATCAATATATTGAAGAGCAGAATTTGGTTATCTCATGTACTGACCGGCAGATGGGTTTTCCGTGCAGGGAGGTGTTATCTTCAGGATAGTAGACAGAAAGGATTTGCAAGTTACGTAGACAGTGCAGTTAACCCTGATAGATTTCAGAAGTCAGTATAATAATGTAAGGGTAAGCGGATTTTGCTGAAAAAAGAAACAAGAGAATAGTAAGTCTTACATTGGGTTAGGAATCCACCCGCAATCCCGGGTTTTTTCGTTCTAATACACTGACTTCCCAGCGTAGCTCCAAATCGCACCGGGGTATCGCTATCTTATGCAGTGAAGTGGGGAGGCCCCCAATTGGCAGCGACTGGATCTCAGGACAATCCTCGACTTTTAGTTCCCTGAGAGAAGAAAGGCTGTGTAACCCCTGAGGGAGGGACGGCAGACCTGGACAGTGTACAAATTCTAGGATTTGGAGCGAGGTGAGGAGCTGAAGCGCCTGCTCTTCCTCTTCTGTCAGGCTTTCCACCCGCTCATCACAACTGAAGGTCAATGTGTGGAGCGCAGCTGCGAGGTAGCTGCACACGGGGGCAACAAGCACCGCTGAGATGCTATCCACACCGAGTTTCTCCAACTGGAAGGATCCTGCAGGTAATTGTTTGGTTCTTCTTGCCACCCCTGAGAGCAGATCCATGGCTGAAGTGCTGGGATGTCCAACATCATTAGAGACCATCAACTCCTTTAGCTTGACAGCTATGATGAACTTATCCACTGTTAAAGTCCCGCAATTGCTTAGTATTAGCCGAGAGGTGCCCGTGTTGTGGAGAGCTAATGCACCGCTGTAGCCACTCACCATCAAAGAATCTTCCTCTTTGTTGAGTACCACATTCCGATGGGTATCATGTACTTCAATGGATGTTAGTGCAGGAGCAGGAGGGATAGGGGACACAAACAGCTTAGGGCATTCAACAATCTCTAGTGTCTGCAGACTGGGGCAATGTGTGTCTCGTGTACAAGAGACAGAGCACTCTCGGAAAAAGGGCAATGAAAGAAGATTAGGACAACCGGTGCACTTGATGCTTTCAAGCACTGGAAACGAATGGCAGTTAGGTTCCACAATCCAACTTTCAAGAAGTGGCATGCCATAAAGCACAATTTCTTTCAAGTGCATGAAACTTTTGTTTCTGCCGGTACCAGACTCAGGTCCTATAAGATGGACACTGGGAATCATCATCAACTCTAGACTCTTGAGATATGATAGCTGCCCAAAAGGAGGAAGTGTGCACCAAGACACGGCCAATAGAGTGAGAGACTCCAAATATTTAATGGGTATGTCACAACACAACCAACTAGGAGGACCAGCACCACCATGACCTTTAACGCAAAGTTTTTTGAGATTATCATGTGGTTGAAGACCATCAACAACATCATCTTCTAAAATAGCAACTGGCTCATCAGCCCAGTCTGGATCTGTCGAGCCCCAAACTAGTCCCAATGTTTTCAGATTCCTTTTCAAAGACAGATTGGCTTTATTAGCTTCACCCTTGGTTGCCACCTTGTCAAGATTACATATAACGAGCTCTCCACCAAGTTCTTTCAATTCCCCCAATTCTTCCAAATCAAACCCAATACTCTCTTTCTTAACATGGAATTCTTTTAGCTCCTCTAGACGCTTCATCTTTCCGACCTCAGGAACATTGGAGTGGAGTTCACCGTTGGCAATGAAATGGCGTAAATTCACAAGACGGCTAAAGTTTTTAGGCAAATCATAACTACCCTTCCAATCTTGTAGGTCTAAGAATATCAGGTGGTAAAATCTCGGTATTGTGCTAGGTAAACTTATTGCGTGATTACAGGCTGCTCCAATTTTTAGGTATCGAAGGTGCAAAAGTTTTGAGAAATTTTTTGGCAAAGATTCTGTAGAGTCCAGCTCAATAAACAGGACACGGATACCCTCTATTTCACTGAATGTGTCATTTAGAATCTCAGTGATTCTTTCTTCGTATCTTCTAAAAATCATCAAACTCCGCAAATCTCTTATGTGCAACCTACTCTTCAATTTAACCATTTCTTGCCTAAAGTTCTCATCATATCTATTTTCTATGGTGATAGCCAAGTGTCGGATCGATTGTGAGATCTCGTCGGCACTAAAACTTAAACTACTTATATTGGTACATTGTTGGGATGAAACACTCTGAGATAGCTCATGCAGTAAATCATGCATTACATAGCAATGATCCCCCAAATCACCAACTTCCTTCATGAGAAAACCATTGTCAACAAGTTCTTCTAAGTAATTTTTATTGCTACAACTAGAGTCTATGATACCTAGTGCGGTCCAAAGGCGATTAAAGTCTACAACCTTAAACCTATGATCTTCGGGGAAAAGGGAAAAATATGGAAAGCATTGTTTGAGGTGGAACGGAAGGTAATCGTAGCTAATTTTTAGGGCTGGCATAATATCGTCAGGGCTTTTTTGATTTTTCCACTCATTGTTTTCAAGAACTTTCCTCCAATGTTCCCAATGAAGGTCTTGCTCCAATAACCGAGCAACTGTTTTGGCTGCTAGTGGCGAACACTTCAATTTCTGTGCAATCTCTTTGCCAATATCAATTAATTCACTGTGCTTCTGATCAGATTTGTTTTCACCAAATACACATGCTAGGAAGAACTCAAAGAAATCATGAGGGTCCAAACCTTGCAGGTGTATGGGCTGTGACAAGAACCCTTTCTTGACCCTTTCTTCTATCTTTGGAAATCTGGTTGTGACAAGAACCATTCTTCCTTTGGCTTCTCCCTTTGTGAAGGGAGCTAACAGGGTTTTCCACTCTGCATCACTATCACATTTCCATATATCATCCAAAACAATCAAAAACCTTTTGGACTCAAGTCTATGTATAATTGATTTCTGAAGCTGGTCTAAATTATCAACGTTGATATCTTCTTTTTCAGTTGCAGGTATGCAGTTGTGGATCTGCTGGGTGAGCTTAAGCACATCAAAATCAGTTGACACACATACCCAAACCCTAACAGTGAAGTGTTCTTCAGTCCTTCTATTACTATACAAGTGTTGAGTGAAAGTTGTCTTTCCAATACCCCCAGGGCCGACTATAGGAAGAACAGAAAGTGTTTCACCATGATATGTGCCACAGGTGATATCTTGTATAGTTTGCTCAAAAATGGCACTCCTTCCATATAATTTGTTTTCTACCGATGTTGACCCCGTCGGAGCCCGGTTAAGGCCGCCATTTGTTGTGTTGTTTTGGTGTGGAGTTACCTTGAGCAACTTGGAGACTCGATCACATAGGGAGTGTATTTCCTCTATCACTGACTTGATTTTGTTGGACATGGAAACTCTATCAAATGGCAACTTATCAAGTGGGCCGTCATTAGTACTATCAAGATTGGTAGTGTTGCGTGATTTGCTGGTAACATCAACACTAGGAGCAACATCATCTTGCATAGGCGAACAAGAAAAGCAATTGAGCCAGTTACCGACAACGTGCCGAACAGCATGGCAACCATGGCGGCGGAGGCCATCACCCAGATCCGGCTCGGCATACTTGGTGCCATCGAGCTGGTCCTGGATGATGAAGTAGTGGAGCTCGTCCAGGGCGTCCTCAGCGACGTCGGCCTTGTCTCTGAGCTGCTGCACTAGCCCATTCAGACCAGGGTTGTCGCTCACGCCCCTCCTCCGGGCTTCGTGCAGCAGCCCTTGGGTTGACAGGAGATCATCTTTGATCTTCTTGGCGTTGAGGCCGAGCTTGGCGCTAGCAACGTACGCCTCCACCAACTCATTGGACAGCTGATTCAGCAACGTGCCGATGAGCCCGCTTGCCACACCAATAGCCGCCTCCATCTCCTCCGGGGGGGGTTAGTGGGTGGTTTGTGCAGTGAGATGGGTGTTCTGTTGATGCGAAAGTTGGTTTATGTGTGCAGTTGGAAAGAGTACCTGTGGAGACATTTATAGCCAATAGTACCGTTTGAGAAGCCAGCTGATTCCTGGGTTTCAATTTGATCATGCTTAGATGCAAGTAGATTAGTACTATACTGGAGCGTTTCTTAAGCTATTGGGAGGGCCATCCTTGCCCTCGTACGGTGCACTCAATGAGGGTTCCAAGAAGATGCGTTCATTCTAAAAAACAAAGGGAAATCAGAGGTCAACTTGAACTCACGTGATGGCAGAGCTGTTAGCAGCAATGTCAAGGTGGATGCGGCTACCAAGGAACATTGAAAATATAAGGGCTTGATCCATCCTCGAAATATATGCAGAATGATTAGATCGGTGGCTCAGATGGCCAAGACTGGGGGCAAGTCCTGAAAAGATATCATTTCGTTTGCTTCCCAAGATCTGGTTCTTACACTGAAGGAGACTTTGTTGGTCAAGATCTAAACTTGAACGGTGAGCTAGAAAATCATACGCACACATTCACAGATCCCCGAAGCATGGACCATGTGATGTGAATGTGGCGGTGTGAACAAAGCAACACGACTACACAAGGTCTTGGTCCTTCAGAAATATACCAGATCCAGCCGTTGTTCTTATCTTGTGGCACAGAAGGAAGAAGCATCCAAGATAGGGAGGAGCCAAAAAACTCACAGGGTCGGTTTTCGGCCAGTTTTCCTTATTAACTGGTCAATTATTTTCTTCTATATGAAAAGGCAGAGCTACTTCCGGTTGCTCGAAAAAAAAAGACAAAAAACTCACATGAAGAACGCCGCGGCCGGAATCCGATGAATCAACAGCGCCGTCGGGCCGATGCTCGTCTCCGAATCCCGCTGCGGCTGGAATCATCAAGAAAGGAAAACTTGACGTTATGTTAGTACGAACTCTTTGTAGATTGATCGGAAATAATAAATTTGAGGTGGTTTCGTACCCTACAGACAATTTCTTCTTATGTTCTCCGCTAGATAGGAACTTTGGAGTCATTCTTCATCGCATGTTGAGGGATGGTTATGTGATCCAATTATATTAGCATTGTTGAGAGTTGCACTAGCGAAAGGACGGACCCTAGGCCTTGTTATCAAGCATTGGAATACCGTTTGTGCTACATTTTTTCACTTGCTACTCCATATTACACTTGTATCACCATCTCTTCGCCGAACTAGTGCACCAATATAATTTACCATTGTATTTGGTGTGTTGGGGACACAAGAGACTCTTTGTTATTCGGTTGCAGGCTTGTTTGAGAGAGACCATCTTCATCCTACACCTCCACGGATTGATAAACCTTAGGTCATCCACTTGAGGGAAATCTGTTACTATCCTACAAAACTCTGCGCTTGGAGGCCCAACACGAGTCTACAAGAACAAGTTGTGTAGTAGACATCAATCTCTTTTCTGGCGCCATTGCCGGGGAGGTGAGTGTCGGTGTCAAAACCGGCGGATCTCGGGTAGGGGGTCCCGAACTATGCGTCTGAGGATCGATGATAACAGGAGGCCGGGGACACGATGTTTACCCAGGCTCAAGCCCTCTCGATCGAGATAATACCCTACTTCCTGCTATATTAATATGGATGAATATGTATACAAGAGTTGATCTACCTCGAGATCGAATTGGCTAAACCCTAAAGTCTAGCCTATGATGATTTGAGATTCTCCGTTAGCTTCTACGGACAAAACCCTTCGGTTTATATACACACCGGAGGGGCCTAGGGTTTGTACATATCATCTTGCAGAGGAAGGAAAGATTACGCCCAAACCTAAAACTAGCCTTTACATTAATATAGGAGTCCTATCCGGATACGAGAGATGATCTTCGACTATCATCTTCAAGGCCCACCAGTCCGGCCCACCAAGAGTTATATGGCCTCCCGAGGACCCCTCTATCCAAGACTCCCTCAGTAGCCCCTGAACCTGACTTCAATGACGATGAGTTCGGCCTCCGCATTGTCTTCGGCGTTGCAAGACGGATTCCTTCTTCCGAACATATCATCTGCAAAAAGGTGTATTGTGTTCGGCTCTGCAAGGTTAGTACAACCCTTAGCCTCGAAGGCAAGGCTTTTTAAAGGAAAATGAATAGTGTGTCTCTACTGACAACTTTTGGGTGATGCGTCGCGTCCAACCCACTAACTTATCGAATCGGTTTATTTGGCCGTAGTTTCGTGTTTCGAGGTATATCCTCATTAACACGTCCCATCAGAATAGAGATCGCGCCCGCTTTTAGTGGGATCCTTATCACTATGACGTGAGCACCCACGTCGCGTATTACGCACGACCGCTTTGGGAACCGGCGAGGTTTATGGCTAAAGTGGGGGATGCTCTGTATTCACAGCGTTATAAAAGGATATCTATCCCTTTCATCAGCTCCACGCCTTCCTCAAGATCAAGCTCTCCAATCTCCCTTGCCCCCGTATTCTGATCTCCTGCGCCCACCGCTCCTCGTTCCTGAACTACTACTCCCCTTCCCAGCAATGGCTGGATCCGGTGCCAGGGGCAAGTGGGATGCTTCCATAGTCACAGAAAAGACCGTGGAGGATCTACGAAGCACGGGCTATCTTGCCGCCACTAACGCGCACTGAGTCCCTGCCAAGGGTCAGGTGATTCCCGACCCTCAGGCGGGTGAGAGGGTAGTGTTCACTTCCCATTTTGTTAGGGGGCTAGGGTTTCCACTCCACCCTTTTGTTCGGGGTCTTTTGTTCTTCTACGGGCTAGATTTTCATGATCTAGCCCCGAACTCAATCCTTCACATATCCGCTTTTATAGTGGTGTGTGAAGCTTTCCTCCCCATCCCTCCACACTTTGGCCTATGGCTCAAAAGCTTCAACGTGAAGCCGAAGGTGGTGGACGGATAGCACGCGGAGTGCAGGGGCGCCATGACGAGCAAGCTCCCGAATGCAACTTGGCCCAAGGGCACATTCGTGGAGACAAATAAGGTCCCGCAGCAAGAGTGGTTCTACATCACCGAACCCCGCAACGCCAAATGGGCGGCGAAGCCTGCTTTCTGATCTGGACGCCCAGAGAGGCTAACCTCTTTGACCAAAAAGGGTCTGGACTGTGGGTCTACAACTGAAGTGACGACTCTTGTGAGCCGTGTGTCCGGCATGATCTCCAAGGGGCACCTGCTCTCCTCCGTAGTCCAAGTGATGCTGACCCGGCTTGTTCTCCGTTGCCAAAGCCGGGACTCCTCTCTATGGGAGATCGATCCGGCAGGAGACAAGCCGCTCAAGCATCTCTTTGGCTTTACGCACAAGGAGATCTGGAAGCATCTCTTCAAGAGCCAGAAGGAGTGGCCGGCGGAAACTGAAGACGCGGGCTTTAGCACCGTGCTATCCGCCCCAGACGTAATAGAAAATGTTGCCGAACATATGTTTATTCCCTTATTTGATGATAACAGGAATTTGAGTTTTTGCGTGATATACAGGGCTGGACGAAGAAGACGACCTGGATTAAGAGTCCGGTGCCTCTGCCCGAAGACCCAACATTGCCTCTACTAACGGCGATGCTGGTCCCGTTGTCGTACAAGGTGCCGACCAAGAAGCCCAAGAAGACGAAGGGCAAGGGGGCTAGAGATAGCCCCCGTCCTGCGGACAGGAAGTACGAGGAAATCAACATCCTCTCCTCCGATGATGTGGAGGAAGATGATGAGGAGGAAGAGGAAGAAGAAGAAGATCCCCCTGCGCAAGGCAGGGGGAAGAAAAGGGGGGCCGTCGCTGACGCAGGCACGGCAGCGCCCCCGAGGAAACTGAATGTTGGAGGTAGTTCGGATTCGTCCGAACATAGCTTCGTGGTGAAGCCCAGGGTGAAACCCCTGCCCGAATCGTAAGTTTGTCCGGATTGACTGCTGCACTTTTGTTTGCTTAGTGTTTTTGATGCTTTACTTAGCATTTATCTCCTGCTGACCTACAGCCATCCCGGAGGACACCCCGATGCCTCCTTATCGGAGGGGAACTCTCTAGTGCGTGGAGAGACGGAGAGTGACCCGCCAGCCCGGGTTTCATCGCCTGTGATTGGCAGGGACACCGAAGTGTCGTCCCCTTCTTGAAGGCATCATCGCGGTCCTCATTGCCTGTCGTGTTGCTCTAGGGGAAACCCTGCCCTCGGTTCGGGCGGTGGCGGCTCTCTGGTGTCGTAACCTTCCTGAAAGCGCCACCTTGGAGCTCATGATTCATCTTCTGCAGCTTCCTCTTTTCGCGGTGGCATGTTCACGCTTAAGAACCCTGGTAGCTCATGTAGTGACTCGGTGTGGTGTTGCTGCGCCTAGCACCTATGTATCCAGTCTTGGGTGTGTGCATGAGTTGAGGTGGCGTGTGTTTTAATCAGATTATGGTTGGTTGTTGCTTTAAATATAAAGCGAGGCGAAAGCATTTTTCGGTAATTATAGTCCACTATGTCTATGAAAAAAGTGGCTAGCACCTAGACTTGGTATCCTCTTCCAACAGCACATGAACTGTGTATAATAATAAATAATATAAACATATAATGTTGCGACGATTGCAGGCAAGAACCGCGTATCCTGCGGTAGCAGTAGCCCACGAGCCAATCTCGTGCGCGGGCCTCGGCAACCTTACTTAACATAAGAGCATCTCCAGCCGTCGCGCCCCCAAGACACGCCGAAAACCGCCGTCTGGGGGCGATCCGGCGCTAGTTTCGGCTTGGGTGCCAGTGCGTTCCCAGTCGCCGTCCCCCCTCCCCAGGTCGCCCCCAGGCGCCGATACCAGCCCAGTTTCGGCGCTTTCAGCCCATTTTCGGCCCATTTCCGGCGCAAAACGGCCCAGGCTCGACGTGCTTCGGTGGCTATTGAAATAGAATCACATAGTCGCAAATAAAATCACAGTTTCACATACGAAGATAGATAGATAGTTCACATAATCTTCTTCTACGAACTACTACTACTCGTCATTCTCCGACTCGGACTCTGCCTCGGTGATGTCCTCCTCCGACGTCTCAGCGTAGGCGTCAAGGAACCGTTCGTCGGTGGAGTCCCAGGAGGATGCATCTCCTAGCTCGATGTTGAATTTAGCGACCGCCTTCCGCGATCGCTTGTCCTCGCGATAGGCCGCTCGCTCCTCCCTCCTCTTCTTCATCTCCGCCCTCTTCTCGGCCAAGAACTGGTGCTCGTTGATGATGTCTTGCGGGAAGTTTTGGCGCCACATCGCCATGGCTTCCTCGTCCATCTCGGCCAGGCTGAGACGGTGCGTCCGCCTACGGTTCTTCCGTCGATCGTCGTCAGTGATAAGCCACGGGGGAGGTGCCAACTCCTGTGCCCGCTCCCGCGTCGGCACGCCCGTGAAGTTCATGTTCCAACGGGAACGCCGGAGGCGCCACGCCGCAGCGTCGTACGCGCGGACGCCCTCCTGAGCGGTATCGAAGGTTCCGAGTCCGAGGCGCACGTCGCCCGACCGAACCTCGGCGGAGTAGGTGCCGGACGGACGAACGCGGACGCTGCGGTAGCCCACAGCTCCAAGGCGGCGAGGCGGCATGGGGGCGCAGTGCATGGCAGTGACGAAGTAGCGAGCGGCGGACGAAGCGGTCAATCGCGCGTGGCATTGTGTGAGAGTGCGGGGGGGGG
>LR738714.1:852389396-852443229 GCA_902687465.1 Secale cereale | reverse complement strand
CCCAATCCGGCAAAAAAGGGTTACTGGGACGCGACTGGGCCATTTTTTCGGCGCAAGCGCCGAAAAAGTGGCCTGGGGAGGGCCTGTTGGGGACGCGGCTGGAGATGCTCTAAGGGTCAAATCAAAGTACAGATGACAAAGCACAAGGGGACTTGGTATCCAATGCCAAGATTTTCAATTATATTCAACCAAGTCATACCATTTGTTCATTACGTATTCACAAATAAGAGCAACTTGTTTTGGATCCCCAAACCATTGCCGGCCACTGGTGTCTATGTAACGTCCATTGAACAGACAAAACTATGGCTCTAAATAATAAGGAACTTGATTAACGTAGGGTCTAGCTGCTCAATCACACTATACTGTCACCTTAGCGTGTTGGCCTAGATTTTTTTCTTCTTCACTAAAATGCAAAAAGCATTGCGTTTCGCAGCATTGATAGAAAACAACAATCTAGCGTCATGGCATCCAATAGCCATGTGCGCACTTTCGAGCCACACGAGGCGGCCGCCCATACCAGCCCCTATGGTGGCGTCGCCCCTTTTTGCGTGTATGATAATGGTAGTGAAAAATATTCCAGTGACCCTTTTGATTTACCCACGAATGGTTGAATTGCTTGTTTCTATGATCTGAGTTCGCCAATAATATGAAGGATGACAGTCTTTTCATCCTAATGTTAATTGCTTAGATCTCGATATGTCAAAAGTAATCGCATGAAATATACAGTAAAAGCCAGTGTAATGTGTGTGGCTACAACTAGTCTGACTACACGTCCTCATATAATATATCAAGGACGCACCATCTTACTAGATTAACCATTCGACTTATCAATGCAGTGTGGGAAGAAAGAAGTATTGGGACTGCGTATCCAAGCAATTGATGCCATGGACTCCTTCAACCTTGTAAGCGAAAAAGAAGTTGCAGTGTGCCTATACAAAGAACTAGCGTAAGTTCAGTTACCTGCTTCTCGGAATTTTAGTTAGCCACTTATTGCAAAATTGTTCAATTATGTTGCTTGGCTTAATTTAGTTTGCTACTGAATACATATTGCCACAGCCTGTTAATCCTATTATAGACTGCGCCTATCTATGTGTTTGGTACTTACTGTTAAGAATTACCTATTTGCCTGAACTTAAATAGCTACTTGTTTGTTTAACTGCTTTGATGCTGCAACAACGGGTTACAATGATGTTAATAACTACTTTTCAGCATCGAATTAAAACTCTTTAATTCTTTGTTTGTTTAACTGGTTTGCTGTTATAACTCCCAGTTGAGATGTTTTGCTAACTTCAACTTTTCTGAATCCAGTCGGAACTTTAATGGCAAAACAGGTTAGCCCAAGGTCAAAGAGCGAGGTCCCCATGGACGTTGTATCATCCCACAACAGTGGCACCGGCCTAATCGTGCATTATGAATTGCCAACTGCTGATGCTCTAGAGACTAAACTAGTGGTAGAAAGAGGTTCTGCTTCTACACTTAGATATGAAGTTGACATGTTGAGGAAGCAAACAGCACAATCAGTAGCACTACTCAAGACAATCATTAAATATTTGGTGGATTTCAAAACCAAGCAAGCTGAGACTGACCACATTGTTAAGGTCCTGAAGGAGAAAAAGGAAATTAAATTCCCACTTGGTAAGTCATAGGTGAAATGTTCTTTTCATGGTTGAATAACCTTTGTGTTGTTTGTTCATGTAATCATTCAAACCATTTGTTTTAGAGATCTTGTAATAATTGTTTTTTGTTTTTTGTTTTTTGGTTTGTAATTTTATTTGAGTACAAGTCTGTATTAATTGATAATACTCGGAGAGATTTCATTTTGATTGTTGTCCCAGACCTACAAATATGCCAATCGGGCTGAATGTGGATTCAGCAATAATAGTAGTATAGATAGAACATAAGTGGCACGCATCGGAAAGGGCCAAGATGATGTGGTAGTTTGGCTAAAAAAGGATGCTGTTGTAGCAAAGAAAAGTACAGCGGCCTGGCTTATGTATGTTAGTTGATATTATTGATCCATATACTCTATAAGTGTGTATATGTTTGTTAGTTATGTACATCTTAGTTGATTGACTCGGTATTTGAATCTTGATACATCGCTTGTGTACATATCTAAATGGGAGTACACATTATGATGCGTGTGACATTTGAGTTGGACATGAAGTGTTCCAAATATTCGAATTCACCTTAAACCGGATTCTAGCTTTTGAATTTGAGTATCGGCATTTGTAAACCATATTCATATATGACAGTGGAATACATCTTTCTCGTCCTTTTGAAGCTATATAAAAACACATAGAATGATTTATAAAGATTCGTATAGGAATACAAAATGGATTAGAATTTAGTTGTCAGGGTAAATGTGGATGCTTATTGTCCCGAAATTCGAAAGAAGCGGCAAAATGTCCACTCCCACGTCGGCTGCCCGAAGCAAGTGTTTGGGAGATGGAAATTACTGTCTACCCATTACACGGATAATCCATCGGCCCGATTTCCACTGCTCTAAATAGGGGTAGGATAGTAACTTCAATTAGACGTGACACGACCGCCTCTGAGCCCATTTCGACACGGTGGTGATGGGCCTCTAACCCCTCGTTGGTTACCCCAAGTGGAATGTGTGAGATGCAGTGTTGTGGAAGTTTTTCCCTTAGCAAAGATGCCAAGGATCGAATCCCCAGAGACTCCTAGGTTCAACAAGTAGGTGTCAACTGCTAACGGCGCCAGATATTAGCAATCAATGTGGACCTGCACACAGATACAAATAACTTTGCTCCCAACGAGTATAGAGAGGTTGTCAATCCCTCCGGCCTTGTAGTTCACAAAGGATTAAACGTAAATGATAGTAGTGATAGATAATGTTTGCAATAGTAAGTAATAGCGAAAAGTAAATAGCGGATGTGATCAATGATCGTAATATGGACCGGAGTCTCATGATGTTCACTAGTGATGTCTCTCTCCCAAAAGACGATAAAACAGCTATGTGAGGTAAACGAATTACAGCTGGGCAATTGACAGGACCACGAACGCAAACCAATGCTGACTACATTGCAAGAAAGGTTGAGGTTCAAAGCATGGGCGGTACGCCAAAGTAAGTAGACCGAAATCCATCAATATCTACTACTAATCATCCACCTTGAGATATCTATCCAGATGATCTCGCTGGTATTAAGTTGCGAGCCCCACCCATAGTGTAAACTCAAAGCAACAGACAACTGCATTAAAAGAACTTTGCGTAAAGTAAACAATCCTTGCACCCGCGGGCACAAGCACCGTTGTTTTCCCCCTTGTGGCAACAGCACATCCCCTAGACTCGTGTTTCTGTCACTCAAACTAGTCATCGAGGGGCATGAACCCACAATCGAGCATAACGTTCCCTCTTGGAGTCACTACCTACTACTTGGCCAAAGCAATAAATAACAACGGAGAACATGCAAGAATTACTTATGAACATAAATATAAAAGAGGTAGATCAAATATATTACTCAATCACAATCTGAACATAATCTCATAATCCATCGGATCCCAGCAAACTCATCATAGCAATAGCATAAGGATTACATAGGTGCCTCGATCATGTAGGGCAGCTCACGAGGACTAATTAGTGAAGCACAAGAACGGGAGGAGAACATCACATAGCTACTGGTCATGGACTCATGGTCCAAGGGAGACTACTCACAACTCATCCGGGAGGCGTCCATGGTGGTGGAGAAGCTCCCGATGGTGATCCTCCCCTCCGGCAGGGTGCCGGGAAGAGTTCTCCTGGTGCTCCCGATCTTGGAAGCGGCGGCGGCAGCGGAACAGAGATGAGATCGAGAAAAAGAGTTCTCGTCCCGAGGGTTTCGAAGGACGCTCTAAATTTATGCCAAAGGGGGGCACCAGACGGGGCTCGGGGGGCCCAGGCGCCCCCCCCGGCGCGGCCTAGGGGGGGGGGCGCCGCCAGGGCGCCTGGGGCCCTGGTGCCCCCCCCCCCCCGGCTGTACTTCGGGCGCAAGGTAGGTTCTGGAACGCTGATTTTTTATATAATTTTTCTGGATTTTTCCTGACAGTTCTTGTAATGTGAAAACCTGAAATACAAAAACAGCCGAAAACAGAAACTGGCACTGGGGTGCACTGGATTAGTAGGTTAGTCCAAATATGATCAAAAGTGTATGGAAGTGTATAAATATCATAGCAATATCACCCAAAAGTGGCATGGAGCAAGCAGAAATTATAGATACGTTTTGGACGTATCAGGTGGGCGCCAAACATGGGCGGCAAAACACATTTGATTCAAGCTCGTTCGAAAGACCTCTGTTTCTCCCTTCATTTCCCCATTCATACACGGTGGGCGGCAAAACAAACTCGACTCGGCCGAAATCGATGTAGGAAAATATTTTCAATAGGGGCAGGTTTGTAACTTCACTCAGATGTGACACAACTGCCCTACCTGTCAGCCCCGTTCATACACCGTGGGCGTCAACCATGGACGCCAACCACCCTCTCCTCGCCCGAAATCGCTCTGGGCCAATATTGACGAGATGCGAGATTACCGTCATATCCCCAACCGACGAGACGTCCAAATTTTAAACGGGGGCTAAGTTCGTAACTTTCCCATATTTCAGACAGGCGCGTCCCAAAAACATGGTTCCTCGTACCTCTCCCTCCATTTTCTCATTCATACACCGTCCGCACTAGAACACCATCACCACACCAGCCTCCGTCCGCCACCCCATCCATCGCCGCTGTCCTCCACCACATCCATCGCCGCCGTTCTCGACCACATCCATCGCCACCGTCCTCCACCATGCCGGAGCGCCTACCAAGACCGTGTCGTCCACTGCTAGAGATGAGAGTTTCTCATCCACGGCGACGGACCAAGAGCCTTGCATCACGTCCTCTCGCTTCATCGGCCCCGTCGTCCTCTTTGTCGGGGCCGCTCACACGACCTTCTCTTCCACCGCAACGGGACTTATCCCCCGATGCACCCGTTTACCATTGCAGATCTGCTTCAACGCCACCGACAACCATCGCACCCCCGATGCCTACACGGCGCCTCAAGAGAGGTGGTACTTCATATCTCCTCAACTTTTTTATCTCAACCGGAAATTAGATCTTAACTTGGTTACTCTACTTTCTTTTCAGCTCTTAGAATTTAGTTCTTAGTTCAAAGCAAACAATGGCTGCTAAATACCATTTCTCTGGTTTCCCCCTTTTATGATCACTATACGATCAGAATACGTGCTTCGTGTCATAATAGCACTGCTCGACCCATCAAGCTAAACAAGCTTAGTTGTTCAAATATGAATATGATATTATTAAAACAGATTTGTTTAATTGGTCAGCTAAATGTTCCTAAATTAGTTTCGAAAATGCATGTTCGTCGCTCGGGTGTGTATCTCTACAGGGTGTCCACGGTGGGCCGGCCCACCTTGGGATTTTGGGTCGTCCCAGGCCTCGATTCCCCTCTGTTCTGCTACGCGCTTTCAATCTCTACTCGCCCCCAGCCGCCTGCCTCGGCGGCGACTTGCCGTCCCCGGATGGCATGACTCTAGGAGGAGACGCCGGACTAACAGGAGGTCAGGAGCCACTCGACCAATAGCGTCACCGCTGCCCGGGCGCACAGCCGTGCCTACCTTCCCAGTCCGTTCAGGGCTCAGGCGTGCAGCACCCACTAAGCCAACCCGATTTATCCTGAGATAAGTCCTCAACACTCAGCAGCCACTCCTCATCACCCATTTTCTAATTGATTCATTACTCATTAGGCAGGACTGTCATTAGGGTTTGTTGTGTGCTCAGTGCTACCTACACTTAATGGTTCAGATGTATTTTGGTAATCTTTAGTACCTGTAAAGTTCACAGGGTTTTCAAAATTCCAGACCTAGGAACATACACTAGTCATTTTGGATTGTTGGTCGTAGTGACATTGACCCAGATTACTACTGCAAGCCAGGTTTGTTGACAATTTTACTTGTCTTTCTTACTCATTCTATATAATATCCAATTATTCACGTTGATTAGTTGCAAACAATAAGTGCTTGACAAACTTCTTGATTCAGATTTTGGACGGTCTCTTACTGCAGTTACAATTCTGCATACTTGTCCTAGTAAGCTCACACTACAAGAAATATGTCAACTTATGACCTTCCGTTAGTGACCCTGGAAGAATTGGTCATAGATCTATGACCATTTCAGACCAATTGGTCAAAAGTTGTTCGGGGGCTCCAAACCCTAAACTATAATGACCATTTTGGTCAGAAAGGTCATAATTTCCTTAGACGAAATGGTCATAAAGCAGATAGCACTGGTTCGCTGCCTTATTTCTAGCTGATCATGACCAATATAGATGGTCATAACCTTGTAAATTGTGGTGGGTTGCTACGACTAGGCGCCACCTCATCAGTTTTGCCTATGTGTCATGTCCATGTGGCAGTTTTTGCCCTAGGTTGTGAAGCAACCTATATTTCTGTCATTCCCAAAAAATCTCATAAATTCTTTGGGTCATATCTTCGTCAAATATGTAAAAAAACTTCCTTGCCTAGTTCAAAAATAATTCAAAATATTCATTTTCCTATTCTGTTAAAAAAAACACTTTGTGAAATAAGTACCACTTTGGCATGTCCAAATGGTATCCATTTTCTACAGTGCTTTCCTATGCCCAAATAACTATCCTCCACCAAATGCTAGCTCAATCCATTCATTATTTTGAGCCCAGCTTCAACATTCGTATTTATGTCTAGTGTGGTACTTTGCAAAGCAAGTACCACCTAAACTCCTCCTTTTGAGCTGATACTTTGTGAAGACGGTCTTCTTAGTAACTGATCATCCTCAACCAAAAGTCAAGCCCATTATCCATGTGCATTTCCCGTACCGCTAATCAAACACTTGGCTACTAATTCATGTTTGAGCATCGATCGGTCTCCTCGTGAGAATCTTATGTTGTAATTTTCTTCCTAGCACCTACCTGGGGAGTGCCCAACCCACTAGACATGCCTAGGCCTCCCAGAACACATGGCATGTGAGTTTACCCTCGACCACCGCCCAAACCTCGACATATCACCACCAAACCATGTATTTATGATTAAATAGGTACTTATGTAACTAGAAATGATTTTTGGAAAAAATAAATAGCAAACTATGAGGGAGGTACAGTTCAAATTTGACCCGCTTCCAGCTGAATCGGCGGAAATTTGTCTTTTTCACGAGAGGTGGATCAAAACTTTTTACACCCAACCATTTTGTCAATTGTGCATTAAATATGTCCTAGTATTTTATAAAATTGATTTGGTCCAATTTTGCAACAATTATTTGGGAGGTCCTTCACAAAAAAACCTCATTTTGGGCACTCGAAAAATGGAAAATGATTTTTCCGTCCAAAGAAAATGAAAACTTCCTTAGGCAATATTGTTTGCCATTCCAAGATGCACCCTTGTGCATAATATGAGATCATTTGAACAAACTATGCCATGAATGTGGCCATAGGATTCATCATTTGGCTTGAAAGCTATGAATCTTCACGCATGATAGCTCATTTATGAGAACACTTTTTTTAAAGAATTGTTGTATTACAAGTTTATTATTTTTCCTGGTAACTTGGTCATATATAATGACACAATGCGAAGGTTTTCCAAATTTTTTTATTTTTTTTGAAATTTTTTATGCCCCTTTCAAAATGCGGTCAAAACGGCGGGAATGACCGTTCCTAACTGGTGGTTGAATCTTGGTATTTTTTTGTGTTTCTATGATTAAATAGATACTTATGTACCTAGAAATGATTTTTGTTAAAAATAAATAGGAAACTACAGGGGAGCTGCAATTCAAATTTGACCCGCTTCCAGCTGAATCGGGCAAAATTTATCTTTTTCACGAGAGGTGGATCAAAACTTTTTACACCCAACCATTTGGTCAATTGTGCATTAAATATGGCCTAGTATTTTATAAAAATGATTTGGTCCAATTTTGCAACAATTATTTGGGAGGTCCTTCACAAAAAAACCTTCTTTTGGGCACTCGAAAAATGGAAAATGAATTTTTCGTCCAAAGAAAGTGAAAACTCCCTTAGGCAACATTGTTTGTCATTCCAAGATGCACCCTTGTGCACAATATGAGATGATTTTAACAAACTATGCCATGAATGTGGCCATAAGATTGATCATTTGGCTTGAAAGCCATGAATCTTCACGCATGATAGCTCATTTCTGAGAACACTTTTTTAAAAGAATTGCCATATTACAAGTTTATTATTTTTCCTGATAACTTGATCATATATAATGACACAATGCGAAGGTTTTCCAATTTTTTGAATTTTTTTGAATTTTTTGTGCCCGTTTCAAAATGCGGTCAAAACGGCGGGAATGACCGTTCCTAGCTAGTGGTTGAATCTTGGTATTTTTTTTGGTGTTTCTCTGATTAAATAGATACTTATGTACCTAGAAATGATTTTTGTAAAAAATAAAGAGCAAACTACAAGGCAGCTACAGTTCAAATTTGACCCACTTCCAGCTGAATCGGCTGAAATTTGTCTTTTTCATGAGAGGTGGATCAAAACTTTTTACACCCAACCATCTGGTCAATTCTGCATTAAATGTGGGCTAGTATTTTATAAAAATGATTTGGTCCAATTTTGCAACAATTATTTGGGAGGTCCTTCACAAAAAACCCTTCTTTTGGGCACTCGAAAAATGGAAAATGAATTTTTCGTCCAAAGAAAGTGCAAACTACCTTAGGCAATATTGTTTGCCATTCCAATATGCACCCTTGTGCACAATATGAGATCATTTCAACAAACTATGCCATGAATGTGGCCATAAGATTGATCATTTGGCTTGAAAGACATGAATCTTCACGCATGATACCTCATTTCTGAGAACACTATTTTAAAATAAATTCCGTATTACAAGTTTATTATTTTTCCTGGAAACTTGGTCGCAAATAATGACACAATGCGAAGGTTTTCCAATTTTTTGATTTTTTTTGTATTTTTTATGCCCGTTTCAAAATGCGGTCAAAACGATGGGCTTGACCGTTCCTAGCTAGCGGTTGAATCTTGGAAAACTTTTGATGTTTCTGTGATTAAATAGATACTTATGTACCTAGAAATGATTTTGGAAAAAAAATAAAGAGGAAACTATGAGGCAGCTGCAGTTCAAATTTGACCCGGTTCTTGCTGAATCGGTGGGAATTTGTCTTTTTCACCAGAGGTGGATCAAGGCTTTTGACACCCAACCATTTGTTAAATTGTGAATTAAATATGTCCTAGTATTTTATAAAATTGATTTGGTCCAATTTTGTAACAAATATATGGTAGATCCTTCATAAAAAAACTCATTTCATGCACTCGGAAAATGATTAAAATAGATAGAAAGATCAGAAATGCATAGAAATTGGTCCTTATCCACAAAATGTGGTCTAACTCTAGTAAAAATTTGTGTGGTGCCATTTTGCAAAATATTTTTGATATCTACTTCACAAAATCCCTCTATTTTTAGTACTTAGATACTTTTCTAAATCATTGGTTTTCTGAACCAATCAGGATTCTTCCCACGGATCGATGAGATGGCGCCCATCCATCCATCCATCCATCCATCTCACCATCCCACATCCATCCATCCATCTATCTACAAGAAAAAAATAAAAAAATGAAAAAGAGATACCCCCCACAACCCAAACCCTATCTCACATCACACCCACCGCCATCTTCCCCCATCGCACCCCTCCTCCGGATCTCCTCGCCGCCGCCGCCACCTCCCGATCCAATCTCTCCCCGCCGCCTCCCGATCCTTCCGCCGCCGCCCCGTCCTCCCCTTCCTTACGCCCTCCACCTCTCCCCTCGCCTCCGCCACCCGACGGCCATGGCACGCCTCTTCCTCATCCCAGATCAGATCCAGCGGCCCCCAACCGCATCCATGTGTCAGAGGCGCTGGAGGGGCACTGTGCGGTTCTACTGGGTGGTGACCCGACGGCGTCCTGTGTGCTGCTCACCCGTCAGCCTCCAACGCCGACCAGGCGGCCGCTGAGTCTACCACACCCACCCAGCCGCAGCCGGAAGAGCAGGAGGACGGGATGAGCTCCGGGACGGGGAAGGTGGTGTGCGTCACCGGCGCGTCGTGCTACATCGTGTCCTAGCTTGTCAAGTTCCTCCTCCAGCGCGGCTACACCGTCCGCGCCCCCGTCATGGACACCGGTACGGTCAGGATTCATGACCCCACCCCACCTCCTTCCATCCCCTCCCCTTACTTTTTCGCCTGCTCTAGCTGGTGGATCCATGGTTATCGGTGGATTCATCAATTCAGTCATTCAGTGGGTGGGGGACCAGGTTTTGTTCAGGATGTGAAATTGGAACTGATAGTACAAGGAAGAAGAAGAAGAAGAAGTTGACTAAATTTGTTAGCATGCCGTGGGTGAGTGAGTGGCAGTGTTTGCAAGTGAACGCCATCTCCCTATTGCAGCTGCCATATACTAATGTTATAGTAAATCTATGTTTAGAAGAGTCAAGGGGCACCCATTCTGACATGTGAATTTAAAAATACAGAACTTATTTCCCATAATACTGTTGCTAGCGTGTTTTGCTGCGACAGTCAATTTTTTTCATTGTAAATCTTTTAGATTGTTCGAGTTCAAAATTAACATAAATTCCCTTGTATTCTACTGAACTACTGTAGTTAGCAATAACATCCTACGAGTGCTAGTGTTGGGGACTCCCTTAACAAAATTCTTCTAGTGTCGGGACTCCCTTAACATCCTACGAGTGCTAGTGTTCACTCACTCCCTACTACTACAACTATACATCCAAGTCTAAATAAAGAGTCAAGTGGCAGCCATTCTGACTTCTGAATTAGAAACTACACAAGTGAGTTCTCATAATAGTGTGGCTAGCGTGTTCCTATGACATTCAATATTTTTCATTATAAATCTATTAGTTTAGATTGTTGGAGTTGAAAATCAGCATAAATTGGCACTTGGAATGTTTTCCCATGCTTTTCTTTTTTGTAATAAAATATGCATGCCCGGTGCTAATGTTGGGGAACGTAGCAGAATTCAAAAAAGTTCTATGCTTTCACCAAGATCCATCTAAGGAGACATCTAGCAACGAGTATATTGGAGTGCATCTACATACCGTTTTGTAGATCGCGAGCGGAAGCTTTCGAAGAAGCGTGGATGAAGTAGTCGTACTCTTCGCGTTCTTCGTCACCGATGATCTAGCGCCGAACGGACGGCACCTCCGCGTTCAACACACGTCCGGTACAGCAACGTCACCTCCTTCTTGATCCAGCAAGGGGGGAGGAGAGGTCGTCGGAGATCCAGCAGCACGACAGCGTGGTGGTGGATGCAACGGGAATTCCTGCAGGGCTTCGCCGACGCCCTGCGGAGGAGGAGGAAGGTGTGACGGGAGGGGGAGAGGCGCCAGAGACTTGGGTGCGGCTGCCCTCTTCCCCCCCCCCACATATATATAGGGGGCCAGGGGGGTGCACCAAGCCCTGCAGATGGGATCTGCAGGGGGGCAGCGGCCTGGGGGGGAGACTTGCCCCCCAAGGCATAGGGGGCGCCTCCCTCCCCTAGGGTTCCAACCCTAGGCGCATGAGGGAGGGCCTAGTAGGGTGCGCCAGCCCACTAGGGGCTGGCCCCCTTCCCCTTGCAGCCTAGGGGGCCCACCGGGATGGGTGGCCCCACCCGGTGGACCACCGGGACCCCTCCGGTGGTCCCGGGACACTCCCGGGGACCCCCGGGGATCACCCGATGGCCGAAACTGGACTTCCTATATATCATTCTTTACCTCCGGACCATTCCGGAACTCCTCGTGACGTCCGGGATCTCATCCGGGACTTCGAACAACTTTCGGGTTTCCACGTGCATGTATCTCTACGACCCTAGCGTTACCGAACCTTAAGTGTGTAGACCCTACGGGTTCGGGAGACACGTAGACATGACCGAGACCACTCTCCGGTCAATAACCAACAGCGGGATCTGGATACCCATGTTGGTTCCCACGTGTTCCTCGATGATCTTCATCGGATGAACCACTGTGTCAAGGATTCACTCAATCCCGTATGTTATTCCCTTTGTCCATCGGTACGATACTTGCCCGAGATTCGATCGTCGGTATACCCGATACCTTGTTCAATCTCGTCATGGGAAGTCTCTTTACTCGATCCGTAATCCATCATCCCGTGACTAACTCCTTAGTCACCTTGAGCCCATTATGATGATGTCTTACCGAGTGGGCCCAGAGGAACCTCTCCGTCATACGGAGTGACAACATCCCAGTCTCGGTTCGTACCAACTCAACAGACACTTTCGGAGATACCCGATGCGTACCTTTATAGCCACCCAGTTACGTTGTGACGTTTGGCACACCCAAAGTATTCCTACGGCCTCCGGGAGTTGCACAACCTCATGGTCTAAGGAATAAATACTTGACACCGAAAAGCTTATGCATTACGAACTATACGATCTCGTGCTATGCTCAGGATTGGGTCTTGTCCATCACATCATTCTCCTAATGATGTGATCCCGTTATCACTGACATCCTATGTCCATTGTCAGGAAACCGTGACCATCTGCTGATCAACGAGCTGGCAACTAGAGGCCTACCAGGGACTCATTGTGGTCTATATATTCACACATGTATCGCTGTTTCCGTACAATACAATTCAAGCATGAATAACAGACAATTATCATGAACAAGGAAATATAATAATAATACTTTTATTATTGCCTCTAGGGCATATTTCCAATAGTCTCCCACTAGCACTAGAGTCAATAATCTAGTTACATTGTGATGAATCGAACACCCATAGAGTTCTGGTGTTGATCATGTTTTGCCCGTGGAAGGGGTTTAGTCAACGGGTCTGCGACATTCAGATCCGTATGCACTTTACAAATATCTATGTCTCCATCTTGAACATAATTCCGGATGGAGTTGAAACGGCGCTTGATGTGCTTGGTCTTCTTGTGAAACCTGGGCTCTTTGGTAATGGCAATGGCACCAGTGTTGTCACAGAAGAGAGCCATCGGGCTTGACGCGCTTGGAATGACTCCTAGGTCGGTGATGAACTCCTTCATCCAGACTCCTTCCTGCGCTGCTTCAGAAGCAGCTATGTACTCCGCTTCACATGTAGATGCCGCCACGACGCTTTGCTTGCAACTGCACCAGCTGACTGCCCCACCATTCAAAATATACACGTATCCGGTTTGTGACTTAGAGTCATCCAGATCTGTGTCGAAGCTAGCATCGACGTTACCCTTTAGGACGAGCTCTTCGCCACCTCCATAAACGAGAAACATATCCTTAGTCCATTTCAGGTACTTCAAGATGTTCTTGACCGCTGTCCAGTGCTCCATACCGGGATCACTTTGGTACCTCCCTACCAAACTTATGGCAAGGTTCACATCAGGTCCGGTACACAGCATGGCATACATGATAGAACCTATGGCCGAGGCATAGGGAATGACACTCATCTTTTCTCTATCTTTTGCCGTGGTCGGCGACTGAGCCTTGCTCAATCTCATACCTTGCAAAACAGGCAAGAACCCCTTCTTGGACTGATCCATATTGAACTTTTTCAATATCTTGTCAAGGTATGTGCTTTGTGAAAGACCAATGAGGCGTCTTGATCTATCTCTATAGATTTTGATGCCTAATATGTAAGCAGCTTCTCCAAGGTCCTTCATTGAAAAACTCTTATTCAAGTAGGCCTTTACATTTTCCAAGAATTCTATATCATTTCCCATCAGCAATATGTCATCCACATATAATATGAGAAATGCCACAGAGCTCCCACTCACTTTCTTGTAAATACAGGCTTCTCCATAAGTCTGTATAAAGCCAAACGCTTTGATCATATCATTAAAGTGAATATTCCAACTCCGAGATGCTTGCACCAGCCCGTAAATCGAGCGCTGGAGCTTACATACCTTGTTAGCATTCTCTGGATCGACAAAACCTTCCGGTTGCATCATATACAACTCTTCCTTGAGGAAGCCATTAAGGAATGTCGTTTTGACGTCCATTTGCCATATCTCATAATCATAGAATGCGGCAATAGCTAACACGATTCTGACTGACTTCAGCATCGCTACGGGAGAGAACGTCTCGTCGTAGTCAATCCCTTGAACTTGTCGATAACCCTTAGCGACAAGCCGAGCCTTATAGATGGTCACATTACCATCCCCGTCTGTCTTCTTCTTAAATATCCATTTGTTTTCTATGGCGCCTGTCATCAGGCAAGTCCACCAAAGTCCATACTTTGTTTTCATACATGGATTCTATCTCGGATTTCATGGCTCCCAGCCATTTATTGGAATCCGGGCCCACCATTGCTTCTTCATAGTTCGAAGGTTCACCGTTGTCTAACAACATGATTTCCAGGACAGGGTTGCCGTACCACTCTGGTGCGGAACATGCCCTTGTGGACCTTCGAAGTTCAGTAGTAACTTGATCTATTTTTTCATGATCATCATCATTAACTTCCTCCCTTGCCGGTGCAGGCACCTCAGGAACAATTTCCTGTGCTGTGCTACTTTCCGGTTCAGGAGGGGTGACTGTCACCTCATCAAGTTCTACTTTCCTCCCACTCACTTCTTTCGAGAGAAACTCTTTCTCCAGAAAGGATCCATTCTTGGCAACAAAGACTTTGCCTTCGGATCTGTGGTAGAAGGTGTACCCAATCGTTTCCTTTGGGTATCCTATGAAGACGCATTTTTCCGATTTGGGTTCGAGCTTTTCAGGTTGAAGTTTCTTGACATAAGCATCGCAACCCCAAACTTTCAGAAACGACAACTTAGGTTTCTTGCCAAACCAAAGTTCATACGGTGTCGTCTCAACGGATTTCGACGGAGCCCTATTTAAAGTGAATGCGGCAGTCTCTAAAGCATAACCCCAAAAAGATAGCGGTAAATCGGTGAGGGACATCATAGATCGCACCATGTCCAACAGAGTACGATTTTGACGTTCGGACACACCGTTACGCTGAGGTGTTCTGGGCGGTGTCAATTGTGAAACAATTCCACATTTCCTAAGGTGCGTGCCAAATTCATGACTCAAATATTCACCCCCACGATCCGATCATAAGAACTTTATTTTCTTGTCTCGTTGATTCTCAACCTCATTCTGAAATTCCTTGAACTTTTCAAAGGTCTCAGACTTGTGCTTCATCAAGTAGATATACCCATATCTACTCAAGTCATCTGTGAGGGTGAGAACATAACGAAAGCCTCCGCGAGCCTCAACACTCATTGGACCGCACACATCGGTATGTATGATTTCCAACAAGTTGGTTGCTCGCTCCATTGTTCCGGAGAACGGAGTCTTGGTCATCTTGCCCAAGAGGCATGGTTCGCACGTGTCAAATGATTCATAATCAAGAGACTCTAGAAGTCCATCTGAATGGAGCTTCTTCATACGTTTGACACCAATATGACCAAGGCGGCAATGCCACAAGTATGTGGGACTATCATTATCAACTTTACATCTTTTGGCATCTACACTATGAATGTGTGTATCATCACGTTCGAGATTCATCAAAAATAAATCATTGACCAGCGGGGCATGACCATAAAACATATCTCTCAAATAAATAGAACAACCATTATTCTCCGATTTAAATGAGTAGCCATCTCGCATAAGACGAGATCCAGATACAATGTTCATGCTCAAAGCTGGTACTAAATAACAATTATTAAGGTTTAAAACTAATCCCGAGGGTAGATGTAGAGGTAGCGTGCCGACGGCGATCACATCGACCTTGGAACCATTCCCGACGCGCATCATCACCTCATCCTTCGCCAGTCTCTGCTTATTCCGCAGCTCCTGCTTAGAGTTACAAATATGAGCAACTGCACCGCTATCAAATACCCAGGAGCTACTACGAGTGTTGGTAAGGTACACATCAATAACATATATATCATATATACCTTTGACGTTGCCGGCCTTCTTGTCTGCTAAGTATTTGGGGCAGTTCCGCTTCCAGTGCCCCGTTCCCTTGCAATAAAAGCACTCTGTCTCAGGCTTGGGTCCATACTTTGGCTTCTTCCCGGTAACTGGCTTACCGGGCGCGACAACTCCTTTGCCGTCCTTCTTGAAGTTCTTCTTACCCTTTCCTTTCTTGAACTTAGTGGTTTTATTGACCATCAACACTTGATGTTCTTTCTTGATATCCACCTCCGCTGATTTCAGCATTGAATACACCTCGGGAATGGACTTCTCCATCCCCTGCATATTGAAGTTTAACACGAAGCTCTTGAAGCTTGGTGGGAGCGACTGGAGGATTCTGTCAACGACCGCTTCATCTGGGAGATTCATTCCCAGCTAAGACAACCGGTTGTGCAATCCAGAAATCTTGAGGATGTGCTCACTGACAGAACTGTTTTCCTCCATCTTACAGCTATAGAATGCGTCGGAGACGTCATATCTCTCGACTCGGGCATGAGCTTGGAAAACCATTTTCAGCTCTTCGAACATCTCATATGCTCTGTGATTCTCAAAACGCTTTTGGAGCCCCGACTCTAAGCTGTAAAGCATGCCGCAATGAACCAGGGAGTAATCATCACTACGCGACTGCCAGGCGTTCATAACGTATTGGGTCGCCAGGGGAACGGGTGCATCACCTAGCGGTGCTTCAAGGACATATGATCTTTTGGCATCTATGAGGATAATCCTCAGGTTACGGACCCAATCCGTATAGTTGCTACCATCGTCTTTCAGCTTGGTTTTCTCTAGGAATGCGTTGAAGTTGAGGGCAACATTAGCGTGGGCCATTTGATCTACAAGAGATATTGTAAAGAATTTAGACTAAGTTCATGATAATTAAGTTCATCTTAATCAAATTTTAATGAACTCCCACTCAGAATGACATCTCTCTAGTCATCTAAGTGATACACGATCCGAATCGACTAGCCTGTGTCCGATCATCACGTGAGACGGACTAGTCATCAACGGTGAACATCTTCATGTTGATCGTATCTTCTATACGACTCGTGTTCGACCTTTCGGTCTTCCGTGTTCCGAGGCCATGTCTGTACATGCTAGGCTCGTCAAGTAAACCCTAAGTGTATTGCTTGTGTAAATCTAGCTTACACCCGTTGTATGCGAACGTTAGAACCTATCATACCCGATCATCACGTGGTGCTTCGGAACAACGATCCTTAGCAACGGTGCACAGTTAGGGGGGAACACAATTCTTGAAATTTTAGTGAGAGATCATCTTATTTACTACCGTCGTTCTAAGTAAACAAGATGCATAAACATGATAAACATCACATGCAATCAATTAAAGTGACATGATATGGCCAATATCATCTTGCTCCTTCGATCTCCATCTTCGGAGCACCATGATCATCTTGTCACCGGCTCGACACCATGATCTCCATCATCATGATCTTCATCATCGTGTCTTGAAGAAGTCATCACGCCAACTATTACTTCTACTACTATGGCTAACGTTTAGCAATAAAGTAAAGTAATTACATGGCGTTTATTTAGTGACACGCAGGTCATACAATAATTAAGACAACTCCTATGGCTCCTGCCGGTTGTCAAGTTCATCGACATGCAAGTCGTGATTCCCTATTACAAGAACATGATCAATCTCATACATCACATATATCATTCATCACATCTTCTTTGGCCATACCACGTCACATAGCACATGCTGCAAAAACAAGTTAGACGTCCTCTAATTGTTGTTGCAAGTTTTTACGTGGCTTCTATAGGTTTTCTAGCAAGAACGTTTCTTACCTACGCCAAAACCACAACGTGATTTGTCAATTTCTATTTACCCTTCATAAGGACCCTGTTCATCGAATCCGATCCGACTAAAGTAGGAGAGACAGACACCCGCCAGCCACCTTATGCATCTAGTGCATGTCTGTCGGTGGAACCAGTCTCACGTAAGCGTACGTGTAAAGTCAGTCCGGGCCGCTTCATCCCACAATACCGCCGAATCAAGACTAGACTAGTAACGGCAAGAAAATTGAGCAAACTCAAACGCCCACAACTGCTTTGTGTTCTACTCGTGCAAGATGCTACGCATAAGACCTAGCTCAGATGCCACTGTTGGGGAACGTAGCAGGATTCAAAAAAATTATACGCTTTCACCAAGATCCATCTAAGGAGACATCGAGCAACGAGTATATTGGAGTGCATCTACATACCGTTTTGTAGATCGTGAGCGGAAGCTTTCGAAGAAGCGTGGATGAAGTAGTCGTACTCTTCACGTTCTTCGTCACTGATGATCTAGCGTCGAACGGACGGCACCTCCGCGTTCAACACACGTCCGGTACAGCAACGTCACCTCCTTCTTGATCCAGCAAGGGGGGAGGAGAGGTCGTCGGAGATCCAGCAGCACGACAGCGTGGTGGTGGATGCAACGGGAATTCCTGCAGGGCTTCGCCGACGCCCTGCGGAGGAGGAGGAAGGTGTGACGGGAGGGGGAGAGGCGCCAGAGACTTGGGTGCGGCTGCCCTCTTCCCCCCCCCACATATATATAGGGGGCCAGGGGGGTGCACCAAGCCCTGCAGATGGGATCTGCAGGGGGGCAGCGGCCTGGGGGGGAGACTTGCCCCCCAAGGCATAGGGGGCGCCTCCCTCCCCTAGGGTTCCAACCCTAGGCGCATGAGGGAGGGCCCAGTAGGGTGCGCCAGCCCACTAGGGGCTGGCCCCCTTCCCCTTGCAGCCTAGGGGGCCCACCGGGATGGGTGGCCCCACCCGGTGGACCCCCGGGACCCCTCCGGTGGTCCCGGGACACTCCCGGGGACCCCCGGGGATCACCCGATGGCCGAAACTGGACTTCCTATATATCATTCTTTACCTCCGGACCATTCCGGAACTCCTCGTGACGTCCGGGATCTCATCCGGGACTCCGAAAAACTTTCGGGTTTCCACGTGCATGTATCTCTATGACCCTAGCGTTATCGAACCTTAAGTGTGTAGACCCTACGGGTTCGGGAGACACGTAGACATGATCGAGACCACTCTCCGGTCAATAACCAACAGCGGGATCTGGATACCCATGTTGGTTCCCACGTGTTCCTCGATGATCTTCATCGGATGAACCACTGTGTCAAGGATTCACTCAATCCCGTATGTTATTCCCTTTGTCCATCGGTACGATACTTGCCCGAGATTCTATCGTCGGTATACCCGATACCTTGTTCAATCTCGTCATGGCAAGTCTCTTTACTCGATCCGTAATCCATCATACCGTGACTAACTCCTTAGTCACCTTGAGCTCATTATGATGATGTCTTACCGGGTGGGCCCAGAGGAACCTCTCCGTCATACGGAGTGACAACATCCCAGTCTCGGTTCGTACCAACTCAACAGACACTTTCGGAGATACCCGATGCGTACCTTTATAGCCACCCAGTTACGTTGTGACGTTTGGCACACCCAAAGTATTCCTACGGCCTCCGGGAGTTGCACAACCTCATGGTCTAAGGAATAAATACTTGACACCGAAAAGCTTATGCATTACGAACTATACGATCTCGTGCTATGCTTAGCATTGGGTCTTGTCCATCACATCATTCTCCTAATGATGTGATCCCGTTATCACTGACATCCTATGTCCATTGTCAGGAAACCGTGACCATCTGCTGATCAACGAGCTGGCAACTAGAGGCCTACCAGGGACTCATTGTGGTCTATATATTCACACATGTATCGCTGTTTCCGTACAATACAATTCAAGCATGAATAACAGACAATTATCATGAACAAGGAAATATAATTATAATACTTTTATTATTGCCTCTAGGGCATATTTCCAACAGCTAACTCAACTGACGGTTCCTTCTTTCAGCCACCCCAAGAAAACATTACACCTGCAGGCCCTGGATGGAGCCAAGGACATTGCTAGTATTCTCTACTCCTCCTCCTAACCTTCTCTAAACCAGAAAACTGGTGCTGCTCCTGACGCCCATACTGCTGCCCCTCTTTCTTTCCCAGTTGATTCGTCATCTTGGATCATAATTTTTCTGCATTCCCTGTTGCTGTAGCTTGTTGGATGCATAGTTTGATCTCCCAATGGGAATTATTAGTTAATGGTGATGTCTGTGGTCACGAGATCCTCGGTTGCATATGATTTCTCAGTGCCGTTTCTGCAGTTTGCAAAATGTTGTGATGAATCATGAAATATACGACTTATGTCAGACTTTAGAGATGCCATTTGGCATTGATGACAAGATATTTCATATTCTGAGCAATAATGTTGCATTTCATACCGATAGTTGCCAAACTATAAATTGTTATAGCCTTTTTTCGTGTTGTCCATGCATGCTTATATGTTTGAGGGTCAAGTGATGAGGAATAAACCATCAACAATATGATGGAGCTCTTCTCCTCTGATTCTTGGTATTTAAGTCCCTGATGGTACCTCAACACCCTGATACGTTTGTGCCTTTCTATGCTATCCACATACTGAAGGAAGTACTGCTATCTTCACAACAAATATAATTTTTCTTGAACGAGTTTATAAATTGAACTATCTCCACAACAAAGATATTTACCATTTGTAGTTCCAATCTAAAGTGTTACTTGATTTCATTTGTGGTTCAAGTGATGATGAGAAACTGCAACAATATGACAGGAGTTATACTCCTGTGAATCGTAGTTTAAAGTCTGATGATTTCTTATCTTCAAATATCCGTTGTCTTGTGAAATGCAATGCTGCTCACGTTCTTGTTTTCTTACGAATTGCTTGATGCAATTTCTAAGACGGGTTTCTTTGACACTGAGGGAGTATTGTCTTAGTACTTGTATATCCATCGGCTATTACTGTGCCTTTGTGGCGCAGTCTGAATCTCTGTAGACCGATCATATCTGAAGCATGAGCCAAGCACAACATGTCTATAGTTTCAGAACGGAAAACCAATCATGCTATATGTATTAAGCAACTCCATTGCAGTCTAATTTGTTCAGAATGGAGATGAAAACATTGGTTGGTTTGCATCATACCTTATAGCCATTTATATATAAAGCTTCCATTTAACGTCCAAAGAATGCATACCTGATTTGAGTTAGACTCTAGTCTTGACTATTCTATGTAGGTGGCAACTGACAAGTTGAGTTTCAGTCTAGCTCATCTGAAGTTTCTCTGTATGCAGGAGGGCGAGCTAGAGGAGCTTCAGAAGGGCGTGGAGCCTGCGTGGGAGTGCTTGGTCGACCCACTCGAGCGCATCGTCGACGGGCTGAACGTCGTTGACCACATCAAGGCGTCAAGGATTCGCCCGACCTCTATGCCGATGTCGAGGATGTCCAGGTAGTCTCTTCTTCTGTCACGCCGCCTGTGATCTGGACGAACGAAGTCGTTGATTGGTTAGCGCATCATCAGATGATGATGCTGTCTCTGTATTTCTTCTTACTCCATGAATTTATATACACTATTACAACAGCTTGTTGATCAAGCGCTTGTTCTATCTAAATGTGTGCACAGAAGTTCAGTTACCTTCTAAAAAATTATTGGTGCATTTTTTTGTTTCTCAAATACAAAATAGCTTGCTCATTTAAGCTGTGGCAGCCCTACTATTAGCTTTCATATTGTGTCTCCGTTTTCTTGTATCAGAGTATCTCATTTTAACTAGCTAGAGAACAAAAAGCATGGTACTAGCTCAATTTCTGTTATCTTTCTAAATAACTATCCTTTTTCTTGAATGGTCTGTTCATAATATATTTGCCCCAGTTTTTCTGATTCTTCTCTATTGATTCATGTAACAGGGCGACCGAGGAAGGCATGTTGCTGTTTTATTTGTTCCCAGGCTTGACAATGGTTGTCCAGCGAGTCCGGCATGTCATCATTTTCTTGTAAAGAGGTATTGTATCACACTTGTAGAGCTCGTTACACATGTTGATCTTGTGAAGTATTGTATTACACATGGTCATATGTATTGGCAACGTGATCTGGTTGCTTTTATTTGAAGTATCATGTGTGCTTTTCTCTGCCAAGTTAAATACTAGTTGAAATATGAAGAATATGAGCCTGATAGATGGGACTAACTTACCAGACCCAAACCTGACAATTGGGACCCATCTTACTGGTGGACCCATTTAATAAAAAAAAGGAAATTAAAATTATTTAGACGAAAAGGCCAAGGCCCGATAATAAAAAAAGGCCTGGCCCAAAAATAAAAAAGCTATAATGTTGAGAAAAATAAAAGAAGAAAAATAAAAACTGTTGAGAAAAAAGGCATGGCCCAAAAATAAAAAGGCTATAATGTTGGGCCTGGCCCATGTGGCTGTCCAAAATTAATAGGGAAAAATATATAAAAGGCCGAATTATTGGGCTTGGCCCGTGTAAAACAACGAATTGGACTGGGCTGATTCTTGTGCCACATCAGCTTGCCACGTTGGATTCCTACGTGGCGTGGGGAGGTTGCTAGTGACCAAAACACGACAGTAGGCATATTTTGGTCGTAAACGTCTATGACCTTTTCACAGAGAAGGTCGCTAATGTCAGTTTATGACGGCCAGCTTTTGACCTTATGTTTTTGGTCACAAAAAGGTCACAAATGGAAAACTATGACCTTTCAGTGACCAATAGTGGTGGTCACAAGTTGACATATTTCTTGTAGTGTCACAAGTAAATGATTGATTCACTACATCTATGCTTGCCTTGTCATATTTGTTGTCAATATTCTTTTAGGGTGGACCACCCTGTTTCTAAATACTGCAACCGTAGACATGAGTGAATAGTATTTCTCTGTGTGATCTCTTCCATCATGTGTGGGCAACGAACACTGCATTGTATAGAAAGAAAGTGTCATTTCCAGCTTTTACATAGGCTTCGATCTTTTACATGGAATACAATCTGCCTACTTGCTTTGTGTCGCACTACCAACACTCCACCCTTGAAGCTAAACATTATGCCACTCACAATTCCTTAATTTATTTGTACAAATACGAATTTCATATGATTCTAATGTTCCTACTTCAGTTTGAAATGTGTGTCTGCCTGTTATAAATACATAAGGGGTTTGTATTGCTGTGTGTGGTCTGGTCAGCACGGTTGGGGGGTGAACTTTGCATATGCAGGGGTTTATAGGGAGACACTCTTCGAGTTGAATCCGCAATGCATTCCATAGATAATCTGGCTACTTTTTATGTTTTCATGAATCTCAGATTCTGAACAGCATCATAATGATTATGAGCTTGCGCACATGAAAATAATAAAGCAGAACAATGACATGGCTGTCAAACTTGGCATTAAGGGACTGAAATCAAGTCTGGATGCAATGCAATGCAAACGCTCTCCACCTACAGATTCATGCTCAGAATATGATCCTAATAGTGATTCTGAGCTAGAGGGATACCTAAGTCAATGTAGCTCCCTAGTGGAGGAGTCAGAGGAATATGCCCTATCTTATTCACCGATCAAGGTGCTTGCTCTAACTTTCCAAGGTTATATTTGTCGCACATGTCTTGCAACTGATGTTTTGCATTGCTTCTACTTTGTTGAACTGCCAGTAGCTTAGTTTACACATCGTGTATGTGAATACGCCCTGCCTATCCATTTTCAGTACATATTCCATCTGTCATCATACCATATTTATCCATTCAAATTTTGTTCTTATGTATTAGACGTTCAAAAGGAAGAGGGTGATTGCTGATCGTGGAGGAGCACAAGCAAAGTATTTGGAAAAGGTAGTGGCACCTGATAAATCAAATAGCCCATTAGGTGTAGTTGCAATATCACCTGACCCACAAAACACCCCAACTCTAGAAGAATCTAGCCCTACTACACTAGTCATTTCTGATGCCCCAACTGCAGCAAACATTATGATTATGCCAGTTGACATAGGACCAGCTCTACGACGCAAAACCCCCATTCCAGCAAAGAGTACACCAAATCCAGTTGCCAAATCCCTTTTAGAACCAGAGAGAGCCCCAATTGCAGCAAATAGGACCCCTGTTCCATTTCTTCCCAGTTTAGAAGACAAAGCTTATATTGTTGTCAGGAACTTTGTGCGCATCTTTCCTTCATGGAAAGATTATACCGCAGACACATAACAATTTCCAGTCTTCCTCCGCAACTTACGCGTAAGTAATGTACTAATGTTATTCATGGTCATTGCTACATATGTTTCTGCTGACAGAAGACACAAGATTTCATTCTTTTAAATAGGCGAGGATCAAACTGGATTGCGAAGACGAGCATGGGTTGGTTGCGCTTTTCAAGCACTCATTGATGAAGTATCGTTCCTACCTGAGGCAAGCGTACTTCGATGGCAAGCCTCTAAACGAAATTTCTGTAAAGTCTCTGGTGCTTCATTTATCCGACGGTGACTGGAATAATCTTGTTACACATTGGTCTTGGCTGCAACGTAAGGTAGTATCTATGATATCACATCACAATTTGAACTACATTTCTGCATTTGCCTTAACGTCCCACTTGTACGAAAACTGTTAGCAGAAGAACATTCATTCTCAAGGGACCACAGAATCTCGCAACTGTACTGCACACTGCATTGCTCTTGTGAGTACCTCTTGCCCTGTATGACCATACTTACTTTCATAGTTGTTTGATTATGTAGCATCACTGCACATGTTAGCCTCGTTATCGTCCATTTGGTGGACCTTATAAGATCCGTATGGACTCTTACATAAATTTAGAATCAACCCAATGCTTTTGAAGAGGTTTAGCTCTGCAGTGCTCATGTAAGGACTGAACGTCGTCTATCACTGTACTTGCATTAACAGCTACTCCCTCCGTCCCATAATAAAAGAACGTTTTGTACAGTACACCAGTGTTCAAAACACTCTTATATTATGGGAAGAGGGATTCGTTCATTGTGTAGAATTCTGCATCTTATCTCCCCCGCCCACTATTTACTAAAAAAGATCAGATCTATATTTAATCTTACCAAAAAGTAGAATACACACACAATGCTAGTGTAGCCCATTGCTCTTGTCAGTACATTTTATCATGTAATGCTTGTACTTCCAGGGATTGGTAGTTGATTATGTAGCATCAATCTGCATCCTATCTTCATTATCCTCTATCCCTTCCAGTGTTATCATATCTATAATTACTCTCTACAAAATGTAGAGTACAGGCAATGCTTATGAAGAAGATTATGTGCTGAAATTCTTGAGTTATCCTTCCCTTGACATGGAGAAGGGCATTATAAAGCCGGTGTTAACTGTTAATGTAAATCAGTCCTTCTAAAGCCTTTATCCTCAACTGATGTTTAATTTGCTCATACTCCCTATCATTTACTGCTGTTTAGTTTGCTATTTCTACCAAAATGCATGTTCGCAAGAACCGTAAGTTCTATTTTTTACTTGTAAAACCAAATTACTTATTCATACAATGCACATTACTCAATACTCCCTATATGTATGCTTGTTTTTGTGGATCTATAATCCAGTGTGTGGTGAAGCAGCCCATGTTTGCACCTTGTCATCTCCTGTTTTATCTTACTGATGTGGCTGATGATATGAACAACATGCCATGCACATTAACCAAAATAGATACAATGATTTTCTTTGCCCTTCATCTATGCTTGTTATGTTGACATGGTAATCCAGTAGTGTGGTGAAGCTCCCCGCATTATGAACAATGCCAAATTATGCTATTGATATTTCAAACTTACAATTCGTTTTCTAATTTGAAATTGGATGGAATTGACAGCACAGTTATCATCTTTGTTTATACACGTGCAAAACCTGTCATCTCTCTGCTTTGTTTTAGGGTGATATGCCTGATGGCATGCACAAGTCTGCTGAAGGCCGTGAGACAAACCCAACATATATTGCAGCAAAGAAGGCAAAACATCTTGAAGATAGCGAGACAACCTCAAAGTCTTGTCTTGATGCAGTGTTCAAGTTACTTGAGACTAGCAGTCAAACAAGCTCACAGAATTCATTGTCTGAATCAGTTCGACTTCTTCAGTCCCAAGTTCTAGCAGAAAGGCATTCTGCAACTCAACTTCGACTTGAAGTCCTATCTCTAAGAAAGATTGCGGAGAACACCAATGAGAACCTCATCGCTAAACAGCTACACCTGGAAGCTATGACCGACATGCTAGGCCAGTCTCACAGCCTTGCTCAGCAGCTTGCGCAGCAGTTCCCGCGCAAGGCTTACCTTTCTTGAACTGTCTTAAAAGTGGTATCGGTTCAGTATTATTTTGTTACGCTGCAATGGTGCTCGGTTTTTGTAATATGCTTCTTCGTTGCATGTTTTGATCACTGGTGGCGAACTTTGATACCCAGTGGATGTAATATACCATAAATCCTTTATTGTATAGTGTAGGTCTATTCTTAGTTACTATGCCGTAATTTCTTTATTGTATAGAGTAGGTTTGTTCTTAATCCTTACTAGTTACTGCCATCATTCGCTATCTAAAAAAATCAGATGTAGTCGACCGGGCCGAAACATTCGCCTCTAACGGGACTGGTGTTTAGCGGGCCACAATTGGGTCGGCCTGCATCTTTCTTGGGCCCGGATCATTGGGGCCTTCCACTTTGCGCGAGGCCCACAACTTACACTGGCCTATATTTTAGTTGGGCCTTTTGTGGACCCAGCGCTTAGTTTAGCCCAGGTAGCGTTGGGCCATTAACAGGCTGAATATTGTACTCGCCTGTTACGGCCCAAATGAAACCATGGGCCATTAGCAGGCCGAAATGCATATTGGGCCTCAATTTTCACTAGTCGTTGACGAGCCTTCAGCAGGCTGAAATGTAGACAGGGCCTTTTTGGGCCCAGTTATATCACGGGCAGTTACCAGGCCGAAACATATCTCGGGCCTTAGTTGGACCACTGATATCATGGGCCTTTAAGAGGCCGAAAGCTTAGTATAGACATCAACGGGCCGAATCATGCGACAGGCCTTTAACAAGCCCAAAGTCAGGTTGGGCTTAACTGTTGCCACCTTTATCACCGGCCGTTAGTGGGCCGGATGTCCTGTTGGACCATATATGGCCCATGGGCAGCACGGGCCATTCCCAGGCCGAAAGTCACATGGGGCTGAAATGGGCCCATGTCTACATCTGGCCTCTAACAGGCCGAAAGTCACTGGGCTGTAATTGGGCCCAAATATTTGGCGAACAATTAACGGGCCATATTTTGCTTCGGCCCGTAAATGGGCCCAAATATTCGGTGAACAATTAACGGGCCAGATCTGGCTTCGGGTCGTAAATGGGCCTTTATTAAGCAGGTCGTTATTGGGCTGGCCCACTATTACCTGAGTAAGTACTACGGGCCTTTGATTGGGCCGGCCTTTTTAAACTATATGGGCCTCTGTTGGGCCGTGCCACGTGTCGACGTATCATAGGCGCTTTGGGTCCAATGAGTGGATGACATCTGTTCCAACGGTGAGCCGACATGTGTTTCCTCCAGCCAATGATGATTTTACACGTGGAAAATCCCCATTGGTCGGGGCTGTTAATGGGTTATCGGATCCAAAACCGGACCCGATAGCTTAACGGTGTTCCGCTACGGTGGATGCCACGTGTCGGTCACCCTTGATGAAAGCACTTCTGTGACGCGTGATTTATCGTCATGGAAGTGGACACTTCCGTGATGATAATTTTGGTAATGTCATGGAACACTTCTACGACAGCACAGGTATGACTATCTTGATTCTGTCATAAATTTGTCATGGATGTACATGCATGACAGAAAACGTGACCTACTGTGACAAACACGTATAATCACGGGAGTGTATTTTTTGATAGTGATATGAGTTAATATAATTTATAAGAGTTATTGTCGACATGGTTAGTTATGACATTCGCTGAAAACTTGGGTGTTGTTTAAGTTTATTTACTCAAACAAGAGCAAAAGAGTTCGTAAAAGTTTTTTCTTTTTCACTTTCAGTTTATCAACTGAATTGCTTGAGGACAAGCAATGGTTTAAGCTTGGGGGAGTTGATACGTCTCCAACGTATCTACTTTTCCTAACGCTTTTCCTCTTGTTTTGGACTGTAATTTGCATGATTTGAATGAAACTAACCCCGGAGTGACGTTGTTTTCAGCAGAACTACCATGGTGTTGTTTTTGTGCAAAATAAAAGTTCTCGGAATGGAACGAAACTTTGTTGGGATTGTTTATACAAATAAGAGAATTTCTGGAGCTGAGAACCACCGGAGGGGGGGGCACCTGGGTTGGGACAACCCACCTGGGCGCGCTTGGGGTTGTCCCCACCTGGTGGCCCCACAGACCCTGAAACAGACGCTATAAAATCCTATTTTTCCAGAAAAAATGGGAGAGAAAGAATTATTGCGATCCACAAGACGGAGCCGCCGTCACCTCCTGTTCTTCATCGGGAGGCCAGATCTGGAGTCTGTTTGGGGCTCCGGAGATGCCTTAATATCCGTTAGTTTCCAATATGGACCCCGCTGCCTTGGGAGGGTAGGACAAAAGATGTCATGCAAGTTCTTTCCATAAGCACGTCTGACTTTTTACGGAATACAGGCCTACATTATATTTATGAACTGGAGCTAGTGTCGTATCGTCCTAGGTTATGACTGTCACATGATGAATATCATCCAACAAATTACCGATCCAATACCTACGAATTTATCCTATATTGTTTCTGCTAAGTTACTACTACTATCGTTTATGTTTCACTTGCTACAAAATTACTACTATCATTGTTACCGTTACTATTGATGTTGTCACTCCTATCAAAACTATCATATTACTTCGCTACTGGTTACTTGCTGCAGATAATTAATCTCCAGGTGTGGTTGAATTGATAACTCAGCTGCTAATACTTGCAAATATTCTTTGGCTCCTCTTGTGTCGAATCTATAAATTTGGGTTGAATACTCTACCCTTGAAAATTGTTGCAATCCCCTATACTTGTGGGTTATCAAAGACCATTGTATTGAGAATCAAACTAGAGAGGAAGCCATCTAGCTACTAACTACGGACCCGTAGGTCTACAAAGAACTACTCACGCATCATCGGAGAGACACCAATGGACATCATGCACCCCTCCGTGATGGTGTCCAGATTGGATCTGGTGTTTCTGGAACTTGTGGCGGCTGGAGTTGATTTTCGTGGACTCCCCTAGGGTTTCTGGAATATTGGGGTATTTATAGAGCAAAGAGGCGGTTTAGGGGGCACCCGAGGTGGGCACAACCCACCCTGGGTAGACATGACCGAGACACCTCCGAGTTCTGCACATGTTCAGCTCGAGTTCTGCACTATGTAGACATGACCGAGACACCTCTCCGGTCAATAACCAACAGTGGAACCTAGATGCTCATATTGGTTCCCACATATTCTAGGAAGATCTTTACCAGTCGAACCATAATGACAACATACGTTATTCTCTTTGTCATTAGTATGTTACTTGCCCGAAATTCGATCGTTGGTATCTTCATACCTAGTTCAATCTCGTTGCCGGCAAGTCTCTTTACCCGTTCCCTAATGCATCATCCCGCAACTAACTCATTAGCCACATTGCTTGCAAGGCTTCTTATGATGTGCATTCCCGAGAGGACCCAGAGATACCTCTCCGATACTCAGAGTGACGAATCCTAATCTTGATCTATATACCAACCCAAAAAACACCTTCGGAGATACCTGTAGAGCATATTTATAATCACCCAGTTTACGTTGTGACGTTTGATAGCACACAAGGCATTCTTCCGGTATCCGAGAGTTGCATAGTCTCATAGTCGGAGGAATATGTATTTGACATGAAGAAAGTAATAGCAATAAAACTGAACGATCAATATGCTATGCTAACGAATGGGTCTTCTCCATCACATCATTCTCCTAATGATGTGATCTCGTTCATCAAATGACAACACATGTCTATGGTTAGGAAACTTAAACATCTTTGATTAACGAGCCAGTCTAGTAGAGGCATACTGACAACAAACAGTTCCTTGGCATTACAAATATTAACTAACATAATAAACAACTAGTGGAGGCGGCTTATAATGCACGTTTTTAATGTATGTCCATGCGTAACACCTCCTTACTTGCTCCTGGCCGTCGGCCTGTTGTGAAACCAATTGCAAATAAACCAACTGATGAGAGTCCTAACCGAGAGGCAATCAGGCTAGCGATTGTTTCCCGGCCGTTGTCCACTCCGACTAGGACGCCACCCGCCCACCCCATGTTGTTGTTCTTAACTTGGTCCTTAGCATACATGGGCTTGGTCCTACCTGGGCCTTTAGTTGAACATATCCGATAGTGAATTACCTCGTCGGGTTATAATATTGGAGACTAAGAATTAGGTTTTAATTTTTGTATTTTTTCGGATGCAACTTGTTTTATAATCCACTGCATAAAACATCCACAAAAGTAGAACAATTGGTTCCCCAAACCTTAAGACAAACAAAAGCTGGTTGGGGAAACGAGATAATAATATAAAATCCAACGAAATGCAATCTAGCCTACAACGTATGCATATGAAATGTAAATGGAAGCATATGAACCTTGGCTATTGTGTGCATATGAACCTTGCGCAAAACATGTATGCTTCCACTTCATATGTATACAAGTATAGTGCTTGTGGAATCTTCAAACAATAGTGAATGTGCTTCATTCAAATTTTGTGCCTTGGAAAATTGAACGAGGAAAAAATATTAAATCTTATATCGAGATACGTTTGGACTGTATTCGAAGCATATTTCAGAAACAGTGAAAAGAAAACATGTAAAGAAGCAAATTGTGTTGGAAGGAAACTCGTTATGCTAGATTGATTTTCTTGCTTTAAATCAGAGAATAGTCTCCCCTAACCGTTCTGCTGCGTAAAAATCCGGGATCAGTTTCCTTATATCACGTGGCATTTATGTAAAGCTTTTATTGATTAGTCAGCCAAATCGTTTCCAAATTCGGTACACAGATCCAACGTCCACGAATGTTCAATCCAAGGGCAGCGAACTAGTCTGATGGGATGCCTAGTGCTTCCCAAAATTGTAGCTGCTGGTCAGGTCGGCAAGACGGTTTGGACAAAATAATCTTCACTGCATGTAGGCTGACCGCCACGACTAGGAAAGAAGTGCTAGACTTCTCTAGCAAGCTCAGCTGATACGTAAGCAGTGACTTCATCCCAGCCTTTTCCCTCTAAGCTGGAGCCCGTACTACACGACTAGAGATGCATGAACGAACGACTTAGCAGTACGTACTTGACATGGCCGACGCTGCTGGGAAGACTTATCCTCGAGAATTCCCGCAAAAAAAAAACCAAAATTACCAAAACCAGCGCGATCGCCGCCGGCCTGAGAAGAGTCCAGCCAGCCGGCCTTTCCCATTTTAGTCATCGCATACAGAGGCGTCGTTGAATAGAGTTTCGTACGTGGCCCGGCATCGTGCCTGATGACTTATAAAAAGCCAAGCGCGCCCGGGATGATATCCATGTGCGGTCAAGAGACTGCTGCTAGCTAGCTTCAGAGTGGACACAACGAGCTACCTCTCCGGCGTCGTCCAGGAACAACATTTAGAGATGGGCCACGCGAGCGCAGCCCTCCCCGTGATTGACCTCGCGTCCACGGACATCGGCGCCGCCACCAAATCCGTCCGGCAGGTACGTACGGTCTCCGGCGAGATCGAACGATAACCTAAGCCTTTCCTGTTTGATCCTTCCTTAATGTGTTGTTCATTTCATTACCTGGCCTGCATATGCATGCAGGCGCTCGTGGATTACGGCTTCTTCTACGTGATAAACCACGGGATTGACGACGCCCTGATGAGGAGCGTCTACGCGGAGAGCAGCAGCTTCTTCCAGCAGCCGATGGAGGAGAAGATGGCGCTGCACAAGAACAGCAGCCACAGAGGCTACATTCCGCCCGATTTTGAAGGCTTCGAGGCTGACGCTGGTGGCAAGGGTAATACACCACCTGCTTTAACCATCTTTTCATGTATTCTCTTTGTTAGTTTTATGTTAGTTCACAACTCTTACGATTAATTTGTGCATGAATTCCTATAGGGGACCTATTGGAGTGTTTCCACATTGGATCTGGGGTAGACGGCGACTCCAAGAACCATGTGAATCAGTGGCCGCCTGCAGGTAGTAGTAATTAGTTTATTACCCGGCCCACATCAAATATTATGATTTCATCAATAACATCGGTACGCGTGTCTCAGAACGCTTCCCATATTGGAAGGAGACAATGAAGTCGTACTATCAATCTGCAATGTAAGTTTCCTCTTCTTCTTCCTCTTTTCTGAATCATCAAGTATTTATTCTTGTTCTAATATGCTGTTCGTGTATACTGTGTTTTCCTCCTAACCAGGGGAACTAGCAAAAGGATATTGTCCCTAATTGCTTTGAGTTTGGACCTTGACGCTGAATTCTTCAAGCCAGATGGCTCCGAAACAATTCTTCGACCAATTCATTACTCAGGTAATTTATTAGATGTATGTTAGCCGTTCGTATCATCAAAGTGTCATATCCAGATAAAATTTTAGTTTCTCTACACCTTCCTAGCAACTTGTTATATTTACATATATTTGGTCAATTCACTACAGGTCGGGCAATTGAATCGAAACATGGAAGTGATCATGGTGCAAACGCTCATACGGATTATGGAATGTTAACTCTTCTTTCAACAGATGGCACCCCTGGCCTGCAGGTGTGTGCGCATAATTCATCAGCTCTAGTTTCTTTTGTCATTTTATCTAATCACACAACCATGCACACAACCACACTCTATGTTTGTGTAGTTGGCATCTATATATATTCTAGCTAGCTAGATTCTTACTATACTATGAGTGTACAGATATGCAGGGACAAGGATGGCCGTCCCCAGCTCTGGGAAGATGTTCATCACATTGATGGGTAAATACTACTTTTTTGTGCTAACAAAATAAATTCCTTATAGAGTCAGGCACCTTTCATGGTCAATCTATTGCAAAAATTCCTAGTACATATTTAACCATATCTAGTTTTATTTGTTCATTAATTAACCCTTTGGGTTCTGTCTTCACATGGTCCTTCAATTATTTTTTTGACCTTACATATTCTAACGTACTGATGTACTTGCAGGGCACTTGTTGTGAACATTGGTGATTTGCTAGAAAGGTGGACAAATAATGTTTATAGGTACATTCTCTCTAAACATTGTTGATCCTGAAGAACATTGGTGATTTGCTTAAAATGATTTGTTGTCTAACATCGTGATCATGTTTGAATAATGTCATTGGTTTAAAATCTGTATGTGAATTTTGTTATTTATGCATTTTCCAACTTGTAGGTCTACCCTGCATCGTGTTTTGATGGTTGGCAAAGAGCGGTATTCAGTGAGTATACTAACTAACTGCTAAATTCAGAATGTTTGTGTTCAGCAGTTTCAATAGTTAGCTCTTGGATTTATTTTAAATCATCTGAAAATTGGATTTATCGCCACTTCAATTTTCTTTGTCAAACTATCCACATAGTCATATTTGAATGCACATTATTATATATAAATTTCATAACTACAATTCTTGATGGCATTAATATGATCACCCTAGTGAAACTACCAACCTTGCGCCTCTAGTCATGGGGTCAAGTCCTTCTGTTTGCATTTATTTTAAAGTCAACATAATTTCTTAATATTTTAGTAAAAATTTAGGAAAAACAGCTTGTATCAGTAACCTACGATAAAAATTCAAATCCAGCAGCCAAAACAATCATTTAGTAGACACTACATTTCTGGTGATTTATAAAGTTATCCATAATCTTGCAGCACATAAGAAATTTTTTACTATCCGTCTCCTTCTCTGGCTGTTTCAATATGACACCTCCTTTAATAGAATATATATAGACAACTTACACAGTACAATACAGAAACAACCATCGACAACCTTGGAGGAGCACGTACAACTTTAAAATTTAATGACTGATGATACATAAATGGAAAAAATATTCATCAACTGTAAATATATTTTATACAAGTTTCTTTCATGTCTCAGGTGGCTTTCTTTGTTTGGCCAAGCCCAGATACGATGGTTACATGCATAGAGAGTTGTTGCAGCGAGGCAAATCCACCAAGGTCCTCTTCTAATAATATCTGAATATTTCTTTTCCTTTTTTTGGCCTATTATTGTATCTCATGCCTTTGAAAATTGGACACCTTTTCAGATACCCGCCTATTAGGAGTGACGAATACTTGGAGCAAAGATTGACTTCCACTTACAAATACAAATAGACTATCGTGGTCATTCCTGGCTCTAGTCTGTTTGGTTTTATCAGAAGTTGCCAAAAGTTTCATGTTGATGCAGTCAAGTACCATAGTTGATGAATCATTGGGTGTAATCTCTATGTTTTTTGTATTGGCTTAAATTGAGAGTTTCCTAATAAATCGGGGGTGATATTGTCTGATGTATAAGGACAATCTAGAATATGAGGTAGCTAGTATCGGCTGTATAATATATATTGTTTGCCTCCAACAGTCATATGTTGTAACAAATACAGTCAGTTTTCGCATAAATATACACATATCAGAGTTTTACTGTAACAACTAGAGTCTGTTTTCACATATATATTGTTTGCACATAAAAGTTTCTCCGAAGGTTTTCAGTGTATCCCTGTTGGCTTCGCGCAATCAGGTAAGATTGATAAGGATCCTAGTGGTGTGTGTATGAACTCCCTTCAACTAACGGCAACCTTTCTTAATATACGGGTCAACTCTAACATATGATATCGAGTACACGTTACAAAGCAGGAATTAGGACAAGGTGTAGGGTACTAAGTCTTCCCAATTATACTAAGCCAACTATAATTATAGCCCAGAAAACGTAGTGGAGATACCTAGTAGACATCCGAACACATCCTCCTCCAGCGCCCCCGCAGGCGGCAGGGGAGGAACCCTAGCCGTCGGCCGCCTCTCCACCTCCCTTCTCCTCTCCCCCCTTCCTGATGTCGCCAGAGGGCGCGCTCGGGCAAAGCCCGTCCTACGGTAGCGGCAGTGATTCTCAACCCCTTGTGCGGCTGGGGTTGGCGCGGGCCAGCGCGGTCGGGTGAGGGCGCAGCGGAGCGCGGGATGCGACGGCGGCTCTGCGGGTGGCGTGGGGCTCTCCGACGGGTGCGGTGGGCTACGACGAGGCGGGTCGTGCCGAGGGTCTGGATGCGGCGCCTCCGGCGGATCTGGCCCTGTGGCGGCAAGGGCCACGAGAAGCGTTGTTTCGGTCAGCCACCTCTGCCAAGCCCTTCCTGCCTGATGGAGGTGGGAGTTGGTGGCGCGTGCTGGTGGTTGAGGATGACGGTTGCGGCTTTGGCGTTGGCTCGGTCAGATCTGGCTTCTCAGCGGCGCGGGCCTCGGAAGGCTTGGGTTGCGGGCCGCCGCCTCGATTGGGGTCATGTCGATTGGCTAGGGTAACGGCGGTTCGACCCCCTCTCTTGATGGTTGGGGTGCTTGGAGCTGTGGTTGGAGGCGCGCCCGGAGGGTGGAGCATGGTGGCTCGACGCTCTTCGTCTTTGGCTAGCCACGGTTGCAGGCGCGCTCCGAGGGGTTGGTAAGGGTGGCCTCCGAATCTGTTGTTGCCAGGGGTGGCAACGGTGGCTTGGCCCCTGTTCGAGAAATGGTGAGGTGGCTGCGGCGTGCCCGGCAGCCGTCGGTGGCTTCCCCTGTCATGTTTCGGCTGGGTAGGTCCCATTCTCGCCCAAAGGGCCTGCCGGCCACTGGTGTTTTGGATCCCAAAACCACTGCCGGCCACTGGTGTCTATGTACCGTCCATTGTACTACAACTGACAAAACTATGGCTCTAAACTAACAAGCAACTTGATTAACGTAGGGTCTAGCTGCTCAATCACACTATACTGGCACCTTAGCGTGTTGGCCTAGCTTTTTTTCTTCTTCACTAAAATGCAAAAAGCATTGCGTTTCGCTGCATTGATAGAAAAGAACAACCTAGCTTCATGGCATCAAATAGCCATGTGCACATACAGTGTTTTTTTTTTAAATGATCACTCGGGGGAAAGGCTCCCCATCCGAATATATTTCAAAAAAAATAGAGTTTACTGGAGTCACCAGATTCGTGAGGAGAGGAAGTCACGCCACAGCCCAGCGTGTTCCTTTAGGGCATCCGTCTTTAGATGGTGAGTCCACATAATCAAGTCCTCAAGAATAGCTTTTACAGATGTTTTGACATCAATTTCTAAACTTTGGAAAACCTTTTTGTTCCTGGCATCCCAGATTTTTCAGAGAAAGAGTAGAAGCATAAAAAAGCGAACTGAAGAGGGCAATGCCGCTGGCAGAGTAGTGGTAAAGAGGTCGGCTGTGGGATTAAAACGCGGCCTGATACCCAAGGCGCGCCAAATCCTGCGAGCCGCCGGGCAAGTGAAGAACAAATGATAACGGTCCTCTATCACACGGTTGCATCTTGGACAGGTGGCAGAGCTTAGTATGTTCTTCTTGGTGAGGTTCTTCCTAGATTCAACCTGTCCAAATAGAATAACCATCCAAAGATCATCACTTTCTTTGGCACCTTGGAGCCCCAAATCTGTGAATGAGAGGGGTCGGTGAGCTATGAGGCAAGCACCGCGTAGGCCCCTCGTGTGGTGAAGTTGGCGCCATTAACCAACCTCCGTGTGTGCGGTTCCTGCGAGATAGTAACGTCCTCCAACATGGAGTTTAGAGAGGCAAGTTCTACGACTGCACTAGAGGTTAGTCGATTACGAAGAGCAAGTTCGGCCCATCTTGTAAAAATGTTAAAAAGTTATTTGAAAAATGTTAACCAACCATTTGGAAAATGTTGAACAAGTATTTGAAATTGTTAATCAAGCATTCGGAAAAGCTAAATAAGTATAGAAAAACTATTGATCATGTATTAAAAAAGATGATCAATTTATTTTATGATATATATAAAAAAATAAGATTTTGACCAAAAAGTGATGAGAGTATTTGAAAAATGTTAACCAAACATTTTGGAAATGTTAAATATGTATAGAAAAATGTTGACCATGTATTAAAATATTATGCACTTTTTATCATGTATATAAAAATGTTAATCAAGCATTTGAAAAAATGTGGAGCAAGTGCCTGAATAATGTTAACCAAGTGCTTAGAAAATGTTAAATGTGTGTAAAAAAATATTGACCATATATGAAGAAAACGTTGTCTTTTTATTTGAAAATTGTTAATCAAGCATTTCAAAAAGTTCAAACGTGCGTATAGGAAAAAAGTTGAGCAAGTAATCAAGAAATGTTAATCTTATATTTAACAAATCAAGTATTTTAAAATTTTAAAAATGTTAACAATGTATCAAAAATCAAAAATTTATATTGGAAAATTGACATGTATTAAAAAATGTTGTTGACATGGTAAGCCAAAGAAATAAATAAAACCAAAAAACGAATACAAAAAAAAGGAAACCAAATAAATCAAAGCAAAAGAAAATTGAAAAACATAAGATCACAATGTAAAAAGAATGAAAGAAGAAACAAAACACCAATGAAAAGCAAGAAAGAAAAAGAAGAGACCAACGAAAACAAATATAATAAGGAATAAGAACAAATAAAAAACAACAAACTGATGAAAATCGGTAAACAAAGGAAGAAATATAATGAAAAAGCAAAGAAAACAGTAAAAATAGTGAAGAAACACAGAAAAAAGAAGGAAAAAAGAAAAATCAAGAAAAACCGAAGCGAACCAACCCACCGAGCAAGGCGAACGAACCAGCAAAAGAAAAAAACCAATCGAACTGGGCCGGGCTAGTCGTTACAACGAAACGAAAGGAACACTCGCTTAATACTTCCTCCGTAAAGAAATATAGGAGCGTTTAGATCACTAAAGTAGTAATCTAAACATTCTTATATTTCTTTACAGAGGGAGTACCAGATATAGCGCTAATGCGGTACGCACGCCACTTCCTATTTGGCGCTTAACGCGCCAGGTACAGCATTATCGGTATGCAGCGCCCACAGCAGCTCCCAGATTGTTCCATACTGGATCGGCCCATATAGCATTTTTCACTCTCATCGTTTTTGGGCCAGCTTCCACCGGTTTAGCAGGTCGTTTTCTCTAGTTATTTCCTGTCAGTTTTTTAAAAATCGTTTTGTCTATCTTTTTATTTTATTTTTTAATTGTTACTTTTTTCGTTTTTCCCATATATTTTTACTTCATTCATTTTTCAAATTTTCCTATATATTTTCATGTGCTACTTCTTTTTAAAATACATAAACTTTTTTAGTCAGTCAACTATTATTAAGTCCATTAAGACTTCTCATTTCATGAATATTTTTAATTAACAACCATATTCCAAATTTATGTACATTTTCAAATACATAAACTGTTTTCTGATTTGTGACTGTTTTCAAAATGATAAGTGTTTTCAAATTTTGTGCATGTTTTAAGTTTGCAAAACTTTTTAAATTCACAAGCTTCATGAATTAAAAAGTGTTCTAGAATTTTCAAAGAATTTTCAAATATTATTAAAAAGTGCCTAAATTTTAATAAAATTGCATCCATTTGGGAAAAGTTCAGCGAATTTGAAAAGATGTTCAGAAATTTGAGAAACAAGTTAACAAAATTGGTTCTTCGAGTTTGGGAAAAAGTTCAAAAGATGAAAATAATTCGTCAATTTTTTTAAAGAAGTTCACGCATCTGAAAGAAACATCAATTTTGAAAGAAAAAAACACAAATTGAAAAAACATTTATATGATTTAAAAACTTAGATATGAAAAAAGTTCACGCACTTCGTAAAATGAAAGAAAAATGGAACAACCAAACAAAACAGTTTCAAGAAGAAAGAAAAAAGGAAAAATCCTTGATAATGTTTTTCAAAGAAGTAAGAAAAAAAAGAAAAAGGAAAGAAGAGAAGAAGGAAAAAGCTCTAAGCAAACACAAAAAAGGTGAGGTGGCCGGTTTGTTAGGGAGCAACTAGTTAACGAGCGCTGCTTCGGGAGCCTCGCAGCGACCAGCGTCACTTGGCGCGCTCTCAGCCATTCGCCACGTGTCACGCTCTGAGCGCTTCATCCAGATTTTTATTTCGCACGCGTTTTCGGCTTTTTAAACGGGTTTTCCCCCTGGTTTTTTTGACGTTTTAGTTTTTCACGGGTCTTACTTAGCTTTTCGATAAAAAATATATGGGATTTTTTTCCCCTGTGAAAAAACGTGCTTTTTTTTTCGCGAGAGGCACGGTTGTGCTTTCGCGAGAGTCACGGCCGTGCCTCTCGGAAACGAAAATAAAACGCGTTTTCTGTTTCTTTTTCTTTCGCGAGAGTCACGGTTTTGCTTTCGCGAGAGGCACGGTTCTGCTTTCGTGAGAGTCATGGCCGTGCCTCTCGGAAACGAAAAAAAACGTGTTTTCTGTTTTTTTTCTTTCGTGAGAGTCACGGTTTTGCTTTCGCGAGAGACACGGTTGTGTTTTCGCGAGAGTCACGACCGTGCCTCCTCGGAAATGGAGAAAAACGCGTTTTTACTTCTTTTTTATCTTTCGGGAGAGTCATGATTTTGCTTCCGCCAGTGGCACGGTTGTGATTTCGCGAGAGCCACGGGCGTGCCTCTTTCGTAAAGGGAAAAACCAATGCACCCGATGCGGTTTTTTCGTCCGGTTTTTCGTGAAAAATAAGTTCTTCAAGACCTATCAATATTGGATCTAGTTTTGAAAATCTCGACGCGAGGAATTCAACCGTGAAAACGGTTCGAGATTTGGATGCATGGTTTAAGAGATAAAACGTTTTGAATAAACGAATCTATGAAAAAAAGGGAAAATGCCCAGGTTGCGACAAGTGACGCACATGTAGCGCACCAGTGGCGCACATGCAGCACACCACTTGTCGTAACCTGGGGTTTGAGAATGATCTTTGCAACGAGTACTCATCAATTAGTGATTTCGGTTTTGTTAGTGAAGCGTGTACATGGAATCAAGATCGCCGGCTCGAAGTTCGAACCAAGCCCTGCTCTGAGTTTTTTTTTTTCCGTTTTAGAACAGAACAAAAATGAAGATGGGCCAGCCCAGCGCGGAGAAGAGGCTGGGCGTCCGATTGCGGAAATAGAAGAGGTTCCCCGAGTCCACAAGTGCATTTTCGATCAGGGGAGTCAAACTTGTGCCCATACGCCCTGAATGCGGCAGATTGCCGATGTTTTCCTCTCTGCTACTCTACCATACCCTGTTCCTCGGGATCACAGGCACGCGCCGCTGCTACAGAGTCACCAGGTCAGGTGGATCATGTGATGCCATTGGTATAAATCGCATGCAGAGATAGTTCTCTGTTCTCCGAACGAGACGTGCGATGGCGAGCCTCCTTCGCCGCCGATCTCATGGCTAGGGTTCTCCGATTCACCGACGGGGAGGTCGTCCTCCGGCGTGGGGCGTGGCGTCTCGTGCTCCTAGATGAGCGAGGAGTCACCGTGGACGCGCGCTACCTCCGCGAGGGCGAATTCATCGACATCGGTGACGTGGTGTCATTCCCATGTCATTTCGCGAAGATCCGAGACCGCCTGCCGGCGGCGAGTCTGTCGTCGCGGAACATGGCCGCGGGGGCGAGGAATCCTGTCACGCTCCACGGACTTGACACGGAGCGGTGCACGGGTGATCGGGTCCGACCCGACACGGGCTCAACTTCTCGCCCCCACCATCCATGGCGGATGTGCGACACGTGGGCGTGCATCCGGTCGTCCAACCCCGCCCCAGGACGTGCGGTGAGGGTATAAAACCTCGACACAGCCCAGTGCTTGACCTAGACTCATCCCTCGCCCACTTCTGAACGGCGGCGAAAAAAACCTAGATCGAGATCTACTGCTGATTGGGGGTGGTGGAGAGGCAAGGTTGACGGTGATCCTCGATCCTTCGCGGAGGTCGCCGCTTCACCCCCCATGGCGGAGGATGCGGGACGAGGGTTCCAAGGAGATCGACGCCAGGGCACGGATCTGGGCCGTGCGGGGCGCGGCGCGGGGAGGAACGCTGGCCGTGGGAACGGTCGGGGTGGAGACAAGAGCAAGTTCTCCTGGAAGCGGAGCGAGGGTGAGGGCGACCGCACCGCCTCCGCCTCGTCCAACCCTGCACCTGCCTCGGGTGATTCCTCGCGCTGGGAAGCAGCGGCGGCCTCAAGGCGCCATGACCCCCAGGACGGAGGTGTCAGGGTGGAGAAGAAGCGCTCGGAGGACACAGGAAGCGGACACACCTCATCTCCGATCCGCCGCTCGCATGGCAAACAGACCATCTCTCGGGTGCCCCCTTCCAAAAACCCTAGCTCCTGTCCGATCTGTAAATCACATGAGCATCCTCCTGCTAGATGTCCTCGGGCGTTCTGTGAACGATGCAACAACCTAGGACACCTTGTTTCGGTGTGCACGGCCTTCCTGCCTTGGGAGTGCATTGCTCCAATGTGTGCGTTTCAAGCTAGGGGACAGGGTTTCTACTCTATCCATGATTCATGTACTGCAAATCAAGTGAGGGAGAGATCTCATAATATTGTAGTGACTATTATTGAGGGAGAAACTTCAACTAGACAGATGGAACTGGATCTATCTGACTACCTTGCCACTGGTTGGCGTTGCTCGGCTCACGCTATAGGCCCTGGAGTGTTTGTTGTCCGATTCCCCAATCCTCGAGCTGTGGCTCAGATTTGTTATGTGGGAACTGTCAAACTGAAAAAAAGTGGGGCTGTTATCCATGCTACTCAATGGTCTTCGGCAGTGGGATCAAAGGGAGCTATGGAAGTAGCATCGGTCAAAGTAAGTAATGTTCCTTTAGATAAGAGAAATGAGAGAAATCTAGCTTTCGTTGCCTCTCTGGTGGGTGTTCCTCTTGAAATTGATGCTGCAACTTTGCATCGGCCTGCATCTGTCCGAGTTAAACTGGGATGCAGAAACGTTGATGCCATACCTGGATCTGCTGAGGCAGTTCTGGGGGATCACTTTTATGATTTTTTCTATGAGGTGGAGCAGATCCTAATTAGAGATCCAGACCATGAGAAGAAAAACTGTGGAAGTGTCTCCTAGCTCTGGAGGAGGGGGCACGGAAAACCCTAAACCTAATGTGGCTCCTGGAGCTCATATGGGCAACTCTTCGAATGGGCTTGGGGGGAAATCTCCCTCCATTCCCCAGGAGAGAGTTTCTGACCCCATTCGGGAGTCACAAGAAAGTGTGGAGTCGGATGATTCTCTCCATACTACTCTTCTAATTGACACCTTGAGATGTGATCAGGAACATGTGGATGGGATGAAAAAAGTAAGCCCACCTCACCAGAAAAATCTGGAAAAAAATAACTCTGCATGTACAGCAAAAATGACCTATTCTGATGTGGTCAAATCCTATCCTCAGGTTGTGGAAGTGATGGGACAGCATGATGCCAATCTGAAAGTTTTCAGTGAATATAGGGTGGAGTCTCCAGAATCTACCGAGGTGCTTCCAACTCCCCCTCTTGTCACTGAGGAAAATCTGCGCTTCAGCTTGAGGAATGTGCAGAGTAAACTGGAGCGGGTGGATGACAAAGCTGCTGCGGCGGCGAAAAAAAGAAACATGGAAGGTACCACCGTGAATCCTAACTCTTTTGACACTCTATCTGATCCTGTTCTTATTCTTAGAGCTGTTAAGATGGGTGTAGATATCCCTGACTCTGATTTTAGTAATGTTGATATTCTTAGAGAACTAGAGAGAGTTAGAAACAGGGAATCCTTGGATGATAAAGGGGAGGATAAAGATAATAGGAACAATATCCTTCTGTTAACTAATGGTAAAGGAGATCAGACCCCTTTAGACATGAGATGGTGTGAAGAAAAGGAGATCAATGAGGAGAAATTTACGGTAGTTCGGTCTAGAAAGAAAAGAGAGAAAAGGGTTAATACCATTATATCTAGACCTGTGACTAGAAGTCAAAGACATAAGAAAAATCCTGATGAGAAAGATGGTAGCCCTACTATACCTCCTAGTAGGAATACCAAACATGGAAAAAAAATCCACTGTCATTAAATGAATGGCATCTTTTGGAACTGTAGAGGAGCAGGAAAAAGAGGAATGAGTACCTGCTTCTCTGACATGATCAAAGATCATTCCCTAGATTTTATATGCCTGCAAGAGACTATGAAAAAAAATCCCTATTAAAAATCTCAGAAGAATAGATCCTGCGGATAGATTTGAGTGGAATTGGGTTCCATCAAATGGTAAGGCAGGGGGTATCCTGTGTGGTGTTAAAAAAGAAAGTTTGGAAGTTGTTTCCTGGATCCATGGCAGATTCTGTTTGCAAGCCAATCTTTATGATATTTCCAGTAAAAAGATTTGGGCTCTAATCACAGTTTATGGCGCTGCACACGACGACTGCAAGGATGATTTCCTTGCTGAGTTAGCCTCAATATGTATTCATACTCATACTCCTTATGTGGTGGGGGGTGACTTTAATATCCTCAGAGATAGCGGTGAAAAAAACAAAGTCATGAGCCGATCCCCTTATGTAGATAAATTCAATCACATTATTAACTCCCTTGGTCTCCGGGAAATTTACATGGGGGGAGGGAAATACACATGGACTAATAATCATAAACATCCTACCTTGGAAAAGCTAGATAGAGTTTTGATGAGCTTCGAGTGGGAGGACTTATTCCCTTTAGCTACAGTCCGTAAACTGGTCAGAGATGTCTCTGATCATAACCCGCTCCTTTTATCCTTGGGGGAGAAGAAGATAAAGACTCCTCGCCAACATGAATTTAGATTTGAGCTTAGCTGGCTGAAGGATGATAACTTCTATGTTATTGCCAAAAAAATATGGAAACAGCCGGTTAGGGCTGATGATCCAATCGATATTCTCAATATCAAGTTGAAAAGAATCAGAAAATATTTCAAAGGATGGGGCTCTAACGCCTTTGGCCATACCAGGAAAAGGAAGAGAGAAATTAAGATCGAGCTGGAGAATATTGAGCAAATGGAAGAGAAGGGGCCTCTCAGTCCTGAAAATTATGAAAGGAAAACCTCATTGCGATTAGAACTTTACGATATCCTGGCCAATGAGGAGTTACATTGGCTACAACAATCGAGTGAGTGATGGTTGCTGAAAGGTGATCTTAATACAGCCTTTTATCATAGAGTGGCTAATGGTAAGAAGCGGAAAAATACTATCCAATCACTCATAGATGGGGATGTGGTGATTGAGGGGACTGGCAATCTTTTAGCTCATGCTACAGCCTACTACAAAGAGTTATTTGGCCCTGCTAGAGGAAACTTGTTTCATATATCCCCTAATATGTGGGATGAGAATGAAAAACTTAATGATGATGATAATATCCTACTCACTGGCAATTTTGTGGAAGAGGAAGTGAAAAAAGCCCTGTTTGGTATGGAAAGTAATCGAGCCCCTGGCCCAGATAATATTCCAGCTGAATTTTATAAGTGTTGCTGGGAATTTGTCAAAAATGACATTATGCGCCTTTTCGAGGCTTTTCACAGCAACACCCTGGATGTTGCTCGCCTGAATTATGGAGTGATCACTCTCATACCTAAAGTGAATGGAGCTAAAAAGATTCAACAGTATAGACCAATCTGCCTCCTTCGTTGCCCCTATAAACTTATTACTAAAGTTCTGGACAATAGGGTCTCCGTTTTTGCTGATAAACTCATCAGCAAATATCAAAATGCCTTCATTAAACACAGGAATATCATGGATGGCATTTTGACTTTACATGAAATTCTTCATCACACGCAGTGTAAGAAAAAAGTTGGTGTGGTGTTGAAATTAGACTTTGAAAAAGCCTATGACAAAATCAATTGGAATTTCCTTCTTGATTGTCATAGGAACAGGGGCTTCGGCCCTGTTTGGTGTGGTTGGATTCAGAAAATCCTTGAAAATGGAACTGTCAGTATCAAGCTCAATAATGAGATGGGCCCTTATTTTCAAAGCTGCAAAGGGGTGCGGCAAGGAGATCCACACTCCCCTTTTCTGTTCAACATGGCTATCGAAGCTCTGTCCAAAATGATTTGCAATGCGCAAAAAGGAGGTTTGTTGACAGGGCTTGCACCAGACTTAATTGAGGGAGGAGTGGCGATTCTCCAATATGCTGACGATACTGTGATTTGCCTCGAGCATAACAAAGAGTCCGCGATTAACCTCAAGCTTCTGCATTATATCTTTGAGCTCATGTCTGGGCTTAAGATAAATTTCCTAAAAAGCGAAATTCTTTGTGTAGGGGGGGATGATGACATTATTACTTTCTATTCTGAGTTGTTCAATTGCCAAATTGGACACTTCCCTATGAAATATCTAGGGGTACCTGTGAGTTATTCCACTCTCCGGGCCTTGGACTGGAACTTTGTTGACGATAAGTTCCTGAAATGCTGTGAATCCTTGATTGGTAATGCGGCTTCTTCAGGGGGAAGATTGACTCTTCTCAATTCTTCCCTTACCAGTATTATGTTCTACTACATGTCTATGTTTATGATTCATAAGAAGGTTATCGATAAACTAGACAAGCACAGGAAAAAGTTCTTTTGGCAAAGAGACTGATGGACGCAGACGCTACCACTTGGTTAAGTGGTCCAGAATCTGTAGATCTAAGAACAAGGGAGGTTTAGGTGTTAAAGATCTGCATAGACAAAATATTAGTCTCCTCACCAAGTGGTGGTGGAAGCTAGAAACACAACAAGGCTTGTGGCAGGGTGTTATTCGTGCTAAATATTTCAAAAATGACACGGTAACCTCGGTTAAAGGTAAATTCGAAGACTCCCCTATTTGGAAAGCTATCATAAAAGTGAAGGATGTATACTTAGCAGGGAGAAAAGTAACTTTGAATTCTGGAAATTTGGTTAGAATTTGGAATGATCCGATTAGGGAAAATATTCCTTTGAAAGACCGCTTCCCTGCTTTATTTAGCATTTGCAATTACCAGGAGATCACGGTGAGTGATTTCAAAAAATTTGAGGGCAATGACCTTTTTAGAAGAAACCTACATCCTCCTCTTGTACATCAGTGGAACACCATGATGGAGACGGTGAACTCCTGGCAACTTTCCGCTGAACCTGATCAAATTAGCTGGGGCCTGGGTAAAAAGAATAAATTCTCTACCAAATCAGTTTATGTCTACCTGGAGAGGCATCTGGCGGGCTGTGACTACAGATGGATCTGGAAAGCAAAAGTTCTCCTAAAGATTCAAATCTTCCTATGGCAGCTATTCCAAAATGCGATCCTGACTAGAGAGGTTATGAAGAGGCGTAACTGGGCTGGCAACCCTAGCTGCTCTTTCTGTAGAGATATCGAGACGTCTCAACACCTATTTTTCACTTGTCCTGTCGCCCGAGTGGTTTGGAGGACTGTTGGATGTGTTTTGGGCACGTCTCTCTGCCCAAATAACATCTGGCAATATTACTCTTGGTGTTATATCTTCTAGCCAGATTGCTCAGAATTAAACTTCGCCAAAAAGCAACATTAAGCTCCAGTAATCTTTTATCTGGTAGCACCATCTGGATGACTATGCAAAGAAAATCGACTTTGCATCCGCCCTGAAGTTGATGACTTCCATTGTTGAACATGGAATTATTGAAATGTGATTGGGATCCAGATTACATTCGAAACTTCTTCTCTTAGCGCAATCGCTCCAGGGATGTGTACACTAAATTTGTTTGCTTGTTTTGTCCAGTATTATTGGGCATTTTGGACAACACACAACAAACTTACCATTGACAGTGAGATGGTCAGTCAACAAACTAATATTATGTTCAAAATGCTCATTTTCCTGCATTGCTGGAAGCCATTGGTGCGGACCAAGGACAGTTGACATCAGCAGACTTAAGGCCTAAATTATGACATCGAGTGGATAAGTCGTTTCATAGCTAACTTGTTGCTAGATAGTACAGATCTAATGTGCCCATGTGTTTGCGCTTTGGTTTTGCATCCATGTAACTTAAACTTGGTTCGAGTGAGTATATGTGTTGAGTTTTTAGAACTCTGTGTTCATTGGTTGCTTTATTAGTTTAAAATTGGGTCATATGCCTTCCACTACAAAGGTTCTTAACATAAATTTCATGTTTTATACTCCCTCAGTATCGGTATAAAATGGCTATGAAAAATTCCCCCAAACGCCCCCTCATAATTGGTTGGGGCTTCTTTCCCTACTCTCCATGCCGCTTCGGGATTTAATGCGACCGTAGCTCAAACGGCTCTAAGCCATTCTATGGGAGTTGAATCGATGCGTAATGAAGATGTGTGCACTACATTCCAATTAATTAATTTTTGCATGATGCACCTTCGTCGACTTTGCGTGATGACACTTCACCGTACTCTAGTACTCAAAGGCACTCATGTGACACGATTTGGCACACACCAATGAGACGGCCAATGGACAGAGGACCCCACGCACACGGGCACATAGTTGATATGAGAGAATGGAGGATGTAGTTAAAGAGATGCGGGAAGAAATGATTGCAATATTAATAGAGCGCAGCGAGCAAGATTTTCATGAAATTTGAACATTATTAATGAGATGCAAATAGGGTGCTTCTTTATGATGGAAACTAAACAATCATTCCACCAAATTTTCAGTTGGTTGTACGGGCTTTGCCAAGGGGGCGTATAGTGCAACAGAGGTAGTAAATGTTGAGGTGGGACGCTTTAAAATGTTGTTGTTCGTTATCAGATGTGCCGCATACGAGATTTGTTGGAACAAATGAAGACACCAATCAACATTATTAGAAACCCTAGGTCCGAATATGGGCATATCTACCCCCTTTGGGTTGCAGGGTTTATATTCCAATCAAGGAAGATTTGAGTCCGTACAATACAAATTCTAATGCCTTGACTTATAAACCACGTTTATACTCTATCTAAGGTATAGATACAATACACAAACTATAACATGCTTTAATCAAAACTTATATATTTGTAAGAGATTGTTCTTGAAGACCTCAAGTTGATGAACAGTTGAGGGTTTTCTAAACCTCTACGCCATTTTCTCTCCCAAATGCACAAACAAGTTTTCCATTTTTTTAGAATATAGAGCAACTAAATTACTCGTTCGGGGTGTTACAGTCTTTCAACGTCAGTGTATTCAAACATCCTGGGACACCAGCAATGATATCTCAATCTCCCTGCTTTCTAGCTATAGCGGCAAGCTCATGTGCCAGGACGTTTTGTTTTCTTCTGGCAGCACTCATTTTGTATTAGGCGAAGAGCTTCAACATAGCCACAATGTCCATGATAATTGATCTGCACGAGGATCTAGGGACCAAGACCCAAGTCAGCTCATTTTTACAGTCATTTGGCAGTCCATTCGTCCATCTCGAGCTCCATTGGTCCTCTATGGACACACTCACACCGAAATCACTAATTGAGGAGTACTCGTTGTAAAGATCACTCCCACCTTCACAGGTTATGATAAATGACGCGCTGCATTAGCGCCACTTGTCGCAACTTGAGAGTTCTTCCTTTTTCATAGATCCATTAATTCAAAACGTTTTATCTCTTAAACCGTACGTTCAAATCTTGAACCGTTTTCACCGTTAGATTCCTCGCGTCGAAAACTTCAAAACTAGATCCCATGTTGATAGGTTTTGACGAACGTTTTTCACAAAAAACCGGACGAAAAAACAGACCCGAGAGCATGGTTTTTTTTCCTTTTCTGTGACCCTCGCGGAAGCAAGACCGTGCCTCTCGTTGAAGAAGAACAAGAAGAAACACGTTTTCTTTTCCGAGGTGAAAGCACAAGCATACCTCTCGCGGAAGCAAAACCATCCCTCTCACGGAAGAAAAAAAAAACAGAAAACGCGTTTTTTTTCCTTTTCCGAGAGGCATGGCCGTGACTCTCGCAAAAGCACAATCGTGCCTCTCGAGGAAGTAAAACCATGCCTCTCATGAAAGAAAAAAAACCAGAAAACATGTTTTTTTCGTTTCCAAGAGGCACGACCGTGACTCTCGTGAAAGCACAACCGCGCTTCTCGCGGAAGCAAAATCATGCCTCTCGTGGAAGGGAAAAAAAAACAAAAAAACGTGTTTTTTCTGTTTCCGAGCGGCACGGCCGTGACTCCCGCGAATGCAAAACCGTGTCTCTCGCGGAAGCAAACCATGACTCTCGCGGGAAAAAATGAAAACGGGTTTTTTCGCGCAATTTTTTTTTTTTTGTTCCAAAAGGTAAGGAAGACCGGTGGAAAACCGGAACGACAAAAAACCCCGAAAAAAATGTTTAAAAAGCCGAAAACATGTGCGGAAAAATAAAAAAAAATAAAAATCCGAAGGAAGCGCCCAGTGCGCGACAGGTGGCGGATGACTGAGAGCGCGTCAAGTGGCGCTGATCCTTGTGAGGCTCCCCAAGGAGCGCTCGTTAATTAGTTGCCACTCACACATCAGCCTAGACAAGACGAGCGGGCTTCTGGCCCGGCTCCTGGCCCATTATGGACAGGACCGTACGGACTTGGCCCGGTCAAAAAATTGGTCGGGCCGAGCTCAGGAATTAGGCCCGACAAACTCTTGGTCCGGTCCGAAATTTGACCGAGCCCTCGAGGAGGACCGACAAAACGCAGTCACCATGGTTGCCCTTCCTCGTCGTCACGGCCACCGGCAACCCCCGAGTGAACCACCGTGTCTCCGAGCACCGCCGCGTCGCCATCTTCCTGCGTGTGCGATGAATAGGTACAGAACGCCGCCTACACGATGCACGCATCCTCTCTTCCCGACCAAGGCCGCCGTCTGCCGCCATCAATTTTGTCGTGGTCGTCACGTCCCGGCCTTGGTGACGTGATGAAGCAGTGCAACCTGTGCACGCACGCATGCAGGGCACGAACTGCATCTCCTTCTTTGCTTGTCATGTCGGCGAAGACTCTTGAATAAATCCCAAGATCCTGTCACGTTTTCAGTTAGTTCAGTTAGCACTTTGGTTTTTCGTCAGGTTAGGCTCTAACACTTTCCTTCTGTTAGCTAGTTTAGCTCGCCGGTCTAACTGCCTGGAGCGAGACTCGCGCCTCGTCCGTCTGCTGTTGGGATGTCACCTGTGTTGTGGATCACGACGACGCGAAGTCAGGGGCCACGAAGTCTTGTTTCCCGATCTGTAAGTCTGAGTAATAGAACAGAAAAGTTGTGAAGTTTGTGCAGCAGAAGACACCTGTGTCTTCCTTTTTCCTTGAGCAATCTCTCGTTCGCGTGGGTTCGTTCCAAGGGCACCTCAGGTGTGCCCCGTCTTGTTCAAGAGGTGGAGAACACGTCGGAGAACACACACACACACACGTTGGTGTGCCCTGTGTTGTTCCGGGTGAACTGGAAGTTGATCTCGTCATGGTTGTCCCACAGACAATGTTTGAATTTGGCAATCAATTGATGCACATACAGTTAGAATTGCATGCAGTACAAGCTGATTAGTAATCTGAAACTGGAAGCGCCGATGCACATACCTAGTATGTGCTGACGATAACGGTGCCGATAGGCGGCGGAGTTCTCCAGGACGAGCTTGATGTGGTGGGTAGAGATGCTAGCATAGATGAACTGCCTCTTCGTCTGCAGCAAGAAGTTGGAGTAGTTGCTCATTAGGACAGGGCACGACACAGACGAATGCACGCCGGCGCAAGGCACACATGCAGCTCAGAGCTCACGTTCCCCGGCCATCGCTCGGTCCCTCGTTCCGGACCGAGATTTCGCCTCGCCGGTCCGGTTCAGGGAAACAGGCCCGTTGGGTACTTTGGTCCGGTCCGGTCCGGACCGGCCGCGGCCTGTCCAAAGCACGGGTCGGTCAGGGACCAGACTGGCCTGGACCGTGTCCACCCTGACTCACACAGTCACACACACCAATGCTTTTAGGCATGTTAAGGCTGCAACACTTTCTGCCTCTTCTGCACTCTTGCACTTGCCGGTATTCTTGCTAACAGAAATGAACACTTGTCCCAAGCTATTCCGTGCAACCACACCAGCTGCACTCAGATCGTTTTCGAGGGAGTACGCCGCATCCGTATTAATTTTGGCGTATCCCACCGGTGGGCTTGTCCAGACTTTTGGCACGTCATCCGGGACACATGTAGATCCCAACTCTCTTTTCCCTTCTCTGAGCTGGTTGCATGATTCTCTGCTCTTGGCACCAAATAATTTACCAAGAAACTTACTGAACCTGAAATGGTTTCCTTACCATTGCTATGTGTGCAGACATTTCTGAGGTGCCGCGCTCTTCATAGGAGAAGCAAAATTCTTACTCCCATATTCTCATTGCATGCACCTAATAGATTCCGCAGCCAGTCCTCCCCTATAGAGATGAACCGTTGTTCTTTAGGTAGTTCCTATTTATCTCTCATGGCATGTCCCAAGTTTCTGCTTTTTGTAGCATTCCCACAAATGTTGCATGTATCATCAAAGCAAATCTTTAACGAAAAAAATCATCAAACCGAATAGTTCTCCTCAATTTATTTGCCTTGGCTGCTAGCGTTTTGCAGGTGACTCTCCAAGCAAATATCGTAATCTTTTCCGGCAGATTTGTCTTCCAGATTAGGTCCCACTGGCTCCTGTTATAGGCCTCATTATCTGAACTTGATGCCCTGTTACCGTCCTCTAGTGCAAGCCTATACGCAATCTTGACAGAGAAGGTACCAGAGATTTCAAGGTTCCATGCCAAACAATCCTTCGTGGTTGTGGATGGTAGACGAAATGCATAAAAGGGGTGAAAAATTTCGTTTACCAGCTTTGTGTCTCATTCATTAGAGTCCTCCCTAAAGAGCTGATTGACCCATCTTAATCTCGATCATCTTTTAATGCTTGCATCGGGATACCACTTCTCCTTGGTATCCATCATCCATTGGTCTCTCAAAAAAATTATCTTTCTCCCATCCCATACTATCCATAAGTCCTTTCTTCAGAAGTTCGAGGCTAAATCCAATCCCCCGCCAACTTGGAAGTGTCCGAAGCAAACACTGCATCCAGAGCAATCCCCATTAGGATAATACTTTGACTTCAGAACTAAGCCAATTCCACCAGCCCTCTTAGGCAAGATCATACCATCATATGCCATCAGTACCTTACCATGATCAGCCTCATGTGGCCGTACGCTGCTAGTTACTTACAAATTAGCAACATGCTCAACGTGCACGCTGCTAGTGACTTCTTAGCTAGCGACATGTAACTGGTGTATTGCATGCTACTACTATGTCAAGAAGCTGATCGCGTGCTATTTTTAGCACACAAACCTAGTGTATTTTTCTGGGCCCAAAATAAACTGCCACGACAGCGATTGCTTCCGTGGTAGCATTTGCATAATTTTGTGACATATATCCATATGAAAAGAATGAATCATATAAATTTTAAATAAATCCAAATTGCAACACACATTTATATAACACATCGATATGGTTGAACTGCAATATGTATTTGACATACCAAATATGTGAATCACATTGTCTAGGTTGACTGTGGTGGCTTTCCCGTGGGGTGGTGCATGGCTTGATGCTGTTGAAGTTGCGATTGACGAATTTTCAAAGTTTGGTAATGAAGAGAGGAAATATCAGCATGGATCACTTGTGTGAAACATATAGCAACATATATATGTACATACGAAAGGCGTCTTCTATATTAACTTGGATATCAACAGATATGTGAAGTAAATGTACGAGGTCACATCCGGCATGCATCTTAAAGACTTCAGTAGCAACTACACGAAAGGTACGGGAAGTCTAGCTACACGGTCATGTCAAAACAACGTTATGAAAACGACAATTCTTGTTTTAAACACAACACCACACATTCACTACTTCATGGATGGCAAGAAGTCGGACATGTCGCAATCTTATGACTCATATCGATGATGCCACACACACACAAACACACGCATGCCCGTCACGGACCCGACGCGGCCCGGAACTGCACCCGAAAAGCCCAGCGCATGCACACACACGCACTGGACATGGCCGTAGCTTATTTCCCTAACAGCCCGACTGTGCAAGGACCTCTCCTTCTTCTCCCCATCCTCTCGCTGTGACATTGCATCTCCTCCGGGTCAGTCGCCACGCCACCACCTCCTCATCTCTTTCGAGCATTTTGTCAAGCACCTCGCTGGGGGCGTACTGGAGCGAAGATTCTCTCTCTCTCTGTGTGTGTGTGTCTCTCTCTCTCTCTAACCATCATGAGGCGTTGACGGCGGTGCAGCTCTTCTTCAAAGCCAGGTGAGGGTTACAAAAATCTTTGAGACTCTCTGGTCAGAGATTTACCATTCTGATGTTCATGTTGTTGCTGCATCTACGCTAATGTTAGGGAGATAGCGTCTGAGCGAGAAGAGAGAGATGAGATAAGATTTTGCTTTTATTGGCTGCCTGTGCGGACATGAGAGAGAGAGAGAGAGAGAGAGAGAGAGAGAGAGAGAGAGAGATAGAGATTATCGCATGTGGTGCTTACATTTATTTAATGATTGCTTTGCTGTTGTTTGTTTGTTGCAACAGGCGTTGAACCGCTATCTTAGTTGGTGCATAGGCAGGGGAAGCGAAATTCTCCCCCATTTCTACGTGTGGATGGATGTGCGCAATGCCCCCACGTCGCGCCCATCCCGGGTGACTCGAGCAGCTCCTCTAACCCTAGCCGCCAAGGTCACCTCCACCCCCCTCCGTTGCCTCCACCGCCACGGGAGGACGCCACTGGACTAAGCCTGGCGGCCGACGGATGTGGCGGGGGTTCTCCAGCCTGGCTCGCGTTGGACGGGGTGGGGCGGGACCTGTGTGAGATGGTCGGGCCACGATTTGATCCATGGCGGCGTGACGGCGTCTCCGGGCAACGGCCTTGGGCGGCGGCATGGCTGCCTGGTGGCGGTCAAGCGACGGCGGCGTGAAGAGTGCGCCTTGGATGTCGGGGTTGACCAGGTCTTGTCGGGTGCATGCGTGCCTCTCTTGGTCCTAGATCGTGGGGCGGCAGCCCTGGAAGGTGACGGCGGGTGAAGCTCAGGCGATCAGCGATGGCATGGTGATGTCTCTGGCCAAGGCGAAACTATGCCGATGATCTGGTGGCTTTGCCTCTGGATTAGATCGGATCAGTGATGGTGGCGAGCCCGCGCTGGATCCTTTCCGGCGGCTCTTCCGGATTGGCGAGGTGGGGTGGCAGCCCCC
>LR738714.1:852361732-852389386 GCA_902687465.1 Secale cereale | reverse complement strand
ATCTGGGGCTTTGAAGGTGGTCTGGCCGATGCACATGATGTCATATAGATGCTTGTGGGACAAGATCCGGGTGAGAATATTGTCTACGGTCGATGGTCGAGCCTGTGATGGTGACACCCTAGGAGGTTTCCTTCTTGGAGCTATCATTGAGGTGAAGTTCCCGCCTCCTTCCACTACTCATGTGCCCCCCCCCCCCGGTGTCATTCTTGGAGGCGTGCATTGCCAAGAGGGACCAGTTGACGGTTTCAGCGGTGTTCCATGTGATGCATGAACGACGTGGAGTGTCAGCGGCATGGCGTGGCATGGTCTTGGCGACGGATGTGTGATGATGGATGCATGTAGGGTGGTGGTGTTCTCTGGCACCGTAGTCGCGTCGACTATAAGCCTGGCAAGGTCGATGTGTCAGTACCTGCTCTGAAGATGGATCGGTCGAAGATATCGGCGGGGGCGTCTGAGAGTGCGTGTGTGTCCCAGACCCGGCAATGCGGCTTGGTCCGCGCCTCCGTCTTTAGCTTTTAGGGTTTGGTGTGAGGTCTGTTTGATATTTGGCTCGGACCATAACCACCCCCTCATCATGTGGATAGGAGTAGCGACACAAATGTTCCCACTTTGCAAGGTCTTTGTAAAAAAGAAATAAAATGGCTGCATGCATCTCGCAGATGAAGATGCCATCCTCCTTTTTTTCTTATAAAGGCTACTAGAAAGTGTAAAGGCTGAGTCTGTCCTAAGGTCGTTGTCCTGAGGATATAAAGGACCCGCCCACGAAGTCCACGGCTTGTCATCCACCTGCTGCTGTTGCAGGCGAAGGCTGCCGATTCGAGTTCCAACCGCTCAAACGGCAGATGGTGCAACGCACCCAGCTGTGAGTTCTACCTCCAGCACTCACCCTTCTTGTTACCCCGTTGTGGAGGGTGGGAAACTTCTCGGAATGGTGCGCTCGTCGGCGTCATACTGCCCAAAAGGTTTGGTTTGTTTTGCACTGTAATTGGTCAGAAGTTATAGTTTGGTTTACACTGTAATTAGCTAATGAGAAAGTTCATATTGCAGAATTGGTTTGGATGTCCGTTGTCAGAGTGTTAAAGGAACTTTAGTTGACATGTCATTTGTGTAATCATCATTACCTCAAAAGTAAAGTTTGTCAGAAATATTATGAGAGATGGGCAGGCGTTGGCAGCCTTCAGAGACATTTAGAGAATCCCGTTTCCTCGCCTTATCTAGTGTCTCGCTGTCGTGTAAGCAGTGTCATCACACCATTGTCAGGACCAGACCGTCACCCAGGAGTATTACCTCTCCTCTCCTCGGATGGTAATATACTTTTCGATTTGTAACAATATTATATGTCTTGCAAGTCTGTTGCTTCCGTGAATTCTGGGTGCATAGGTAGAAACTGTAGTATTAATTGTCTTTTGTGGATCAGGGGAACTCGTAATAGTTCAATGTTTTGTTGTATCAATGGAATTCCGATTCTCTCTGATCTTTGGTGTTAACTTCATATGTCGCCAACAAGTAAATGACAATGGCTACATACAATATACCTCGTAGCAATGCACGTGAAATTACCTAGTATCAGTTATATGAATATTAAGGTACGTGTAGTGTGTAAATAATTTCATATTCTACATGTGCCTAAATCTTTGTTTCTGGAAAAAGCGAAGTTAGTGGTGTCATGTTACTTTATCCACATGTTATTCTTGCAGTGAATTGTAATGTAAGAAATCATATGCACTTGCATAACATGATTTGATTCTTTATTTCTTAACATAACATATGACTAAGAAAACCATTGCAAAAGCAATGGAAAGGTGCAATGTATCAGTCGCAAGACTAGGATGAACTAGACCTGTATACTAGATCTTTGGGAACTTACAAATGCTCTCTAAAATCTCTAATGTTGTACTAGGGCTCTTTCTCTTGAGGTTGTTATAGTCTTGGCTTGCCAGCACTTTACCAAAAATTGTTGGAGATGCCATAAATTTGAGGCATGCCTGTTTAAGGTCGTTACACTGATGTTGATCAGCTAGCGCGTATGTAGTTGCCACTGTCTGTGCATCAAGACACCTACAAAGAGCAGCCTCACATATTTGCTTCAGCCTTTCAATGCAGTAGCGATCGGCAGCCACAAGTAAGTGGCGTACAATCTCTCTTCTGTCCTCGTCGTCAAAATCGTCGAAAGGCAGCATCAAGCAGTCTGTGTAGATAAAATGCAAAAGTGTCCTAAAAACGTCAGGTAACATATCTTCCACGAGTAGAGATAGCCCTTCTTTCTCCATCATTGGGCCACAGAGATGTGCCCTAAACACAGGTGACCTGGCAGCAAGAACTACCCTATGTGCAAGAAATGCCTCACCTTGGACACATAAGGTCACGTCCGCCCCTTCTTTTGACTCTAGAATATTTGCGAAATCAGTTGATAGCCTTGATGGCGGCAGCTTCACTTGGGGTGAAAGTAGTAAGTCACTGGAAGTCACCACTGGATCTTTTATAACACTGACTGAGAACTCGATTGAGAAGTGGTCAAATTTCACATACTCTGCTTCAAGTAATGTTTTCTCCATGACCTTCTCCCACCCTCCCATCCTACATTTGCCCTCTGCACTAGATAAGTTTAACACTCTGAGCCGTTTCCACTCAGTACACTGTCCTCCTGGGGAGATCAGTCGATAATAAAATATTGCTCTCACTTCTACATCTTCGCTCATAAGCTCACCAAGAATAGAGATGTGGTCTTGGCATCCATCATTGATTCCTTGTGGGTAAAATCGAACTGACCAGTCATAGCCACCAACTTGGAAGGCATGGGACCTTATGAATTTGCCCATATCAGTTTCCTTGACGACACTGTAGTCATCAACCACGAAGATGTGGTTACCGCGAACCAACGTTGCATTGCAGGTCGAGACTGTAGTTCCGAACTCCATGTGCAATTCAAGTGCCTGCAATTCATCATAAGATCACATTAGCACCCCAATATGCGTCATTATTTTACAGTAACAGAAATAAGATGAAATCATATATTGTGTTTGTGTCACTATATGTACTAGGGAATTTCATGAACACATCAATGTATGTACCAGTGAAGCAGCCGGACCTAGCCAAAGGTGGGATACAATTATTGTAGAAGGACACGTCAACCCACTACTCTGCCTAGACACGATTTTATACACTATAAACTCACCTAGGCCTGTTTCCTGGACCAGCAAATGGCAAACAGGAGTTGCATCACAGACTTTCCCGCAAAATGGAACTCCAGCCCAATGTTTTGCTTCCCATAAACTCAGAGGAAACAAACAGTGTTCCTCTGGATTAATACCTACAAACTAGATGGCGCCGCAGGACCGATTCCTATGGAATGGCCATTGGTACATTTTATTATTTGGGAAAACTACATGCATCTTTTTATTTTCAGGGAAAACTCAATGGATCTCTTCACGTACTGTACTGCTACTACTTCTCATATAAAAAATGAATATGTACGAACTATGCATCTACCTATGTAGTACTACTACATGTAGTATCAGCTATGGTTGAATAACAAACCTTGGAATTTAATAGAGCAGTGGAATGACGACCAATGGTAAAAGAGACCCAAAGCAAAATCCTGGCTTTCGAAGATTGGATGAGATCAATGGCACTCACAAGGTAGTCAACATATATCGAGAGAGATATGTATTTCAAGATTTGGGTAGTGTGTTCCTGCTGATGTGTGTGGTCGGGTTTTATAGGATTGAAAACATGCCTCTGTTGATAATAATTGAGCGCATCCTGTGTCGTTGGCAAGTATTTAGAGAATTTTAATACCAGGCCAAACAATCCTAATACAATTAATACAATAAATGACTACTTATCTGTACATAAATGTTTACACAAAATTAATTGGCTACTATATATATTTACAGTGGTTCCCGCGACATCTCCCATGAATAGACAAAATCCTCACCGGTTTCTAGAAGCGACTTCCTCCCCCTCAGTTTATTAGCATCCCTCATATTCTGGGTCAAACTTTCACCAAAATTTAAACTAGAGAGTGGCTTTTCTAAAACCAGGCGCAGAACCCCTCCATTTTTCTTCTTCTCAAATAGTTTGGATTGCTTACTACATGTGTTCCTTATCTATACCCTCCACCATTGCCTTAAGATATGCGCTATCCAAGTGCTACCATATTTTTGGGTCATATTTTGACCACAACTTTAACTAATAAAATATAAATACATTTAGCAAAGATAATATTGTAAAAAACTACATTCAAATATGAATCAAACAATATAGTTTATTATGATATGGATTAACATTTTGGTAGTCAAATATGTGTTCAAACTTTCAAAATATGATGGGGACTAATAAACCTGGATGGAGGAAGTCGCTTCTAGGCAAATTTGTTTACAGAGGTAGTAACTTAGTATAGGCAAATTTGTTTTGTTTGTTCTTCTCAATTGATAGAACCTATGGACTTCAAACTTTACAGGTCGATAAAACTTTAGAACTAAAATGCTGGAAAACATGTTTGGATTTTTTTTGGCCCAATATAAATTTACAAAATGAGATTTTGCTATTAAGTATCTATGTTGCACAAAAGAATACGAATCTTTTGTGTCACATTGAAGTTCAAATAGGTTGTTGATCGGCAAAGTTTGATGTGCATACTCTATTTTGGAGAATGCAGATACAAACCGAGAAAATTTCATGGATGGATCCTGAAGCAGAAAATGGATGGTTAGATAAGGGGGTATACAACCCCAAGTTTCACTCTATAAATGTGAATCATATGTCCAAATATTATACTCTGGGAGAACATCTGTGGAATATAAATCCACTATTATTATATTTGTAACATATACCTCATATTTTGTTAGTCATATAGATGGTCCAAATTTGACCTGAGATACGATGGGCGATTAATAAACCCGGGATGAAGGAAGTACATACGCTGATCTTATGATGTCTTGTCGATCCTGCTGTCACCAAAAGGGGCAACGGTAGTATAACTATTCACCAAAAGGTCAACCCCAATAAAAAAACTACTATGTCTAAAAGTCTACTCATGCGCGCAAACATAATAAGTTGAAGAAGTATGATTGATTACACACCCTGCTAGCTAGACTCCTCGTATAAACTTAGTCCAAAAAGCAACATTAAGCTCCAGTTTTATTTTATCTAGTAGCACCATCTAGATGAGTATGCAACAAAATCGGCTTTGCATCCGCCCTGATGTTGATGACTTCCCATTGTTGAACATGGAATTGTTGAGCCGTGACTGGAACTGAGAATTCTTTTGAAACTTCTTCTCTTTAGCACAGGGGCTTCACGAATGAGTACATTGTTTTTGTGTGCTCTTTTTTTGGCCCAACATTGGGTATTCTGAAAAATAGGCAGGAAAATTAACATTATGGGTGGGACGGCCATTCACACTACTAATATTATTTTCAAAATGTGCATATTCATGCTTTGTTCGAAGCCATTGGTGCAGACCAAGGAGAAATGACATCAAGAGACATTAGGCCAAAATTAGGGAATCGAATGAATAGCTCGTTTCGTATCCAAGTTGTAGCTAGGTGGTCCAGTTCTATTGTGCCTACGTGTTTGGGATTTGCTTGTTTTGGATCTATATAACTTAAACTTGGATCTCATTGAGTGTATCCGTGGAGTTTTTAGAACTTTGTGCTGGTTAGTTGCTTTATTAATGTAAAATGGGGATATATTTCCATCTAGCAAAGGTTCTTACCTCATATTTCATGTTTTATACTCCCTCTATTTTTTTATACAATGAGAATGAACAATTCCCAAAAAATACCAATATAAATAGGTTGTGGCTTCCTGCCCTCCTCTCTGCACCACCTCTGGATTAAATATGATTGTAGCACACACTGCCATTCCAGGGGAGTAGAATCGATGCATAATTAAGATGGGCGCTTTCCCATTAATTAATTTTTACATGATGCACCTTCCTTTGTTTGCGGAATGACACTTCATTGAAGTTTAGTGCTCAAAGGCACACGTGCTACATGATTGGGCACGCAACTATGAGTTGGTTGTCAGACAAAGGATCACATGCACATGCACCCAGTGTTGATATGAGAAAAGTGAGCATGCAGTTAAAGAGAAGTAGGTCGAAATGATTGCAATATTAATAAGGTGTGGAGATTAATATTATCATGGAAGCCCAACCGTTAATGTGATGCAGATGGTGGGCTTCTTTATGACGATAACTAAACAAACATTCCACCAAATTTTCATGTGGCCTTAGTTAATAGGGTTTTGTCAGGGGTATATAATTAAATAGAGGGAATACATGTTGAGGTGGGATGCTTGATGTGTTGTTGTTTTTTATGGGATGTGGTGCATAAGAGATTTTATGGAACAAAAAGGTACCAGTCAAAATTATCAGAAACCCTAGGTGGGAATGGGGTCAGGGGCATATCTACCCTTGAGGGTGCATGTTTTATATTTCCAATTAACAAAGATTTGAGTACGTGCAATCCAAATTTTAATGCCTTGGCTTATACACCGGCTTTATACTCCATTTAAGGTACAAATACAATACACAAACTATAACACCCTTTAATAAAAACTTATATATAAGCATATATTCTTCTTGAAGACATTGATGGTTTTCTAAACATTTCCACCATTTGTTCTCCCAAGTGCACAAGCATAAATTCCAGCAAAAGGTGGGCTGACATACAGATTAGTCACTCCAAACCATCACACCACAAACTACCATTGTAGGTTGAGATGTGACTAGTCCAGGATTATATTCAATTGTAGTCAATTTCATAGTATGCTTAGACCAATTAATTTAGAAGACATAACCTTGTTTCAGTAATAGCATAGTGTATGAGAAAGCCCCTTCTATTTTTTGTAGAAGACTAATTGAAGACTATTGGCGATATGTCTTTATCACTCGTGATATAACAAAAGGTGGGATGTAAGAAATTGGTTAGCTCGACACTAGTCAGTGTCCTAACATGATGTAAGAACTAGTAGGAAAACATAGCTGGACTACATATGTGAGTCCTAGGAGAAAAATGATGCGCTGTTGTTTGATAACTTGCTAATTGCGCGTTGAAAGTATATATATTGCAATGAGAATTTGGAAATGCTATCTGTATGACACGTATGTTCGGTTTCAACAATAAATAGTACCATATCCCATATGAATTTCACATAGTTGGATTTAGCTACTAGGAAAATTAAGACCAAGATTTTTATATGTTTGTGCTCCATTTAATTTGAACATACTCCATGTTTTAAGAACTGCGTTCAATATTTGGCCAGACTTGTTCAACCCTCATTGATCTGTGAATGGCAATTTCCCTCATGAAGTAGTTTTGGTGTTGATGACAATGCAATTTATGGACTAACAGTGATCTTGAGATGTACATGCATAATTAATAGTGGAACAAGATGTTTATGTTCCCCTTGAAAGGAAAACATCAAAGCCGGTGTTTCCGGCGTTTCTATTTCTCTGGTCGTAGGAAATTCATACTATTAATATCAAATCACGCAGTATATGTAGATCAAAATATTAGCAAACATTCAGGGCACTGAAGATGCAATATCATACACAATCCTTCATAGAACTCGATTTATGCAGGACTATCTTTGAAAACCTTGCTAGGCTAGCTAGCTTGCTGATGCATGTAGCTGACAAGACACGCGCGCCTGCGCACTATGGGGTGGATGTGATAATAGATGCCATCTTTTCATTCCCCGGGACTAGAGAGTGGAATTTTATTTTATTTTGAGTAGAGTGAAAACGAATAATGACATTTTATTACCCATAAGAAAGAAAATGAAATAAAAACTAAAAGCAACCAAAGAAATGAAATTCCCTAGAGAAGTCTGAAATAGTGGTGTTGGTATTACCTTTTAAAAAAGGAAAAAAATCTGAAATAAACAATGACAAAATTTGTACACCGTATACACAGAAATCACGCTTTTTATAATATGCAAGAACAAGCACATAATAGTGATTTTTTCACACACAAAAGTTGTTTCCTCACAACGAATAAATTCGTGTCATTGGTATTGCCGTTGGATAAAAAGATAATAAAATAAAAACTAAAACAAAATAAAAATAATTAAGTTTTTCTAAGAAAGAATGAATCAGTGGCTTTGGTATTAGCCTTTAAGAATAAAGGAAATGAAATATACACTAAAACAAAATCATAATAAGGAAGTTTTCTAAGAAAGATATAAAATGAAAAAAAAAAACAAAACAAAATCAAAATAACGAAGTTTTCCTAAGAAATAATGAATTAGTGAAATTGGCATTACCCTTTAAGAAAATGGGAAATGAAATGGAAACTAAAAAAATCACAGTAATGAAATTTGTAAGAAATAATGAATTAATGGCATTAATATCCACCTTTAATCAGAAATGAAAGAATAAAAAAATGATAAAGTTTGCCCACAATGTTTCATAGAAATTGCGCTTTATAATAATATGCATGACTAAGCATATATTAGTGAAAGTTCACAAACAAATGATTCGTAAGAAGAAATGAATTGGAGGCATTGATATTACCCTTAAATAAGAAAGAAAATGAAATAAAAACTTAAAAAATTCAAAGTAATGAAGTTTTCTAAGGAATAATAAATTAGTGGCTTTGATATTACCATTTAAGAAGAAATAAAATAAAAAATAAAACAAACATTGACAAAATTTGCTGACAACATTAAAAATGTTTTTTTCAAAAATATATAGGAATTAACATGTAATAGTGGCATTTTTGCGGAAACAATTCCTAAAAAGGAAGAAATTAGTGGCATTGGTTTTACCCTTGAATAAAATGAAATAAAATTTAATAATAACTATATAAAAAATAAGGAACAATGAATTAGTAGCAATAGTGTTACCGTGTAAAGAGGAACAAAAAAAGTTTATATAAACTTGCACACAACATCGCTCTAAAATTGCACTTTTTGTAGTATATGCAAACAATATACATATAATATTGTTTTCACACATATTACATTCTATTTATGTGTATACATTTACACTCACCCAACATCCCAAAAATAGCCACACAAAAATCCAACTAACAAAGAAAAACAAAAAAACAAAAAACAAAACACATAAAAATAGAAAACTTAAAATGAACAAAGGGAGAGAAAGGAGGGTTGAATCGCATAGTTTATGGCCTTTGGCCCAGCACCAAATTTACTTAACCAACTATGTGGTTAGCCGAAAAGACAAGCCCACCACAAGTAACAACAAAGACCAGAAAAAAATGCAGGATCAATCTCAGAGAAAAATCGATGGCGAAAAAAAATCGACTAACCCTAAGTCCAAATTTAGACAACTTACAAGTAGCTAAGCTACTCTAGTAACTAGATATACTAAAATGTGTGGTGAGAATACTATTGCTAAGAGACTATCTCTTAACTAAGAGAATATGAGTCTTTTTATGGTGCTCTCTCCTATACCCCGAGATTCATCCTACATGGCACTCTTTGGATATCACCAATGTACACGCCTTAACACTCTTCTTTCCGTAGGCTTTTGTTGGGCTCAATGCATAGAGCTTTCGAGATAATAGCAGTCTTCCCTCAAATGAGTGGCTTGAGGCAAGAAGTTATATATGTAGTGCATTCTCTCCTTAAGCGACCATGCAAATTGTATAATACGTCACACAAAAACTGATTGAAACGGTTCTATTCTTGGCCACAGAAGCTCAAGAACATTTCAAGTGCCTCCTCCCTCTTGTGATGCTTTTGTGCTCATTATTGAAAACGATACAAGGAACGTACCACAAAAAAGATTTGTGTTCTTTTACAACATTGATACAATATGCATCTACCAGACAACAAAAGTTTAAATCCAATTTTAACCTACAAGTCTGAAAACAGAAATGGCAATCTAAGTTTGAATACCACCAAAACATGTACTACTCATAGTATATTTGAACTTTTAGACTAGTCTCACTCAGATGTATCTAATTTTTTGTTTCCTAGGCTGTGATTTGAATGTGGATTTGATATTTTGTGGCATGATAGGTACACTTAGCATTTGGGTTGTTATTTTTTTAATCATTATATTTTGGCCTCATTTAAATTTATAGGTAGTATGGAAGCAAGCTGAGGAGAGGAAGTTCTCTACAGAGGTCCTTCCTCGTGAACTACAACCCTTGGAAACATCAATGTTACTAGTACAATAGTACATAAAAGACTAGCATTGATATGCGAAAAACAGCCTTGGTGGTGTGGTTACCCGACTATCGGGGAAACTGATCCACGAACACCTATGGGGACCGGCGGACCGAGCCCCTTTCGGTTCGGCGAGGGGCGGAGATCGCACGAAGAGCAGATCGAGGCGAAGCACACGAGCAGTTTACCCAGGTTCGGGCCGCACGGATGCGTAAAACCCTACTCCTGCTTTGTGGTTTGTATTGAGTTCTTGCTCGGGAGCGCTAAGTGCTACAGTACACAGCAGCAGCTAACGAGACCGAGCGTGAGTGTTCTTCTGCTTCGAACCCCCCTCTACGTTGCGCATGGGCCTCCTTTTATATGCTCAAGGGGTCACCGACAGGTGGCAACGCAGATAAGGGTAAAAATGGAAATGTGTTGTAGTTGGTACAACTACCTGTAGAGTGTATCATACCTAACCCTGACGGCAGGGGACAAAGGCATTGAATGCCCGTCTGCGTCGCCCGAATAGTGCAAAAGGGACCGTCAGGGACGCCACCGCCCGCCACGACGGCAATCTTGTCAGCGCCGCTTGCCACCGCGTACCGCTGGCTGCACAGCCTCCTGCCACGTACGCCTGGAAGGGTCCCAGAGCGACACGTTGGTGGATGTGCTGGAGCGCGGGTACAGAGTGGCAGCTTGCCGCGGCAAGCGCCTTGCCGCGGTCGTTGTCTTGTCGCGTCCGGGAGCTTGTCGCTCACCGGGCCTTGCCGGGACGCGTGGCGCGTCGCAGCAAGTTCCTTGAGATGCCTTGGTTGGCCTTCCTGACAAGCTCCTCTCGCCGGGGTCTTGTGCCTTAAGTGGCCTTCCCGGCAAGCTCCTCTTGCCGGGGCCTTGTCTCCTTGGCTTGAATACTTTGTTCTTGAATGGCTCCAAAGGAACCATGGAGGACCTTGGCGGTCGCCCGGCAAGCCTTGCCGCGGGATGCTGCGACTGCCCGTGCACAAGTTCGGGATACTAGGGTACCCCTACTCTAGTACACCGACAGGAGCCCCCGGGCCTGGGCCAGACACGGTGTCGAGCGCTGTTGGGCCAGGCCCAAAACAGGGCACGAGCACGTGCGGCCTGGGTTACGCCGTATCTCACTCCGTATCCACCGCGCCCTCCCCGAACGGCACGCGTTGATTGCGGCGTCGTGGGAGAGATCGTGGGTGGTTTCTTTATTCGGAAAGGCGGAACATCCGCCCCCTCCCTCCTTATAAGCAGGGGAAACAGGGGCAGTTCGCCCATCCGCCGGTTGCTACTCCAACCTCGAAAACCTCCGCCGCTCCCCTTCTTCCCAAAGCTAAAAGAGAGCAGCGCTCCGCCCCCATCGCCACCAGCACCACCAGCGCCGTTGACCTCCCTCACCACTTCCGCCATGGCTCCGAAAGTCGAGAAGGGGAAGGTCGTGAAGTCGGCCGAGGCGCAGCGGCTCGCAGCGCTGCGAAAGGAGCGGGCAATCTTCCCCCCCAAGCTCGCCGCGAGGGAGCTGAGGGAGTACTACTACCTCTTCTGGTCGACGGAGACGCAGGCGCACCCGCGCACGAAGGTACTTCCAGCCGTCGCTTGGAAAATGGCTCCAACTGGATATCCCTTCTTCGCCTTGTTCTTCTACTGTGGGCTCTACCCGCCTTTCTATGAGTTTTTCTGCGATATTATGGACACCTACGGGTTCCGCCTCCTTGACTTCACCCCCAATGCCGTTCTGACCATGGCAGTTTTCGCACATCTCTGCGAAAACTATGTCGGAGTCCATCCAAATGTAGCCCTTTTCCGCCACTTCTTTATGCCCCGAGTTGAGAGAGGAGAGCCTTTATCCGGCGGAATCGCCTCGATCTCGAGAGCCGGCAAGAAGGACGCTTATCTGGAGGGAGAGCTCCGCAGCAAGTGGGAGGAATGGAGAGCAGACTGGTGCTGGATTGTCGAGGAGGACCCGCAGCCGTTTACCGCTCGGCGCCAAACTCCAGTAGTGCGCGGCAGCGATTGGAGCAACGTGGCCCCGGAAGACGACAGGCTGAAGATTGCCGTCGCCCGGATTTAACGCCTCAGGCTTGCTGGGCTCACTGTAGGTGCGGTTGGCGCAGATTTCCTTCGCCGCCGCATCGCCCCCCTGCAGGAGAGGAGGAGACCCGCCTAGGAGTTCAAGAATGCGGCGGACATCATGAGGCTGCGTCCGGGCCTCAACTTCAACTTCACTGTCCTGGAACTTAACGCGATGCTCCAGGAGCTGTTCAAGTATGACCCTCAACATCCCGAAGTGTTCAGGTTGCCGAAGGACGTCGTTCCGCTGTGCAACAACTCCTCGCTCGACCGCATCCGTGCAATGACGCCACTGTGCGACTCACATGGGATTGTTCCAACTTGGCAAGAGCCTGAAGACATCGTCGTACAGGAGTTCTTCGACGGCTTGGTAGAAAAGCCGGTCCGCTCCGACGAAAAGAAAGGCCTCACCCGCGACACCACCGATGCGGAGATGAAACGCATCGCCACCAGGCTGGAAGAGGCGGCGGCAGCCGCAGCCACGGGCGAGTTTGGATTCACCGTGGAGGAGGCAGAGGCAGCAGAGGCGGCAAGCCTTGCCGAGCGAGAGGGGCTTGCCGGCGGGGAGGAGCTTGCCGGGCATGACGTCGAGTCGAGCGAGCCCGCCGAGGATACGAGCGGCTCGTTGGAGATCGACTCCTCTTCCTCCTCATCTTCGGGCAGCTCGCCGCAAGCAGAGCCCCCAGCTCCACCAAGAAGGCGTCTCCGCAAGGCCGGGGACTTAGCGGAGCTGCAGACGATTCGACAGCCGCTGCGCCGCGCGACACGCTCCACCGCGGCAAGTACTATTGCTGCGGGAGCACCTCGCGCTGCTGCGGCAACTGGACCGGGGTCTTCCCGGACCACCGCTTCTGCTCCTGCCGCTTCTCACGCCGCGGCGGCAACCGGAGCGGGGTCGTCTCAGACCACCGCCACTGCTTCCGCCAAGCGGCCAAGGGAGCCTACCCCTCCGCCTCCTCGCGCCGGACGTGAGCCTGACTTTGACTTCTCCGCGCTCAGCTCCGACGAGGAAGAGGAAGAGTAAGATTCTTGTTGAACTTGTATTTCTTCAATTCTTGCTGCTTTGTCTTGTATCTCATTTGCCTTACTCCGAACTTATCCCTTTTCAGGACTCTGGCCCGGAGAGCGGCGAAGAGAGCCAAGGTCCCGGCGAGGAGAGAGGAGGTGATCATCGTCGAGAACGAACCCACCGAGACCACCTTGCCGGACCCGGCAACTAATCTTCAGAGCAGCCCCCAGCGCAGCCCCCAGCGTAAGTATACGGTTCGTCTTCCGCTGTTAGGTGCACATGGGTGCTCTTTCTTTGCTGACATCTGACTGTTGGTTTGTGTAGGAGCAGAGCAGCCCCACCAGGAGCGCCCGGAGACCGCCCGCGGCATGCCATCTGCTTCGACTACGCTGCCAAGGGAGAGTTCTCCGGCAAGGGACTCTCCGGCAAGGCAGATTTCTCCGCCAAGGGAGAGTTCTCCGGCAAGGGACTCTCCGGCAAGGCAGGGTTCTCCGGCAAGGGGGAGTTCTCTGGCAAGGGACAGCACCAACGGCCCCCCGGCGGCGGAGGCTGCGACTGCAGAACCTGGTACAGGTAATCCTCTTGCTTCAAAACTTCCCTTGGGTTCTTCATCTTTTGATCTTCTTTTTGGATATTTGCTTGACTTTTCTCCCTTTTCCGGCCGTCAGACCCATCTGCTGCGGAGCCGATGGAGACCGAGGTTGCTGCCGACGATGCCGCCGCCACCGAAGAAGCAGCCGGCGCTGATGATCCCGCCGGCGACGAGGCCGCCAAAGCTGCCGCCGCAGCAGCTGACGAGGGGTCTGGCGATCGTACTGGCGGCCCTGAGGCCGCAGGAGGGCCAGGCGCTACGCCGACCGCCGATCCCTCCACCGCTGCCGCAGCGCCAGGCTCCGAAGAGCCCCAGCCAGGCGTCTACTTGAAGGCCGGCGATGGCATCTTCATCAACCTCCCCTGGGCGTCAAGCTACACGGCGCCGTTCGAAGGAGAGAGCTTTGATGGAGAGGTGCTCGCCTCCGCTGGGCCGACGCTAGTTGATGCGCCGAGCAGTGATACGTCCAAAATGCATCACTATTTTGTATCATAATTTATCCTTATTCATAGATATATTTCACGTTATGATGATGTTCTTATGTTGTTTTGGTCTATTTTACACAGTTTGCAACTTTCCGATACCGAAACAGCAGACGCAGGATTAAGCAGGAAAAAGTGGATGCTGACTTGCTGAAGAAGAACACCTCCAAATTACCTGAAAATTGACGGGAGGTATTTTTCAGACGAATAACGAAGACACGCAAAAGGGGAGTCAGAAGGGGGCCACAGGGTGCCTAGGCGGCCTGGGGGCGCCCCCCCCCCTGGCCGCGCCGGGTAGGCGCCTGGAGCCCCTGGCCCACCTCTGGTCGCCCCCTTTTGCATATATGTTCTCCGTTCTCCGAAAACCCTAGGCACGAGACTTTTTACGGAGTTCCGCCGCCGCTTCGAGGCGGAAACCTACAGAGAAGAAAAGGGCATCTTCGGTGGGCAGATTCCGCCGGGGAGATCATCTCCCGGAAGGGGAGATCGTCGCCATCGTCATCACCATCGTCACGGGCATCATCGAGATCATCATCAACATCATCCCCAACACCAGCACCATCTCCATCTTCATCCAAATCTCATCTTACAATCGCAACTCGTGTTGTAACTCGTACTATCTATCCTCTCTACTCCATCGGTGTTGATTACTACTTTGTGGTGAATGCTATTGAGTTTTGTTGGAGAAATATTATTATGTCCAGATTGTTTATCACATATTTATCCCCACTGATCATGATCTCTTTTATGTCTTGTGAGTAGTTACCTTAGTTCTTGAGGACATGGGGGAAGTCTTGTTGTTAGTAGTCATATGCTGTTGAAGTAATATGTGTTGTTTGATACTTAAGTTGTGTTGTCATTCTACTAGTGGTGTTGTGTGAGTCGAACACCCAACACTTCGCCTTATTAAGGACCTAGGAGAATACATTGTGTATAAAGAATGCTTATGGTGGGTTGCCGGAGTGACAGAAACCTGAACCCCAGTTCGCACGCTTTTGCATAAGGGAATAATGGATCCTCGGTCGTATTGCTATGGTTAGGCTTTTGCCTTAAATTCTATCTTGTATTTGCGGATGCTTGCAAGGTGTTTAATCATAAGAGTGCATTCATCTTAGTCTAGAGAGTGCACTAGCATAGATCCACCCACTCAACACTTATCAACACATAACATAGTATCGATACGGAATATGGCGAAAGCACATGACTACCTCCCTCGTGTGTCCTCAAGAACGCTTTAGTCCTTATAAGTTCAGTTGCTAGGCCTCTCCTTTGCTAAGAAAGGATTGGGCCACTTGTTACTTTCAGTACCTTTTACATTACTTGCCTTTACATTCCTGTTGCTTATACCGAGAAAACCCCTAAAAGTTATCTTTCAGTGCTTGCAGTAATTTCTTGCTCAGAATCGCTTATCAATACCTTCTGCTCCTCGTTGGGTTCGACACTCTTACTTATCGAAAACGCTGCAACAGATCCCTTACGGTTGAGGGTCATCAAGTACCGTTTTCTGGCGCCGTTGCCGGGGAGCGTAGCGCTATTGGTAAAGTGAAACTGGTAAGAAAGTTTTTTTTATAATTCTGTTTTTATTTTTTTGCTATTGCTGCTCTTTTTCCTTATGGACAACCCTATTATTGGAGCGTTGCTTGCGGGAAGACGCCCCACACCTGTGGTGGTTGATCCTCCCCCTACTGAAATTGTGCCTTATAAAATACCAGCAGGCATTATCGATTATGTTTTGGCTAATCGTTATGCAGGAGACAGACATCCTGGTGAACACTTGCTATATTTGTCACGACTATGTTCATTATTTAAGCTTGCAGGTGTATCGAGGGAGTTTGTCATGAGGAAATTGTTTGTCGTATCACTTATAGATAAAGCTTCAGATTGGTATGGGCTTCTCGATAACTCACACTTGCTGGACTGGCAGGAGCTTATGTCTCTCTTTTATACTAAGTTTTATCCTCTTCATGAAATTCATCGAGACAGGAATTATATATATAACTTTAGGTCTCGTGACGGAGAAAGCATTGCTCAATCTTGGGGGAGATTGAAGTCTCTGATGCTCAAATGCCCTATTCATAAGCTTCCCAAGGAAATTATACTTACAAATTTTTATGCCAGGCTTTCTCGTCAGGATAAGGAGATGCTGGATGCCTCCTCTAGTGGGGTATTTCAGAAGAAGAGTGTTGAAGAAAGGTGGGATCTCCTTGAAAGAATCCAGAGGAATACCGAAGATTGGGAAATTGATAAAGGTATTGAACCCGCTATAAATTATGAACATGATTATATTGAGAGCTATGTGGAAACTGATTACTTCAATACTTTTTGCTCTAAGATTGGTCTTGATTCCCATCTAGTGATTGATTTGTGTAAGAATTTTGCCTCTCACGTTGACTCTTTTAAAAAGAAGAGAGACCAGCACCATGCACCTTTTAAAGAACCACCTATTGATATTTTTGTTGCTGACCCTATTTTGCCTGCAGTTATATATGAGCAGCCTCCTTTTCCCACGAGGATAAAGGAGCACTCTCTTGTGAGAGGCATAATAAATAAAAGTGAGAGAAGAGTTGATGAGCCTGAGGACCAGATCAGGGTCGATCCTCAAGTTGCATTGATTAAAGACCTTGCTACTGATGATGTTTTGGATTCCAATATAACTTTTTGTGCTGTTTCCACTAACCTTGTCACAGCCAAGAATAAAGGCCCAATTTCAGGTACTCCGGTGGTATCTGTTAAAATAGGAGATCACAATTATTATGGGCTATGCGATTTGGGATCGAGTGCAAGTGCTATTCCTTATTCACTTTATGAAGAAATCATCGGTGAGATTTCCCCTTGTGAACTTGAAGAAGTTGATGTTACTATTCATCTTGCAAATAGATCAACTATCTCTCCTATCGGAATTGTGAGGGACGTTGAAGTCCTATGTGGAAAGGTAAAATACCCTACCGACTTTCTAGTACTCGGTTCAGCCAGGGACAATTTTTGTCCCATCATTTTTGGTAGACCTTTTCTTAGAACTTGTGGAGCTATAATAGATTGCAAGAAAGGTAAAGTTTATGTTGACTTCGATGGTGAGCCATATGAATTTAATTTTTCTAAGTTCTCTAAGCAGCCTCGTGGTACTGATTTACCTAGTGATGATAAAATTATTGAAAGTATTGCCTCTATTGCTATTCCCCCTGATGATCCCTTGCAGCAATACATGGAGGACCACGAGAATGATTTGCATATGCGGGAAAGAAATGAACTAGATGAAATATTCTTGAGGCAACCTGCTATCCTGAAGCACAACCTTCCGGTTGAACCTTTGGGAATTTTATCAAAACCTAAAGAAGACCCGGTGTTCGATCTTAAACCTCTTCCCGATACGCTCAAGTATGCTTATTTAGATGAAAAGAAAATATATCATGTTATTATCAATTCTAACCTTTTAGGATATGAAGAAGAGCGATTATTGGAAGTACTTCGTAAACACCGAGGCGCAATTGGCTACACCCTTGATGACCTTAAGGGGATTAGTCCATCTATCTGTCAACATACTATCAACCTTGAGCCTGATGCTAAACCAGTTGTTGATCATCAATGACGGTTGAACCCGAAGATGATGGATGTCGTGAGAACTGAAATTCTCAAGCTTCTAGCCGCAGGTATTATCTACCCTATAGCTGATAGTAAGTGGGTAAGTCCGGTACATTGTGTTCCTAAGAAAGGAGGTACAACTGTGGTTCCTAATGATAAAAATGAACTAATACCTCAGAGAATTATTATTGGATATAGAATGTGTATTGATTACAGGAAGTTGAACAAGGCCACCAGGAAGGATCACTACCCGTTGTCGTTCATCGACCAAATGCTTGAAAGGTTATCCAAAAATACCCACTTTTGTTATCTCGATGGTTATTCTGGCTTCTCTCAAATTCATGTTAACACTGCCGATCAAGAGAAGACCACTTTTACTTGTCCTTTTGGTACTTACGCTTACAGACGTATGCCTTTTGGTTTATGTAATGCCCCTGCTACTTTTCAAAGGTGTATGTCTGCTATTTTTCATGGTTTCTGTGGGGCTATTATGGAAGTCTTCATGTACTTACGCTTAATAAAGTTTTGCAGAGATGCGAGGAGACAAATTTGGTACTCAACTGGGAGAAGTGCCACTTTATGGTTAATGAAGGAATTGTTCTTGGTCACAAGATTTCCGAAAGGGGAATTGAAGTGGACAAAGCCAAGATCGAAGCTATTGAGAGGATGCCCTATCCAAGGGACATCAAAGGTATTCGCAGTTTTCTCGGTCATGCAGGTTTTTATAGAAGATTTATTAAAGACTTTTCTAAAACCTCGAGACCCCTCACTAATCTTCTCCAGAAGGATGTTCCTTTTGCGTTTGATGAAAATTGTAAGGAAGCTTTTGAAGTCCTTAAGAAAGCTTTAATAACTGCTCCTATAGTACAACCAACTGACTGGAATTTACCTTTTGAAATTATGTGTGATGCAAGTGATTTTGCTGTTGGAGCTGTTTTAGGACAAAGAGTTGATAAGAAATTGAATGTTATACATTATGCTAGTAAGACCCTTGATAGTGCTCAAAGAAATTATGCTACTACTGAGAAGGAATTCTTAGCTGTAGTTTTTGCTTGTGATAAGTTTAGGCAGTATATTGTTGATTCCAAAGTTATTATTCATGCTGATCATGCTACCATTAAGTATCTTATGACAAAGAAGGATGCCAAGCCAAGGCTTATCAGATGGGTACTCCTTCTTCAAGAATTTGATTTGCAGATTGTTGATAGGAAAGGGGAAGACAATCCGGTAGCGGACAATCTCTCAAGAATGGAAGATATACCGCATGACCCCATTCCAGTTAACGATAGTTTTCCAGACGAGCAACTTGCCGTTGTAAAAGTACAACCTCTTTCCGACCCTTGGTATGCAGATTATGCTAATTTTATTGTTGCAAAGTATTTGCCTCCAGGTCTAACATTTCAGCAGAGGAAGAAGTTCTTTCATGATTTGAGGCACTACTTTTGGGATGACCCACATCATTTCAAAGAAGGTCCCGACGGGATCGTGAGAAGATGCATTCCAAAACATGAGCAGAAGAACATTCTCCGATGGTGTCATGATAGTCCCTATGGAGGACATCATGCCGGTGAGAGGACTGCACATAAGGTTCTTCAATCAGGTTTTTATTGGCCTACTCTCTTTAAAGATGCTAGAAATTATGTTTTAGCTTGTGATAAATGTCAGAGAGTTGGTAACATTAGTAGAAGGAATTAGATGCCTATGAATTACTCACTAGTGATTGAACCTTTCGATTGTTGGGGTTTTGATTTTATGGGTCCTTTTCCTTCTTCGCACAAGTACACTCACATTTTAGTAGCTGTTGATTATGTGACCAAGTGGGTTGAAGCAAACCCCACTGAAAGTGCTGATCACAAGACATCTTTGAAAATGCTTAAAGATGTAATTTTTCCTAGGTTTGGTGTACCAAGGTATCTCATGACCGATGGAGGATCACACTTCACGCACGGAGCTTTTAGAAAAGCTTTAGCTAAATACGATGTTAATCATAGAATTGCTTCACCGTATCACCCTCAAACTAGTGGGCAAGTTGAGCTCACCAATAGAGAGATTAAGTTGATCTTGCAGAAAACAGTAAACAGAAATAGGAAGGATTGGTCAAATAAATTAGGAGATGCTTTGTGGGCATATAGAACTGCTTACAAAAACCCCATGGGCATGTCCCCCTATAACATGGTGTATGGCAAGGCTTGCCATTTGCCATTAGAGCTAGAGCACAAAGCTTTCTGGGCTATTAGAGAGCTTAACGCTGACCCAAAACTAGCTGGTGAGAAGCGTCTCATGAACTTGACTTCTCTAGATGAATGGAGGAGTGAAGCTTACGAAAGCGCTAAGATGTTCAAGGAAAAGGTAAAAAGGTGGCATGATAGGAAGATTCTGAAACGTGAATTTAATGTTGGTGATAAAGTTTTGTTGTTTAGATCCCGTTTCAGGTTTTCTCCAGGTAAACTACTTTCCAGGTGGGAAGGACCATTTCATATTGAAGAAGTTTATCGGTCTGGTGCAATTAAGATTAATAATTTTGAAGGCACCAAACCTCAAGTTGTGAATGGGCAAAGACTTAAACATTACATAGCAGGAGACCCTGTCGATGTTGATGTGAATATAATATACACAACAACCCACGAAGAACATGTTGCAGCCCTGTTTCAGACGCCAGCAGAAGCAGAATAAAGAAAAGGTATGTAGTACGGTAAGAAAACAACGCAAAACATCATAAAATTTCCGTATTACGAGTTTTTGTAAAATTAGTAAAATTCCGAGTCGAAGTGGAGCCGGAGACGACCTCCAGGGAGTCCAGGCGCCCCCCTGGCGACCCCCCCCTGGGCCGCGTCGGCAGGCCGCCTGGACACCCTGGAGCCCGTCTTTGACCCCGCTTTGGTCCGTTACCTTCCTTTCTATACATAAACTTTTCCTATATATTTGCCCGGATTGTTCCGGCAACGTATCTTGCGATTTCGCGTGTTTTCTCTTCGATCTGTTTCTGCCAGGAAATCTTTCAGCTAAATTTAGGTGCCATGGCTTCTCCAAGTTCCCCCAAGGACACGTTCGTCGTCAACGTCATCAACCCTTACCTCGCTGAGGTCAAGAAGCACCCTCAGGTTGTTCAGATGAAGGACGGCATCCTTCATCAAGATGATCTGAAGGGACCTATCAAGGAGGGGAGCATCCAGGCCAGGCTGGAAGAAGTGGAGCAGGAAGTCTTCGAGTACAAGAAGATGACCGTGTTGGGGAACGTAGCATAATTCAAAATTTTCTACGTCTTCACCAAGATCCAACTATGGATGCATCTAGCAACGAGCAACTAAGAGTGCATCTACATACCGTTATGAAGATTGCGTGCGGAAGCTTTCAACGAAGCAAGGATGAAGTAGTCGTACTCTTCACATTCTTCGTCACCGATGATCTAGCGCCGAACGGACGGCACCTCCGCGTTCAACACACGTACGGTGCAGCAACGTCACCTCCTTCTTGATCCAGCAAGGGGGGAGGAGAAGTCGTCAGAGATCCGGCAGCACGACGGCGTGATGACGGATGCAGTGGAGATCGCAGCAGGGCTTCGCCGGGCGCCCTGCGTGGGAGTTGGGAGGTGTGACGGGAGGGGGAGAGGCGCCAGGGCTGAGGTGCGGCTGCCCTCTCCCCCCCCCCACATATATATAGGGGGCCAGGGGGGGCGCCAGCCCCTTGCAGATCCAATCTGCAAGGGGGGGCGGCGGCCAGGGAGGAGTCCTCCTCCCCCAAGGCAAGTGGTGGCCCCCCTCCCCTTAGGGTTTTAACCCTAGGCGCAGGGGAGGTGGGCCTCCCTCAGTGGTGCGCCAGCCCAGAGGGCTGGACACATCCCCTTGCGGCCTAGGGGCCCCACCGGGATGGGTGGCCCCACCAGGTGGACCCCCGGGGCCCCTCCGGTGGTCCCGGGACGCTCCCGGTGACCCCCGGAGATCACCCGTTGGCCGAAACTGGACTTCCCATATATCAATATTTACCTCCGGACCATTCCGGAACTCCTCGTGACGTCCGGGATCTCATCCGGGACTCCGAACAACTTTTGGGTTTCCACGTGCATTTATCTCTACGACCCTAGCGTTACCGAACCTTAAGTGTGTAGACCCTACGGGTTCGGGAGACACGTAGACATGACCGAGACCACTCTCCGGTCAATAACCAACAGCGAGATCTGGATACCCATGTTGGTTCCCACGTGTTCCTCGATGATCTTCATCGGATGAACCACCGTGTCAAGGATTCACTCAATCCCGTATGTTATTCCCTTTGTCCATCGGTACGGTACTTGCCCGAGATTCGATCGTCGGTATTCCCAATACCTTGTTCAATCTCGTTATGGCAAGTCTCTTTACTCGATCCGTAATCCATCATCCCGTGACTAACTACTTAGTCACATTGAGCTCATTATGATGATGTATTACCGAGTGGGCCCAAAGGTACCTCTCCGTCATACGGAGTGACAACATCCCAGTCTCGGTTCGTACCAACTCAACAGACACTTTCGGAGATACCCGATGCGTACCTTTATAGCCACCCAGTTACGTTGTGACGGTTGGCACACCCAAAGTACTCCTACGGTATCCGGGAGTTGTACAACCTCATGGTCTAAGGAATAAATACTTGACACCGAAAAGCTTATGCGTTACGAACTATACGATCTCGTGTTATGCTCAAGTTTGGGTCTTGTCCATCACATCATTCTCCTAATGATGTGATCCTGTTATCACCAACATCTCATGTCCATGGTCAGGAAACCGTGACCATCTGTTGATCAACGAGCTGGTAATTAGAGGCCTACCAGGGACTCATTGTGGTCTATGTATTCACACATGTATCGTTGTTTCCGTACAATACAATTCAAGCATGAATAACAGACAATTATCATGAACAAGGAGATATAATAATAATACTTTTGTTATTGCCTCTAGGGCATATCTCCAACAGTCTCCCACTTGCACTAGAGTCAATAATCTAGTTACATTGTGATGAATCGAACACCCATAGAGTTCTGGTGTTGATCATGTTTTGCTCGTGAAAGAGGTTTAGTCAACGGGTCTACGACATTCAGATCCGTATGCACTTTACAAATATCTATGTCTCCATCCTGAACATAATTCCGGATGGAGTTGAAACGGCGCTTGATGTGCTTGGTCTTCTTGTGAAACCTGGGCTCCTTGGTAATAGCAATAGCACTAGTGTTGTCACAGAAGAGAGTCATCGGGCTAGACGCGCTTGGAATGACTGCTAGGTCGGTGATGAACTCCTTCATCCAGACTCCTTCCTGCGCTGCTTCAGAAGCAGCTATGTACTCCGCTTCACATGTAGATGCTGCCACCACGCTTTGCTTGCAACTGCACCAGCTGACTGCCCCTCCATTCAAAATATACACGTATCCGGTTTGTGACTTAGAGTCATCCAGATCTGTGTCGAAGCTAGCATCGACGTAACCCTTTACGACGAGCTCTTCGTCACCTCCATAAACGAGAAACATATCCTTAGTCCTTTTCAGGTACTTCAGGATGTTCTTGACCGCTGTCTAGTGTTCCGTACCGGGATCACTTTGGTACCTCCCTACCAAACTTATGGCAAGGTTCACATCAGGTCTGGTACACAGCATGGCATACATGATAGAACCTATTGCCGAGGCATAGGGAATGACACTCATCTTTTCTCTATCTTCTGCCGTGGTCGGCGACTGAGTCTTACTCAATCTCATACCTTGCAAAACAGGCAAGAATCCTTTCTTTGACTGATCCATATTGAACTTCTTCAATATTCTGTCAAGGTATGTACTTTGTGAAAGACCAATGAGGCGTCTCGATCTATCTCTATAGATTTTGATGCCTAATATGTAAGCAGCTTCTCCAAGGTCCTTCATTGAAAAACTTTTATTCAAGTAGGCCTTTACATTTTCCAAGAATTCTATATCATTTCCCATCAGCAATATGTCATCCACATATAATATGAGAAATGCTACAGAGCTCCCACTCACTTTCTTGTAAATACAGGCTTCTCCATAAGTCTGTATAAAGCCAAACGCTTTGATCACCTCATCAAAGCGAATATTCCAACTCCGAGATGCTTGCACCAGCCCGTAAATCGAGCGCTGGAGCTTGCATACCTTGTTAGCGTTCTTTGGATCGACAAAACCTTCCGGTTGCATCATATACAACTCTTCCTTGAGGAAGCCATTAAGGAATGCTGTTTTGACGTCCATTTGCCATATCTCATAATCATAGAATGCGGCAATAGCTAACATGATTCTGACTGACTTCAGCATCGCTACGGGAGAGAAAGTCTCATCGTAGTCAATCCCTTGAACTTGTCGATAACCTTTAGCGACAAGCCGAGCCTTATAGATGGTCACATTACCATCCGCGTCTATCTTCTTCTTAAATATCCATTTATTTTCTATGGCGTGCCTATCATCAGGCAAGTCCACCAAAGTCCATACTTTGTTTTCATACATGGATTCTATCTCGGATTTCATGGCTCCAAGCCATTTATTGGAATCTGGGCCCGTCATCGCTTCTTCATAGTTCGAAGGTTCACCGTTGTCTAACAACATGATTTCCAGGACAGGGTTGCCGTACCACTCTGGTGCGGAACGTGCCCTTGTGGACCTTCGAAGTTCAGTAGTAACTTGATCTGTATCTTCATGATCATTATCATTATCTTCCTCCCTTGTCGGTGTAGGCACCTCAGGAACAGTTTCCTGCGCTGCGCTACTTTCCGGTACAGGAGTGGTGACTGTCACCTCATCAAGTTCTACTTTCCTCCCACTCACTTCTTTCGAGAGAAACTCTTTCTCCAGAAAGCATCCATTCTTGGCAACAAAGACTTTGCCTTCGGATCTGTGGTAGAAGGTGTACCCAATAGTTTCCTTTGGGTATCCTATGAAGACGCATTTTTCCGATTTGGGTTCGAGCTTTTCAGGTTGAAGTTTCTTGACATAAGCATCGCAACCCCAAACTTTCAGAAACGACAGCTTCGGTTTCTTGCCAAACCAAAGTTCATATGGAGTCGTCTCAACGGATTTCGACGGAGCCCTATTTAAAGTGAATGCGGCAGTCTCTAAAGCATAACCCCAAAAAGATAGCGGTAAATCGGTAAGGGACATCATAGATCGCACCATGTCCAACAGAGTACGATTTCGACGTTCGGACACACCGTTACGTTGAGGTGTTCCGGGCGGTGTCAATTGTGAAACAATTCCACAGCTCCTTAGGTGTGTGCCAAATTCATGACTTAAATATTCACCCCCACGATCCGATCGCAAGAACTTTATTTTTCTGTCACGTTGATTCTCAACCTCATTCTGAAATTCCTTGAACTTTTCAAAGGTCTCAGACTTGTGTTTCATTAAATAGATATACCCGTATCTACTCAAGTCATCCGTGAGGGTGAGAACATAACGGTAGCCTCCGCGAGCCTCAACACTCATTGGACCGCACACATCGGTATGTATGATTTCCAACAAGTTGGTTGCTCGCTCCATTGTTCCGGAGAACGGAGTCTTGGTCATCTTGCCCAAGAGGCATGGTTCGCACGTGTCAAATGATTCATAATCAAGAGACTCTAGAAGTCCATCTGAATGGAGCTTCTTCATACGTTTGACACCAATATGACCAAGACGGCAATGCCACAAGTATGTGGGACTATCATTATCAACTTTATATCTTTTGGCATCTACACTATTAATATGTGTATTACTATGTTCGAGATTCATCAAAAATAAACCATTGACCAGCGGGGCATGACCATAAAACATATCTCTCAAATAAATAGAACAACCATTATTCTCCGATTTGAAAGAATATCCATCTCGCATAAGACGAGATCCAGAAACAATGTTCATGCTCAAAGCTGGTACTAAATAACAATTATTGAGGTTTAAAACTAATCCCGAGGGTAGATGTAGAGGCAGCGTGCCGACGGCGATCACATCGACCTTGGAACCATTCCCGACGCGCATCGTCACCTCATCCTTCGCCAGTCTCCGTTTATTCCGCAGCTCCTGTTTTGAGTTACAAATGTGAGCAACTGCACCGGTATCGAATACCCAGGAGCTACTACGAGTGCTGGTAAGGTACACATCAATAACATGTATATCATATATACCTTTGATGTTGCCGGCCTTCTTGTCTGCTAAGTATTTGGGGCAGTTCCGCTTCCAGTGACCCGTTCCCTTGCAATAAAAGCACTCAGTCTCAGGCTTGGGTCCATACTTTGGCTTCTTCCCGGCAACAGGCTTGCCAGGCGCGGCAACTCCCTTGCCGTCCTTCTTGAAGTTCTTCTTACCCTTGCCTTTCTTGAACTTAGTGGTTTTATTGACCATCAACACTTGATGTTCCTTCTTGATGTCAACCTCCGCTGATTTCAGCATTGAATACACCTCGGGAATGGACTTCTCCATCCCCTGCATATTGAAGTTCAACACGAAGCTCTTGAAGCTTGGTGGGAGCGACTGGAGGATTCTGTCGACGACCGCTTCATCTGGGAGATTCATTCCCAGCTGAGACAAGCGGTTGTGCAATCCTGAAATCTTGAGGATGTGCTCACTGACAGAACTGTTCTCCTCCATCTTATAGCTGTAGAATGCGTCGGAGACATCATATCTCTCGACTCGGGCATGAGCTTGGAAAACCATTTTCAGCTCTTCGAACATCTCATATGCTCCATGGTGCTCAAAACGCTTTTGGAGCCCCGATTCTAAACTGTAAAGCATGCCGCACTGAACCAGGGAGTAATCATCACTACGCGACTGCCAGGCGTTCATAACGTCTTGGGTCGCTGGGAGAACGGGTGCATCACCTAGCAGTGCTTCTAGGACATAAGTTCTCTTGGCAGCTATGAGGATAATCCTCAGGTTACGGACCCAATCCGTATAGTTGCTACCATCGTCTTTCAGCTTGGTTTTCTCTAGGAACGCGTTGAAGTAGAGGGAAACCTGAGCGTGGGCCATTTGATCTACAAGAGATATTGTAAAGAATTTAGACTAAGTTCATGATAATTAAGTTCATCTTAATCAAATTATTAATGAACTCCCACTCAGAATGACATCTCTCAAGTCATCCAAGTGATACACGATCCGAATCGAGTAGTCCGTGTCCGATCATCACGTGAGATGGACTAGTCATTAATGGTGAACATCTTCATGTTGATCGTATCTTCTATACGACTCGTGTTTGACCTTTCGGTCTTCCGTGTTCCGAGGCCATGTCTGTACATGCTAGGCTCGTCAAGTGAACCCTAAGTGTATCGCGTGTGTAAATCTGTCTTACACCCGTTGTATGCGAACGTAAGAACCTATCACACCCGATCATCACGTGGTGCTTCGGAGCAACGAGCTTTAGCAACGGTGCACAGTTAGGGGAAACACATTACTTGAAATTTTAGTGAGAGATCATCTTATTTACTACCATCGTTCTAAGTAAACAAGATGCAAAAACATGATAAACATCACATGCAATCAATTAAAGTGACATGATATGGCCAATATCATCTTGCTCCTTGGATCTCCATCTTCGGGGCACCATGATCATCTTGTCACCGGCTCGACACCATGATCTTCATCATCATGATCTCCATCATCGTGTCTTGAAGAAGTCGTCACGCCAACTATTACTTCTACTACTATAGCTAACGTTTAGCAATGAAGTAAAGTAATTACATGGCGTTATTCAGTGACACGCAGGTCATACAATAATTAAGACAACTCCTATGGCTCCTGCCGGTTGTCAAGTTCATCGACATGCAAGTCGTGATTCCCTATTACAAAA
>LR738714.1:852206026-852361722 GCA_902687465.1 Secale cereale | reverse complement strand
TGAAGAAGTTGTCACGCCAACTATTACTTCTACTACTATAGCTAACGTTTAGCAATGAAGTAAAGTAATTACATGGCGTTATTCAGTGACACGCAGGTCATACAATAATTAAGACAACTCCTATGGCTCCTGCCGGTTGTCAAGTTCATCGACATGCAAGTCGTGATTCCCTATTACAAAAACATGATCAATCTCATACATCACATATATCATTCATCACATCTTCGTTCTTGGCCATACCACGTCACAAAACACATGCTGCAAAAACAAGTTAGACGTCCTCTAATTGTTGTTGCAAGTTTTACGTGGCTTCTATAGGATTTCTAGCAAGAACGTTTCTTACCTACGCCAAAACCAAAACGTGATTTGTCAACTTCTATTTACCCTTCATAAGGACCCTTTTCATCGAATCCGATCCGACTAAAGTAGGAGAGACAGACACCCGCCAGCCACCTTATGCATCTAGTGCATGTCTGTCGGTGGAACCAGTCTCACGTAAGCGTACGTGTAAGGTCGGTCCGGGCCGCTTCATCCCACAATACCGCCGAATCAAGATTGACTAGTAACGGTAAGAAAGTTGAACAAGATCATACGCCCACAACTGCTTTGTGTTCTACTCGTGCAAGATGCTACGCATAAAACCTAGGCTCAGATGCCACTGTTGGGGAACGTAGCATAATTCAAAATTTTCTACGTCTTCACCAAGATCCAACTATGGATGCATCTAGCAACGAGCAACTAAGTGTGCATCTACATACCGTTATGAAGATTGCGTGCGGAAGCTTTCAACGAAGCAAGGATGAAGTAGTCGTACTCTTCACGTTCTTCGTCACCGATGATCTAGCGCCGAACGGACGGCACCTCTGTGTTCAACACACGTACGGTGCAGCAACGTCACCTCCTTCTTGATCCAGCAAGGGGGGAGGAGAAGTCGTCAGAGATCCGGCAGCACGACGGCGTGATGACAGATGCAGTGGAGATCGCAGCAGGGCTTCGGCGGGCGCCCTGCGTGGGAGTTGGGAGGTGTGACGGGAGGGGGAGAGGCGCCAGGGCTGAGGTGCGGCTGCCCTCTCCCCCCCCCACATATATATAGGGGGCCAGGGGGGCACCAGCCCCTTGCAGATCCAATCTGCAAGGGGGGCGGCGGCCAGGGAGGAGTCCTCCTCCCCCAAGGCAAGTGGTGGCCCCCCTCCCCTTAGGGTTTTAACCCTAGGCGCATGGGAGGTGGGCCTCCCTCAGTGGTGCGCCAGCCCAGAGGGCTGGACACATCCCCTTGCGGCCTAGGGGCCCCACCGCGATGGGTGGCCCCACCCGGTGGACCCCCGGGGCCCCTCCGGTGGTCCCGGGACGCTCCCGGTGACCCCCGGAGATCACCCGTTGGCCGAAACTGGACTTCCCATATATCAATCTTTACCTCCGGACCATTCCGGAACTCCTCGTGACGTCCGGGATCTCATCCGGGACTCCGGACAACTTTCGGGTTTCCACGTGCATTTATCTCTACGACCCTAGCGTTACCGAACCTTAAGTGTGTAGACCCTACGGGTTCGGGAGACACGTAGACATGACCGAGACCACTCTCCGGTCAATAACCAACAGCGGGATCTGGATACCCATGTTGGTTCCCATGTGTTCCTCGATGATCTTCATCGGATGAACCACCGTGTCAAGGATTCACTCAATCCCGTATGTTATTCCCTTTGTCCATCGGTACGGTACTTGCCCGAGATTCGATCGTCGGTATTCCCAATACCTTGTTCAATCTCGTTATGGCAAGTCTCTTTACTCGATCCGTAATCCATCATCCCGTGACTAACTACTTAGTCACATTGAGCTCATTATGATGATTTATTACCGAGTGGGCCCAGAGGTACCTCTCCGTCATACGGAGTGACAACATCCCAGTCTCGGTTCGTACCAACTCAACAGACACTTTCGGAGATACCCGATGCGTACCTTTATAGCCACCCAGTTACGTTGTGACGGTTGGCAGACCCAAAGTACTCCTACGGTATCCGGGAGTTGTACAACCTCATGGTCTAAGGAATAAATACTTGACACCGAAAAGCTTATGCGTTACGAACTATACGATCTCGTGTTATGCTCAAGTTTGGGTCTTGTCCATCACATCATTCTCCTAATGATGTGATCCCGTTATCACCGACATCTCATGTCCATGGTCAGGAAACCGTGACCATCTGTTGATCAACGAGCTGGTAATTAGAGGCCTACCAGGGACTCATTGTGGTCTATGTATTCACACATGTATCGCTGTTTCCGTACAATACAATTCAAGCATGAATAACAGACAATTATCATGAACAAGGAGATATAATAATAATACTTTTGTTATTGCCTCTAGGGCATATCTCCAACAGACCGAGCGTGGTGTCGAAGCTAACTTTGACATCACCAACAAGCTGAAGAACTACTTTCTGAAGGAGATGAAGGAGATGTGGGAAAGAATCGCCGTGTCTGAAGACAGAATTATAGAACTCCAAGGGCAAATTAATGATCTACATAACCAGAACTATGAGTATGAACTAAGGTTTCTGCGCATGGGTTTGGGTGCTGAATGCAGGATCTAGGAGACGAGCTTCTCATATGAGACTGGAGAACCCCTTCCATGGAAGCGTTTCGCCAAGGACTACTTGATCAACGCTAACAAGGATGATGAGTGAAATCTCCTTGGGTAATGGCATTCCCTTGGCTTGTTCCAAGCTTGGGGGAGTGCCCGGTATCTTTATCTTTTTACCTTTTGTCTTTTAGAAGTCAAGTAGAGTCGTATCATGTCTAGGGAGGTTATTATATGAGATAGGTATGTGCATTGAGGTCTATCACCCCTTTGGTGAAGAATTGTATCCGTGAGTGTGGGGTCGTCTATGATGGAATATTAATGAGAAGTTTATCGGTTCCTTGCTGCACACGGTATTCTCTTCACGCAATCGACCTTATATGATGATTCTTATGGGGAGTATTGACCTTATGTCAGGTATGGCTATGAAACTTTATTTAATCTTGGCAAACATAGCTTTGGTTATGACAACAAGCATGATTTTCTTAAAGTATCAACATAGCTAAAACCTTTATGTTATTATGCTTGAAGTGTTATGTTGACAAGGAAGACAACTTGATGTGTTATGCTTATTTCAATGCTCATGCTTTATATTGCTTTGTATCTTAGTCATCATCAATTGTCTGCTCTCTCAAAACCTTTGCTAGCCTAACTCTGTACTAAGCGGAATTCTGCTTGTGCATCCATACCATTAAGCCAATACCTTTCTACTCGTGGTACTCCACTACCACCTCCTAAAGTATATAATTTATGTGTTATCCTTAAATGTTCAAAATCTTTTATTTTGTGCCTCTGCTTTAGCTCATGAGGAAGTAGTAGCTAATTCATGACCTTTTTGAGTTGGACAAGCTTCACCCCGGGATTGCATGTATAATGTGCAAACCCATAATACGAAAAGGAACTGGCATTGAGTGCGCCCGGCTTAAAAATAATATAACAAACAAACCCTCCTTCACGCTTTGTTCATGAGAAATCAGAAAACTTTGGCAGTGATAAACAAAGGAGAATAAGAGGATGTGATCGTCCTCATACGGGAGCCGTTCCTCGAAACTTGTCCAGTTCAAGAAGCAACTGAGTTATTTATTAGCATTCGTTGACAAATCATGCACCTCTCAAAACTTGTTTTCATTCTGTTTGATTTGAGGATAGCACATGAGTTTTCCCTACTACCCTAGAGCAGGGCCTATCTTTTAATTTTAAATTGAGTCAGTTATTCCTACTTCCCTCTATTTCTCAAAGAGAGCAGACGTTTGATGTTGATAAGGATTCATTCATATAAAGCTGCATTAAGATTTGTCATATCATATCCTTGTTGACATTATCATTTGATAAGTAAGTTGTTTGGCATGCCCAGCTAAGGCAAATATCTTCCTTTGTGTTAACACTTTCACTTCTTGCTTATTAACATGTTATTTCAAAAAGCTTCAGTTAATCCCATCAAAATATACGAGCAAAAGTTAAAATTATTTGTTGTTCTTTGACCAAAGGACATGTTTGCCATGATACAATGAGTTTCCTTGGTCCTACTTTCGAATATAAGTGTTAACACTCTTTCATAAGAGCCTTATGAGTTGAAGATTGCTGCTGAGGATATTTGAGTTGGTAAAGAGATTATGATGCTTCTTGTCCGTATTCTATTTATCGACACTTCACTCTCTAAACTTGTGGACAGGTTTACCGAGTTCATATTCGCTTGGGGACAAGCGAGGAGTAAGCTTGGGGGTGTTGATACGTCCAAAATGCATCACTATTTTGTATCATAATTTATCCTTATTCATAGATATATTTCACGTATGATGATGTTCTTATGTTGTTTTGGTCTATTTTACACAGTTTGCAACTTTCCGATACCGAAACCGCAGACGCAGGATTCAGCAGGAAAAAGTGGATGCTGAGTTGCTGAAGAAGAACACCTCCAAATTACCTGAAAATTGACGGGAGGTATTTTTCAGACGAATAACGAAGACACGCAAAAGGGGAGTCAGAGGGGGGCCACAGGGTGCCCAGGCGGCCTGGGGGCGCCCCCCCTGGCCGCGCCGGGGGGGGGGGCGCCTGGAGCCCCTGGCCCACCTCTGGTCGCCCCCTTTTGCATATATGTTCTCCGTTCTCCGAAAACCCTAGGCACGGGACTTTTTACGGAGTTCCGCCGCCGCTTCGAGGCGGAAACCTACAGAGAAGAAAAGGGCATCTCCGGTGGGCAGATTCCGCCGGGGAGATCACCTCCCGGAAGGGGAGATCGTCGCCATCGTCATCACCATCGTCACGGGCATCATCGAGATCATCATCAACATCATCCCCAACACCAGCACCATCTCCATCTTCATCCAAATCTCATCTTACAATCGCAACTCGTGTTGTAACTCGTACTATCTATCCTCTCTACTCCATCGGTGTTGATTACTACTTTGTGGTGAATGCTATTGAGTTTTGTTGGAGAAATATTATTATGTCCAGATTGTTTATCACATATTTATCCCCACTGATCATGATCTCTTTTATGTCTTGTGAGTAGTTACCTTAGTTCTTGAGGACATGGGGGAAGTCTTGTTGTTAGTAGTCATATGCTATTGAAGTAATATGTGTTGTTTGATACTTAAGTTGTGTTGTCATTCTACTAGTGGTGTTGTGTGAGTCGAACACCCAACACTTCGCCTTATTAAGGACCTAGGAGAATACATTGTGTATAAAGAATGCTTATGGTGGGTTGCCGGAGTGACAGAAACCTGAACCCCAGTTCGCACGCTTTTGCATAAGGGAATAATGGATCCTCGGTCGTATTGCTATGGTTAGGCTTTTGCCTTAAATTCTATCTTGTATTTGCGGATGCTTGCAAGGTGTTTAATCATAAGAGTGCATTCATCTTAGTCTAGAGAGTGCACTAGCATAGATCCACCCACTCAACACTTATCAACACATAACATAGTATCGATACGGAATATGGCGAAAGCACATGACTACCTCCCCCGTGTGTCCTCAAGAACGCTTTAGTCTTTATAAGTTCAGTTGCTAGGCCTCTCCTTTGCTAAGAAAGGATTGGGCCACTTGTTACTTTCAGTACCTTTTACATTACTTGCCTTTACATTCCTGTTGCTTATACCGAGAAAACCCCTAAAAGTTATCTTTCAGTGCTCGCAGTAATTTCTTGCTCAGAATCACTTATCAATACCTTCGGCTCCTCGTTGGGTTCGACACTCTTACTTATCGAAAATGCTGCAACAGATCCCTTACGGTTGAGGGTCATCAAGCAGCAGCAGCAGCGAGCCTGAGGAGGAGCGGCTGCTGCGGAAGTTGTTGTCGCTCTACCGCGCTCGGCAAGCCAAGCTGGAATCCCGCGAGGTTCTTGTTGCGAAGGTGGGAGTGGACATCGAGAAGCGCGCGGAGGAGCTTCGGGGCCTCAACCAGGAAGCTCTCCGGTCCCTGGCAGAGGAGCGGGAGCAACTCGCCGAGGAGCAAAAGGCCTTCTTCCTCGAGAAGGCTGACGTCGAAGAGCAACAGTGGATTGCCGCTGAGAAGCTGTCTGTGCAGGAGGGCGAGCTGGCGCAGCGGAAGATCAACCTCGACAGCCACGAGGAAGAGCTTGCCGCGCGCGAGCAATCATTCGGCGGAGCCCTCAAGCAAGCAGAGGATGCTGCCGCAGCTGCCGAGGCCGCCAAGAAGGAGCTGGAGACGAAGGTGGCGCGGCTGGAGGCCGATCTCAAGGCGAGCGGTGAGGAGCTTGCCGCGCTCAAGCGTGAGCGGGAGAAGGACGCCCACAGCAACTCAGAGCTGCAGGTTCGTCTCGCTGAGAAGGGCAAGGAGCTTAGCGCCGCCAAGGACTCCAACGCAGATCTTGAGTTGAAGCTGGCCACTTTGACCAAGACGCTGGACGTCGCCAGGGAGCATGAGGTGGCCTTGAAGGAGGAAATCAAGGCCGACAAGGCGCTGCTGGAGAGTTCTGCTGCCGTCCAGAACACTTTTAGGGAGACTGTGGAGCACTGGACGGAGGGTCTTGTGAATGCTGCCGCGGACATCGACAGGGAGCTGGCGCAGCTAGGGATGGAGGATCAAGGGTATTCCTCCGATGAGAACCTCCAACCCAGCGCCAAGCTCACCTTGTTCTTCAAAGGCGTGGCGACGGCCCTCCAGCGACTCCGGGAGACGACTCCAAAGAGGCTGGTGATGTCTACACACGCTTCTATTCTTGTAGACTATGTTGGGCCTCCAAGCGCAGAGGTTTGTAGGACAGCAGCAATTTCCCTCAAGTGGATGACCTAAGGTTTATCGAACTCAGGGAAGTAGAGGTTGAAGATGGTCTCTCTCAAGCAACCCTGCAACTAAGATACAATAAGTCTCTTGTGTCCCCAACACACCTAATACAACTAGGAGTTGTATAGGTGCACTAGTTCGGCGAAGAGATGGTAAAATATGGATGATAGGAGTGGCAAAGCAAAGTAATATAAATCTGTAATAAAAAGTGCAGCAAGCAAACAAGTGGTAAATGTGAGCACAATTGGTATTGCAATGGTGGAAACAAGGCCTAGGCTTCATACTTTCACTAGTGGCAACTCCCAACAACATTAACATAGTCTAATCACATGATATTTCCCATAAAACATGCAATGGAGACGCACTCGGAGGTCATTCCTTTGTGGTCAAGAGAGGACGACAATTATGTAGGGCTACAAAAGCACACCTCAAAGTATGTAGTTCTCAATCTATGGATTTCCCAATGTCACCGCGGCCATCCAAAGAGAATACCACAATCACCACAACATATCTCCAGGATAGTCAAAGACAAGCACCACGAGACTCTCAATCTTCAATCAACACACAAAAGAGGAAATCACTCATGAAAATATTCTTCTAATCCATGTCCAATAGACCGATGTCACCTTGGTCTCGGGGATTATACTAGATAAAGATAAGTGAGTACATCAATTCAATACATAGAGGAAGGGGAAATATCATGGGATCACCCTAGATTAACATAGACTATGATCACAACGAAGATCACATCATGGGAGAGAGAATTGACCACATAGCTACTGGTAGAAACCTCAGCCCCGAGGAGGAACTACTCCCGCATCATGGAGGGAGGAAGCAACGTCGATGGAGATGAATCCGGGGGCACTTCCCCGTCCCGGCAGGATGCCGGCACAGGAATTCTGGTCCCCCGAAACTTGGTGGCGATGACTGCGGAGATCGGAATTGCTTCTGGAGAAAAGGGTTCTGTCCTTGAGGGTTACGGGACGCGAGGAATATATATGCGAAGGGGGGTCACCAGAGGCGGAGCCGGGGCCCAAGGCGCCCCCCCTGGCACGACCAGGGGTGGGGCCGCGTCGGGTGGCCGCCTGGGCCACCCTTGGCTCCCCTTTGGCCCCGCTTTGGTGATTCTCGAAGCTTCCTGTACGCTGATTTTTCCTGTATTTTTCCCGGAATTTTTGGAGCACTTTTAATATGGGGGAAACCTGAAATCGAAAAACAGCAGAAAACAGGAACTGGCACTGTGGTGCACTGAGTTAATAGGTTAGTCCAAATATGATCAAAAGTGTATGGAAGTGCATAAATATCATAGCAATATCACACAAAAGAGGCATGGAGCAAGAAGAAATTATAGATACGTTTTGGACGTATCAGCTGGCCGACGAGTCGCGCAAGATCTGCGCGGGAGCTCTTCAAAAGGTGTTGGTGAAGGTGGCCTTCCGCAATCCGGGCCTCAACCTCACCAACGTCCTCAAGACCCTGCCGTCGGATGCTGATCTGGAAGCGCTCAAGGCCCTTGTCGCACCCATTGTCGACAAGGTGAGCGGAATCAAGAGGGTTGAGGGCGATCCCGTAGACTAGGCCGCCCGTTTTATTCTTTTCTTGTCGCTGCTGGTCATGTTATGAGAACAATCTGTTAGAGCTGCGACAAGCTACCTTGTAATATAACTCTATTTTGGGTAATGATTGCACTGTTATTTCCTTTACTTTATTCCTTCCTTTTATGTTTTTGCCCTACGCTTTTAGGGAACTTGCCGGCGCAGGCACCTTAGCCGCGAGCGCTGAGTGCGGGACTGTCAGCAGCCTGCTGGCGGTGCCGTTATCGACAAGAATCCTTGTCGCAACTAGTCGCAGCTCGCTTAAGTTGTTGAGCGGACTCGAAACAAAGTAAGGGCGCAACTAGCTACGAGTTGGTTCCTCCGCGCACAGGTTTTCCATACAAAGTGCGGTCGTTCAAGGAAGATAACTTAAAAATTTAAAAAATCTGATTGCTCAAACTTTGGCAACTTAGCTTTTCTGTCGTTTGCTTCCCGGTAAGGTGAAACTTTCTTGAACGACGCCTGGTCCATACCATTATCTCCTCCCCCCCCCCCCCGGCAAACTTGTGGGCGAGGGAACCTTCCTTTCCTTGAGAAAAAGAAAGAAGAGAAAACAAAGATATGGAGCCTTACGGCTCGTTATTGCTTACCGGGGGTAGGTGCTGCACAAACTGTCAGATAACACATGCAAAAAATAGAAAGCATGAAATCGACAAGATGTGCGGGGCACATGAGCTTTGTTTATGCACAGGGTCTGCGCCTGGCTTTGTACAAAGGATTACATGCAACAGCAGCAAGACTTGTACAAAAGGTGGTTGCCGGAACAGGTTCCGGCAACCGCGCCTTACGGGTAAAACTTACGAAGATGCTTAATGTTCCAGGAGTTGCTCACCGGAAAGCCATCTTCGGTCTCAAGGCGGACAGCACCAGGCCTAGTGACTCGTTTCACCTGGTAAGGGCCTTCCCACTTTGGCGTCAACTTGTTGGAATTCTTGGCGGACTGAACACGCCGAAGAACAAGGTCGCCTTCCTTGAGACTTCTGGCGTTAACTTTGCGGCTATGGTAGCGGCGCAAAGCTTGCTGGTAGCGAGCAGCTCGTACAGCAGCCTGAAGACGGTCTTCCTCAAGGAGCAGCGCGTCATCTTGTCGCAGCTATTCTTGCTCAAGCTCATCATAAGCGAGCACTCGAGGTGACTCGTATACGAGTTCCGAGGGGAGAACTTCCTCTGCTCCATAGACTAGAGCGAAAGGTGTCTGGCCAGTGGCTCGATTTGGCGTTGTCCTGATCGACCAAAGAACCATCGGCAGCTCCTCAATCCAGTTTCTTCCGCACTTGCGCAGCTTGTCGAAAGTCCTGGTCTTGAGCCCACGCAGCACTTCAGCATTTGCCCTCTCCGCTTGACCGTTGCTTCTCGGGTGAGCAACAGAAGCGAAGCAGACCTTGGTGCCAAGATCTTGGACGTAATGCATGAAGGTGCGGCTCGTGAATTGCGTACCATTGTCGGTGATGATCCTGTTAGGGATCCCGAAGCGGCAAACAATCGACCTGAAGAACTTGACTGCTGACTGTGCTGTCACCTTCCTCACTGCTTCCACTTCCGGCCACTTTGTGAACTTGTCGATTGCAACGTACAAGTACTCAAAGCCCCCGACTGCTCGGGGAAAGGGGCCGAGGATGTCGAGCCCCCAGACCAAAAATGGCCAGGATAAAGGGATCGTCTGGAGAGCTTGAGCTGGCTGGTGTATCTGCTTGGAATGGAACTGGCACGCTTCACACTTGGTTACTTGTGCAGTTGCATCCTGGAGGGCTATCGGCCAAAAGAAACCTTGCCGGAATGCTTTGCCGGCAAGTGCTCTTGCGCCAATGTAGTGACCACATATGCCTCCATGTATCTCTGCCAACAGCTTTTGTCCGTCTTCCCGGCGAATACACTTCAATTTCACACCGTTGAGTCTTCTTCTGTACAATGTGTTGTCGACAAACTGGTACATACTTGACTGCCGGGCTACTCTTTCCGCTTCTTCTTGCTCTTCGGGAAGTTCTCCTGTCTGAAGGAAACGGACAATCTGTTGTGCCCATGCTGGAGCTTGTGGCTCGACAACAAGGACTAAAGGCACATCTGCTGCTGCGGGAACATCCGCTTCTACGGCGAGAACCTGCGGCTCAGCCGGAGCTTGACGTTCCCCGGCAAGCTTGCCGGAGCAAAACTTGTCGGGAGCGTCTGCTTCAACGGAACAAACCCTAGGGCTTGCCGGAGCAGACTGCTCCTCAGCACTCTTGGTGTTGATCTTGGGGACCTTCTTGGCGGCGGCTTCGGGAGGCTCTGCCGGAAAATAGTCACCAGAAATCAACTTCCTCTTCTTCCTCTGTCCAGTTGATGGTGTTACAGACGGTTGAGTTAGCTTGAGCACAAAGATCCCTGGTTCCACAGGTAACTTAAGTGCGGCGCACTTCGACAGGCCATCGGCAATGTCGTTCTGAGCTCTTGGAACATGCTCCATCTGTAGGCCGTCAAAGTGCTCTTCTAGCTTTCTCACTTCATCAACGTAGGCTTCCATCAATGGACTCTGATAACTCTTGTTCACTTGGCGGACGACAAGCTGTGAGTCACCCCTGACAATGAGCTTCTTGATCCCAAGGTCTGCCGCGATCCTGAGACCGGCAAGCAAACCTTCATACTCTGCAGTATTGTTTGTTGCTTGCTCCTTGGGAAAGTGCATCTGGACTACGTACTTGAGGTGCTCTCCGGTGGGTGCAACGGGCAGCACGCCAACACCGGCGCCTTGCAGCGAGAAGGCACCATCAAAGTACATCAGCCACTCTTTGCTTGCTTCCTTGACGGGGATGCTCGTTTCTGGAATTTCTTCATCTGGTGTTGGCGTCCACTCTGCTATGAATTTTGCCAATGCTCTGCTTTGGATAGTTGAAGTGCTCTCAAACTTGAGGCCAAAGCTTGACAGTTCCAGTGCCCACTCAACAATCCTGCCTGTTGCTTCTGGATTCTGCAGTATCCTCTTCAGCGGAAAACGAGTGACAACTGTGATCTCATGTGCTTGGAAGTAATGGCGCAGCTTTCTCGAGGCCATGAGAAGGCCGAAAAGCAATTTCTGCACACCAGAGTACCTTGACCTAGCCCCCTGCAGAAGGGAACTGACAAAGTATACTGGGCGCTGCACCATTCTCTTCTGTATCTCCTCTTGCGCCTGCGCAGATCCATCCTTGTCGGGACCAGAGCTTGTCGGGGAAGCCCCCTGCTTGTCGCTGGATGCGCCTGCCGTGGTTGCTGGCTCATCATCTGCCTCCCTCTCCGCTACTAACACAACACTAACCACTTGATTGGTTGCCGCTATATACAACAGCAACTTCTCTTGTGGCTTAGGTGCGACAAGTATTGGAGTGGAGGACAGGTATCTCTTCAAGTCTTGCAGCGCAGCCTCCGCTTCTGGACTCCATTTCATTGGACCTGCCTTTTCAATATTTTGAAAAATGGCAGGGCGCGCTCAGCAGACTTAGAGATAAACCTGCTAAGAGCAGCCACGCAACCGGCAAGTCTTCGTACATCCTTGACGCGCTTTGGTGCTTCAATCTTCTCAATGGCCTTGATCTTGTCGGGATTGGCTTCAATTCCTCGCTGAGACACGAAGAACCCGAGAAGCTTGCCGGAAGGGACTCCAAACACACACTTCTCGGGGTTGAGCTTGAGGCTGATCTTGCGCAGATTTGCAAAGGTCTCGTCTAAATCTTGGATCAGAGTTGCCTTGTCCTTGCTCTTGACCACTATGTCATCCATGTAGGATTCCACATTTCTGTGTATTTTTGGCTCAAAAGCGACATGGACTACCCTTGCAAATGTTGAACCAGCATTTTTTAAACTGAAAGGCATCCGTTTGAAACAGTACGTGCCACATGGAGTGATGAATGCGGTCTTCTCCTCATCCTCTTCTGCCATGAAGATCTGATGGTATCCTAAGTATGCGTCAAGAAATGAAAGCAAGTCACATCCGGCCGTGGAGTCAACAATCTGGTCAATGCGCGGCAAGGGAAATGGGTCTTTGGGACAAGCTTTATTGACATCGGTAAAGTCGATACAAAGCCTCCATTTCCCGTTTGCCTTGCGCACGACTACAGGATTGGCCAACCACATAGGATGGAGCACTCCTCTGACAAGGCCTGCTGCTTCCAATTTCTTGATCTCTTCTACGATGAATTCTTGGCGCTCCACTCCTTGCTTCCTGACCTTCTGTTTGACGGGCCGCGCATGAGTACAGACGGCAAGATGGTGCTCAATTACTTTCCTGGGAACACCGGGGATGTCAGACGGTTGCCACGCAAACACGTCGACGTTCGCCCGCAGGAAAGCAATGAGCGCGCTTTCCTATTTAGGGTCAAGAGTGGCACTGATGGTGAAGGTACCACCAGTGCCGTCCTCCTTGGCGGACACCTTCTTAGTCTGTGGCGGAGCTGCCATTGCCTTCTTACACTTGCTGGTGGAGCTCGATGGTGCGTCCTCGACGGTAGCGCAGCACTCCGAAGAGGTGCGCTTGCCAGAGTGGGCATCAGAACTCTTGTCTGACTTGGTCTTTTTCTTCCCCCCGGGAGCTTCAACGGCAAGTGACTTGCGATCTATTGCGGCTGCCGCTTCCCGGTAGATCTTATCGGCGCAGATAAGAGCATCCTTCTTGTCGCCAGGGACAGAGATGACACTTATCGGGCTTGGCATCTTCAGCACGTTGTATGCGTAGTGAGAGGCTGCCATGAACTTGGCGAGTGCTGGACGGCCGAGTATCCCATTGTAAGGCAATGGAAAATCGGCAACGTCAAAAGTGACCCTCTCAGTCCTGAAATTCAATTCGCTGCCAAATGTCACCGGCAACGTAACTTTCCCCTTCGGCTTGCTCCTTCCCGGGTTGATTCCTTGGAATGTGCCGGTCTCTTCAAGATTGCTGTCAGGGATCTGGAGTTTCTGGAGTACAGCGGAGGAGATCAGGTTCAAGCCGGCCCCGCCGTCAACTAGCATCTTAGTGACCTTGAAGTTGCGGATAGTTGGTGAAACCAACATCGGCAAGCACCCGACCGCAGTTGTGCGAACAGGGTGGTCCTCAATATCAAAGATGATAGGCGTGCTGGACCATTTCAGAAGCTTGCGTGACTCGACGGGTGGTTCTACCGCATTGACTTCCCGCACCCACTGCTTGACTTGGCGGTGTGAAGTATGCAGAGAAGCACCGCCGTCAACGCACAAGACCTCTGTGGCTTTCTGGAACTCCTGCTCACTGGTCTCGACATCATCCATGTCTTCATCGTCGTCGTCATCTTCATCCTTGTCGCGGCCGCGGGGAGGTCTGTCTCCTTGCCGCTGCTTGGCCTTGCCGCGGCGTCCTCCCCGGCCGGGGCGCTTCGTGCCGGATCCTCCAGCACCTCCTTGGGCCTTCTCCTTGTGGCTTCGCTCGTATTCAGCCTTTTGCTGCTCGACAAGCTGCTCGACCCTCTTGCAGTTCTGGAGGTCATGACCCTTCGTGCGGTGGATCTTGCAGTACTGCTTGTCGGTGCCGTCCTGCTTGTCGGCGGCCGCCACAGCCTGGCAGTTGGTGCATGCGGCAATCTCCTTGCCGAAGCTCCCAACTTTGGCTTTCTTGGCGCCACCTTCATTGCCGGACTGCTCAACGACTAGCACATCTTTGCCTTTCTTCTTCCTGTTGTTCCGCCGCCGGTTTTTCTTTGCCGGGGCAGCATCCTCACTATCAGATCCTCCTGCTCCTGCATCCTCTCCGGGGAGTTTCCTCCCTTCCTCAGCACGTGCACACTTGTCGGCCAGGGCATACAGCTCACTGACGTCTCTGATCTTGCACATCGCCATCTCCTCCCGCATCCTGCGGTTACGCACGTTCTGATGGAACGCGCTGATGACCGCGGCAGGATGGACATCTGGGATGTTGTGCTGTACACGGCTGAATCTCTGGATATACTTGCGCAGGGGCTCTCCTTCCTTCTGGGCGAGCAGATGAAGGTCACTTTCTTGGCCATGAGGTTTGTGGCCGCCTGTAAAGGCGCCAACTGACTGATGGCATAGGTCTGCCCAGGAGGATATGGAGTTGTCCGGCAAGTGCATGAGCCAGGACCTGACGTTGGGCTTGAGCACCAGCGGGAAGTAGTTGGCAAGGATCTTGTCGTCCCGCCCCCAGCAGCTTGCACCGCGATGGTGTAGATGCTCAGGAACTCCGACGGATGCGACTTGCCGTCGTACTTCTCTGGTACGTCTGGCTTGAAATTCTTCGTACTGGGCCACTAGACTTGCCGCAGCTCACGAGTAAACGCAGGGCAACCTAAAGCGTACGGCAAGTCGCCTGGTTCCCCTGGCGCATGCATGTCGACAGAGGGCCCAGCGCGCTGGTCTGATTGACGCCGCGCTTCTCTTCGGCGCTCGATGCGAGTGCGAGCGTCTTCTTGCTGTCGTTCGTGAAGAACTTGGCGCTGATCGCGATGAGCTCGCGGATCTGATGACGCGGTGGGGTCGCTGTCGAGGTGGATCCGGCGAGTCGGCGATCTTGGCCTTCGGGGCGGAGAGTGCACAGTGGTTGCACCCTCACCGGTCTTGTCGCCACTGGCTCGTGCCTGGCTGACTTGCCGCGGCTGCGATGTACTCGGCTGCCGTGGAGTGTCGCCGTTGGCGAAGCCGATGAGACTCTGAATGGTGGCCCTCCAGTCGTCGATCTTGTCTGCCGTTGGAGGGTAGTCCAGGAGTAGTTGGGCTCGTGCCAAAGCTTCTGCTGGAGTGGTGGGTAGCGGTGGCGAACGGTGTGAGGAGCGGGATATGCTCGGACTTCTAACTATGTTAGAAGGAGTAGTATCCCGTCCAGGCGACCGTGCCTCGCTCGTGCCAGCATGTTGGCGTGCATGCTGGTCTTGAGCATTCCGAGATCCACCCGCTCGATTTTGGTCCAGCAAATGTATGGTACCGTGAGTACCATGACGCTGCCGGTCCCGCGCCTCCTGAGATGGGCGCGGTGCATGTACGGACGCCGAGGTCTTGGAGTGCGCCCGGTCGTTGTGGGAGCCGGCTACGCCGCCGATGGGCAGCGCAGGCTTGTCCTTGGACCTGGCGGCACCGTGAGCTCCCTCGTCGACGCCCGTTCTTCCGCCGGCGTCTACCCCACCAGCCGTTTGCTCCGGCGGTGGTGGGTTCGGCGCGGACGGAGCAGCCGCCTCCGAAGCCTTCTTCTTCGGTGGCATGTCGATGAAGATGATGAAGATCTGGCTCGTGTGAACGCCGGATCAGGTTCACACAACCTCGACGCCCCCTACCTGGCGCGCCAAAGATGTCGGGGAAACTGATCCACGAACACCTATGGGGACCGGCGGACCGAGCCCCTTTCGGTTCAGCGGGGGGCGGAGATCGCACGAAGAGCAGATCGAGGCGAAGCACACGAGCAGTTTACCCAGGTTCGGGCCGCACGGATGCGTAAAACCCTACTCATGCTTTGTGGTTTGTATTGAGTTCTTGCTCGGGAGCGCTAAGTGCTACAGTACACACCAGCAGCTAACGAGACCGTGCGTGAGTGTTCTTCTGCTTCGAACCCCCCTCTACGTTGCGCATGGGCCTCTTTTTATATGCTCAAGGGGTCACCGACAGGTGGCAACACAGATAAGGGTAAAAATGGAAAGGTGTTGTAGTTGGTACAACTACCTGTACAGTGTATCATACCTAACCCTGACGGCTGGGGACAAAGGCATTGAATGCCCGTCTGCGTCGCCCGAATAGTGCAAAGGGGACCATCAGGGACGCCACCGCTCGCCATGACAGCAATCTTGTCAGCGCCGCTTGCCACCGCGTACCGCTGGCTGCACAGCCTCCCGCCACGTACGCCTGGAAGGGTCCTAGAGCGACACGTTGGTGGATGTGCTGGAGCACGGGTACAGAGTGGCAGCTTGCCGCGGCAACCGCCTTGCCGCGGTCGTTGTCTTGTCGCGTCCGGGAGCTTGTCGCTCACTGGGCCTTGCCGAGATGCATGGCGCGTCGCGGCAAGTTCCTTTAGATGCCTTGGTTGGCCTTCCCGACAAAATGCAGGTGCACATCACTAAGTCTGACCAGAGCAAAATGTAACCCAGAGGTTGCAGCTATTAACAGAAAATTTCCACTCACCCTCCGATCGCGCCAAGTAATATGCGTGAATATGCAAACATAAAGATATCTGCTTAAAAATTTGCTGCCATTCATTTGTGAGTTGAGAACAAGGTTTAACTTGCTTGGGTTTAAAGTTGAAGACGGAGATGGTAACGTCCTAACAGTTGAACTGCCTAATCCATGCATTTCAGAAAAACCTTCATGAAGTTTTCCCATTACAATTATTGTGTCGATGCTGTGTGCATTATTCTATTTTGACCTTCATTTAGAAGCATGGAAGATTTAGAAGGCATATGTATGATGACTGCTTTACCAATGTACTGAAAGGTTGGAGTCCAGCATCTTTGAAGAGCAGAGTTTTGCTATTTGCATGGTCTTACTTATGTAAACGTGGAGATAGATAACCTTGGACACAAGTTTGGAGTTTCCTCCACTTAAATATGCATGCATAATTTGTGAGTTCTAGGACCTTACTCTTTATCTGAATTTTAATTGGTGATGTCAGTAGTTGAAGCCAAGCTTCAGCTTACTCAAATGGTAGGGAGGTCATAGTGTTCCTTTACAAGCATAGTATTGCATAGTATGGATTCTAATGTTCAACTCTGACTAAACAGGTTCTGCAAACGGTCTTTTACTGCACTTGACTGAAGAAGTAGGTGTCTGCTATATCCTGCACTTGAGGTGAGTTGTGTTCTCAGGTTTACATTGCAATGGGCACTCTTCTTGTAAACACAAATTCAGAATTATATACTATATGCTGGCAGGACAGTGCAGTAGTTGATGTATCTTGGGTTGATTATAAAGTTGCTTGGGTTTAATATTACCCAGCATGATGATGTATCAATGTAGCATTAGCATATGATCCAATTGCTAGTACTGCTAGTAAATAGCTAATACAGTTAATGAAGAAGAAAAATAACTGCTAGTACAGTTAATGAAGAAGAAAAAAATTGCTAGTACTGCTAGTAAATAGCATCAGACTGAATGTCTTTTATATATGGCCAATACAGTCTAATGGCCAATACAGTTATTGAAGAAGAAAAAAAACTGCTAGTACTGCTAGTAAATAGCATCAGACTGAATGTCTTTTATATATGGTACTGCTAGTAAATAGCTTCTTCTATATACTAATTTGCATCAAAGTGTAGAACAAAGCATCAGACTGAATAACTTACAGTGGGTAATTAACCTAACTATTCATTTTTCCTTAGGTTAATATAAAAATGTCCAGTGTATATATATTTGAAAATGATTGCTGCTAGATGTTAATTTGTTGGTACTAGCTAGAATTTGGCACTGAAAAGCAAAAGCAAAAGCTAATTAACTGCTGGGTAATAGCACTGGTACTAGGTATCTAAAATATGTGTTCTGAAACACTGAGAGCAGAAACACTTACTACATACATATGCTCAAGAAACACTTACTAACCAGAAAAGGTTTTGACTTGAAATGTTAATAGCACAGAGAGCACCACAAGTTAAACACCTCAATCTGTTAGTATTTGTCTGCATTTTCTCACATTCTTCTTGTATCTGATCCAGTATTGCTTGTAGTGGTTTGTCCAAAATGTTATACTGCTTGGAGATGCATATATTGTTTCACCTCTTCACATGCCAATGTATTTTCCATGTTGTGATGGAGGCCGTTTTTGCCTTTTCCACCCGAGAGGCCCTTGAGTTTGCTGGAATGTCGATTAACTTCCGTTCCGGCAAATTCGGGTACTCCATATGTCCTATTTTCAGCAAAGGTCATGCTGAAATTTTCCGTGAATTTTAGCATGACTTTGCTAAAAATAGGACATATGGGGTACTTGTGACTAATGCATGGGCCGGGGTATCTTAGTAGTTAATTAAGTAGGATCAAGTGCCCCTTTATTCTAGCTGCATTAAACCATAGGCGGCAATAGAGCCAAGTGATTAGGCCCAACTTTGAATTCTCCTTCCCAGCTTAGCTTTTAGGATGCCTCGGTGTCGACAAACCATTAATTATAAAACCTTGGCTTTTAGGGTGCCTCGGTGTCGATAAAAACCGAAATGATGAAAGCTTAGGCTTTTAGGGTGCCTCGGCATCGAAAAACCCTCAATGATAAAAGCTTAGCTTTTAGGATGCCTCGGTGTCGACAAACCCTAAATGATGAGACCATGATCTTGTTCCTTGACAATAACTAACTTTTTGACCAAACTTTGTTCCTATTTAGAGAGAAACATGGCCAACAACGATGAGGCCGGGGGTTCGGGCGGCAAGGCATTCTGGGAGCTATCCCAGGAGATGGAGGAACAACCTCACTTGTATGAGGACGCCGCCTTCCCCACCGATCTTGAGACCACTGATGGTACCGCCGAGGATGACCCCACTGATGCCACCACTAATGGTGCCGCCGAGGATGCCACCACTGATGATGGCGGCGCACGCACAGATGGCAGCCAACCGAAGAGGCAACGGAAGGACCGGCGCCCGACCGTGCTCCGCACCCTCAAGGAGGAAGTTACTGAAGTGGACTCCGACGGGAATCCAACGGTGCCCGAACGAATAGTCAAGGGGTACTCGCTTCAGCTCGGGTGCATTCTCCGGAGCACCGTCTCGATCAACACTGAGAACCTGAGGCATCCTGACCGAGGGAATTTGCGCAACCTCCTCTTCACGAAGCTGCACAAACGATACAAGTTCCCCGCTGAATTTGAAACCACAAGCCTCAAAGGGAATAAAGTGAACAATGTTGCCCTCACGAAGATGAGCAAGGCCCTGTCTACTTGGAAAAGCAATGTGAAGAGAATGATCGAGAAAGGTGAGAGTTATGAGAAGATCAAGGAGAAAAATCCTTCGATCACTGAAGATGACTACAACGACTTCAAGATCAATTGCTCGAGCACCGCAAACTCCGAATCAAGTCAGTGGGGGAAAGAAATGCGGGAGCTGAACTTAGGGGAACACACACTCGGTCCCGGCGGTTACAGAGTGGTGGAGCCTATATGGGACAAGGAGGAGGCGGACCGTGCCGAGCAAGGCCTACCGCCCCTCTTTGATAAATACGGTGACAAGCAGACCAGGAACTTTGTCAGGGCCCGTTTCAAGAAGGACCCGAAAACAAAGGAGCTTACCACGGATCCGAAGACCAGGGCGCTTGAGCTTGTTCTGGTAAGGAATACACCCCCGCATAATTCGCTCCATATGGTTGCATTCTAATTAATGAAGCCAAATTTCTAAATGGTTCACATTCCTTCCGCAGGCGACTGAAAGCAGTAGCGCGGGGTCAACTAAGAGCAACCCTTGGGACACCACTCTAAATAGGGCGTTGAATGTAATGAAGAACAAGGATAAGCTCAGTAAGCCGACGTCAGCTGGTCGTGTGGCCTTCAAAGGCTTGTCGACAAAATGGTCGTCATACTTTAACACTGGTGGGCGAAAGGAGAAAAAGACCAGCTCGGAAAGCCAGGCGCGCTAGGTTCAAGAACTCAAGGCACAGGTGGCGCGGATTCTGGAGATTGTCCAAGAGCAAGTGCAACAACAACTCAGAGCGACGATCACCGCCATTGTGCCTACCTTGATCGAGGGGTTGAGTGCATGGATTGCGGGCGGCCAACAGGGGCCGCCCCCGATTCCTAGCTTCACAGCCAGCAACTCGCAGAACGCGATGGCGGGGCCATTGGTGTCTCCGGCGGAGGCGGCATTAGTGTCTCCGACGCCGGCACGGGAGCTTAATGCACCTGGGTGTACGCCGGCCGGCACCTCTGCAGCAAGCGGCCCCTCCGTCAACTGCACGCCCACCGTTGGCGGTGCCTCGACATTAGCCGAGCTCGACGCCATCATCACGGTAACTAATTAATCCTCTCTCGGCCGAGGACTTCATCTCCTTGCCTTTGACTGGGCATCCCTGACGCCCTACATGTTTTTGCAGGGCGCCGCCGACGTTCCGTGAACTCTCCCGCACTAACAACGAGTTGGTCAAAGTCGCCAAGGGGAAAATCATTCAACCGAGCAACCCATTGTTCCACGGTACCTAGATGCCACCCAACTTGTTGAGGGTTCAACTAGTTCGGGTGCTGCCAGGCTGCGACGAGTTGTTACCTCCGATTCGACCCGTCGGGGCCGACGATGATGACGTGATGACCCTCAGCGCCTGCCTGAGCTGGCCCCTGCTTTGGCCGAAGAGCCAGATTCGTTTGGGGGCGGGGGACACCACCCCAAAGACAACACCGCCAGTCGTGCCGGCGCCAAGTCGGCCCCATGGCAAGACCGCCGCAACGGTGCCGGACATCCCTATGCCACTGGATCCAAACATGCATATGGCACAGGATCAGAACGACGACGACGACGATACATTTGGAAACGTCGATCAGTACTTTGCCGATCATGGGTACGGTGGCGACTTCATGGGGCCTCCTTCTCAAGAACCCAACCCAACAAAAGACGTGCGCGATCTAGCTGGTACCGCGGAGAAGCCAAGTTGCAACAGGCGTCGTCTGCCGTTCAGCTCTCAGGCGACGCCTCCAGCTGCCGACTTCACCGAGCCTCAGATAGGCGAGGTGCGAAATATTATCCGCCCCAACACACTCAAGAAGGCTGTCTGTGAGCAGAACTCGGTCCTATTACAGGAGAAGAAGAAGGCACGCAAAAGAAAGACTAACAAGGGTGCGAGCCAGCCGGCACCGAGTACGATCCGTGCTCAGGACGGGCCACCTTCACCTGAGGATGTAATGAGGAGGGTGCATGTGGCGGGTAGGCCGATGCTACCGAGAAATATGCTCGATGCTGCAACCGGTGCTATGCGGAGTCTGCATGACAGTGTTCTTTCTTTGGAGAAGCGGCGTCTCAGAGAGAAGGATGTGGCATACCCGGTTTTCACGGCCAAGGTGCCAGAGGGCAAGGGCTTTGTGGATAACTCCATCGGGCGTACGATCGTCCTGCGGTTTGATGACATCCACGCTATGTTGAACCTTCATCCGCTGCACTCACCTTCGTTCGGCTATTTTTGCTGAGTATGGAGATGCGGATCATTCGCGACAGGACCCCGGACATCGTGATAGTCGACCCCTTCTACATGCGTGCCAAGATCTTGGGGAGCGCTGGGGACCAGCAAGTCGCGAGTTCTTACCTCGAAGGCGTCATTCTGGCAAACCGAGATAAGGATAACTTCCTCGTGCCTTACTTTCCCGAGTAAGTCCTCCCCTCAACCGCCCCGTAACATATGAATTCTTAGATTTCGATCGTTTTTCTTTTAACATTCCGTGTTTTCTGCAGTGACACACATTGCACGATCATCCTCCTAAGCCCCAAATATTCCATTGCCACGTATTTCGACCCGGACCGTCAGTCGAACGTAGACTACACAAATGTCAAGAAGGTTCTTGATGATGTTCTCCCCGGCAACGCCAAATCTGGAGGCACCTTCACCAGGCTTATTCGTAAGTACGGCAAGCACGTGTTCTCCCACAATACGACGTTCTGCTGCGTCAAGCAGCCGCCTGGCGGTCAGAAGGGTGCCTCCTACGCCATCCATCACATGCGGGTGATCGTACGGGACCATCATCAACTTCTGCTACCGAGTAAACTCAAAGATTGGGCCGCGAGCATGTCGGCAATCCAGGACGCGGACATCAGACAAGAATTCTTTCACATCCACTTGGAGTTTGTGGAAATCATCCATCAAGATGTCCTTCGTACCTCGGGGCAGTTCTACCTCCGAAATCAACCGTCCAACAATGACATCGACACAATGCTACAAATGTAGGCTGACAACGCCCGTGATTTCATGACTCCCACGATAGACGGCGGCTTCATCCACGCTCCGGTCCCTTGAGTCGAGTCGAAAGCAGTGATGCTGTGTATAGTTCTGAAACATCGATTGGCTCATGTTGTAATTAAAATTTAATGAACTTGTAGTATGTCTCTTTGGTTTCAAGAGTCGTTCAACTTAGATGTAATTGATGCTATTAATGTCTTGCTTTTCTCTTCCAATCGTTCTGTTGCATACTTATATATTGCTTATGTATTGTCTGTGAATTGGTACTAACGTTTCGTTTGGCTAGTGCATAGCGATGCCATCGTATGTCGTGTACAAGGGTAAGGTTCCCGGAGTCTACGACGACTGGGAGGAGTGGCGGAGACAGGTTCACCGATTCAGCGGTAACAGTTACAAAGGGTACACCACTAGGGCCGAGGCCGAATCTAGATACGCCCGCTATCTAGCGGGAGAGGGGAGGGAGCGTTGGAGGAACCGGATGAAGACGAGTTTCATCGTGATGATGCTCATCGTGATGACCGCAGCTCTCTTCTATGTGATGGTAGTTTAGATGATCGATATCGACTTGTAATGTGAAGACAAACTCGCTACTCGCGGTCTCGAGACTTGTAATATAATGTTCTATCTTTGTTCGGTCTTTTCAATTCGAAGACTAATATGATGAATTGTATTCGGAGACTAATATGATGAATTGTATTCAGAGACTAATCTTCTATTGTATTCGATGAATCTGTTGTTGATGTGTGCTGTCTATATTCTGTCCAATTATACATTTTGTAACCTGTGCAAAAAACAGAAAATAAAAAAATAAAAAAAAACCTAATATTCATACTAATGGCGCATCACATCACAGTGTGCCATTAGTATGCCAAAGGATACTAATGGCGCATCATTAAACAGTGCGCCATTAGTATGCCGAAGTTACTAATGGCGCATCTTATTGTTGTGCGCCATTAGTATGCCAAAGCACCTGGGTATACATGGCCCCCTGGGAGGCATACTAATGGCGCACTGTTGTATATACTAATGGCGCATCTGAGGTGCGCCATTAGTAAAATATACTAATGGCGTGGCACTAATGACGCACCACTAATGCGCCATTAATGGCCAAATTAGGTGTGCCATTAGTAGGCCTTTTCCTAATAGTGTTGCCTCGTTGGTGACAAGACAATTGAATTGTTGGGCCGTCAGCATCTTCATAAGGGTGCACTGGAATGCGATGGTTGCATCAACTGGAACTTTAAACTTCTCTAAGGAGTCACGCCTTGCCCCCGCAAGGGATGAGCTCAAAATTAAAAAAAAGAATTAGCTAGCTAGTTAGACAATTTTGGGCACACCCGTGTCCATCATATGAAACTCAATCAAAACATGTTTAACTAAAACATACCGTCCTAGTGAGGAAGTCATTCGGCAGATCCCTTTGGCATCTCACTAAACCACAAGTCTGACATGGGGCATCCATTTACTGCTTTCATGAAGTTGAGAAAAATAAGCATACATAACAGATGCACATAGATATAATGCAACATAAGCAGTTAGCACGAACCAACGCTATCCGTCCATCTAGTTATTAACATATACGTACTTGCAATTAAATAGTTCTACAAACCATGCGTAGTTCAAACATAAAACATGCATAAAATTAAATAGTTCATATGAAATAGGTAGCGCGCTAAGCTAGTGCCCAGTGGGACCGGCCTCGTGGTCGTGCCTAGTCGACCTACAACGACACCCCTGCTGACCCTCCTCCTCACGCTCCAAGGCATCCCAGACTATGGGATCCTCCTCCGTGCTCTTCCTGGATGCATACTGAAGTAACATCATCTTGTTGGCCTCCACGAGTTTGTCATCTCTTGAAAGCTCGCTCACCAATGGGTCAAAGAACTGCATCTTGGCCTCTTTGTTCCCCTTCTCCTCAACCTTAGTTCATATCCTCATGTCCTTAGGCGCGAGGAACATCACGAACACACTACACTCGAGGAAGTTCAGATTCGCCCCTTCTTGAAAGAACTCTACTGCCATGGCATCCTAAGCGTGCGCCGCTAACTCCGGGTGTCCCAATGGCCAAGTTCGTGGGCGGCATTGTCCTTCCTAATGGTGGCATATTACTTATGTCCCTTCTGTCGAACACCACGAAACTTCGGAGCCATATGTGACGATGCATATATAACTAACAAGTTAGTAAAAAACTAGGCATATTAACGAATACCTGCAAAACCTACAATGCATAAAACGTGCTCCCTCGGTTCCCAAATATAAGTCTTTCTAGAGATCCATATATTGTAGTCCACTTGAAATGTCTAAAAAGACTTATATTTAGGAACAGAGGGAGCACATCACACTAAATCCATTGACCACAAGTACACTACATAATACTACAATAAAAATACATTATCTAAAATCATAGTCCACAACTACACTTCATTCTTTCACCACAAGTACATTACTAGAAGTATAATAAAATTACACTATCTAAAATCATAGTCTACAAATCATATAATATAATCCACTAAAATTTTACACTACTCTTACACTAAAATTTGTTGGGGAACGTAGTATTTTAAAAAAATTCTACGATCACACAAGATCTATCTACCAGATGTATAGCAACGAGAGGGAAGAGTGTGTCTACATACCCTTGTAGACCGGAAGCGGAAGCGTCAAGTGACGCGGTTGATGTAGTCGAACTTCTTCGCGATTCAACCGATCAAGCACCGAACGTACGGCACCTCCGCGTTCAGCACACGTTCAGCTTGATGACGTCCCACGAGCTCTTGATCCAATTGAGCTTCACGGGAGAGTTTCGGCAGCACGACGGCGTGGTGACAGATATGATGTATCTACCGGCGCAGGGCTTCGCCTAAGCACTGCGACGGTATGACCGAGGTGCGTTTCTGTGGAGGGGGGCACTGCACACGGCTGGAACAATTCAACTTGTGTGTCCTAGGGTGCCCCCTGCCCCCGTATATAAAGGAGCAAGGGAGAGGCCGGCCCTAGAGGGGGCGTGCCAAGTGTGGGGAGTCCTACTAGGACTCCCAAGTCCTAGTAGGATTCCCCTTTCCTTTCCGGGGTAGGAGAGAAGGAAAGAGGTGGAGAGGGAGAAGGAAAAGGGGGCTGCACCCCTTGTCCAATTCGGACCAGAGGGGGGGAGCGCGCCTCCTTCCTTTTGGCCTTTCTCCTCTATTCCCGTATGGCCCAATAAGGCCCATATACTCCGAAAAATACCCGAATCACTCGGAACCTTTCCGATGTCCGAATATAGTCGTCCAATATATCGATCTTTACGTCTCGACCATTTCGAGACTCCTCGTCATGTCCCCGGTCTCATCCGGGACTCCGAACTCCTTCGGTACATCAAAACTCATAAACTCATAATACCGATCGTCATCAAACGTTAAGCGTGCGGACCCTACGGGTTCGAGAACTATGTAGACATGACCGAGACTCATCTCCGGTCAATAACCAATAGCGGAACCTGGATGCTCATATTGGCTCCTACATATTCTACGAAGATCTTTATCGGTCAAACCGCATAACAACATACGTTGTTCCTTTTGTCATTGGTATGTTACTTGCCCGAGATTCGATCATCGGTATCTCTATACCTAGTTCAATCTCGTTACCGGCAAGTCTCTTTACTCGTTCCGTAATACATCATCTCGTGACTAACTCATTAGTCTTTTGCTTGCAAGGCTTATTATGATGTGCATTACCGAGAGGGCCCAGAGATACCTCTCCGACACTCGGAGTGACAAATCCTAGTCTTGATCTATGCCAACACCACAAACACTTTCGGAGACACCTGTAGAGCATCTTTATGATCACCCAGTTACGTTGTGACGTTTGATAGCACACAAGGTGTTCCTCCGGTATTCGGGAGTTGCATAATCTCATAGTCATAGGAACATGTATAAGTCATGAAGAAAGCAATAAGAGTAAAACTAAACGATCATAGTGCTAAGCTAACGGATGGGTCTTGTCCATCCCATCATTCTCCTAACGATGTGACCCCGCTGATCAAATGACAACTCATGTCTATGGTTAGGAAACATAACCATCTTTGATCAATGAGCTAGTCTAGTAGAGGCATACTAGGGACACTCTGTTTTGTCTATGTATTCACACATGTACTAAGTTTCCGGTTAATACAACTCTAGCATGAATAATAAACATTTATCATGATATAAGGAAATATAAAATAACAACTTTATTATTGCCTCTAGGGCATATTTCCTTCAGTCTCCCACTTGCACTAGAGTCAATAATCTAGCTCACATCGCCATGTGATTTAATACCGATAGTTCACATCGTTATGTGAATAACACCCATAGTTCACATCGCCGTGTTACCAACACCCAAAGGGTTTACTAGAGTCAATAATCTAGTTCACATCGCTATGTGATTAATACCCAAGAGTAATAAGGTGTGATCATGTTTTGCTTGTGAGAGAAGTTTAGTCAACGGGTCTGTCACATTCAGATCCGTATGTATTTCGCAAATTTCTATGTCTACAATGCTCTGCATAGAGCTACTCTAGCTAATTGCTCCCACTTTCAATACGCATCCAGATTGATACTTAGAGTCATCTGGATTTAGTGTCAAAGTTTGCATCGGCGTAACCCTTTACGACGAACACTTTATCACCTCCATAATCGAGAAATATTTCCTTAGTCATCCAGTTACTAAGGATAATTTTGACCGCTGTACAGTGATCTACTCCTGGATCACTATTGTACCCCCTTGACAAACTCATGGCAAGGTACACAACATGTTTGGTACACAGCATGTCATACTTTATAGAACCTATGGCTGAGGCATAGGGAATGACTTTCATTCTCTCTATATTTTTCTGACGTGGTCTGGCTTTGAGTCTTACACAACTTCACACCTTACAAGTCAGGCAAGAACTCCTTCTTTGACTGATCCATTTTGAACTACTTCAAAATCTTATCAAGGTATGTACTCATCGAAAGTCTTATCAAGCGTCTTGATCTATCTCTATAGATCTTGATGCCCAATATGTAAGCAGCTTCACCAAGGTCTTTCTTTGAAAAACTCCTTTCAAACACTCCTTTACGCTTTCCAGAAAATTCTACATCATTTCCGATCGACAATATGTCATTCACATATACTTATCAGAAAGGTTGTAGTGCTCCCACTCACTTCTTGTAAATACATGCTTCTCCAAAAGTCTGTATAAAACCATAAGCTTTGATCACCTCATCAAAGCGTATATTCCAACTCCGAGATGCTTGCACCAGTCCATAGATGGATCGCTGGAGCTTGCACACTTTGTTAGCACCTTTCGGATCGACAAAACCTTCTGGTTGCATCATATACAACTCTTCCTTGAGATATCCATTCAGGAATGCAGTTTTGACATCCATTTTCCAGATTTCATAATCATAAAATGCGGCAATTGCTAACATGATTCGGACAGACTTAAGCATCGCTACAGGTGAGAAAGTCTCATCGTAGTCAACTCCTTGAACTTGTCGAAACCCTTTCGCAACAAGTCGAGCTTTGTAAACAGTAACATTACCGTCTGCGTCGGTCTTCCTCTTGAAGATCCATTTATTTTCGATGGCCTGCCGATCATCGGGCAAGTCAACCAAAGTCCACACTTTGTTCTCATACATGGATCCCATCTCAGATTTCATGGCCTCAAGCCATTTTGCGGAATCTAGGCTCATCATCGCTTCCTCATAGTTCGTAGGTTCATCATGGTCTAGTAACATGATTTCCAGAACTGGGTTGCCGTACCACTCTGGTGCGGAACGTACTCTGGTTGATCTACGACGTTCAGCAGAAACTTGATCCGAAGTTTCATGATCATCATCATTAACTTCCTCACTGATTGGTGTAGGAATCACTGGAACAATTTTCTGTGATGTACTACTTTCCAATCCGGGAGAAGGTACAATTACCTCATCAAGTTCTACTTTCCTCCCACTCACTTCTTTCGAGAGAAACTCCTTCTCTAGAAAGGATCCATTCTTAGCAACGAATATCTTGCCTTCGGATCTGTGATAGAAGGTGTACCCAACAGTCTCTTTTGGGTATCCTATGAAGACACATTTCTCCGACTTGGGTTCGAGCTTATCAGGTTGAAGCTTTTTCACATAAGCATCGCAGCCCCAAACTTTAAGAAACGACAACTTTGGTTTCTTGCCAAACCATAGTTCATAAGGTGTCGTATCAACGGATTTAGATGGTGCCCTATATAACGTGAATGCGGCTGTCTCTAAAGCATAACCCCAAAACGATAGTGGTAAATCGGTAAGAGACATCATAGATCGTACCATATCCAATAAAGTACGGTTATGACGTTCGGACACACCATTACGCTGTGGTGTTCCGGGTGGCGTGAGTTGTGAAACTATTCCACATTGTTTCAAATGAAGACCAAACTCGTAACTCAAATATTCTCCTCCACGATCAGATCGTAGAAACTTTATTTTTTTGTTACGATGATTCTCTACTTCACTCTGAAATTCTTTGAACTTTTCAAATGTTTCAGACTTGTGCTTCATTAAGTAGATATACCCATATCTGCTCAAATCATCAGTGAAGGTCAGAAAATAACGATTCCCGTCGTGAGCTTCAACACTCATTGGTCTGCATACATCAGTATGTATGATTTCCAACAACTCTGTTGCTCGCTCCATAGTTCAGGAGAACGGAGTTTTAGTCATCTTGCCCATGAGGCACGGTTCGCAAGCACCAAGTGATTCATAATCAAGTGATTCCAAAAAGTCCATCACTATGGAGTTTCTTCATGCGCTTTACACCAATATGACCTAAACGGCAGTGCCACAAATAAGTTGCACTATCATTATTAACCTTGCATCTTTTGGCTTCAATATTATGAATATGTGTATCACACGATCGAGATCCAACAAACTATTTTCATTGGGTGTATGACCATAGAAGGTTTTATTCATGTAAACAGAACAACAATTATTCTCTAACTTACATGAATAACTGTATTGCAATAAACATGATCAAATCATATTCATGCTCAACACAAACACCAAATAACACTTATTTAGGTTCAACACTAATCCCGAAAGTATAGGGAGTGTGCGATGATGATCATATCTATCTTGGAACTGCTTCCAATACACATCGTCACTTCATCCTTTAACTAGTTTCTGTTCATTATGCAACTCCCATTTCGAGTTACTACTCTTTAGCAACTGAACCAGTATCAAATACCGAGGGGTTGCTATGAACACTAGTAAAATACACATCAATAATGTGTATATCAAATATACCTTTGTTCACTTTGCCATCCTTCTTATCCGCCAAGTATCTAGGGCAGTTCCACTTCCGGTGACCATTTCCTTTGCAGTAGAAGCACTTAGTTTCAGGCTTGAGTTTAGCTTTGGGTTTCTTCATGGGAGTAACAACTTCCTTGTCATTCTTCTTGAAGTTCCCCTTATATCACTTTGCCCTTTACTTGAAACAAGTGGTCTAATTAACCATCAACACTTGATGTTCTTTCTTGATTTCTACCTTCGCCGATTTCAGCATTGCGAAGATCTCGGGAATTACCTTCGTCATCCCTTGCATATTATAGTTCATCACGAAGTTCTACTAACTCGGTGATAGTGACTAGAGAACTTTGTCAATTACTATCTTATCTGGAAGATTAACTCCCACTTGATTCAAGTAATTGTAGTACCCAGACAATCTGAGCACATGCTCACTGGTTGAGCTATTCTCCTCCATCTTGTAGGCAAAGTACTGTCAGAAGTCTTATACCTCTCGACACGGGCATGAGTATGAAATACTAATTTCAACTCTTGGAACATCTCATATGCTCCGTGGCGTTCAAAACGTTTTTTGAAGTCCCTGTTGGGGAACGATGCATGGGAAACAAAAAATTTTCCTACGCTCACCAAGATCAATCTAGGAGATGCATCTACGAGGGGAGAGTTGGATCCACATACCCTTGTAGATCGCTAAGCGGAAGCATTCAAGAACGCGGTTGATGGAGTCGTACTCGCCGCGATTCAGATCGCCGAAGATCCTAGCACCGAAGCAACGGTGCCTCCGCGTTCTTCACACGTACAGCTCGGGGACGTCTCCTCCTTCTTGATCCAGCAAGGGGGAAGGAGAGGTTGGTGGAGACACCGGCAGCACGACGGCGTGGTGGTGATGGTGGTGGAGGATTCCAGCAGGGCTTCGCCAAGCACTGCGGGAAAACGAAGATGGATGTGGGAGAGGGAGGGCAGCGCCGAGGCACGAACGTGTGTGGCTGCCCTCCCTCTGCCTCTCTTTATATAGGGGGAGTAGAGGGGAGGGGGCGCCCTAGGGTTTACCCCTAGGGGCGGCGGCCAAGTGGAGATGGGGGGGGGCGGCGGCCAGGGCTGCGCCAGGGTTAGGGCTCCCCCCCCAGGTGCCTTGCCCCCCAAGCTAGGGGGTGCGGCAGCCCTAGGAGGGGCCAGCCCCCCTTGCGCATGAGGAGAGGGCCCAGGGGGGCGCACAGCCCTATGAGGGCTGTTGTGTCCCCCTTTTGTGGCCCATTAGGCCCGAAACTCCTTCCGGGACCCCGAAACCCCTTTCGGTCATCCGTCGTCTTCCCGATACTCCCCGGAACACTTCCGGACTCCGAAACCTTTCATCCTATATATCAATCTTCGTCCCCGGACCATTCCGGAGACCCTCGTCACGTCCGGGATCTCATCCGGGACTCCGAACAACCTTCGGTAACCATGCACTGTTCTCACTAACAACCCTAGCGTCACCGAACCTTAAGTGTGTAGACCCTGCGGGTTCGGAAACCATGTAGACATGACCGAGACACTCCCAGGTCAATAACCAATAGCGGGATCTGGATACCCATATTGGTTCCCACACGTTCCTCGATGATCTCATCGGATGAACCACGATGTCAAGGATTCAGGCAATCCTGTATACAGTTCCCTTTGTCTCGTCGGTATGTTACTTGCCCGAGATTCGATCGTCGGTATCTCTATACCTAGTTCAATCTCGTTACCGGCAAGTCTCTTTACTCGTTACCGTAATACATAATCCCGTGACCAACTACTTAGTCACTTTGAGCTCATTGAGATGACGTATTACCGAGTGGGCCCGGAGATACCTCTCCGTCACACGGAGTGACAAATCCCAGTCTCGATCCATGTCAACTCAACAGACACCTTCGGAGATACCTGTAGAGTACCTTTATAGTCACCCAGTTACGTTGCGACGTTTGGCACACACAAAGCACTCCTACGGTGTCAGTGAGTTACATGATCTCATGGTCATAGGAACTTATACTTGACATGCAGAAAACTATAGCGATAACTGACACGATCAAAAGCTATGTTTAACATTTGGGTCTCGTCCATCACATCATTCTCCTAATGATGTGATCCCGTTATCAAATGACAACTCATGTCTATGACCTGGAAACCGCGGTCATCTTTGATCAACGAGCTAGTCCTGTAGAGGCTTACTAGGGACACAAAGTTTGTCTATTTATCCACACATGTATTTGAGTTTCCAATCAATACAGTTATAGCATGGATAATAAACGATTATCATGAACAAGGAAATATAATAATAACTCTTTTATTATTGCCTCTAGGGCATATTTCCAACAGTCTCCCACTTGCACTAGAGTCAATAATCTAGCATTACAAGGTAATGAATATAACACCCATAGAGTTTTGGTGTTGATCATGCTTAGCCCGTGGAAGAGGCTTAGTCAACGGATCTGCAACATTCAAATCCGTGTGTACTTTGCAAATGCTTATGTCCTCCTCCTTGACTGAATCGCGGATGGAATTGAAGCGTCGTTTTATGTGTCTGGTCCTCTTGTGAAACCTTGGTTCCTTGGCTAGAGCAATGGCACCAGTGTTGTCACAAAACAGAGTCATTGGATTCAATGCACTAGGCACAACTCCAAGATCTGTCATGAACTCCTTCATCCAGACACCTTCCTTTGCCGCCTCCGAGGCAGCTATGTACTCCGCTTCGCATGTAGAATCAGCTACCACGCTTTGCTTGGAACTGCACCAGCTTACCGCTCCCCCGTTGAGAATATATACGTATCCGGTTTGAGACTTAGAGTCATCCGGATCAGTGTCAAAGCTTGCATCGACGTAACCCTTTACGACGAGCTCTTGATCACCTCCATAAACGAGAAACATCTCCTTAGTCCTTTTCAGGTACTTTAGGATATTCTTGACCGCTGTCCAGTGATCCATACCAGGATTACTTTGAAACCTTTCGGCCATACTTATGGCAAGGCTGACATCTGGTCTTGTGCACAGCATTGCATACATGATAGAGCCTATGGCTGAAGCATAGGGGACGACACTCATCTTTTCTCTATCTTCCGCAGTTACTGGGCATTGAGTCTTACTCAACTTTGTACCTTGCAATACCGGCAAGAACCCCTTCTTGGATTGATCCATTTTGAACTTCTTCAAAACTTTATCAAGGTATGTACTTTGTGAAAGTCCTATCAAGCGTCTTGATCTATCTCTATAGATCTTGATGCCCAATATGAAAGCAACTTCACCAAGATCCTTCATCGAAAAACTCTTGTTCAAATACCCCTTCACGCTATCCAAAAATTCTATATTGTTTCCAATCAGCAATATGTCATCCACATATAATATTAGAAACGCTATAGAGCTCCCACTCACTTTCTTGTAAATACAAGCTTCATTGTAAACTTGTACAAACCCAAACGCTTTGATCACCTCATCAAAGCGAAGATTCCAACTCCGAGATGCTTGCACCAGCCCATAAATGGAACGCTGGAGCTTGCATACTTTGTCAGCATTCTCTGGATCGACAAAACCTTCCGGTTGTATCATATACAACTCTTCCTTAAGAAAACCGTTAAGGAACGCTGTTTTGACATCCATCTGCCAAATTTCATAATCGAAATACGCAGCTATCGCTAACATGATTCGGACGGATTTAAGCATCGCTACGGGTGAGAAAGTCTCATCGTAGTCAATCCCTTGAACTTGTGAAAAACCCTTTGCCACAAGTCGAGCTTTATACACGGTGACATTGCCGTCAGCGTCCGTCTTCTTCTTAAAAATCCATTTATTCTGAATGGCCTTCCGCCCTTCAGGTAATACTTCCAAAGTCCATACTTTGTTTTCATACATGGATCCCATCTCGGATTTCATGGCCTCTAACCATTTGTCAGAATCCGGGCCCATCATCGCTTCTCCATAGCTCGTAGGTTCACCGTTGTCTAACAACATGACCTCCAAGACAGGGTTACCATACCACTCAGGTGCAGTGCGTACCCTTGTCGACCTACGAGGTTCGGTAGTAACTTGATCAGAAGTTTCTTGATCATCATCATTGGCTTCCTCTTCAACCGCTGCAGGCTCCACAAAAACATCTTTCTGTGCTGCGCAACTCTCTGGTCGAAGCAGAGGTTCAATAACCTCATCAAGTTCTACCTTCCTCCCACTCAGTTCTTTCGAGAGAAACTCTTTCTCGAGAAAGGACCCGTTCTTAGCGACAAACACTTTGCCCTCGGATCTGAGATAGAAGGTGTACCCAACCGTTTCTTTTGGGTATCCTATGAAGACACATTTGTCCGCTTTGGGTTCGAGCTTTTCTGGCTGAAGCCTTTTGACATAAGCATCGCAACCCCAAACTTTGAGAAAAGACAACTTAGGTTTCTTACCAAACCATAGTTCATACGGTGTTGTCTCAACGGACTTAGATGGAGCCCTATTTAAAGTGAATGCAGCTGTCTCTAACGCATATCCCCAGAACGATAGTGGCAAATCGGCAAGAGACATCATAGAACGCACCATATCTAATAGGGTTCGATTACGACGTTCGGACACACCATTACGCTGTGGTGTTCCAGGTGGCGTCAACTGTGAAACGATTCCACATTTTCTTAAGTGATTGCCAAACTCATAACTCAGATACTCTCCCCCTCGATCGGATCGTAGGAACTTGATCTTCTTGTTACGATGATTCTCAACTTCACTCTGAAATTGCTTGAACTTTTCAAACGTTTCTGACTTATGCTTCATCAAGTAAATATACCCATATCTACTTAAGTCGTCAGTGAAGGTGAGAAAGTAACGATATCCACCGCGCGCCGTGACACTCATCGGGCCACACACATCAGTATGTATGATTTCCAATAAGTCACTTGCCCGTTCCATTGTTCCTGAAAACGGGGTCTTAGTCATCTTGCCCATGAGGCACGGCTCGCATGTGTCAAGTGATTCAAAATCAAGAGACTCCAAAAGTCCATCAGCATGGAGCTTCCTCATGCGTTTCACGCCGATATGACCCAGATGGCAGTGCCACAAGAAAGTGGTACTATCGCTATCTACTCTACATCTTTTGGCATCAATGTTATGAACATGTGTATCATCACTATCGAGATTCAATAAGAATAAACCCCTTACTTCGGGTGCATGACCATAAAAGATATTACCCATATAAATAGAACAACCTTTATTCTCTGATTTAAATGAGTAACCGTCTCGCAATAAACAAGATCCAGATATAATGTTCATGCTCAACGCAGGCACTAAATAACAATTATTCAGGTTCATAACTAATCCCGATGGTAATCGAAGAGCGAGCGTGCCGACGGCGATCACATCGACCTTGGAACCATTCCCCACGCGCATCGTCACTTCGTCCTTCGCCAGCCTCCGTTTATTCCGTAGTTCCTGTTTAGAGTTGCAAATGTGAGCAACCGAACCGGTATCAAATACCCAGGCACTACAACGAGAGTTGGTAAGGTACACATCAATAACATGTATATCATATATACCTTGCTTGTTGTTGTTGTTGGCCCCCTTCTTGTCTGCCAGATATTTGGGGCAGTTCCGCTTCCAGTGGCCATTCCCCTTGCAATAGAAACACTCAGTCTCTGGCTTAGGCCCAGCCTTGGGTTTCTTCACTGGATGAGCAACTGCCTTGCCACCCTTCTTAGATTTACCCTTCTTGCCCTTGCCATTTTTCTTGAAAATGGTGGTTTTATTGACCATCAACACTTGATACTCCTTCTGGATGTCTGCCTCAGCGACTTTCAGCATTGAAAACAGCTCGACGATGGACTTGTTCATCCCTTGCATGTTATACTGCTGCACGAAGCTCTTGTAGCTAGGTGGGAGTGATTGGAGAATTCTGTCAATGATAGCCTCCTCCGGGAACACAAGTCCCAGATCAGCTATGCGGGTATAGTACCCAGACATCTTCAGCAAGTGCTCACTGACAGACGAATTCTCCTCCATCTTGCAAGCAAAGAATTTATCGGTGGTCTCATACCTCTCGATCTTAGCATTCTTTTCAAAGATGAACTTCAACTCCTGGAACATCTCATATGCTCCATGACGTTCAAAACGCCTTTGAAGTCCTCCTTCCAAGCTATACAACATGGCACACTGCACGACTGAGTAGTCATCCGAGCGCGTCTGCCAGGCATTCATAACGTCCACAGAGGCCGGAGCGGGGGGTTCACCTAGCGGTGCACTTAGGACATAAACCTTTTGGGCAGCTGTGAGGATGATCCTCAGATTGCGGAGCCAGTCCACAAAGTTGCTCCCATCATCTTTCAGTTTAGCTTTCTCTAGGAACGCATTAAAATTCAGGGGAGCTACTGCGCGAGCCATCTACAACAAAAGATTTGCAAAGACATTTTAGACTATTGTTCATGATAAGTGAGTTATTACCTAATCAAATTATTTATAACTCCCACTCAAATTGACATCCCTCTGGTCATTCGAGCGTGACATGATCCAAATTCACCAACCCAAGTCCGATCATCACGTGAGATGAGGTGGTGTCAATGGTGAACATCTACATGTTGATCATATCTACTATATGACTCATGCTCGACCTTTCGGTCTTCCGTGTTCCGAGGCCATGTCTGTACATGCTAGGCTCGTCAAGTCTAACCCGAGTGTTCTGCATGTGCAAAACTGGCTTGCACCCGTTGTATGCGAACGTAGACTCTATCACACCCGATCATCACGTGGTGCTTCGAAACGACGAACCTTCGCAACGGCGCACACTCGGGGGGAACACAATTTTATCTTGAAATTTTAGTGAAGGATCATCTTATAATGCTACCGTCGTCCTAAGCAAAATAAGATGCATAAAAGGATTAACATCACATGCAAATCATAAGTGACATGATATGGCCATCAACTCGTGCTTTTGATCTCCATCTCCAAAGCACCGGCATGATCTCCATCGTCACCGGCGCCACACCATGATCTCCATCATCATGATCTCCATCATCGTGTCGCCATCGGGGTTGTCGGCGCCCACCATGCTCTTACTACTATTGCTACCGTTTAGCGATAAAGTAAAGCATTACAAAGCGCTTAATGATTGACACGCAGGTCATACAAAAATTAAAAACAACCCTATGGCTCCTGCCGGTTGCCGTATGCATCGACATGCAAGTCGATATTAACTATTACAACATGATCATCTCATACATCAAATATAATTCATCATGTCATTGGCCATATCATATCACAAGCATACCCTGCAAAAACAAGTTAGACGTCCTCTAATTTGTTGTTGCATGTTTTACGTGGCTGCTATGGGTATCTAGCAAGAACGCTTCTTACCTACGCAAAACCACAACGGTGATATTCAAGTTGCTATTTAACCTTCTACAAGGACCGCCTTGTTCTATTCCGATTCAACTAAGATAGGAGAGACAGACACCCGCCAGCCATCTTATGCAACAAAAGTCACATGTCTGTCGATGGAACCGGTCTCATGTACGTGGACATGTAAAGTTGGTCCGGGCCGCTTCATCCTATAATACCGCTGAATCAAGAAAGACTAAGGAGGGCAGCAATTTAAACATCAACGCCACAAACCCTTTTGTGTTCTACTCGAGAAAGCATCTACGCAAGAACCTAGCTCATGATGCCACTGTTGGGGAACGTTGCATGGAAAACAAAAAAATTTTCTCTGCGTTCACCAAGATCAATCTAGTAGATGCAACTACGAGGGGAGAGTAGGATCCACATACCCTTGTAGATCGCTAAGCGGAAGCGTTATGAACGCGGATGATGGAGTCGTACTCGCCGCGATTCAGATCGCCGAAGATCCTAGCACCGAAGCAACGGTGCCTCCGCGTTCTTCACACGTACGGCTCGGGGACGTCTCCTCCTTCTTGATCCAGCAAGGGGTGGAGGAGAGGTTGAGGGCGCCCTAGGGTTTCCCCCCTAGGGGGCCGGCGGCCAGGGCAAGGGGGGGCGGCGGCCAGGGCCAGGCCCTAGGGTTTCCCCCCCTAGGTGCCTTGCCCCCCAAGGCTAGGGGGTGCGGCCACCCTAGAGGGGTCCACCCCCCTTGGCGCACAAGGAGAGGGCCCAGGGGGGGGCGCACAGCCCCCTGAGGGCTGTGGTGTTCCCCCTTGTGGCCCATTAGGCCCAGAACTGCTTCCGGACCCCCCGAAACCCCTTTCCGGTACTCCGCCGATTTCCCGATGCTCCCCGGAACACTTCCGGACTCCGAAACCTTTCATCCTATATATCAATCTTCGTCTCCGGACCATTCCGGAGATCCTCGTCATGTCCGGGATCTCATCCGGGACTCCGAACAACCTTCGGTAACCATACACTTTTCTCACTAACAACCCTAGCGTCACCGAACGTTAAGTGTGTAGACCCTGCGGGTTCGGAAACCATGTAGACATGACCGAGACACTCCCAGGTCAATAACCAATAGCGGGATCTGGATACCCATATTGGTTCCCACATGTTTCTCGATGATCTCATCGGATGAACCACGATGTCAAGGATTCAGGCAATCCCGTATACAGTTCCCTTTGTCTCGTCGGTATGTTACTTGCCCGAGATTCGATCGTCGGTATCTCTATACCTAGTTCAATCTCGTTACCGGCAAGTCTCTTTACTCGTTACCGTAATACATAATTCCGTGACCAACTACTTAGTCACTTTGAGCTCATTGAGATGACGTATTACCGAGTGGGCCCGGAGATACCTCTCCGTCACACGGAGTGACAAATCCCAGTCTCGATCCATGTCAACTCAACAGACACCTTCGGAGATACCTGTAGAGTACCTTTATAGTCACCCAGTTACGTTGCGACGTTTGGCACACACAAAGCACTCCTACGGTGTCAGTGAGTTACATGATCTCATGGTCATAGGAACTTATACTTGACATGCAGAAAACTATAGCGATAACTGACACGATCAAAAGCTATGTTTAACGTTTGGGTCTCGTCCATCACATCATTCTCCTAATGATGTGATCCCGTTATCAAATGACAACTCATGTCTATGACCTGGAAACCGCGGTCATCTTTGATCAACGAGCTAGTCCTGTAGAGGCTTACTAGGGACACAAAGTTTGTCTATTTATCCACACATGTATTTGAGTTTCCAATCAATACAGTTATAGCATGGATAATAAACGATTATCATGAACAAGGAAATATAATAATAACTCTTTTATTATTGCCTCTAGGGCATATTTCCAACAGTCCCGGTTATAAGCCGTAAAGCATGGTGCACTAAACTATCAAGTAGTCATCATACCGAGCTTTTGTCAAAACGTTCATAACATGTACATCTGCTCCTGCAATAGGTCTGTCACCTAGCGGTGCATCAAGGACATATTTCTCTGTGCAGCAATGAGGATAATCCTCAGATCACGGAACAATTCCGCATCATTGCTACTAACATCTTTCAACTTAGTTTTCTCTAGGAACATATAAAAAATAAACGGGGAGCAACATCGCGAGCTATTGATCTACAACATAGATATGCTAATACTATCAGGACTAAGTTCATGATAAATTAAAGTTCAATTAATCATATTACTTAAGAACTCCCACTTAGATAGACATCCCTCCGGTCATCTAAATGATCACGTGATCCAAATCAACTAAACCATGTCCGATCATCACGTGAGATGGAGTAGTTTCAATGGTGAACATCTTATGTTGATCATATCTACTATATGATTCACGCTCGACCTTTCGGTCTCCAGTGTTCCGAGGCCATATCTGCATATGCTAGGCTCGTCAAGTTTAACCCGAGTATTCTGCGTGTGCAAAACTAGCTTACACCCGTTGTATTTGAACGTAGAGCTTATCACACCCGATCATCACGTGGTGTCTCGGCACGACGAACTTTCGCAACGGTGCATACTCAGGGAGAACACTTATACCTTGAAATTTAGTAAGGGATCATCTTATAATGCTACCGTCGTTCTAAGCAAAATAAGAAGCATAATAAGATAAACATCACATGCAATCAAAATATGTGACATGATATGGCCATCATCATCCTGTGCTTTTGATCTCCATCTCCAAAGCACCGTCATGATCACCTTCGTCACCGGCGCGACACCTTGATCTCCATCGTAGCATCGTTGTCGTCTCGCCAACTATTGCTTCTACGACTATCGCTACCGCTTAGTGATAAAGTAAAGCAATTACATGGCGATTGCATTTCATACAATAAAGCGACAACCATATGGCTCCTGCCAGTTGCCGATAACATTACAAAACATGATCATCTCATACAAAACCGTATAACTCATCATGTCTTGACCATATCACATCACAACATGCCCTGCAAAAACAAGTTAGACGTCATCTACTTTGTTGTTGCAAGTTTTACGTGGCTGCTACGGGCTTAGCAAGAACCGTTCTTACCTACGCATACAAAACCACAACGATGTTTCATCAAATATGTGTTGTTTTAACCTTCACAAGGACCGGGCGTAGCCACACTTGATTCAGCTAAAGTGAGAGAGACAGACACCCGCCAGCCACCTTTAAGCAACGAGTGCTCATAACGGTGAAACCAGTCTCGCGTAAGCGTACGCGTAATGTCGGTCTGGGCCGCTTCATCTCACAATACCGCCGAAGCAAAGTATGACATGCTGGTAAGCAGTATGACTAGTATCGCCCACAACTCATTGTGTTCTACTCGTGCATATCATCTACGCATAGACCTGGCTCATGATGCCACTGTTGGGGAACGTAGTATTTTAAAATTTTCCTACGATCACACAAGATCTATCTACCAGATGTATAGCAACGAGAGGGAAGAGTGTGTCTACGTACCCTTGTAGACCGGAAGCGGAAGCGTCAAGTGACGCGGTTGATGTAGTCGAACTTCTTCGCGATTCAACCGATCAAGCACCGAACGTACGGCACCTCCGCGTTCAGCACACGTTCAGCTTGATGACGTCCCACGAGCTCTTGATCCAGTTGAGATTCACGGGAGAGTTTCGTCAGCACGACGGCGTGGTGACGGATATGATGTATCTACCGGCGCAGGGCTTCGCCTAAGCACTGCGATGGTATGACCGAGGTGTGTTTCTGTGGAGGGGGGCACCGCACACGGCTGGAACAATTCAACTTGTGTGTCCTAGGGTTCCCCCTGCCCCCGTATATAAAGGTGCAAGGGAGAGGCCGGCCCTAGAGGGGGCGTGCCAAGTGTGGGGAGTCCTACTAGGACTCCCAAGTCCTAGTAGGATTCCCCTTTCCTTTCCGGAGTAGGAGAGAAGGAAAGAGGTGGAGAGGGAGAAGGAAAAGGGGGCTGCACCCCTTGTCCAATTCGGACCAGAGGGGGGGAGCGCGCCTCCTTCCTTTTGGCCTTTCTCCTCTATTCCCGTATGGCCAAATAAGGCCCATATACTCCGAAAAATACCCGAATCACTCGGAACCTTTCCGATGTCCGAATATAGTCGTCCAATATATCGATCTTTACGTCTCGACTATTTCGAGACTCCTCGTCATGTCCCCGGTCTCATCCGGGACTCCGAACTCCTTCGGTACATCAAAACTCATAAACTCATAATACCGATCGTCATCAAACGTTAAGCGTGCGGACCCTACGGGTTCGAGAACTATGTAGACATGACCGAGACTCATCTCCGGTCAATAACCAATAGCGGAACCTGGATGCTTATATTGGCTCCTACATATTCTACGAAGATCTTTATCGGTCAAACTGCATAACAACATACGTTGTTCCTTTTGTCATTGGTATGTTACTTGCCCGAGATTCGATCATCGGTATCTCTATACCTAGTTCAATCTCGTTACCGGCAAGTCTCTTTACTCGTTCCGTAATACATCATCTCGTGACCAACTCATTAGTCTTTTGCTTGCAAGGCTTATTATGATGTGCATTACCGAGAGGGCCCAGAGATACCTCTCCGACACTCGGAGTGACAAATCCTAGTCTTGATCTATGCCAACACCACAAACACTATCGGAGACACCTGTAGAGCATCTTTGTGATCACCTAGTTACGTTGTGACGTTTGATAGCACACAAGGTGTTCCTCCGGTATTCGGGAGTTGCATAATCTCATAGTCATAGGAACATGTATAAGTCATGAAGAAAGCAATAGCAGTAAAACTAAACGATCATAGTGCTAAGCTAACGGATGGGTCTTGTCCATCCCATCATTCTCCTAATGATTTGACCCCGCTGATCAAATGACAACTCATGTCTATGGTTAGGAAATATAACCATCTTTGATCAATGAGCTAGTCTAGTAGAGGCATACTAGGGACACTCTGTTTTGTCTATGTATTCACACATGTACTAAGTTTCCGGTTAATACAATTCTAGCATGAATAATAAACATTTATCATGATATAAGGAAATATAAAATAACAACTTTATTATTGCCTCTAGGGCATATTTCCTTCAAAATTTACACTATTGGTACACACAAAATTCGACATTATTCTACACTACTATTACACTACAATAAGTAGAACTCACATGTGGCGGCAGTAGACGGCGAGGAGGCGTTGCGGGGTGCGGCGGGGGCGGGGACGGCGGAGCTCGAGGCGACGACAACGGGGACGGAGGCGACGACGACGGCGGCGGCAGAGGTGGAGGCGACGGCGACGCGGACAGCGGCGATTTAATTGGGATCGATAGTCGTGTGTGTGGAGGGGTGTATTTTAACCAAGCCGGCCGATGGCGGCGGGGTAATTGCTGGTGTTGGCCTACGTGGCCAACGCCATTGCTATGTGTTACACATATTGTTTTTTACTTTTATGTGTTAGACTTATAGCTTTTTATATTCATATAGATGTTGAGTTTATTATTTTATTGTTTTATTTTCCTATTATTTATTTTATTATTATTTTACTAATTATTTTATGTAAATATGTTACCATTCAAGGGAAACCAATAATCAGAACACCAACATCTATCTCATTAATCTAGCCTAAATACATAATAGTTCAAGCATGGAAATAATAACAAATATATATATAACTTCTAGTACTACACACTTTTGATCTAGACTAAGAACATCATCAGTGTAATGATTCCCACGAGAAAAAAAGCTGTCGCCGATCAAGCAGGGAGAACGAGGCCAAGCATAACACTAGCTAAAAGGGCATATCGAAGCATCTTGAATTTTTGGATTTGGCCGCACATCACATTAGTCTTCAGCTGCATCTTATCTATATGTTGTCTTAGTTGACCAATGGATTACTCGATCAACTCGCTCATGTACTTCTACACGAGATCAACCCATATCCATGTGTAAAAATATTTTGTCCCTAACGCCTATGGATCACAATATATCACGACACTATATTTTGTCCCTCATTTCGGGATTGGCTATATGGTTACCTCACCCTTCAAACTGCATTGGTTAGATAATAAATTAGAAACTTGTACTTGCATGTACATATTACCTTTTCTTCAAATGTTTTCCTTACCCGCGCCTCGCCTGAAGATGTAACCCTATAGACTTCCCTTCAAAAATATTATTGTCCCATTGCTTGGTACAACTTTATTTATTTCAGTTATATTTTTGTATGAATGAGTTACAAATTAACACCATGATCTGTTCTATAGTCGAAGACATTTTAGGAAATCTGATGTCATACTACTGTTTCACAATGCTTGTAGGAAAGATTTAGCTCGATTGCATCCATGAAATTTGCTTCTTTAAATTAATTACACATGAAAAATATTTATATTCTAAATTTTCAATTTTCTTTTGTCCGCATCTTTCATCAAAGAAATAGGGATCAAAGTTATATATTAGAAACTATACAAACTTAGAAGTTTTTAATATTATTGGAATTGAGAGGTTTTTTTTAATATTAACTGTTGCTCTTATTATACCTATTGTGTGTATCCCATGGGAGATGGGACAACCGACATATACTTCAATTAATAGGTAAAATTTATTGCGATAAATGTATATACAAGCTAGCTGTAGCTTCTATAGATATGGACCTCAAATGAGTATGTACATTGGCATACATATATATAGATTTTTATGCATGCATGGCTGAGTTTGGGGATTTGATTTAGATGTCAGATTTCTCTGAGAGAGAAGGTACTTGGCACGTATGAGTGAGTCACGGAGACGATATGAAAATTGTATTTTTTTTGACAGTATGCAAAGTGACGTTTGTTAATCGATCAGCCTAATTTTCCTTTTAGGAGTGGACTGAGCGAGTACGTGCACTCGCCAACATCACAAATCACAGCATGGCTAGTGGAACGTTTTGCCCATCGGCGTCACCTTGAGCATGGCTTTGAACATGCATAATGTATACCAGCTGGCCTGAACGACCATGACATTGTGGTATTATTATTTTTTTTGTGAAGTTTAAGGATCTGAAAGAATAACCTTACGATGCAACAGCTCAAACCTGTGAGCCAAAATCATTTAAGAAATTATACGTTCAAAGACTGGCATAGAGACATAAACTACAACTCCATACTCCGTTCCTCGGCAAGCCAGTTAAAACTAATTTGCCTTAGACACAGACATACGACCTTAAGAATGGTAACCAATTATTTATTTTGTATGTTCTAATATTATTATCCCAACCTAGAAAATGATACCACCCATGATATCTAGAGTAAAATATCAACAACTTCCATGATTTAATCATAATATTATTCTACCTCAAAATTGATGGAAAATAGAATAAACAGTAATATATATTTTTACTAAAAACTCCAACGGCGGAATGTGATATTTGGTCGTAACCTTGAAACTGTAATTACGAAACAAATAGAAGTGGTTTTGTTGGAAATCTTAGTACACATTCCAAGACTTTTACCATTGGTTTTCTTTGAAATTACGCATTGTTTCATCACAGTTATAAGTTTACATACACATACAACGAAATCCCTTGAAAAGTACTCCCTCTGTAAACTAAGAGCGTTTAGATCACTACAATAGTTATCTAAACGCTCTTATATTAGTTTACGGAGGGAGTAGTTATCTTGAATAATTATGGTTTACCTTGCAGCGTGGAATCACTCTTACATGGCAAGCTCATGAAATTTGGATAAAGCCCTTGAATTCTCCTTCCAGCCCGGACTCTTTGTATGCTCTGGTTGGCTATTGCCTTGCCATCTTCCAATTGGCTGTGTTCCTATCGCTCTTCCAATTAAATCTCCTATAAGCAATATGTGCAGTCTACTGCCCATGATCTGCTCCTGGCCACATCCTCATCTCCACTTCAGATTTCTCTCTTTCTCCTATTTGTGGCAAGATCAAACACAACCCAAGAAGACGCAGCCGCAGGCAAGCAGATCACAACTGGCTTGAAAAAGGTTGCGAGAAGCACCAAATCAGGTCCAAGCCTGCAGGAGCAACAACATCCTGCAAGCAAGGAGTTCCTGATAAAGAACTTTGTGGCAGCACCATAATATATGCATGAAACATATAAACATCCTGCAGCAGCAACAACATCCTGCTACACCGTAATAATTCTGTCCCATCAGATTAACGGCTCCTAATTTCTAATTAACATGGGGATTTTTAGGAAGTCTCTAATAAGTATAGGCATAGAAATTAGCTCCCGCTAGATTAGCTTCTCCTTATTTATGATTAACATAGGAATTTCTACGATGTGTTCCAAAAAAAGAAAGTTCTAGGATTGATCCTCACCGTAATAATTTGGCTCCACCAGATTAACGACTCCTAATTTCTAATTAATGTGGGAATTTTTAGATAATCTCTAATTAGTATAGGTATAGATATAGATTGACTGATTTTAGAGATCAGGGATAGTACCTCCGGTCCTTTTGATTGAAGTCAAACTTTGCAAAGTTTGACAAAATATAAAGAGAAAAAGATCGTTTGGATATATGATTAGCTCTCAGCAGAAAGAATAAATTGGGGTCATAACAGTACACTTTCACATACCTCAATTTGTCTTTTTTGCTGAAAGCTGCTCAGATGTCCAAATGATTTGAAATTTGGAGCGTACCTCACGCGCCAAATTATCTACCAGCACATTTTTTGAATTGTTTTGAATTTTTGTTGTCTTAGTTTTGAATTTGTTGTTCAGCGTGGGTGCGGATGAGCCTGGGCACCAAATTGCTGCACTCCTCTAAAACGCCTTTCTTTGGAATAAACACAAACAACATGCGGGCGTTATAAGGCGATGTTTTTCAATAGTAGGCTATTTTGGTCCAGTGCATCGCCGTATTTTTGTTTTATTTTGCGCTTTGTACTTTAGTACTGAATTATGAGACCTGAGCTTTTTTTTAATAAATGATTGTGTCCATCCTAATGATCTAGAGGCCGGGGTAATACTCCTTAAAAAATGTGATACGATGTTTCAAGGTGAAACTTTTGTGCCAATTCGGGAGAAAGAAAATGAAGCATGTCTAGCGATTTATAACACACTTGGAATCTTGCAAACTCATAATAGGAAGCAACAAGCACATGAGGCAAGATAATAGTTAAGCAGAGTTAACACAAGTTATGTCATGTTTTGTAGTTCATCGTTGTCAAATTGTTGAACCATACTACATTAAATTTGTCGGCCGAGTAGATGCATTAGGGCATTTCTGACTTCTCCCCTAAAAGATAATGGAGTATTCGGCGTAGTAAAATTATTGGAGTATCCGACAGAGTACAATAAAATTTTACTCCAATAACAGTGGCCACACCTAGCCGTATTCATATCCGCACTATAGTAAGCAAAGCAAAGACTACCAACGATCACTACCGGCCACCAAGAATTACAATCGGATACCAACAAGATGCGGGGGTTTTCTTTTTATCTTGTAGGCATTTCATTGAGCACTTGGCAGCCGTGATGCTTGTTGCCCGCGGCAGCCTCCGCGCGCACCGGAGTAGTGGTCGTAGGAGCTGCAGCACGAGGCACCAACCTAGGACGAGGCGCCGCTTTGGAATTCTTCATATTCTTCTTCGCTGCCGCCTCGGCGAGCGCCGACGTTGCCGCCATCGGCTTTGGAGCTGGTTTGGCTCCGGCAGGTGCGGAGGAAGTCCGGCGTGCCGTTGCCAGAGAGGCGGTGGCCACCCCGAAGGCCATTGGAGCGGTTGTAGGAGGATCTTGGAAGTGGTGGGTTTTTCCATCCCCAAACACTTCTTCGACGCGGCCGGTGGTGCGTGGGTAATTTTTGGCGGCGAAAAAGTTGGTCGTCAGAGCTGTGAGTGAAGGGGTCGGGCCTTCCAGTCCAGCCGACGGATGGTCATCGGTGGCACATGCACGGCGTGGTGCCTGCGGCAGCGCGAGACATGGCCGCGTGGGGGTGGGAGGAAGAGAGGCGCCAGTTTAACTCGGCTGCTTCGGGAGTGAGTATATTTAGGGAGATTTGGGGGGATACTGAGAGTTGGAATAATTTTTTTACTCCACTAAGTCGGATATGGGATCGGCTAGGTGTGCCGTAAGGGAGTTTAACCGATTTTTTACCCCCTTATGGGTTTTTAGGGGATTGGCTGAAATGCCATAAGTTCATCATTCCCATGCCAATTCCAGCTCAATTGGCCAACCTCTGCGATACAATATGTTTGTTTCCCGAACCTAATCTATGTTTCATCCCAAGGGAAGTATATAAGAGCATCTCCAACAGCCGCGCTACGCGCCGCGTCCAAAAAATGCATTTGCCGCGCGCGCTTCGGCTGGTTTAGCGCGCGGATAGGCGCCAGCTCCAGCAGTCGCGCTATAATGCAGCGCGCGCGCCGCTCCAGCAGTGCCCAAAAATGCAGCGCGTGCAGCAAGCACAAACCACATATACAATTCAAAAAATAGGAGAAAAACGATCAAACAAACAAAATAAATCAACAATAAATAGGAGGCCGGCGAAGCGCCTGAACGGTCGTCGGCGGGCGCAGGCGGCGGCCGCAGCGGAGACAGACCGGGGAAGCGCTTGAGTGGTCGCCGGCGGGCGCGGGCGGTGATGGCTGCGCGGGGATAGGCCGGGGAAGCGCTGAATGGTCGCCGGGGGCGCGAGCGGCGGCGGCGGCGCGGTCGGATGGGGGCGGCAGCGCGGTCGCGAGAGTGGAGGAGGGAGCGAGCGAGCGCGGGAGAGAGCAGCGAGCGAGCGCGGGAGAGTCGCGCGCGCGAGCCGGCACAGCAAATAACGGGCGCGGGATTGTGTTTCGGCCAGCGCGCTGAATTGGAAATGGCGCGCGCGCCGTTTTTGCGCGCCCGCTGGAGCTGCCCGCCGCGTTGCGCGCGCGCTAAAACTGCCTTTTTTACGGCGCGGCGCTTGTATAGCGCGGCTGTTGAAGATGCTCTAATGATGTATATTGTGTTGTTCTCTTGCATAAGGTGTGATTAGAAATGTTTCTAACCCTCAGTCAGGTCCTCCAGGCCGCTTATATAGTGTACCAATACTAAAGCTACAACATGCTGGTCACAAATGTTATATGTAGAGGCATACTAAAAACAAACAGTTCCTTGGCATTACAAATAGTAACCAACATATTCAACAACTAGTGGAGGCGGCTTATAATGCAAGTGTTTAATGTATGTCCGTGCGTAACACCTCCTTAATTGCTCCTGGGCGTTGGCCTGTTGTGAAACCGATTGCTTATAAGCCAACTGACGAGAGTCCTGACCGAAGGGCAATCAGGCTTATGATTGTTTCCTGACTGTTGTCCACTCCGACTAGGACACCACCCCATGTTGTTGTTATTGACTTGGTCCTGCCTTGGCCTTTAGTTGGGCATATCCGATAGTGAATTACATCGTCAGGTTGATCGTCACAAACCTAACTAATTACCAACAATTCTAGTTATAATATTGGAGATTAAGAATCAGGTTTATTTTTTTGTATTGTTTTGCATGGAACTTGCTTTATAATCCAATGTAGAAAACATCTACAAAACTAGAACAATTGGTTGCCCAAACCTTAAGACAAACAAAACTTGGTTGGGGAAATGAGATTATCATATACAATCCAATGAAATGTTGTTTAGCCTACAACTTATGCGCTTTTGTTAAATTATTTATCTAGTTAGAGCTAAGGTTGTTGAACTGAATAAAGTATCCACTACATGCACTACTTTTGTTGGCAATGGTATGGCATATTAATAAGGCACACCTGTGTATATACATAATTACTTAACTATTTCCCACACAATATTTCACAAGTTTGTATAATATATTGTACTTTCCTTTTTTATGAATAAATTTATAAAATGATATCCCCTTGGAAAAAAATATTATCTCACCATACAATTATGATAGAGATACACTTATTTGCAAAAAACAAATGTGACATGAGTTGTCCAGATCACTCCACAAATGGAATAAGAAGAAGATACTTTATTAAATCTTAAATTTTGTGCCTTGGAAATTTGAACGAGGAAAAAATATTAAATCTTACATCGAGATACGTTTGCATTGTATTCGAAGCATATTTCAGAAACAGTGAAAAGAAAACATGTAAAGAATCAAATTGTGTTGGAAGGAAACTCGTTATGCTAGACTGATTTTTTTGCTTTAAATCAGAGAATAATCTCCCCTAACCGTTCTGCTGCCTAAAAATCCGGGATCAGTTTCCTTATATCACGTGGCATTTATTTAAGGGTTTGTCTGTATCACATCTAGATGTGAGATATTATCTCACATCTAACTCCCTCATCCTTCAATTTCATTCATGGAAGACTTAAAAAAAACTAGGGTGAGAGAGTTTTTTTTAACACTAGATGTGAAATAGCAAACCTGTTTATTTAAACGATTTTATTGATTAGTCAGCCAAATCGTTTCGGAATTAGGTACACAGATCCAACGTCCACGAATGTTCAATCCAAGGGCAGCTAACTAGTCTGATGGGAGGGATGCCTAGAGCTTCCCAAAACGGTAGCTGCTGGTCAGGTCCGCAAGACGGTTTGGACAAAATAATCTTCACTGCATGTAGGCTGACGGCCAGGACTAAGAAGTGCGACTTCTCTAGCAAGCTCAGCTGATACGTAAGCAGTGACTTCATCTAGTATAGTATCCCAGCCTTTTCCCGCTAAGCTGGAGCCCGTACTACACGACTAGAGATGCATGAACGAACGACTTAGCAGTACGTACTTGACATGGCCGACGCTGCTGGGAAGACTTATCCTCGAGAATTCCTGCAAAAAAAAAAAGACTTATCCTCGAGAATTTATATTTTGACAGTGACACGACTGCTATATACGAATTGCGCTTCTGCATCCTCCATCGTGTCGTAATCCACGTGTGGAAACTATGAAAACATAGTACCATCCTTGTACTTGTATAGTCAACAGTTTCGTGCGTGATCGACATCGCGAGCAGCTCTCATCCACAGCCGATGCCACCAACCGCGCGCTTACCAAAACCAGCGCGATCGCCGCCGGCCTGAGAAGAGTCCAGCCAGCCGGCCTTTCCCATTTTAGTCATCGCATACAGAGGCGTCGTTGAATAGAGTTTCGTACGTGGCCCGGCATCGTGCCTGATGACTTATAAAAAGCCAAGCGCGCCCGGGATGATATCCATGTGCGGTCAAGAGACTGCTGCTAGCTAGCTTCAGAGTGGACACAACGAGCTACCTCTCCGGCGCCGTCCAGGAACAACATTTAGAGATGGGCCACGCGAGCGCAGCCCTCCCCGTGATTGACCTCGCGTCCCCGGACATCGGCGCCGCCACCAAATCCGTCCGGCAGGTACGTAGGGTCTCCGGCGAGATCGAACGATAAGCCAAGCCTTTCCTGCTTGATCCTTCCTTAATGTGTTGTTCATTTCATTACCCGGCCTGCATGCATGCAGGCGCTCGTGGATTACGGCTTCTTCTACGTGATAAACCACGGGATTGACGACGCCCTGATGAGGAGCGTCTACGCGGAGAGCAGCAGCTTCTTCCAGCAGCCGATGGAGGAGAAGATGGCGCTGCACAAGAACAGCAGCCACAGAGGCTACATTCCGCCCGATTTTGAAGGCTTCGAGGCTGACGCTGGTGGCAAGGGTAATACACCACCTGCTTTAACCATCTTTTCATGTATTCTCTTTGTTAGTTTTATGTTAGTTCACAACTCTTACGATTAATTTGTGCATGAATTCCTATAGGGGACCTATTGGAGTGTTTCCACATTGGATCTGGGGTAGACGGCGACTCCAAGAATCATGTGAATCAGTGGCCGCCTGCAGGTACTAGTAATTAGTTTATTACCCGGCCCACATCAAATATTATGATTTCATCAATAACATCGGTACGCGTGTCTCAGAACGCTTTCCATATTGGAAGGAGACAATGAAGTCGTACTATCAATCTGCAATGTAAGTTTCCTCTTCTTCTTCCTCTTTTCTGAATCATCAAGTATTTATTCTTGTTCTAATATGCTGTTCGTGTATACTGTGTTTTCCTGCTAACCAGGGGAACTAGCAAAAGGATATTGTCCCTAATTGCTTTGAGTTTGGACCTTGACGCTGAATTCTTCAAGCCAGATGGCTCCGAAACAATTCTTCGACCAATTCATTACTCAGGTAATTTATTAGATGTATGTTAGCCGTTCATATCATCAAAGTGACATATCCAGATGAAATTTTAGTTTGTCTACACCTTCCTAGCAACTTGTTATATTTACATATATTTGATCAATTCACTACAGGTCGGGCAATTGAATCGAAACATGGAAGTGATCATGGTGCAAATGCTCATACGGATTATGGAATGTTAACTCTTCTTTCAACAGATGGCACCCCTGGCCTGCAGGTGTGTGCGCATAATTCATCAGCTCTAGTTTCTTTTGTCATTTTGTCTAATCACACAACCATGCACACAACCACGCTCTATGTTTGTGTAGTTGGCATCTATATATATTCTAGCTAGCTAGATTCTTACTATACTATGAGTGTACAGATATGCAGGGACAAGGATGGCTGTCCCCAGCTCTGGGAAGATGTTCATCACATTGATGGGTAAATACTTCTTTTCTGCGCTAATAAAATAAATTCCTTATAGAGTCAGGCACCTTTCATGGTCAATCTATTGCAAAAATTCCTAGTACATATTTAATCATATCTAGTTTTATTTGTTCATTAATTAACCCTTTGGGTTCTGTCTTCACATGGTCCTTCGATTATTTTTTTGACCTTACATATTCTAACGTACTGATGTACTTGCAGGGCACTTGTTGTGAACATTGGTGATTTGCTAGAAAGGTGGACAAATAATGTTTATAGGTACATTCTCTCTAAACATTGTTGATCCTCAAGAACTTTGGTGATTTGCTCAAAATGATTTGTTGTCTAACATCGTGATCATGTTTGAATAATGTCTTTGGATTAAAATTTGTATGTGAATTTTGTTATTTATGAATTTTCCAACTTGTAGGTCTACCCTGCATCGTGTTTTGATGGTTGGCAAAGAGCGGTATTCAGTGAGTATACTAACTAACCTCTAAACTATTCAGCAGTTTCAATAGTTAGCTCTTGGATTTATTTTAAATCATCTGAAAATTGGATTTATCGCCACTTCAATTTTCTTTGTCAAACTATCCACATAGTCATATTTGAATGCACATTATTATATATAAATTAAATTTCATAACTACAATTGTTGATGACATTAATATGATCACCCTAGTGAAACTACAAACCTTGCGCCTCTAGTCATGGCGTCAAGTCCTCCTGTTTGCATTTATTTTAAAGTCAACATAATTTCTTAATATTTTAGTAAAAATTTAGGAAAAACAGCTTGTATCAGTAACCTACGATAAAAATTCAAATCCAACAGCCAAAACCATCATTTAGTAGACACTACATTTCTGGTGATTTATACAGTTATCCATAATCTTGCAGCACATAAGAAATTTTTTACTCTCCGTCTCCTTCTCTCGTTGTTTCAATATGACACCTCCTTTAATAGAATATATATAGAGACAACTTACACAGTACTATACAGAAACAACCATCGACAACCTTGGAGGAGCACGTACAACTTTAAAATTTAATGACTGATGATACATAAATGGAAAAAATATTCATCAATTGTAAATATATTTAATACAAGTTTCTTTCATGTCTCAGGTGGCTTTCTTTGTTTGGCCAAGCCCAGATACGATGGTTACATGCATAGAGAGTTGTTGCAGCGAGGCAAATCCACCAAGGTCCTCTTCTAATAATATCTGAATATTTCTTTTCTTTTGGCCTATTATTGTATCTCATGCCTTTGAAAATTGAACACCTTTTCAGATACCCGCCTATTAGGAGTGACGAATACTTGGAGCAAAGATTAACTTCCACATACAAATACAAATAGACTATTGTGGTCATTCCTGGCTCTAGTCTGTTTGGTTTTATCAGAAGTTGCCAAAAGCTTTCTGTTGATGCAGTCAAGTACCATAGTTGATGAATCATGGGGTGTAATCTCTATGTTTTTTGTATTGGCTTAAATTGAGAGTTTCCTAATAAATCGGGGGTGATGTTGTCTGATGTATAAGGACAATTTAGAATATGAGGTAGCTAGTATCGGCTGTATAATATATATTGTTTGCCTACAACAGTCATATGTTGTAACAAATACAGTCAGTTTTCGCATAAATATACACATATCAGAGTTTTACTGTAACAACTAGAGTCTGTTTTCACATATATATTGTTTGCACATAAAAGTTTCTCCGAAGGTTTTCAGTGCATCCCTGTTGGCTTCGCGCAATCAGCTAAGACTGATAAGGATCCTAGTGGTGTGTGCATGAACTCCCTTCACCTAACGGCAACCTTTCTTAATATACGGGTCAACTCTAACATATGACATCGAGTACACGTTACAAAGTAGGAAATAAGACAAGGTGTAGGGTACTAAGTCTTCCCAATTATACTAAGCCAACTAAAATTATAGCCCAGAAAACGTAGTGGAGATACCTAGTAGACATCCTGAACACATCCTCCTCCAGCGCCCCCGCGGGCGGCAGGGGAGGAACCCTAGCCGCCGGCCGCCTCTCCACCTCCCTTCTCCTCTCCCCCCTTCCTGCTGTCGCCAGAGGGCGCGCTCGGGCAAAGCCCGTCCTACGGTAGCGGCAGTGATTCTCAGCCCCTTGTGCGGCTGGGGTTGGCGCGGGCCAGCGCGGTCGGGTGAGGGCGCAGCGGAGCGCGGGATGCGACGGTGGCTCTGCGGGTGGCGTGGGGCTCTCCGGCGGGTGCGGTGGGCTACGACGAGGCGGGTCGTGCCCGGGGATCTGGATGCGGCGCCTCGGCCGGATGTGGCCCTGTGGCGGCAAGGGCCACGAGCAGCGTTGTTTCGGTCGGCCACCTCTGCCAGGCCCTTCCTGCCTGATGGAGGTGGGAGTTGGTGGCGCGTGCTGGTGGTTGAGGATGACGGTTGCGGCTTTGGCGTTGGCTCGGTCAGATCTGGCTTCCCAGCGGCACGGGCCCCGGAAGGCTTGGGTTGCGGGCCGCCGCCTCGATTGGGGTCATGTCGACTGGCTAGGGTAACGGTGGTTTGACCCCCTCTCTTGATGGTTGGGGTGCTTGGAGCTGTGGTTGGAGGCGCGCCCGGAGGGTGGAGCATGGTGGCTCGACGCTCTTCGACTTTGGCTAGCCACGGTTGCAGGCGCGCTCCGAGGGGTTGGTAAGGCCTCCGAATCTGCTATTGCCAGGGGTGGCAACGGTGGCTTGGCCCCTGTTCGAGAAATGGGGAGGTGGCTGCGGCGTGCCCGGCAGCCGCCGGTGGCTTCCCCTGTCATGTTTCGGCTGGGTAGGTCCCATTCGTGCCCAAAGGGCCCGCCATTCTGTCAGCAGCGTCGGTGGTCCATGTGGAAGGAGTTGGGGTGATCTTGGATGCCAGGGCGGTGGCTCTGGTGGTTGAAGCCCGATGCTCGTGGGCGGAGGCTGTGGCTCAGGTGCTGCCCGATGGCCATGGTCGTGTGGGCGGTGCGGTGGCCCGAGGATGACGATCGGTGATGGTGGTGCAGCTTCCGTACCTATGCCAAGGGCAGTGAGCGTGGGCCGGGATGAAAACCTGCTCTGTCTTCGGGCTGGCGGGCGGTGGTGAGTTTGTTTCCTTCTTGAAGGTGCCATTGCGATCCTCATTGCCCGCCAGGTTTCTTCAGGGGAAACCCTGACCCTCGATTCGAGCGGTGGCGGCTCTCTGGTGTCGTAACGTTCCTGAAAGCCAGGGGCGTAGCCAGGCCCCAGGCAACGGGGGCCATGGCCTGGGGCATGGCTATGAAATCCTTTGTTGACTGTAGCTGATTTTGACATTGTATCAGGCCAAGACACTGTAGGTAAGAAGGTTGGCCCGGGGCATGGCTCAGACCTGGCTACACCACTGCTGAAGGCGACACCTTGGAGCTCACGGTATATCGTCTGCATCTTCCTCTCTTCGTGGTGGCATGTTCACGGTTGAGGACCCCCGGTAGCTCATGTACTGACTCGGTTTGGTGTTGCTGCGCCTAGTACCTATGTAGCCAGCCTTGGGTGTGTGCATGAATTGAGGTGTCGTGTGTTTGTATCAGATTGTGGTTGGTTGTTGCTTTAAATATAAAAGCGAGGCGAAAGCATTTTTGTAATTATAGCTCTCTATAAAAAAAGTGGCCAGCACCTAGACTTGGTAGCCTCTTCCAACAGCACATGAACTGTGTATAATAATATATAATATAATATTAAACCCTTTAACCGTCGCGCAAAGGGCGCACCTTCACGGTGTCCACGTCATCACATATGTACGACAAAAAAGCGGATCGCGAAGGGACTACGCAGGCGCAGGCGTATTGGGCAGAAAAGCTCGCGATGGAGAAAAAAAAGGAGCTCGTCTCGCATTCTCCCCCACGCACGCGACCTTCTCTCGTTCTGCACGCCAACGCCACCGCCGCCGCCGCCGCCTCCTCTGCTCCTTTCTCTCAGCCTCGTCAGATCCGGGGAGCCACCGAGAGATCAGAGACGCGGCGACCATGGCAGAAGCAGCATCCTTGAATAGATCCGGTGCTCACTGCTGTCGCCGCCCGTTTCTCTTGTCTATGGTCGGGGCTTCGGCCATGGTTGGTGCGCGAAGACTAGAGGTGCAGATCGAAGATGCATCCGCCCCCGCCTCCTCTGGTGTTGGCCGCACGCTCGAGAGGGCAGATGTGTTGCTGGCGGCGGGTTCAGGAGCCACCGCCTCCTCTCATCTCCTCTCCAAATTCAGCACGCCATCTAGTGAGCGCATCGGGGGCTGCCGTGCCCTCAACGACGGTAGAGCACCAGGTCCAGGTGAGCTCCTCCTTCAAAGTGCAACTTCTTTCTCCATGAATGCACATATCTGAAGCTTTTTTTGTTCCCCATCTAGATTTCTAATCTATTTCATTTTAAAGTGTGCAGATGGTTGTGACTTATCAGGGAGAAAAATATTCGTTTGAAGGACTCAATTGGTCCAGAATATTTAGCTGGTCAGATCCCATATTTCTATGATTCATCCTCTAATTCTGACCGTGCAGAACAACCCTATCTATTCCCCAGCACCCTTCTAAATCTGGTGCTGCTACGGCTTTTTCCCTACATAGATATATGTATGACATTTCTGCGTTTTAGTATATTTGTGCCTCAAAGGAGTTTACATCTTTTTTCTTGTGAGATGAACCTGCTTCCATTTGCAATACTGTTAACAATGTTTGGTCAAAATTATTCAACAGAACAATACTCACAAAACATGTATATTTCACCATATTGGGGATTTGAGGGCAACACTTATTTCTTGGTTATATTGATCAGCTGCAATGTTCTGTGATTACAGAGAAGGAATGGCTTCAACCATGGGAGACATAGGATGTGAGTTCGGCCAAGGCAAACTGATAGGGAGGATAGAGTATGGCGAACGGTCTAACTGTCTCAGACGTTGATCAACATGTGAGAATATCAAATAGAATGAAATGTTGTATTAGTTTCTATTTTTCAGTTTTGCTCTTAATTGGCTGACCCTGAATCCCCCATCGATATGCAGAACGCTAAACAGAAGCTTGCTAAGATTTTCTCAAAGTATGGTCAAGTATGCTCTTAGACTCCTTGATATTTAATGTTAGTTGTGATAACATAATAACGGGTGTTTTTTGTGTGTTCGTATATGTTTTTATATATTTTTAAAATAAAATAAGCGACTTGTTTCTTAATGACCAAATACTGCATCACTGAATTTGTGTAAATGGAATTCATCATCTTGACAAGTATCCAAGACAGTTGATATATGTTAGATATCTTGAATCCAGTAAGAGTTAAAACTCATTATGTTCCTTACTGCTGTAGCAGATTGGATTGACCAGGGTGCCGATGGTCAGGTCAATCAAAATCACATGGTCTTTTTTTTAAGTTGAGAAAAAAAAGACACCGGAACAGGTGATTGATCAGACCACATCTTTCATCTTTTCTGCATATATTTGATCAGACCATCCATCTGCTCTTCCTATCCACCGCTTCGCCTCTGCCGCGCCCCAGGCTAGAAGTTGGGCGACGCCGCGAGCTCTCCTCCTGAAGAAGCCACTGCCCGCTACAGTAATTGACACCTCCTCCGCCGTGGGAGGCCGTGGGCGACAGGAAGGAGGCGTCGTCATCTGCAGAAGGAGCATTGCCCTCCTTGTCAAGTGCATACCTCTGCTGTTCTTCCCTCGGGTGTGAGGTGAGTCTCAATTTCTATTTCTGTTGGTTAGTAAATATTTACCATTGTTGGATATTCACGCAAATTCAGAGAATATCTATTGTCAAAGTATTTTATTAGGATCCACACTCCCATGCTAATTTCATGATCAAGTGAAGATGGAGCATGGCTAGCCTGCTTGTTTAGCACAGTCCAGTATTCTTTGATTTTTCTTTGCAGTTCATGTTTTGGCTTGAATAATTTCAAAATCGAGCAGGGATTGTTTGATTTTTGCTGCTGATGGTTTAATTGTCAAACTACAGGTGCAGAGGAGAGGGACAATTTTCATATCAAATACTCAGGCTGGTTGGTGCTCTCTTACATATTTATTTCACACTACATATTTATGTCACTTTCAGACAATCGAAAGTTATGTAAAACAGTATTTAGGAGGTTTTAGTGTTTAAATTCTCACGACAATGTAGTGAAGCATTTGAGGTACCTTATCCCATCAACGTCGTTGCATTCCATCCAATATTTCTTCTGTCCTAAATCACGCGGAAGGTCGCGATGGGTTGTGTTTTTTGCCCAATGTCAACGATGCAACTACTGGATTAAGGATACTGGGACTACGCATTGGTAGTGGTAGCTAATAAGTTTGTATGAAGTAATTTAGGAGGCTTCAGAATTTGAGTTCTATGCAATTGTGGGTGTTCATCCGAATGTCCCGACGAACTCTTTCTCGCCGTTTAGGGTAGAATGTAACACTGAATATTATCCGAGCTTTTAGTTCGTCTCGGTTTATTTCTAATGTCATGAACTGATGATGTCTCCAAGCTTGTACTCCCTTCATTCGGAATTACTTGTCGCAGAAATGGATGTATCTAGACATATTTTAGTTCTAGATACATCCATTTCCGAGACAAGTAATTTCGAACGGAGGGAGTAGTTTTCTTGTTGTGCTTATTATTTTTATCTCGATACATGAGTGGAAATTGAATCAAATAGTAAAGCTATTACTCAAATTGTCCTAAGAATTTAAACACTGAAGCCTCCTAATATTCTGAAATTGTGCTTTCTCTTCCTCTTCTTATTTTGAAAGTAATTTGCTGGACGTTTTATACCATGAATTCTGTAGCACAATCGGAGCTATCTTTATCACATTGTAATGACACAATCTCATCAGTTTAACTGGACGAGTCTGCGTGATTTTGTATGTGGAACTACTACTCCCCGCAGTTCCCGATCTCACGATCATCCCATTCCAGCCAACTACTCTTCTGTAGTAGTTAAGAACATGCACTGAGGAAGCGCGATCTGTTTTGTTACTTTGTGAGCAATAACGCCTGCTCTTCTATTGCAGTTACTGTGACAGTGTTGCCTCCAAGAATGGGATTTGATATCAACGGATGATCTCAATTAGTTAACATGTTGGCATCTTACTTATTTGGTAAGGTAATTGATATGTTTCCCCCCTTTGTTGTGCCAGAAATTCATTTGAGTATTTTGTGGTATAATTAAATTCTTAAACTGTTCCAGTTCCGCACCCCCTTCGTGCGCGTGCTCCAGTTTATTCCGTGCATGGCGCCCTCCGTCCGAGACACCCCCAGTTTCTACGGCGACGACTGCTGCTTATGTGATGCACACCAGTGAGATGTGGGCTGCGTTGAGGACTACTATGATGGCGAGCCATCGATGGCGTGGATGAGCAACTGCTCGAGCAGGTGATGATGAAGGCGAGCGTCGGCTTGGGGAGGGTGTTGGAGGGCAATGCAGAGAAGGCGGATGAATTCATCTCAAAGTTCTGCACGTAGATGAACTACATCGGCAAGTCTCGGGCCGCAATACAGAACATGATGGAGAAGAGCATCTGAATTGCTCCAAATTTGATTTGCTCTTGGATTGCTTGTTTATTTCCTCAATTTGATTCACTCTTGGATTATTTGTGTTAGATTGCTTCGTCATTTTTGCAGAATTTGATTCACCCTTGGATTATTATGTACTACATGCCTGTGTGCCGCCTGTCCATTTTGCCGCACTTCTAACTTCATATTATATCTTATTTTCATCAACTGCTGCTCATTACACGTTAACAAATGCAGCAGTAGGGTTAGAGCGCACAGTGACGCATAGGAGGCGCGCCCAGGGCGCGCCCCTACCACTAGTAAACATATAATGTTGCGACAATTGCAGGCAAGAAGCGCGCATCCTGCGGTAGCAGTAGCCCACGAGTTAATCTCGTGCGCGGGCCTCGGCAACCTTACTTAACATACGGGTCAAATCAGAGTACCGATGACAAAGCACGCAAGGGGACTTGGTATCCAATGCCAAGTTTTTCAATTATATTCAAACCAAGTCAAACCATTTTTTCATGACGTATTCACAAATAAGAGCAACTTGTTTTGGATCCCAAAACCATTGCCGGCGACTGGTGTCTATGTAAACTATGGCTCTAAACTAACAAGGAACTTGATTAACGTAGGGTCTAGCTGCTCAATCACACTATACTGGCACCTTAGCGTTTTGGCCTAGCTTTTTTTTCTTCTTCACTAAAATGCAAAAAGCATTGCGTTTCGCAGCATTGATAGAAAACAACAATCTAGCGTCATGGCATCAAATAGCCATGTGCGCATACAATTTTTTTTTAAATGGTCACCGGGTGCAAAAGCTTCTCACCTGAATATATTTAAAAAATGATAGAGGTTACATGGGTCACCAGATTCGCGAGGAGAGGAAGTCACGCCACAGCCCGGCCTGTTCCTTTAGGGCGTTTAGACGGTGAGTCCACATAATCAAGTCCTGAAGAATAGCTTTTATAGATGTTTTGACATCAATTTGCAAACTTTGGAATACCTTTTTGTTCCTAGCATCCCAGATTGTCCAGAGAAAGAGTAGAAGTATAAAAGAGCGAACTGAAGAGGGCAATGCCGTCGGCAGAGTAGTGCTGAAGAGGTCGGTCGTGGGGTTAAAACGCAACCTGATACCCAACGCGCGCCAAATCCTGCGAGCCGCCAGGCATGTGAAGAACAAATGATCACGGTCCTCTATCGCACGGTTGCATCTTGGACAGGTGGCAGAGCTTAGTATGTTCTTCTTGGTGAGGTTCTTCCTAGATTCAACCTGTCCAAGTAGAATAACCATCCAAAGATCATCACTTTCTTTGGCACCTTGGAGCCCCAAATCTATGAATGAGAGGGGTCGGTGAGCTATGAGGCAAGCACCGCGTAGGCCCCTCATGTGGTGAAGTTGGCGCCATTAAGCAACCTCCGTGTGTGCGGTTCCTGCGAGATAGTAACGTCCTCCAACAGGGAGTTTAGACAGGCAAGTTCTACGACCGCAGTAGCGGTTAGTCGATTACGAAGAGCAAGTTCAATCCCATCTTGTAAAAATGTTAGAAAGTTATTTGAAAAATGTTAACCAACCATTTGGAAAATGTTGAACAAGTATTTGAAATTGTTAATCAAGCATTCGGAAATGCTAAATAAGTATAGAAAAACTATTGATCATGTATTAAAAAAGATGATCAATTTATTTTGTGATATATATATATATATATATATATATATATATATATATATATATATATATATATATATATATAAATAAGAATTTTACCAAAAAGTGATGAGAGTATTTGAAAAATGTTAATCAAACATTTCAAAAATGTTAAATATGTATAGAAAAATGTTGACCATGTATTAAAATATTATGCACTTTTTATCATGTATATAAAAATGTTAATCAAGCATTTGAAAAAATGTGGAGCAAGCACCTGAATAATGTTAACCAAGCGCTTAGAAAATGTTAAATATGTGTAGAAAAAATATTGACCATATATGAAGAAAACGTTGTCTTTTTATTTGAAAAAATTTAATCAAGCATTTCAAAAAGTTCAAACGTGCGTATAGGAAAAAAGTTGGGCAAGTAATCAAGAAATGTTAATCTTATGTTTAGAAAATCAAGAATTTGAAAGTGTTAAAAATGTTAACAATGTATTAAAAATCTAATTTTTATATTGAGAAAATTTTAAAACTGTATTAAAAATGTTGTTGACATGGTAACCCAAAGAAATAAAAAAACCAAAAAATGAATACAAAAAAAAGAAACCAAATAAATCAAAGCAAAAGAAAATTTTAAAAAATAAGTTCTCAATGTAAAAAAGAATGAAAGAACAAACAAACACCAATGAAAAGCAAGAAAGAAAAACAAGAAACCAATTAAAACAAATATAGTAAGAAATAAGAACAAAGAAAAAACAACAAAACTGATGAAAACCAGTAAACAAAGGAAGAAATCTAATGAAAAAGCAAAGGAAACAGTAAAAATAGTGAAGAAACACAGAAAAAAGAAGGAAAAACAAAAAGGAAAAGAAAAAACAAAAAAACAAGAAAACCCGAAGCGAACCAACCCACCGAGCAAGGCGAACGAACCAGCAAAAGAAAAAACCAATCGAACTGGGCCGGGCTAGGCGTTACAACGAAACGAAAGGAACACTCGCTTAATACTTCCTCCGTAAAGAAATATAGGACCGTTTAGATCATGAAAGTACGTAGTAATCTAAACATTCTTATATTTCTTTACAGAGGGAGTACCAGATCTAGCGCTAATGCGGTACGCACGCCACTTCCTATTTCGCGCTTAACAAGCCAGATACAGCATTATGGGTATGCAGCGCCCACAGCAGCTCCCAGATTGTTCCATACTGCATCGGCCCATATAGCGTTTTTCACTCTCATCGGTTTTGGGCCAGGTTCCACCGGTTTAGCAGGTCGTTTTCTCTAGGTATTTTCCTATCAGTTTTACATTTTTTTCGTTTCTTTATCATTTTATTTTATTTTTTATTTTTTTAATTCTTACTTTTTTCATTTTTCCCATATATTTTTACTTCATTCATTTTTCAATTTTTCGTATATATTTTCATGAGCTACTTCTTTTTCAAATTCATAAACTTTTTCAGTTAGTTAACTATTATTAAGTCCATTAAGATTTCTCATTTCATGAATATTTTAACTTAACAACCATATTCCAAATTTATGTACTTTTTCAAATCCTGAACTGTTTTCCGATTTGTGACCGTTTTCAAATTGATGAGTGTTTTCAAATATTGTGCATTTTTTAAGTTTGCAAAACATTTTAAATTCACAAGCTTCGTGAATTAAAAAGTGTTCTCGAATTTTGAAAGAATTTTCAAATATTATTAAAAAGTTCCTAAATTGGAATAAACTTTCATCCATTTGGAAAAAGTTCAGCTAATTTGGAAAGATGTTCATAAATTTGAGAAACAAGTTCACAAAATTGAAAAAGTTCTTCGAGTTTGGGAAAAAGTTCAAAACATGAAAAATAATTCATCAAATTTTTAAAGAAGTTCACGCATCTGAAAAAAAAATTAATTTGAAAGGAAAAACACAAATTTTAAAAACATTTATATTTTTTAAAAAATGTAAATATGAAAAAAGTTCACGCACTTCGTAAAACGAAAGAAAAAAAGGAACAACCAAACAAAACAGTTTCAAGAAGAAATAAAAAAGGAAAAACCCCTGATAATGTTTTTCAAAGAAGTAAGAAAAAAAGAAAAAGGAAAGAAGGAAAAAGCTCTAAGCAAACACAAAAAAGGTGAGGTGGCCGGTTTATTAGTGAAGCGCGTACATAGAATCAAGATCGCCGGCTCGAAGTTCAAACCAAGCCCTGCTCTGAGTTTTTTTTCGTTTTAGAACAGAATAAAAATTAAGATGGGCCAGCCCAGCGCGGAGAAGAGGCTGGGCGTCCGATTGCGGAAATAGAAGGAAAGGGCCCTAAAGGCACCGTTTAGGAATTGCCATAATTGTCTCAAAAAAAAAAAGGAATTGCCATACAAGAGGTTCCCCGAGTCCACAACTGCATTTTCGGTCAGGGGAGTCAAACTTGTGCCCATACGCCCTGAATGCGGCAGATCGCCGATGTTTTCCTCTCTGCTACTCTACCATACCCTGTTCCTCGGGATCACAGGCACGCGCCGCCGCCACAGAGTCACCAGGTCAGGTGGATCGTGTGATGCCATTGGTATAAATCGCATGCAGAGATAGTTCTCTGTTCTCCGGCCTGCAACATGATGAAGCACAGGTCAACAGCGGACAGCATATGATATCCATCGATCTTGTGCGTGTGGGACGACACTGCCGCGTCGAAGTAGCATAATGAGAAGGCTGTCGGCAACATTCGGGAACAGCAACGGTTACCTCGATCAGCAGTTCTTGAACTCTCTGGGATGATCAACAGTTTTGATTTCCAGCTAAAATGGTCTATTTAATCAGCAGATCGATGCGTGAAATTAACCGGGATGGATGATTGTTTGCAGATGGTGAATCTATCTACCAACAGAGCAAGCGTCAATGCAACTGTTTACAATGTGTATACAAGACGAACAAAGCAAGAAGGGGTTTCAGCACGCGGTTCCCGGAAAAGTTCGACGTGGTTGCTGCTCCACTAAGAAGGAGACCGAATTTTGAGTGCATTTCCAGTTCGTCCGAGTGAACGAGTACAGTATGGCACTGGCAAATGGCAATATCATCTTTCAGAGCTTGCGAATGTATGAATTCCGCCAAGATGTTCCTTCACGTTGTTCTTCCTGGAATTTAGTTCAGCTTAGACCCTGTTCGGTAATCACCCGCTCCCGAAATCCACGGAGCAGGAAAATTGCAACTCCGCCGTTTAAACCGCAGCTCCGCCAACTCCGCTCCCAAAGTTGTGGAGCGGAGTGGTACCGAACAGCGCCTTAGTTAGTGGAGGTGATTGATGGCGCCGATCTTCTCCAAGGATTCTTGGAGATACTGTGGCGCAGTTACATGAAATCTAAAAAATGCGGGCGACACATGATCCAGAATGATATGACTCGTGGATCGGGTCTCCACTTCTATTCAATCTCTGGACATGCGTCCATGTAACACGTCAAAGCATATATAGTCTGATAATCTACACATATACGGCACCGATTCGTTCATTCAGCCGACGACTTAAGTGTAAAGAAAAGGCATCAGATGTGTCTCTTTTCAACGGCCAGGAATGTCCAGAAGAGCACGTTATTGGCTCGACACGTGGTCCATCTTGTAGTGCCCACGCTTATTGGCCAGGCAAGCATATATACACTTGTCACCTCAATTACATGCCTGCCCTTGTTCCCACGACAGCTTAATTTGCATATGTCCCTATCTCGATCGGCAGGGCAGCGGGGAAAAGCAACGAACTAGTTCCAAGGTATGTTTTTTTTCCCATATATTGTGAGTACCAACAATAATCCACACATGCTGATTAAGGTAATTCTAAGGTATGCTTTCTCTTCTTTTTTCTTTCCTATATTGCGTTCATAGGGTTGAGTGTATGCGCGTATGTATGAGCGTTTGCGTCTGTACTGTGTTAAAAAAAAGGTATGCATGAATAATGGACTATATTTCACGAGGAGATGCAATATCATTTTCAGGCTTAAAGAAAACGTTTTATGTGCCTGCCGGTGGGTGAGAGCTAGGCTTGCAATACGAGGCCATGCATGCAACCGATGCACGCCTTTGACGCCAGAATGGTCGACGCTGGCAAGTGGCAACGACCTCGGCAGCTCTAGCGCCAGATCATCATCATCCAACTCTAAATTAGTCTACTTGACCACCGGTTACAGCACACAAGTAGACTAGACACTAAACAATTCTTCTAGTTGTGTGACTTTTCCTCCAAGAGACCAATAGAGAAGGTTGACATGACATGCTTAATTTTGTTTACTTAGGTGAAGTGATTGAATGAGGTATTTTTCATTAGAGTGCTGCTAGGCAGATGACAGTCGATGGCAGAATGTTGGACGACACGATGATCAAACCGTCCATGACAAGGCCAAGGTGCAACAGAATAGTTTGATTACATGTCATCCACATATTGGGTGAGTGAGCGTCGTGTGTAGAGTAGTTTCGTTTTCATATTCCTTTCCTTTCCACTTTTCCAGTCTTTTTTAATTGCTTCATGGACCTCACGAGATCCCGTGTTTGCTATTCATGCTTAATGCCGCGTCTGCTAAGTGCGCCGACGGAGACGAGAACGAACGGTGGACTTTTTATCATTGGCGCTTGAATTGGATAGTTGTTGAGTCCAAGACGGGGTACCACGATCACGCCGACACTAGCAGCTAGCTACCTAATGACGGGACCATGGCTTCCTCGCTAAACTAGCAAAACAAAAACCTATTTAACTAAAGGTAAATGTTTGGCAACCGAGCCCCGGCCGAACTTTGCGCTGGTCGTGTCCACCCGCGCTCCGCCTCAGCCATCCACCAAACGACACGTAGGATGCGGGCCATCCATTGTTGCTCTTCTTCAACCTCCCGCGGATCCTACCCATCCCCATCTCCCAACTCCGCGGATCTCACCCCATCCTCGTCTCCTGCCTCCGTCGTTGCAGCATGCAGCGAAGCCCGCATCTCCTGCCTCCATCGCTGCAGCGCGTGAGTAGCTCGCTGTCGGCCATGGATGTAGATCTCACCCCGCCACGCTTGCAGCCCCGCTCGCCATTTGATGCAGCAAGGCCGTTGACCAATCCCATTCCCGTCGGTTGCAACTCCCACGCGCCTCATGCTTCTGCCTCGCCGCCGACGAGCCAGGCGGCGATAGACGACACCAGAGGCTTCTGCAGAACCGTCATGTTGCAACCGTTAACAAAAAAGCTTCATCCTCCTAGATGAAAAGCTTTAACCGGATATAGAGAAAGCTACAAGCGGTCAGGGCCATCGCCGGAAAGCTATAACCGTTGACATGAAATGCTACAACCTTCGATGAAAAAAGCTTCAACCGAAAAGGCACAAAAAGCCTTGACCAAGCGCTGCTAAAAAGAAATTAGCTACAACCATTGGTAGATAAGCTTCAACGGTTGTTGGAAAAAGCTGCAACCATCGAGAGAGAAAGCTACAACTAGATACTATGAAAATCAGAAAAGTTGCAACCGCTAACGGAAATGCTTCAATCGTATGTGCGAAAAGCTTCAACCAGCAACCGGTGAGGGGGGAAAGCCAGGAGGGGTGCTGGGTGTGAGCATGTTGGATATGCTACATTGTTTTTTTACTGGAACCGGCATTTTCTTTTGCTACGACCGTGTGACATTTTTGCTGCTACTGGTCCATAACAATAAATGCATTTTTAAGTGACCTCGTTGCCGGGGTACTGTGTTCGGCGAACCTTTGCCACCAGAGCGCGCCGTCATGCATTGGAGTTGCGAGTGTTCCCACAGGAGATGCAACCACGGGGCACACCTGTTGCATCCATAGAAGCGAGAAACGCAGTAGACGACGCCGAACTAGGGCGGTGACCGGCGGCATCTGTGGCATCCAACAGGGCGGGACGGCGGAGGGAGGAGTTCCAGACGAGGGGGTGGCAGTCGACGGTTGGGATGACATCCAGGCGACACCCGTGCAACGCGCGAAGAGGACGAAGGAGACGGAAAAGTCAACAGGCAAATCGGACGGTTGGAGCGCACTGGATCGACCGGCTGGGGCTAGACCGGCCCAACAGTTGGGCCGGCGCGCCGGCGCAGATCACTGCCATTAACTAAACGGTACCGCTTTTCCCAACTCAGGCTCCACCACCTTCATCTCTGGCTCGCTACGTACATGACCCTAACCTGACAGAGAGTAATTTTAAAAACAAACAACTGAGAGAGAGTAAACTACAAAAACCGTCAAAGTTATCAATGCTTCTGGAAAAAACCTCCAGAAAAACTGCATGTTGGAGGGTGTTTGATGACTTTGGCACAATTGTGATAGTCTTTTGTAGTTTACTCTCTGACACACAAGCACCGCAGACATTCGACGCACTGTCACCGTATTAACCAAGCAGATGTGGACTTAGGCAGGGGGACCCCCTACCCTCCCTCCTTTTTGTCCTGGCCATTGACCCACTCCATCACGTCCTAGCTAAAGCGACTGATCAAGGCAAGCTACACCCACTCTGTGGTAACCCCATCTGTATGTGGACGATGCTGCCATCTTTGTTGCTCCTATCAAGGAGGATATCCAGCTCTTGGCATCCACGCTCGGCTCATTTGGTGAAGTTACCGGTTTGGTCACCAACTATAACAAAAGTCATGTGGCTCCCATCTGTTGTGCCAACATCGATTTGGATAACATTCTTCGGGCCTTCCCGGCGGTCCGGGTCACCTTTCCCATGAGATATCTTGGCCTACCGCTCTCGGTTACAAGACTAAAGCGCATCCACTTCCAATACCTAGAAGATAAGGTGGCTGGCAAGCTCCCGCCTTGGTCGGCCATACATGTGGCTACCTCGGGGCGCATCCTCCTGGTCAAGGCCGTCCTCACGGCAATTGCGATATATCACCTCACCCCGCTGGACCTACCTGTTGAAGTGAGGAAAAAGTTTGATAGTCTCAGACGTGCCTATCTCTGGGCATGATGTGATAACGTGATGGGAGGCAAGTGCAAGGTGAACTGGGATCTACTCCCGCCGTTCCTAAATATAAGACTTTGGAGAGATTCCACTATGGACCACATACGGAGCAAAATGAATGAATCTACACTCTAAAATGCATCTATATACATTTGTATGCGGTTCACAGTGGAATCTTTACAAAGACTTATATTTAGGAACGGAGGGAGTAGTTTGCAAGCCAAAAGTTCATGGGGTTCTAGGTGTGCTCAACCTGGTGCTCTGAGACTCTGCTCCTCCCCCTCCCCGTTGACCCACCAACGACCTCCTCCCCCGCCGCCCGCCCGCCATGTCCGACAGCGCCCACCGCGAGAAATCCTGCTGCGGCAGCCTCTTCACCTTCCTCGTCGCCGCCGGCTTCGTCATCCTCATATACTGGGCCATCTTCCAGCCGCACCACATTCGCGCGACGGTCAGCTCCGCCACGCTCACCAACCTCACCGTGGCCCCCGACAACGCCACCGTCTCCTGCCGCCTCACCGTCGGGCTCGAGCTCTACAACCCCAGCCTCCGCGTCCCCATCTACTACGACGCCCTCGACGCCGAGCTCTGCGCCAGCAGAGGCGCGCGGGTTGGTGCGTGTGCGAGGCTGCGAGCTGTGGCGAGAAATTTGCTACTGCTCTACACCTCAAATCTGTTAAGTACTCCCTCAAATGGACTTCCCGTATAATAAAATGACTCCAGATCTCGTTCAAATCCCTTTCAAAATTAGCCAAACTCGGATTTGGTATATCTGAGACAATAGTTTGGTTTTTGTATTTCACGGGACAAATACGACCTTGGATGAAGATGAACCCAAAAGAAAATTTAACTGTTTCGACGAGACAAATAACTTTCGTGTTGAACATTTTTCAATCCGAGTTAATCTCGAAGGCCGAATAGCTCGCGCAAAATAGGTAATTACTCACGTAACCCATCAGACATAGTCAGATGTGTGTCTGGTTCAGGCTTCTTATTTTGCTCACGGTAGGGTTGCTGTGTGGGCTCTAACTTTTGCATATAATTTCGGATTAAGATGATTTTTATATCAAAATCGATCATTTCAACGAGACAAAGACAATCTAGGTATAAGAGTTTCTCATATGAGGCTGTCTTGAAGGCCTAATCAGACGAACAGTACTCTGCATACAAAATCCTAGTACTTTGAGCACAACTTGGGCCCTCGTGATGAGATTGGATGACGATGACCCAAACTTCAAAGATGTCCATGTCGACAATACATAACTTTTTCATGTAGATCACTTATTCATTTGAGGTCATATTAATTGAGTTTTCAATCATGCCAAAATCTGATGTCAACAGTGTTACAGTAGAGGCCAACTAATTGGCATATATGTTCAGTGAAACTTGTTTTCCTATTTGTGATGTTCAAAGCGAAATTCACTCTAGTGCTAGCCTAATACAATAAGCATGGATGTTTTTGCATACGCCACGGGTTAGTTAAGCTAACACAAAATTAAGATTTTGCAGAATAAAAAGTAGTGAAGCCTTCTGTTTCAGGATTCTATGGCAGGGCAAGTGCGCGTAGCATTATTCTGGACGGGTCAGATTTATGTATAGTATAGGTCCCTGTTGGTGATGGCATATAGCTATGCAAGAAAGCACACGGCAAGGAACGTTCCACGCTCATCGTCTGACTATTCCGGCGGCTGGCCAGTGGGAAGCTCCTATTCCTTCCCTTTCATTCCTTGTGTCCATTTGTTTTCTTTCGCCCCCAAATGCTGAATGAGACCCATAATTAGGGTCTGTTTGGTTTCAAATAAGTCACCAACTTATAAGTCGAAAAATGAAAAAAAAATGACTTATTTTACCAACATATCCAACTTATAAGTCACCTCAACTTATAAATCATAAGGTGCTTCACCCCAACTTAAAACTTATAAGTCACCCCCTTTTGTGTGAGTCCCATCACCTTTTCGACTTTTGGTTCCAAAAAACAGGGTGGGAAGGTGTGATCAGGTGACTTATAATTCAGGTGACAACCAAACAGGCGTGACTTATAAGTCACTGGTTTTACGTGACCTGACTTATAAGTCAAGTGACTTATTAGAACCAAACAGATCCTTAATCATGGGTCAACGCGACGTACACCAGATGGGACGGGATGGAATTCGTTCGTTCGTTGCGACCATCACCCACCCCGTGTCTCGTAGGCGTCTTCAATGCTTTCTACCGCATTCATCTCTGGACAGTGAAGACCAATTTACGAACATACATGCAGCGGGTCGTCATCCAACGTTAGCAGCATATATTTCAAATTCTTTTTCAGCAAACTGAATAAAATTCTTGCAAACAAGACCGGTTGTCAAATAAACATGACGGATTTCATATAAACACGTCCAGATTTCATATAAACACGACGAATTTCATTACATTTACATCAAAGTCCTTCTAGTCCGGCTCAAGAGATATAATTAATACCTAATCTAAATGGTCGTCGGCGCCCGTTCCCTATGTCTGAGAACTGAAGCTTCGCCCGCTCTAGTTCCGCCGTGGTGCTGTCCAGCTCCGCCTTCGGAGGCCCGGGAAGTGAAGTTGTCCACCTCCACATTGTCGTCAAGCGACTAATCAGTCGAAGATGTTGAGCCCACCAGGCTTGGCGTCGATTGCAGGGAAGGAGTGGTGGTCTTCTTGGGACACGAGCGATGGCGACCTACGATGCACTACTCTTCCTCACTGCCGGTGGCGCCCACGGACATGCCACCTTCGTGGTCGTCGCGGCGGGGCGCGGACTTGGCGATGTCCTCCTCCTTGTTTTCAATCTCATCGAACACCGCCTCACCCGTGTCGTCGCTCTCCTTGTAGGCGGCCGCCACCTCCACCACCAGCGAGGAGGATCTCGCGGGCGGAGCAGTAGGACTCCAGCAACGCCTCCTGCTCCGTCAGGTCCGCGTCCGACACGACAGCCATGCCGGTGGTGAGCTCCTCAGCCTGCACGTGCTCATGCAGGAAGTCGTGGTTGTAGGACGCATCGTCCTATGTCTCCTGGAACTGCTCCTCCCAGTCCTCACGCACCATGTCGATGTAATGGGCACGGGCCTCGCCGTTGGTCATGGTGCAATGCGCCGACGAAGTTGGCGTGGAGGAGGGTGGCGCCGGTTCGTCGTCGACAGCGTCCTTCATTGGGACGTCGTCGTCCTTCGGCTGCCTGTCGGCCAGCCAGCCGGCAGCAATGGTGGTCATCTCCCTCTTCTGGTCCGCCGCCAGCTTGTCCAAGAGACCTTTGGCACGGGAGGGATCCATGGTTGGAGCAGTGTGGAGAGGGATCGGAGGCGGATAGCTATGGCTATGGCCAGAGTAAAGGTTTAAAGATTTTAGTATGGATTACATATGAATACGAATGTATACAAACACATTTTAAAGTGTCGAATTCGCTCATTTAGCTCCGTACTAATCTGCTTTGGAATCTTTAAAAAAGCTTATAAGTAGTTACTTCTTCTTCGCCGTTGCGGCGTGAAGAGCTGTTAGAGGCACCTCGCTGCCACCTATGACCTATATATAACCAACGTCCATGACTGAAAATGACAATTTTCCCCCCTTGTTCCTTCTGGCCACTGCTGAGCCAAGCGGGCTCGAGAGGTGGTATTGCAGTCTAATCTAGGCTCAGATAGATTTGCTCACTGTGACCATACGTGCCAACATCGATGGATCCACTGTGCGGTGCTCGACGCCTCTTCGGTAACTGTCATACCGCCATATGTGCTCACCCGATGTCGATTTTTGTGACAGTTTTTTTCCTCATTTCGAGCTGATTATTCTGACAATCCGATTGATCGATCCATCTCGTAACAAGGACGTCGTTTTCACCGCGGAAAATCCAAAGATATATGTACAGCACACGTGACAGGTGTGCATTTTCTTTTTGCATCTTCTCCTTCATTAGAACGTGACGTGAGGGGTATTATTACGCGCGGTTGCTTTCGACCGACCGGTCGACGTCCCCGGTCCTTATTTTTGCCTGCCCGTATATGACCGTCTCGGTCATCATTCCTTTGAACGACGACCGCACGCATTTCGATCAGAGGCGGATCACCAGTCATTTTTCTCTTTTTTTTTTTTCGAGCAACCGGCAGGAGCTCTGCCTTTTCATTAAGAAGAAGAGAATCGACCAGTTTATAAGGAAAACTGGCCGAAAACCGATACATCTGCGATACACGCACACGCCAGCCCCGAGGCTGCGCACCACTCGAGCCGACGACACTGTCACCCAAGTGACCAGAGACGACACCCTACAACAGAACAATGGGCTCCGGAGCCGCCGCTTCGACATCCACACCGGCCCCGAGGCCACGCACCAGCCTAGTCGATGGCTCCGCCGCCCTAGGGGCCAAAGCCAACACCCAACGCACACGAGATCTCCGGCGCCGCCGCACCGGCTTCCACTCCGGCCCCGAGGCCGCGAACCCACCTAGTCGATGACCATGTCGCCCTCGCGACCAAAGCCAACCACCACACGACGGAGATACCCGGAGCCGCCGCTCCGACTTCCACGCCGGCCCCGAGGCCGCGCACACGCCTAGCCGACGACGAAGTTGCAAAGCCACAGAGCCACCGCCAGCAGATGAAGGACCGGACCTCCAAAGGCGTCGCCCCCAAGAGGGAAGCGACGAGGAACGCCGCCGACGCCCACTTCGGCCAAGGCCGAAGTTTGGGTTTTCACCCGAAGAGCCCGTGGCTGAGATGACGAGGGAGGTGAAGGGGCTCCACGACGCCGCCTCCAACAAGGGAACGACATCCTAGGACGTCGTCGACGCCGGCATCGACCGAGGTCGAGCTAGGCTTTCACCCGGAGCTCACCAAACCCATCTTCACCACAGCCATTCACCACCGGCGGCGGCCGAGCACCCTACACCGATCACCACCGCCAACCACCTCTTACACGGCAAGCAAAACCACCACGGCACCACGCGCCGTCATGGCAGCCCCGCACCCACCGCCAAGAGCGGCGCCGCCGCGCCGCCATCCTCCCTCCTCGCTGCCGTAGCCAACGCGCCGCAGCGCCGTCCGCAGCCCGCCGAACTCGAGGTTGACCACCACGCACCAGATCCGGGGCAGCCTCGCCCGGATCCGCGCCCCGGACGCCGCCGGGACCCGCCGTAGGAGCACCAGCAAGCTGCGCTCTCCCGCCGGCCGACACACCCCAGATCCGCCGTAGCCCCGCCCGGATCCGCGCCCGCCCGTCCCGTGCGATGCCGCCGCGTCGCCGTCCTCTCCCGTGGCATGCCGCCACCGCCATGGACCTGCAGCTCCCGGCCGGAACCGCCGCGCCCCGACCAGCCTGCCACCCGCGGTGGCCCGCCGCAGCAGCCACCGGCCGCGCCAGATCTGGGCTCGGGCCCCAGACCCGCGCCCTCCACGCTGCAGCGCCAAGGGAGCTCGCCGGTGCGCCACATCACCCCCGCCACCGCGTTCCCGGGGCCGCCGCCCCGGCCTACCCGCGCCAGAGAGCCGCCATCGCCGCCCCCAGCCGAACCCGACGGCCACCGGCGCCACGGCCATTCCCTCTTCTTTCAGATCACAGGCACAAGCCGCTGCAGAAGTTGCCATGTCATGTGGATTGTGTGATGCCATGCTATGGTTCTATCTTCCCCGGCCTGCAGCATGATGAAGCTGCCATTTCAGGGGTACATTCATACTCCCTTCGTCCGAAAATACTTATCATCCTTTTTTGTTCATTTTGATGATAAGTATTTTCGGACCAAGGGATACAGTTCTGAACTCTCTGGAATGATGGTCAAGTTTGATTTCCAGCTAAAATGGTCTCTTTGATTGGCGGGTCGGTGCGTGAAAGTGAATGCGCTAGCTGATTGTTTGCACAGAATGAGTGTACGGAGAGAGCCAGCGTCACTGAAACTGTTTACAGCATCTACAATCGGGCATCCTAGACTCATCTCAAATGTCCGGGGCGGAGCCCGGTCAAAAGAAAATTAACGGACGCCTCAAACGTCCGGGTTGATCGGTACCCCTCACGTCCAGCCTAAATGTAGGACGGATATGGAGCGTTCGGGCGTGCACAGGCCCGTCCGCCATGTCGGACACGACAGCTCTATCTCATCCCTAATTGCACCAAATCCACCCTCTTGACCTACTGGATCTATTTGCTCTCTTTTCTCTTTTCTTCCTCAACGACGAACGTCTTGCAACTACGTCATGACCCTAGCTCCCCAGCCGTTCCTCTCCATTGTGCTCGCCGCCGGGGACGTCATCGCCATCGCGGTACATCCGACAACTCTCGGGCTAGCCCTTGCGCTCTCTGTTTTCGACACATTGTCCGATACGGTTTTTTGTGCTTTATTTGTAGGGAAATGATGAATTCCGATGCTTCATCGGACGAGTGGTATGGACCGACGGAGCTTGATCAAATGATTCAAGATGAGTTATTTGATTCATCGGATTCGAACAAAGAAGTAGGCATGATCATGCTCATGAGCATGCAAAACGAAATGGACCAGCAGGTGGGGCATATTTTCAACTTCAAGGGCTCAATCAAAGTCAAAAGAGTGATCAATCGGGATAGGGTCTCTGGAGCACGGCTACTACACATGGACATTGGTGTGTATGATGGACCTGCTTGTATTTGCATGTGTTTGGGATTCCGGATTTAAGATATGTGGATTTTGGCTATGAGATATTAGGGGTTGTATGGATGCATCCACATTCTTGCCAAGGCGCGTTCGCGGACTTATAGGGGCCAGATTTTCCAAGTCCGGATGTAGATGCTCTTACAAGGTATTAGGGCATATACAATGTCGACCCTCAAACCTCCAGCATCCATTCGGACCACGAAAGCCATCTACCGCGGACCTGGATCGGTCCGCTGGACGGTCCGGACGTGTTTTCTTCCGTAAACCAGAGACTAAAGTTTGGGGGGGTCCGGACCGCTCCCAAGCCCGCCTCTAGCCGCCCTGGCCCACCTAAACCCCTCCTCCTGCTTCTCTCGCGCTTTCCATCCAACACCCGTTCTGCTTGTCGCGTCGCATTTATGCCGGCCCAGAGCATGCAGTGGCTTGCACTGATGCCCGCGATTTGACCAGACGCGAGGGCAACGCACACAGACGCGACCTCTCACTGCTTGGCATTCAAGTGGCATGCTGGCCAAGAGAGCGCTGCCCGCTGCACGCTCGGCTGAACACGCCTCCACGCCACATTCAAACGGCCATAGAGTGCCCGCCTTCCTCCATTAAACCCACGTGTGCGCCGAGAGACCTACTCCGGCAGTCCGCCCGCAGTTAAACGCTGCCGGACGCCGGAAAAAAATCGCGCCACACTCTGCTGCCATCTCCTCCTTGAACCCTTTTTCCACAATCTCCATGGCATCCGGCAAGCAATGAGATGGATTCTTCGGCGTAAAAGCCGGTTGGGTGGCCCGTCGAGCCCGCCGGATGCGAGCCAGGAAACTCTTTGCCCCGACTCTGTCGGCAGTCCAGGCGGCTGCATTCCAGCTCACAGAGGTAGAAGCTCCAAGCCGATGCGTAGTGCGCCCGCCGATGTGTTGCGTGTTTCTCCGGGACGGCACGAGGTGGACGACGGCGGCACATGAATCGTGGTTGCCATGGAGGGCGCCGTGTCGCACCGATCCTTCGATGGTGCTGCTACTTGGGCCATCCGCCGAAAACATGCATGTGACCGCCCTACCAATGGAGGTCAGCGATGCGGCGTCCAGCACCTCCATGCCCGCCGAGGTCATCGAGAAAAAGTAGAACACGGGAGGCAGCCGCCGCTTGGGTCCCATGAAGGCCGCCGCCAAGGCAACATCGACGTACACATGCGGTGTCTTACCCGGTCGCATGCCATCGTCGTCCCTTCCTCTTCGGCTAAAGCACATCGCGGGGGTTCCACTCCAATGAGCGGCATTGCCGTCGTCTTCCCCGCATGAGCTTCACAGATGCGAAGCCGCCTACCCTCTCCGGTTGAAGCACCCCCTTTGCCACTCCGCGGCGCAGACGGACATAGGGAACAAACGAGGGAAGCCCGGTCGCAGGCCATCGTCGTCCCTTCCTCTTCGGCTAAAGCACATCGCGGGGGTTCCACTCCAATGAGCGGCATTGCCATCGTCTTCCCCGCATGGGCTTCACGGATGCGAAGCCGCCAACCCTCTCCGGCTGAAGCACCCCCTTTGCCACTCCGAGCGGCGCAGACGGACATAGGGAACATACGAGGGAAGAATATACCTCTGGGGTTCACGGCAACCCGGTGACAAGGATGCCAGACATGTGGAAGAAATGGGATCCGTCGGGTCGGCCGTAGACTAGTGTAGTGTATCCGTGTCATGGGAGTGGAATTCCCCGCAACCGTACGTGCACATATATAATTTTATCTTTTTTAGTTAAAATATGTCCAAAAAGTAAACGTTTTCGTTTGATTTGATGAAATGAAATCCAACATGTTTATATAAAATTCGGTCCTGTTTGCATGAATTCCATCCGGTATGTTAAATAGGTATTTGAAATATATGCGACTACGGTTGGATGGCGGTCTCCTGCATCCGTAATTATGGAGTGGTCTTCCTATCCGTGGACGGATGCGAGAGATAATTTGCGGGTTGATGCTGGAGTTGCCCTTAGACGAAGAAAGCAACAAGGGGTTTATGACTGAACTTTGATCACTAAGAGCATCTCCACTAGCCCAGGAAGCCCCCGGAACATCTTTTTAGGCTCGATTTTAGGCTCGGATGACGCTTTTTGCCGAAAAATGGCCCAGCCACGCCCCCCAATGCTCCCCAGGACGTCAAAAAAGCGCCGGCAAACCCAGGCGAAACCCAGTGCGTTGGGGGTCTCTTGGGCGCGCCGGCGGAAGTTTCGGCGAATCGCGTCTCACCACATGTCCTTTTTCTTGGCCCACTTAGTCATTCTCCTCACAAACTTTTGCTTGGGGTGGGGCGTGACTGGGAAGATGCCCTCTATATTTCACCGGATTTCGCCGGATGACCCCAAGACACTAACTTTTTTGGTTTGGTGATGTTCTTGGAGGTGCCAACGGCTGAAGATGCTCTAAGTAGTGGGTTTACCGTTTACTGTCGTCAGAATAACCGGTACAAAATCATTCAACAACCGGTTTGATTAATGTAATCACGTGGTATGGAATTTAACTGAGTGAAGTCTGTTTTAAACCTTGAGGTTGTAGAGCTTGTTGCGAACGAACCCTCACATTTAAATCTCTGAAGTTTATACCCTATACTCACTGATCCCGGTTCATCTCAACCCTGAACCTGTCTAGACCAGTTTGACGCGCTAGGAAACCAACTATCCCGGCCGGTTCACACTCTAATGTCAATGACTTCACGGGTCCACGTGTCATATTCATCTTATCTTCCCCAATCACTGTATCTCTCTCCCGAGAAACCGTTGCAGCTCTGTCTCTCGAGCCGACGCGGTTGAGACGAGGCCCTCAGCGAGGAGCGCGTATAGGACCACCTCATGGCTGGCCGTAGTAGGTAATGAGGAGGACAAGCTCCAACTCCAACGCGGGCATGCGGAGACCGGTTTGCCGCCCTGCTGGACGCCGCCGCGACCTACGGCCGGTGCCACCACGAATAGCTCAATTGCTCAGGCTGATTGATTTCTTCTACCTTATGTGCCTGGATAAGTAAGTAGTAGCTAAGCAATCTAGCACCAAACGCTCATATATGTGCTAAGCAACTTAATCGATCTCGGCCAGATTGATATGATCCAATCTGCGCACAACACAACACGCTGGAATTCGTACACGTTATTTCTCAGTGAGGCACTCCGGCGAAGCCACCATCACCTGCCACGCTTGCTGCGAGGACATCAGAGGGACCAGCGTGTGTCCGCTCAGCATGGGCTGAGCGCGTCTGTGGTGCTCTGCATCTGTAACTTCCCGCCTCTTGGCCGCCCACGGCATCGCACCATGGACTGCGGCGGTTCACGTACAGTCAGGTTGAGGCCCCGAACGGCGAGGACGACGCCGCGGGGCCTGCTACTCCAGCAAGGGTGCGACTGCAAGATCGTCTTCACGGGACACTCGCTCGGCTCCAGCACCGCAACGCACATGGCAGTGCTGATAGTGAACGCCTGCCGCGGCGCCCGGGGCGCGTGCGGGCACTACACGCCCTCATCCGTCGATGACCCCCGAGGCGCGCGTCGCTGTTCCGCCGTGTTGGTGCCGTCCAGGCGCCTGCACTGATTACAGAAGAGAGAGGGCGGGTTGGGGCTGGAGGATAGATCTGACATATGGGGTAGGGATGTCAGTGAGCTCCCTGCCCGATTTTGAGACGACGAGTGATCCTACGGTCGTGTGACACTTGCTCCTACGCATGCATGGTTGGATCCATAGCATCGTCCAAAGATCGTCCCAGCGGTGTCGTCCGTCTAGCAACGCTCTTTTTGCCAAGATTGCATAAGGTTAGTTCATCAAAATGAGAGCCACAAGTTGGCAAGCCTAAGGAAATCTTGCCACACTTTTTATGTGTATGCCATGTGGGGCCTAAGTGTGGCTTGAACCAAACATTCACCTAAGCTGGTCAAACTTGCCTAACCTTAGGTGTGGCAATCTTTGGCAAAGTTAGTCACAAACCAAACAGCCCCGTAGACTTTAATCCCGGACGGGATGTATCTTTTCCCAGTGTGCCAAACAAAACCAGTGTCGAGATTGACCGGGACAAGTGAGTACAGGGTATAAATTTCAGGAATTTAGATGTGAGGATTTGTTTCAGACGAGATCTATAACTTCAAGGTTTAAAACAAACCTTACTCAATTTAACTAGGACGCACGATGCGTGCGTGCAGGATCGTCGTGCACGCGGTGGCGCCAGTCAATCATCATGCATGGAGATCGCGTGTGGCGCAGCCACCCGTAAAAACAAAAAGGCGCGTGGCACATGATCCAGAACGACCTGAAGAAACATGGCGTATCAAGTTTAAGAGAGAAGGCATCAAGTTTAAGAAACATGGTGTCTCTTTCTAATCCCCTTTCAACGGCCAGGAACAATTCGTGGTCCATAATGCAGTGCCCACGCGCACAGGCCAGGTATAAGCATATATACTTGTCACGCCCTTCTTCCCACGAAAGCATTATATATGCTCCATATTGCAAATACCAACAATAATGCACACATACATAATATAGTGCTACTAATAATCAAGCTAAGTATATTTTAGGAGTAGACTAATTATATCGTCGTTAGGCTTAATGAAAAACGTTTTATGTGCCTGCCGGCCGGTAGGTGAAAGCTAGCCCGGCAATACGAGGACATACATGCATGCATCCACGCCTTTGACTCCAAAATGGTGGGCGCTGGCAACGACCTCGCCAGCTCTACTTAACAAGTTACAACACACAACCAGGTACTCTACTACTAAAAAAATGAGTAGACACTAAAGAATTCTCCTGGTTTTGTATACTTTAATGATTGATTGATCGATTTTTTTTCAGCATTGTTGTATACTTTTTTATATTAGTGTGAAAGCGTTTACTTGCAACACTCTGTATTATTTATGCTCCCAAAAAACACTCTGTATTATTTGGTTATTTTATCTTGGACAGAACACAAGTTTTGGTGGTTATATGACACTATAAAATAATGGGCGGATTCTGCTTTTGCACGTAGGCTGCATGTGCTGACCAGACGCACACGCACCTGCATGTGTCCATGCGTGCATTCACCACACTGTCACTGGATTTACCAAGTGATTGTGCACTACTTTTCTAGTATATGAAGTCTTTGCTTCATTGGGAGAGATGCTTTCACCCCCATCACAAAAAAGCACAGATTCTTCTCGCGATCGGCTCAGAGCTTGGTATAACTTTGTGGACAAAGACAGCTGTTCTACACCTAGGGAACTTACTTAATATCGTGTCACTACTAAGGCCATGACTTTTTTTTAGCATCAGTACAGACGCAAGCGCTCATATACACGCGCATACACTCACCCCTATGAACGTACACACGCACACCCTACCCCCTATGAGCACATTCGAGAGACTGAGCTGGCATATCATCTTGAGATTTACGAAGTCACCGTAGACGCCTCGTCCTCGACGGGAACGTCTCCTCTCACTGAAAGCGCATCGCCGGAAATTCTGAAATAAATCCAGGAATAATGCGAGCACCAGGATCTGAACCCTGGTGAGTTGGGGATACCACTGTCCACCTAACCATCTCAACCACTGGTTGGTTCGCGGCCACGATTTTTGTTAGTGGAACTAAGGCCACGAATTAACGTGCATGCTCTTTATGTATGAATATTTTACTAATCTATCGTAAAAAATTTGTAAAACTATTCTGGTGGTCAATCTAACATTATTATTTTGGCTTTTGAAATCCCTATTTTAGCAAGATATATATACTGTGGCGTACCAGCAAACTTCCTATGACATTTTTAACTAGATTTTGCAAGCACAACTCATCTCTCTGAACTATACATCCGCACACATCCTGACATGATGGACCCACACGTCATGGTGCTGTGGCCCTCATTGACCCTGTAGTGACCTGCAGGGCAACTAGGATGCACATTCCGCTGATAAACCTTAGTTGCACATGGTGGAAACTACATGCCACGTTATGGATTTTTTTTTTTTAGAAGTGACACCTAAAGGCATATTGCATAATACAATGAAAACAATAGCTAATACAATGAAAAAGATAACTGAATGCAGAACAACCAGTAAAAAAATTGCATTGAAAATCACACTAGCATTATTCTTCCTTTGATTGCACGCTGTCTGCAAGAGATCAAAAATTACACCGAACCAATAGTAAAGGAAAGAGACACCTCCAAACGTCCTTGCCATGTTAGGCTTTAAAGACCGCGGTAGCCACTCACCACTTGAGACGAGAAGTAGAAATTGATGAAAAAAATATCAATTGGAGGATCATTTGGAACTATGCCAGATAAGGTTGCCTGTAATTGGAGTATCATAAGCGGTATCATGCATGCCAACTAGTCTTTTTTTATGAGGTGGCACACAATTGAATTAAGAAAGAGAAGGTTTGGTATTATATTATGATATCGTATCATATTAAATGTTGTACTACATCGTGTCATGCATGACAATAAATGAAACAATCTAAAGATATCATGCATTACGAAGTAGTATCATATATTAGTATTATATGCATGATACTCGTATATGATACTCCCCATTGAGAGTAGTCTAATAAAATGGAACAAGATGTCAAAATTGCCACACCAATAGTTAGCCAATTGCTCTCCATGATATGCAAAACAACCACCAACATTAAAAAAGAACCAACCTCGCCATACAAGCTCGCAGATGCCCTTCATAGGTGTTGGATCGAAAGTCATCGAGGTAGGGAGAGTCCGAAGAGATCTTATTTCCAACACGTCACTGCAGACACCACCTCATCATTGCCACCAGAGGAACAAAACATAGGGGGGGGGGGGACTGAGCAGACGAATCCTCACTCCTCTTGCCAACGATTAGGCCGCCGGATGAGGGGGTGAAGGGGTGACGAAGCGGTGGTGGCTAGGGTTGGGAACTGTATCGTAGCTCGGAATATTTCAAAAGATTCTCACAACAGATTCAAGCTCCATGCCAAGCTTTTACGTTGTGCGGGCTTTGGCAGAGGAGGTTCGAGTCCGACGACACACACACGCGCCACCATGTGGATAGTAGTCGGAAGTGGGTAAACTAAGCTCGAGCTCATATGAGCTCGCGTGAACAGTAAAATCGAAAAAAAATGATTCAGAAAATTCTGAATTTTTTGTGTGGCAATGTTTGACAAATGTTTAAATATTTGCAAAAAAATCATCATAAAATGAAATTTGTGTAAGTTGTGGCAAAAATACAAAAATGATGGTCCGTAGATATTTTTTGGCCACGACCTCCACGAATGTTATTTCGTGATGAAAATTTACAAGCACTGAAAACATTTGTCAATGTAGCCGCACAACAATTTCAGAATTTTCCGATTTTTTTCCTTCTAATTTCATTGTTCACTTGAGCTCTATGAGCTCCAGCTAAGAACGGCACTTTCGGCACGAAAAGTGCCTGCAGCTCCCGGTCTCCATTGCTCTTGGTATTTGAAATTTTTGAAAAACACACTTTTGTTGCTAAAAAAATCTTAAATCAAATACGTGAATACAGACACACATTCCTAAGGCCTGGTAAAAATCTGAAAAAAGAAATACTTTGTATTTTGAGAAATATAAAAAGGAGAAATTTCTGACACAAATGGCATCCATTTTCTCCTATATACTGTTAAAAGTTTTTTTTTTGTATATCCCAAAACAAAACGAGATTTCTACCAAAACTTGCCACAGGTATTCGGAATATGTATATGTATCCCAAAAAAAATCACATTTTTTTAAACTTCAAAAACCCAAGTTTTAACATGTTTAAATATAGGGAGCAGTGGAGCTCAGGTGCTGCAATCCCTCTGTCACTTTCGCCACGACTAGTAGTACTCTATCTGGGGGCAGTGAAACATTCCCATTCGTTTCCTCTGCTAATTTCCTTGCATTCCTAATTAACTATTTGATCGAAAACGCCAGATTAATCGAGCCAGATCAGCATCGGATTTCAATATTCAGATAGGATCGGTCAACGCGGCGTCCATGGCGGGTCGTCCGAAGCACGTGGACACCGGCAACGACCATAGCCAGCTAGAAAGGCAACGACGGACCCTTCCTCTCCAAGCTAACATAGAACTCTAACTAATCAAGTCCAACCGCATCACCTCGGTGGCTCAGCCCGTCCCAGACCCGCCAGCCATGCTCACGCGAGGTGCTGAATATGAGATGGGCTTTGGGCCCATTTAGCAATTACAGAAAAATCCCTAAGGGCCCATGCTGCCTAGCAAGTGGTGGGAGTTTAGTCCCACATTGCTAGTTGAGAGAGATGTACACCAACTTATAAGGTGAGACATTCTCCCACTAGTATGAGTTGATGTGAAGGAATGAGAGGTGTTCCACACGCGCACTCCTCCTCCGTCGCGCCGCGCCGCGCCGCGGGTTGCGGGAATCTCGCCGAGCCGATGTGTTCTTTTTGTCACGCAGGATTGGAATTTGAACAGTCAACTGAAAACGATCAATGGAAAATGAATACGAGCTGAAACGTTTCTTCTTAAGTACGGCCGTTACCAGAATTCATTGTGATTCATTATGTGCGTTTATGCTGTACCGTTTGTCTCCTCCTCTGCGCCTATATAAGAGAGGTCGCTCCTCTCCAGAGAACAACACAGATCACATCTGCTCTGCCACCACCACCTCTGTCGTTCCTCTCGCTGCTGCTGTCACCGGTGACTCACGGCCGTTACCAGAATTCATTGTGATTCATTATGTGCGTTTATGCTGGACCGTTTGTCTCCTCCTCTGCGCCTATATAAGAGAGGTCGCTCCTCTCCAGAGAACAACACAGATCACATCTGCTCTGCCACCACCACCTCTGTCGTTCCTCTCGCTGCTGCTGTCACCGGTGACTCCATCCCGTCTTCCGCGTACACGGCCGACGGGAGAGCAGGCCTCCGAAACCCCGCCTCTCCAGATCCTGTACGGGAGAGGGGCGATTAGGTTTTTGGGGAGCGTCTTCTACGCGACTGCTCGCCTCGGTTCGACTGCTTCCTCTACGTCGACTACATCTTCGTCCGCGTCGCCTTCGCCTTCACCATGAGCACCAGCACCGACGCTGACAAGGCTGCTGCCGACAAGGCCGCCTCCGACAAGCGCATCGCCGACGAGGCCGCTGCCTCTACTGCTGATCCGGCCAACTGGCCTACTGGAGGGTATAACATGCTTACCCTTATCCTGATTATTTTCATGTGTGCAGTACTAGTGGTTTGCGTAGATGTTTCTACTATATGCCTAGTATGTGCGTACATCATGAATTTTCAGTATGTCATTAGCACTGTCTATATCATGTTCATGATTTATTCTTGGATTAAATTAATCGAACAATTGCTTAATTTCTCAACAATCCAAAAACCTAATCTGTGTAGGCAATTTTCGATCCATGGTTTTGCTGCTGCACTGAAACCTGCCCCGTTTACGGAGACGTACTTTAAGCGTTGGCAGACCAAAACCGTCTTATGGCTCACGGCGATGAACGTGTTCTGGGTCGCCGGTGTGACTCCCACGGGAACGATTGCTCTTGAACAGGAGAAGGCGTTCAGGGAGGCCACCGTCGTCTTTGTTGGATGCGTTCTGAGCGTGATCGGAGATAAGTTGGTTGATGCATATTTACATATGCGGGTTGCCCAGGACTTGTGGGAGGCGCTCGAATCTAAATTCGGCGCAACCGATGCTGGAAACGAGATGTATATTATGGAGCAGTTCCACGATTACAAGATGGTTGAAAACCGTCCTGTATTGGAACAGGCTCATGAGATACAGTGCATCGCTAAGGAACTTGAGGTTCTGAAGTGTGTGCTGCCGGGCAAATTTGTCGCGGGATGCATCATCGCTAAGCTACCCAATTCCTGGAGGAATTTTGCTACCACTCTGAAACATCAGAGGCGTGAATTCTCAGTTGAGGATGTCATTGGCCATCTGAGTGTTGAGCAGAACTCGAGAGCAAAGGACTCGAATGGAAAAGGGAACGAAGGGACCTCTGTCGCCAACATGGTGCAGAAGAACTTCAACCCCCACAAGCCCAAGGGAAAGACTGGTGTCCAACAGAATACCGAGTTTAAGAAGAAGGGTAAGAAGCCTTTCAAGAAGGATAAGAAGAAGGGTGGCTGCTTCACTTGTGGTTCTGATGAACATTGGGCTGTCAAGTGCCCACACAAGTTCAAGAAGCCAGGACAGGACTCCAAGACTGTCAACATGATTGTGAGCAACAATGAGAGTGGGCCATCTGGGTACGGTAATTTGTTTACTGTATTTTCAGTCTGCCAGTCTACCGATTGGTGGATTGACACAGGTGCAAATATTCATGTGTGTGCTGACATTTCATTGTTTTCTTCTTATCAGGCCACAGGAAACGGGTCCGTACTGATGGGGAATGGCGCGAGTGCTTCTGTTCATGGTGTTGGCACGGTCGATCTGAAGTTTACTTCGGTAAGGATCGTGCAACTGAAGAACGTGCAGCATGTCCCCGCCATCAAGAAGAATCTCGTTAGTGGTTCCCTTCTATGTAGAGAAGGGTTTAAGCTGGTATTCGAGTCTAATAAAGTAGTTGTTACGAAATATGGACTGTTTGTTGGAAAAGGTTATGAATGTGGAGGTCTATTCCGCTTTTCCCTCGCTGATTTTTGTAATAAAGTCGTGAACAATATTCATTCAAATGTTAATGAAACAGAAGTTTGGCATTCACGTCTTTGTCACATTGGTTTTGGTTGTATGACGCGGTTAGCAAAGTTAAATTTAATCCCAAGTTTCACTTTAGCCAAAGGTTCTAAGTGCCATTCGTGTGTGCAAGCAAAGCAACCTCGCAAGCCTCATAAGGCTGCGGAGGAGAGACACTTGGCGCCATTAGAACTCATACATTCTGATCTTTGTGAGATGAATGGTGTGTTGACTAAAGGTGGAAAGAGATACTTCATGACACTGATAGATGATTCTACTAGATACTGCTATGTATATCTTTTAAACACTAAAGATGAGGCTCTACACTACTTTAAAATCTATAAGGCAGAAGTTGAGAATCAACTTGAAAAGAAAATAAAACGAGTCCGGTCATATCCTGGTGGAGAGTATTTCTCTAATGAGTTTGATTTCTTTTGTGCGGAACATGGTATTATTCATGAGAGGACGCCTCCCTACTCACCTCAGTCAAATGGGGTTGCCGAACGGAAAAACCGTACTCTAACTGATTTGGTTAACGCCATGTTAGATACATCGGGTTTATCCAAGGCATGGTGGGGGGAGGCTATATTGACATCATGTCATGTCCTGAATAAAGTTCCGACAAAAGACAATGAGATCACTCCCTATGAACAATGGGAAAAGAGAAGAACAACACTCTCATACTTACGTACTTGGGGCTGTTTGGCGAAAGTCAATGTGCCGATCCCCAAAAAAGCGTAAGCTTGGACCAAAGACTGTGGATTGCGTTAATTTGGGCTACGCTAAGAATAGCGTCGGCTATAGATTTCTGGTAGTGAAATCTGAGGTACCTGACATGAAAGTCGGTACGATTATGGAGTCTAAAGATGCTACATTCTTTGAGGATATTTTTCCTATGAGAGATATGCAAAGCACTTCTAGACTGGAATCTGATGAGACTCCTGAACCTGCCATTCCGATGGAATATTATGAACAAACACATGATGAAAATCCTGAGGAGGAGGACAAGGAAACCCTTGGTAGGGGCAAGAGACAGAGGACTGCAAAGTCCTTTGGTGATGATTTCCATGTGTACCTTGTGGATGATACTCCCACTTCTATTTCAGAAGCTTATGCGTCTCCGGATGCTGACTACTGGAAAGAAGCGGTCCGTAGCGAGATGGACTCCATCTTGGCTAATGGGACATGGGAAATCACAGAACGTCCCTATGGCTGTAAACCATTGGGATGTAAGTGGGTGTTCAAAAAGAAGCTTAGGCCTGATGGTACGATTGAAAAATACAAGGCTAGGCTTGTGGCCAAGGGTTATTCCCAGAAAGAAGATGAGGATTTCTTCGATACTTATTCACCTGTGGCCAGACTGACCACCATTCGAGTATTACTCTCGTTGGCGGCCTCGCATGGTCTTCTCGTCCACCAGATGGATGTTAAGACAGCTTTCCTGAATGGAGAGCTAAACGAGGAAATCTACATGCAACAGCCAGATGGCTTTGTGATAGATGGTCAGGAAGGAAAAGTGTGTAGGTTGATAAAATCTTTATATGGCCTGAAACAAGCACCTAAGCAATAGCATGATAAGTTTAATACAACACTGACATCTGTTGGCTTCATCGTTAATGAAGCTGACAAATGTGTATACTATCGCCATGGTGGGGGCGAAGGAGTTATACTGTGCTTGTATGTTGATGACATACTGATATTCGGAACCAACCTCAAAGTAATTGAGGAGGTCAAGTCGTTTCTATCTCAGAACTTTGAGATGAAAGACCTTGGTGTGGCTGATGTTATCTTGAACATCAAGCTACTGAGAGATAATGAGGGTGGGATTACACTTTTGCAATCCCATTATGTTGAGAAGGTGTTGAGTCGTTTTGGATACTCGGACTGCACACCATCTCAAACACCATATGATCCTAGCATGTTGATTCGAAAATCTAAAGGCACGGCTATAGATCAGTTGAGATACTCTCAAATCATTGGTTCACTGATGTACCTAGCTAGCGCTACGAGGCCTGACATCGCTTTTGCTGTGAGCAAACTGAGTCGGTTTGTATCAAAACCGGGTGATGTACATTGGCATGCTGTTGAAAGAGTTATGCGTTATCTGAAGGGTACTATGAACTATGGACTTCACTATACCGGATACCCGTCGGTACTTGAAGGGTATAGTGATGCGAATTGGATCTCTGATGCTGATGAGATGAAGGCCACAACTGGGTATATGTTTACTCTTGGAGGTGGCGCTGTTTCCTGGAAGTCTTGCAAGCAAACGATCTTAACGAGATCGACAATGGAAGCAGAATTAACAGCATTAGACACATCTGGTGTCGAAGCGGGATGGCTTCGAGATCTCTTGATGGACTTGCCATTGGTTGATAAACCGGTTCCGGCTATCCTTATGAACTGTGACAATCAGACCATCATCACCAAGGTGAAGAGTTCAAAGGACAACATGAAGTCCAACAAACACATAAGAATGAGATTAAAAGCTGTCAGAAAATTGAGAAACTCCGGGGTGATAGCGTTGGAATATGTCCATACGGCTAAGAATCTGGCAGATCCCTTTACAAAAGGGCTATCACGTGTTGTGATAGATAATGCATCGAGGGAGATGGGCATGAGACCCACATGAGTTGCCATGGTGGTAACCCAACCTATGTGATCGGAGATCCCGTGAAGTAGGACCTGGGAAAACAAGCCAGTGGTGAACTAAGGAGAGTAACTATACTAACCCACTCCGCTGGAGATGCAATACTCTCAATACTGTATGGGAGGATGACTACTGTCTTAATGTGTTCCAAGGCTTATATGTATAAGCAAGATGCTATCCTACAGAGCGATCTTTGGAGGAACACACCTATATGAGCCCGACTGCTGGTCACAGTCTATGAGATTGGGGTGATCTCTAGTAAGCTCATGAACAGGCCAGGAGTGTGACTTATATGCTCCACCCGAGGGGTCAGCCTTCGGCAGCCTAGTATCAGTAAGACATGTGGTGAAACTTCTTTACGCCAAACTGACAATTCAAGGCTTAGTCCATTGTTCACTTGTGGAGGGGTGTAGCTATTTGCTCTAGGTGGATGTTCAATCTTAACAGGTCTCCACTGAAATACTGGTATATCAAAACAGAGTTTGGAACAGAGGACAACACCATGGGCCTTTGGGATCTGGTGGGGGATTGCTGAATATGAGATGGGCTTTGGGCCCATTTAGCAATTACAGAAAAATCCCTAAGGGCCCATGCTGCCTAGCAAGTGGTGGGAGTTTAGTCCCACATTGCTAGTTGAGAGAGATGTACACCAACTTATAAGGTGAGACATTCTCCCACTAGTATGAGTTGGTGTGAAGGAAGGAGAGGTGTTCCACACGCGCGCTCCTCCTCCTCCGCCGCCCGCTCGTCTCGTCACGACGCGACGCGACGCGACGCGGGTTGCGGGAATCTTGCCGAGCCGATGTGTTCTTTTTGTCACGCAGGATTGGAATTTGAACAGTCAACTGAAAACGATCAATGGAAAATGAATACGAGCTGAAACGTTTCGTCTTAAGTACGGCCGTTACCAGAATTCATTATGTGCGTTTATGCTGGACCGTTTGTCTCCTCCTCTGCGCCTATATAAGAGAGGTCGCTCCTCTCCAGAGAACAACACAGATCACATCTGCTCTGCCACCACCACCTCTGTCGTTCCTCTCGCTGCTGCTGTCACCGGTGACTCCATCCCGTCTTCCGCGTACACGGCCGACGGGAGAGCAGGCCTCCGAAACCCCGCCTCTCCAGATCCTGTACGGGAGAGGGGCGATTAGGTTTTTGGGGAGCGTCTTCTACGCGACTGCTCGCCTCGGTTCGACTGCTTCCTCTACGTCGACTACATCTTCGTCCGCGTCGCCTTCGCCTTCACCATGAGCACCAGCACCGACGCTGACAAGGCTGCTGCCGACAAGGCCGCCTCCGACAAGCGCATCGCCGACGAGGCCGCTGCCTCTGCTGCTGATCCGGCCAGCTGGCCTACTGGAGGGTATAACATGCTTACCCTTATTCTGATTATTTTCATGTGTGCAGTACTAGTGGTTTGCGTAGATGTTTCTACTATATGCCTAGTATGTGCGTACATCATGAATTTTCAGTATATCATTAGCACTGTCTATATCATGTTCATGATTTATTCTTGGATTAAATTAATCGAACAATTGCTTAATTTCTCAACACGAGGACCGCACGATCGGCCGGAGCCGGGTCGTCAGCCGTCGATCTATCCGACGCCGGTCATGTGACGGGGACTGTGATAGCGTGTCGTAATAACCTTGATCATCGTCGATCGGACACAGGCTGGATCGGTTCGACACAAGCTTGAATTATGGCAACCGCTCTCGATCGATCGTCCTGGGATCGACGCAACATCTACAGGGCCGGGCACGTAGCTCTCAGGCCATGGATCGGCCATGCTCGATTGGGCGGCGGACATGGCGCCAAGTACGTACCATCTATCTATCCATCCGAATGAAACCTTCCGGCCTCACATGTACAGCCGTGCCACTTGGACATGTCGATTGCCAGCACAGTACATTCGTATGGACGGCATGCGCGGCCGACAAGGAAGAATCGACCGCCCTTTTTTCTCTGCCGAGGAAAAATATTAATCCGAGGTCATATCCCTCGAGATAATACCGTCCGTCATCCATCGTCCTCGTCGCCCAAAGAAATGTGACACACGACGTCGTTTTCACCTCACTAATTCGCATCTATACGGGACGGGTGTGCGTAGGCACGCACCGTTGCTTTCGACCGAGCCGTCGACGTCGCCCGTTTCAATTTGCCTGCCCGTGTGCCCGTGTAGACGGGCAAGCAACACGGGGCGGGGCTGCAATCATACACCGGGTCATGCGTGTAGATACTCGTTACACAAAAAGGATTTTGCATATGGGTACCACCACACTCTGACCACTCCGGCCGTTCCGACGACTAGTCGTACTACTAGCTACTCCCTCCGTCCAAAAATACTCGTCATCAAAATGGACGAAAAGGAATGTATCTAAAACTAAAATTCATCTAGATACATCCCTTTTTATTCATTTTGATGACAAGTATTTCCGGACGGAGAGAGTACTTGTTGTGTGATCAATGGGGAGCAGGAAAATTCCAAGTAATGTCCTCATCTATCTTTTCCTGTGACATTGTTAAAGTCTATACAAAGACTCACTCTTAATCTAGTCGCGGCGTGGGACGTACATTTGCTTATGCTCATGAAGACCTATGTAAGAGCAACTCTAACAGATCCCGCATCCGTCCCCGACCCGTAAAATAACCGCCAAAATGCGGGTGGAGGCGGAAAAACTTGTCCGATCAGACCCCGCATCCCGCCACGGTCCGCAAAAAAAAATTGAGGGACGCGGCAAAATCCCGACCCCAATTCGAGAACACGCGGGTTTCCCCTCGCGACTGCGGTGCATTGCATCACAGAGAAGCAGTTGGCGGGAGGGACAATTCAGCTCGCGCGCCTTTCCTCACCTCCTTCCGCCGTCGACCGCCCTTGCTTCCGCCAGTTCGGCGCCGGCGATTCCGGTCAAAATTTGCGGGCGGAATCGCGTCGTGGAGCCGTTCACCACCCTCCCGCGCCGATACGCTGCACCGACACCCCCCCGGATCCGGCGATAAGAGCCGTCCCTCGTCGCTGCCGCCGCCAGGGATCGACCATCGTCGAGCCCGCCCTTCGTCGCCCCTCGGGATCACCCGCCGCATCCGCCGCCGGTTAGTGTTTGTTTTTGTGATATTTTTGCGATCGGTATAGTTGATTGGCGCGCCGGTACGCATGTAGATGGAGTTGAGCCCGTGCGAGAAGTTCTTGCTCTCCGATTCGGACGACTCGGATGTTGAGACCATGCTTGCGACCTTTCGGCAGCAGACATTAGTGATGGCGCTTGCCGTGAAGGAGCACGAAGACGAGAACCGGAAGAGGCGGCGAGGATCGATCGTCGGGCGTCTTTGCATTCCTCGGATTGTTGTATTAGGTTGGATTTGATATGTGCGGGTCGATGAGATGCGGGATGCAGCGCCGCAAAGAGCAGACCCCGTAAAGCCGACCCGTAAAAAAGCATATTCCGTGAATATACTTTTATACGGGTCTGTTTAAGGGGTCTGCATCTGTAGCCGTCCGCGCGGCCTGCAAAGGCCTTTTTCGCGAACTGTGAATGCGTTTTGCGGGCCGGCGAGCTGCGGGATCTGCTAGAGTTGCTCTAATGCGTCAAGATGTGGTAAACTACAACTCGCACCATGGCCTCATGTACAACTCATTGACGAAGCCGAAGATGTACTGGTGGGAGATGGGTGCGTGTGAGATGACCATAATATTCACAATAAGCATAATCAAGGTTGCCAAAATCATAATTCTAAATCGGATTGGAGCATCGATGATAGGATTGCGAATCATAAAACCTTTATTGTTGGAATTATGAAAACGTATATTGTATTAAGCAGAAACGTAGAATCGGAGGAGTCAGTTTGAATCGTGAAGTGGCAGAATTATACAATAAAATCATGATTCTGGCTACTTTGATCTACGTCAACATATACTATTCCTTCCGTTTCAAAATAAGTGTCTCAATTTTGTACTACTATCTTTAATGTAAAATTATACTAAGGTTAAGACATTTATTTTGGAACGAAGGGAGTACTTCTTTACTAATTATTAAGAAACTCCAACATATTCGCAGTACGTCGGTTATGAGAGCAACCTTATTGTTGTTACTTTTAATGTTATGTCTTTCGTGTAGAATCACTCTAGGACATGTGTTATTGAACTATTTTATACTCTAAATGGTGTGAGTGATCCAAGAATCAATCCCCGGGTGAGGGAAAGACAACAACTAGATCAGTAAAAAAAGGATTGAAACAACCGAAGATAAGTGATTGCAGCGAGGAAAAAAAGTACTAGAGGCAGCTTGTAAATTTTACACGAAATTCTTATCCGGCCGATGTTTGTTGGGAGAGGATGGCTTTTCAAACCTTTTTACCGGTAGTTTTAGTTGTGTCAGAGGTGATTGTTTCTTGAGAGTGAGATGACATTTCCTGAGAGGAAGGCCACAAAATTTAATGTCGCTCCGAAGAAAATGTCATCCACATAGAACTAAAAATGTTAGCAAATGCCATTTCTCTTAGCGGACGTTCACCAGCTAAGAGGGTCCATTTTGAAAGCACTCGGGTTTTTATTCAAAAAAGCACTTGTATGAAAAGGTAAGCCGCTTGTAAATAATATTTTTCCAGAGGAGCCTCTAGAAAAACAGGCAACTCGAATTTCCAAACCAGAGTGTCGTCGCAGAGGACTCTCGAAACTTGGTTGCGTTTCCTCCTAAATCTTTGTTTATCGTTTTCCATCGCAGCGTTTGTTGCTAATCGATCGAGCTTTCCCAAACTAATCAACCAGACTAACCGGAACCGCTTCAACTCGAACCATCGCCGCCGGGCGGACGGACGCCCTCCGGTCAAGTCAACGCCACGTATATAACCCGAGGGGAACGGCCTCTGACCCCCCACCCGGCCGGGAGAGTCCGTTGGTTTTTTTCGCTCTGTTGCCGCCGCGGTAGCGTGTCTCTCTGTTATCCCCCGTCCCGCCGCCGCCGCCGGCCATGCAGCTGCACGCGCGCCGGCGGCACGCCGTGGCGCGCTGCCGCTTGCTGATCGCCGCCGCGGCCGTCGCCCTGTCGCTCGCCGCGGTCCTCTGCTTCAGCCGCGTCGACCCCGCCGGCCTGCTCGCCGCGCCCGCGCGCGCGCTCCAGCTCGTCCCGCCGCGCCGCCTGCACGTCCGCCTCGGCGCCGTCAAAGGGACCACGGCGACGGCCACGCCCGCTGCCGGCCGGAAGTCGCGGTCGCCGCCGTTGGAGACTGAGGCCGTGCTGCTGCCGGACTGGGAGGTGCTCGTCCTGCTCCGCCCCCGCGCCCAAGACGATGCTGGAGGGAACGCGACGTGCACGTTCGGCCGCGGAGCGTCGTCCCCTGCGCGCGCGCTCGGGAAGCTGGCGTCGTCCGGACGCCGCGCGTACCTTTGCGTCGTGCCCGTGCCGGCGCGCAGGCAGAGGCGGCTCCGCGCGCCGCGGCTGGTGATCTCCTCCCCGGCCTCGTCGTCGAAGGTTAGTACCGGCACTGGTGGCGGCCGATCACCGGAGATTCTGAGGTGGAGCAGCAGGCTGGTGTTTGAGTCCGCGGTGGTCCACGGCGGCGACGTGCTCGTCTTCGCCAAGGGAGTCAACCCGCGGCAAGGCGTGAACCGCGCGGCCTCTGATATCCGGTGCGTGTACTACCGCCGCGCGGGTGCCGGCGCCGGTGACGCCCTTGTGGCCTCGCTCCCCGCGGCCACCTCGGCGCAGCAGGTCTTCCGGTGCCCGCCTCCACGGTCGGCCGCAACATCCCAAGAGCTCCGTGTCACGCTCGCCGTCGCCGGTGAGGAGCCCCTCCCGTCTCTGGCCGTGTACACTCCGCCACGCTCTGGATCATCAACGACGCCGGCGCCGGAGAAGAAGCTGATCTGCGCCTGCACCATGGTCCGCGACGTGGCCAAGTTCCTGCCGGAGTGGGTGGTGTACCACGCGGCCATAGGCGTGGACCGGTTCTACCTCTACGACAACGGGAGCGAGGATGACCTGGAGGACCAGGTCCACCAGCTCAACTCAGCCGGGCACAACATCTCCACCGTGACGTGGCCGTGGGCCAAGGCCCAGGAGGCCGGGTTCTCCCACGGCGCCGCGGTGCTCCGCGATTCGTGCGAGTGGGTGGCATTCGTCGACGTCGACGAGTTCATCTTCTCCCCGCGGTGGAACAATTCGGAAACCCCGACGAAATCCATGCTCCGATCGGTCGTGTCATCGGCCGAACCGGACGTGGGCCGGGTGTCAATGAGGTGCGCCGATTTTGGACCCTCTGGCCAGACCATGAACCCCAAGGAAGGGGTCACCCAAGGCTACACGTGCCGGAGGCGAGTCGAGGAGCGGCACAAGTCGTTGCTCCGGCTCGACGCGGCGGACGACTCGCTGCTCAACTCCATCCATCACTTCACCCTCCGGCCCGGGTTCCGGGTCGAGTGGAGCAAACGGGTCCGCGTCAACCACTACAAGTACCAAGCTTGGGAGGAGTTCAAGGTCAAGTTCAGGCGCCGCGTGTCGACCTACGTGGCGGACTGGACCGACCCGGTGAACCTTCAGTCCAAGGACCGGACCCCCGGCCTCGGTTTCGAGGCCGTCGAACCCGTCGGTTGGACGCACAAGTTTTGCGAGGTGAACGACACTCTGCTCCACGACGCCACCCGGAGATGGTTCGGCGTTGGGTTCGGGAACAATCTCACCACTGTAGGACACAGCAGCAGCTCATCGTCCTAGCTGATGCATTGCAGTGTACAAACCAAAACAAGAAGAAGATTAGGATACAACAGTGACAGAACAAACACTGATTCTTTCAAGACATACAATTGTATAAAGATTGTTGGGTTAGGAATTATACTATAGGACACAATCCCTTTCTTGTACAAAAGGTTGCTTGGTTTTGAACATATATATAGTACTATATTCTGATGATGGATTTGTGCTTGCTTGACATGATCCGGGCAAGTCAGGCACCCTTCTTTTTTCTCCAGGAGGATTGCTTGAGAGGGCAGTCTGCAACAGCTAATGGTCATAGGTTCCTCCACCAAGCAATTGTCAAAAACAAAAACAAAAACAAAAAAAGGTTGCTCCACCAAGCAACTGTGTTAACAGCGTATATTATTCTCTATACTACAAGATACAAAGTGTGTCCTGGTTTTCATCGTATCACCACTTCTTTTGTCTCTTTTCTTGGCAAGATTTGTGGTCACCATATATATATATGATGTGTAATTTTGTATGTGACATTTAGCTAGCTAGAGAGAGCATCCCTAACTTTTCGCCAAAGGAGAATACTCCGATAATTCAGAATTCTATTCCAAAAAGAAAATGCTTTTCAAAAGGCATTGAGATGCAAAGGAGAGCCTTTCAAGAGACCATTCGATCCCAAAATGTGCATATTGGTGTGTAACTTGAAATACACAAAAAGAACAAACAAGTTGTGATTCGGGACAGCCCATTTGCAGCGGAAAAGGGTCGTACATGTGCCAGGTTCTAAGACCGATAGCGGCCAGATGGCAACAAAAGAAAGCAAACTTTTTGACCCGCCCCTTATAACAATGCATGATTATTTTTTATGATCTATCCTGATGTTGTGTGATGAACGATTGGTCCTTTTCATGTTTCCTTCCACGTCTACAACATCAAACATAGAAAAAGATTGTACAATGAACAATTGATTGTTCTATGTTCGTTGTCAATATTTACCAAGGTTTCACCCGTAAAAATATATAGTTATATACAATATCAAATATATGTGAAAAAAAGCTGTAAATAGATTTTGCATTGTTGCTTCATCCTTTTAATTTCTTGGATGTATGTACATATCAAGTTAACCAATCCTCGTAGTGGGTAGGTATGAAATAAAAAATATCTCCATTCAGAATATGCAAGCAAGTGAAAATCATTGCCACTATTCATGACATGCATCCCATGTTTCTTCAAGTGTAGTTATATATGGAAAATCTTTAAAAATAGAAAAAAAATAGTATAATGGGCCGCTATAGACTGGGTTGTAAGTGGCTAGTAGGTGCACTAGTCGGTGCATTTTGGTTATTGTATTCGGTGTCTGATGCGTCCTATTGTCGACATAGTGCACATGTACAGAGACATGGGCCGACCCAATAACTAGCTCGCCGACTCTCTTGTCTGATTTTTTTACACTTGACTCTCACTTTTTATTTCACTTCACTTTTACTACTGATGCATCCCATTGTCAATATTTTAGTTAATTTTGGTATATTAAATATATTTTATCAAAGTGTTCACAAATTTGCAAAAAAAGGTTTATGGATATGAAATAATGACTGCGAACATTAGAGAAAATTTTCAAAATTAATTTATGAATTTAGAAATTTTTCAATTTTTTTAAAAAGTTCATAAATTATAAAATTATAGAAATCAAATGAATAATGAACATAAATAATAATAATAATAATAGTAATAATAATAATAATAATAATAATAATAATAATAATAATAATAATAATAATAATAATGATGATGATGATGATGATGATGATGATGATGATAAGTTTCATGAGGAAAATGGAATCTTCTAGAAACTCACGAAATCGGAGGAATTCAACAATACCCACCTAGATGGGCCGGCCCAGTACTTAAACCTACTCCCCGAGGGTGTGCGTGTGTTGTAAAAATTGCACTCCATTGGGCATTACAGGAAGGGGGCTCCTATTCGGAAAATCCTATTCGCCGCTCGTCGCGGTGAACTGTCGAGCGATCGCACAGAGCAGCGCAGCCAGCGACAGACATGGGCCGGCCCACTTATACATAGTGCGTCCAACCGGTTTTGGGAACCTTCTAGAAGGTTCATGAACCGACTTTTTTCATGTTTTTTTTTTGAGAAAAATCTCGCCTTCTTTATTCATCCAACGCAATCATCATAGGTACAAGGTTTGGGTCATGAGGATTACCCAACCAAAGATGTCTACCTACTTCAAGATTACATGCAAACTTGGCGAGATTATGAGCCTCAAAATTAAAATTCCTACGCTCATGAATGAAAGAACTAGAAATAAAACTGGTACGCCGGGTCGTTATTTCATGTACTATTGAAGCATTTGGACCTCCTGTTCCTCTGTTGATGTCGTTGATCGCCTCCTGGCAATCTGAGGCCACACAAATCTCCCGGGTCGCGAGGTCATCTGCTAATGGCAAGGCTTCTCGGCATGCAAATGTCTCCAAGATGAGAGGGTCATTGATTCCCCGATAAACCACCGCCGATGACCCTAGATAGAGGCCAGTGTGATCTCGACACACGGTTGCGACTGCTCCGCCATGACGAGATCTGGTAACAGCACCATCAACGTTAAACTTTACGAGTCCCGCCGGGGGTGGAAGCCACCTTCTGACCTGCGGCCGCGGAGCAGAGCTGGTCCCCTGGCGAGTACCACTAGGTTGTAGCTGGCCCAACTCGACAATAAAGTTGGTGACAAAAGACACTGTATGTTGGGGACTCTGGAAGATCGATTTGTAGATAGCCTTTCTTCTCGCGTACCACACCGACCAGAGTGTGACGACCATCTTGGTGAAGCTTGCTTGATCCAATTTCTCATTTAGCTCGAACAGCCAGATTCTTGCATTTGGTTCCATAATCTCTGTCATGTGAGCTACTAGCTCGTCCTCTAACAAAGCCCACACACACCGCGAAGTAGTGCAAGACAAGAGAGCATGCCTCCATGAGTCCTCACAGCCACACAGTGGGCAAACATCACGATCAGCCATATTCCTCCTCTTCAAAATGTCCAGAGTTGGTAGAGAATGATGCGCTAATCTCCACAGAAAAATTCTGATTTTGGAAGGGATTTTTAGCTTCCACAGAGAGCACCAAGACTTCTCGTCCCTTGCAGAATTGGAAGATCCGCTCCCTCCTTCTAACCACTCCTCTCTCTGCATCTTTGTCTTCAACAAAAACTTGTATGCTGAACTGACGCTGAAAACACCTTTCCTATCAGGATACCAAGCCCAAAAGTCGTCTATATTTGCTGTGCAGATGGGAATTTTCAGGATAGCATTTGCGTCGATAGGCAGAAACACCGAACGAAATCAGAGTTTCGTTCCAAGAGGCTGACGCCGGCAGAAGTAACTCCGACACATACTGTGGCGGGTTTACCACGAGAGAAGTGATCGGGTGCGGTGTCATCTCCTTTGGTATCCAGTTATCATCCCATATATTCGTGCCCTCACCATTGCCAATGTCGAATTAAGCCTTGCTTCAGTAGGTCTCTTCCTTCCAAAATCGCCCGCCAAATTTGTGACAGCCGTGAGCCCAGGTCCGCTTGTATAATGGTGCTGTCCGGGTAATATGAAGCCTTCAAAATTCTTGCACTCAAACTGTCTGGTTGTTGCAAAAGTCTCCATGCTTGTCGTGATAACAACGCCAAGTTGAAAAGCTCAAGGTCTCTGAAACCTAGACCGCCCAAATGTTTCGGTCTGGTCATCACGTCCCATGATACCCAAGCTGGTTTGCGTTGTCCTTGTTTGCAACCCACCAGAACTTCCTAATGATTGTTTTTATGTGATCACACAATCCCCTCGGAAGTTTGAAACATGACATAGAAAAAACTGGAATGGCCTGGGCTACTGATTTTATAAGAACATCCTTTCCACCTGCCGACAGACATTTGCCCATCCACCTTTTGACCTTATCACACACCCGGTCACTCAAATATTTGAAGGTTCCCTTCTTTGAGTGCCCCACAGCAGTCGGCATCCCGAGGTACCTGTCACTCAAGGATTCATTAGAAACTTGCAAGAATCCTTTGACAGCCTGGCGGACTATCTCCGGACATCCTCTACTGAAGAAAACAGATGATTTATCCTTGTTTATTTGATGCCCCGAAGCCATACAATAAGTATCCAATAGGTTTGATACCTCCTCCGCTCCATAAACACTAGCCTTGAAAAACAGCAGGCTGTTGATACGTCCAAAACGTATCTATAATTTCTGCTTGCTCCATGCCTCTTTTGTGTGATATTGCTATGATATTTATGCACTTCCATACACTTTTGATCATATTTGGACTAACCTATTAACTCAGTGCACCCCAGTGCCAGTTTCACTTTTCTGCTGTTTTTGTATTTCAGGTTTTCCCATTACGTAAACTGCCAGAAAAATTCCGGGAAAAATATATAAAAAATCAGCGTTCCGGAAGCTTCCATGCGGCCAAAGTAGGGCCGGAGGGGGGCCACCAGGGCTCCAGGCGCCCTGGGGGCGCGGCCCCCCTCCTGGCCGCGCCGGGGGGGCGCCTGGGCCCCCCAGGTCTCCGCTGATGCCCCCCTTTGGCATATATTTACACCGCGTCCCGAAACCCTCGAGGACGGAACCCTTTTTCGCGATCTCATCTCTGTTCCGCCGCCGCCGCGCTTCCAAGATCGGGAGCACCAGGAGAACTCTTCCCGGCACCCTGCCGGAGGGGAGGATCACCACCGGGAGCCTCTCCACCACCATGAACGCCTCCCGGATGAGTTGTGAGTAGTCTCCCTTGGACCATGGGTCCATGACCTGTAGCTATGTGATGTTCTCCTCCCCTCTTTGTTCTTCACCGATTAGACCTCGTGAGCTGCCCTACATGATCGAGGCACATATGTAATCCTTATGCTGTTGCTATGATGAGTTTGCTGGGATCCGATGGATTATGAGATTATATTCAGATTGTGTTTGAGTAATATATTTGATTTACCTCTTTTATATTTATGTTCTTGAGTAATTCTTTCATGTTCTCCGTTGCTGTTTATTGCTTTGGCCAAGTAGTAGGTAGTAACTCCAAGAGGGAACGTTATGCTTGATTGTGGGTTCATGCCCCTCGATGACTAGCTTGAGTGACAGAAACATGAGTCTAGGGGATGTGCTGTTGCCACAAGGGGGAAAACAACGGTGCTTGTACTTGCGGGTGCAAGGATTGTTTACTTTACGCAAAGTTCTTTTAATGTAGTTGTCTGTTGCTTTTAGTTTACACTATGGGTGGGACTCGCAACTTAATACCAGCGAGATGTTCTGGATAGATATCTCAAGGTGGATGATTAGTAGTAGATGCAGATGGATTTCGGTCTACTTACCTTGGCGTACCGCCCATGCTTTTGAGCCTCTACCTTTCTTGCAGCATAGTTAGCATTGGTTTGCGCACATAATCCTGTCAATTGCCCAGCTGTAATTTGTTTACCTCGCTTAGCTGTTTTATCGTCTTTTGGGAGAGAGACATCACTAGTGAACATCATGGGACCCCGGTCCATATTACCATCACTGATCACATCCGCTATTTACTTTCTGTTTTTACTTACTAGTTGCAGTAATACCTATCACTATTATCTCTTGCGTTTGATCCTTTGTAAACGACAAGGCCGGAGGGATTGACAACCTCTCTGTACTCGTTGGGAGCAAAGTTATTTGTATCTGTGTGCATGTCCGGTCGATCGCTAGTTGCACCGCTAGCAGTTGACACCTTCTTGTTGAACGTTGGAGTCTCAGGGGAAATTCGATCCTTGGTATCTTTGCCAAGGGAAAACTACCGCTACACTGCATCTCAAACCTTCCACTTGGGGTAACCAACGAGGGGCGAGAAGCCATCAAGCAAAGTTTTCTGGCGCCGTTGCCGGGGACTCCACTCTTCAAGATAGGAGAGTTGCACGCTATCTTTTATCTTTGCTTATTAGTCTTGTTAGTTTATCTTTCAGTTTTTGCTTTAGTGTCTTTTATCAAAAATCACAAAAATAGTTATCTCGCTTTTTAGTTGGCATTATGTCTGGTCCTTTTGCCTTTGGTGAGGCAGAAGTTCTCACCTTTAAACAAAGAAGTGGGGAAAGTCTAAAAGATGCTTGGTATAGAATTAATGATTCTCATAAAAGAGCCACCAAGAAGCAATCTACTACTATCCTGCTTAGATTTTTTTTATGTTGGAATTACTTCTTGGAATAGGTTTATTCTAGATTCTGCTATCAACGGGAATTTCCTAGAGGCCCCAGTTTGGGAGTCTCTTAGTATTATTGAAAATCTTGTTGGAAATCCCCCTGTTGTTAGCATTCAAGAGGACATCACCCTAGCTCACATTATGAAAAAACTTGAAAAGATAGAGCTAGAGATGCCAAACATTAATAAGATAAATGAGTTGGATCGTAAGATCCAAGGGAATTTGAATAGGCTTGATAGCTCCATGCATAAAATTCTCAAAACTTTGGAGACCATCAAATCCCATGACTTGGATTCTTTTAGGATAGACAAGATTGAGGAAATCTTTGATACTCTAGGAACTACTTTCTCCTCAATCAAAACCAAAAAGGTAGAAACTCCGGCAAAGAAGGAGCCTAAGTTTGTTTACGTTCCAAAGGCTCCCCGCTCTAAAAGTAATCCATCTATTGCCAAAGGGGTTGAAACTGTGAAGACTCTGGAAGAAACACCTCTCTTTGATAAATTTATAAATGAATCTTCCATTGACTTTTTACCTTTTGGTCTTCTCCCTAGAAGTATCTCTATTAGGCCTTTATTTGAAAGTCCTCTTAAGACTGGTTGTACTATTGAAGAGCTTTTTGATGATCTTGATGATGGTTCAATTGATACAACTTGATCTCTTTGCATTATGCCTAGCTTAAAGGCATAAAAGAAAGCGCTTTTGGGAGGCAGCCCACAATGAATAAAATTTTATTTTGCTTTTGTTGTGTCTTGATGTTTTTACTACAGTAGCATCATCATTGTATCTTTACTTTTCAGCTTTGTGCCAAGTGTAGCCTCTGATTGCAAGAAAGTTCAAAAGTTGTGACGTGCTGTCCAGGAAACAGATTCTGTCCTTGGACAGAAAAATTCTTATAAAATCACCAGATCATCTTTTTGGTCTGAATTTTTTCTACAGCGTGCTCTATACAATTGGCTTTCGGGCGTCTGTTCTGAGTTTTTTGATTTGAGTTGCAGAAGTGCCCCGAAAAAATTATTTACTACCTGCTGGTCTGTTTTTCACAGATTCTGTCCTGTTTTGCCTTTCTTTCGTTTTGCAAACCTTGAGCTTGCTTTTTCTTTGCAAAAACCTTTTGGCAATCTTGAGAAACAGTAGACCTTCAAGAATATCCTTATTTCCAGCAAGGAAAAATTATTTTATTAAGGGCACTAACCTCGCTAATCAGATTATGATGAGTTATGTATGAAGGGAGTTTTCAAGTGTGCGAGGGAAGATGATAAAAAGATTCAGGAGTGTCAAACGCTCAAGCTTGGGGATGCCCCCATGCACCCCCAAGAAATATTCAAGAAGACTCAAGCGTCTAAGCTTGGGGATGCCCCCGTGCATCCCCTTCTCCATCAACAATTATCAGTTCGTCTTTCGTTACACTATATTTTCATCACTTCATGTGTTATGTGCTATGCTTGGAGCGTCTTGCTTCTAATTTTCCTTTTTAGTTTTCTTTAGCTTTGCTTGCTGTTCATAACGAGTTGGAACTAATTATTCTTTGTGTGGGAGAGAAACACGCTCCACTTCAACAAAGAACATAACATAGAATTTTCATGTCTATCTTTGCTGTGTGTGTTCTTTGTCTTTCAATAGCTACTGTCATGCTTAGCTCTTAGCTTTCACGCTTTACCATTTGAAGAGCTTTTGTTTAGTTGGTCGCTGGAACTCTCTTTAGTTATCATGCTTATCTTGTTAAGAGAGTTGGCTTCTGTTGCACTGGTTGATATGTCTATGATAAAAACGCTATGTGCATAATGGTGCTTAGTAGTTCATGTTTTCTTATGGTTAGTCTCAAATAGCTGGGGGGTTCTCAATGTGTTATTGGAGTACCAACATGATTTGTTTGCCTATGATGTGGTATGGTTTAGTGATATCTTCCTTCAAGAATTTATTTTGATTGACTTGGCATATGCTCACGCATATTTAAGACTGTAAAGAAAGTCTATCAAGCCTTGATGATCTTTAATTTCTGAGTAGCGATATAACTTCCATGCCCGATTCAATGTTGCTTTGTCGCTCTGCATGATTATGACCGTCATTGCTCTTTTAGTTGGTCGCTCCCAGTCTTTTGCTAACCTTCGCCTGTACTAAGCGGACCGACTGCTTGTGCATCCAAAATCCTTTAAACCAGTTATGCCATATGAGTCCACCATACCTTCCTATACATGGTATTTACCTGCCATTCCTAACGAAGACTTTCATGTACCATCTCGAAATTATTCAAAAAAAGCATTTCTCTTTTGTGCCTCTGTTTTAGTTCATGAGGAAGTAGTAGTTAATTCATGATCTTTTTAAGTTGGACAAGCTTCACCCCGGGATTGCATGTCTAATGTGCAAACCCATAATACGAGAAGGAACTAGCATAGAGTGCGCCCGGCTCATTAAAAAATATACAACAAACAAACCCTCCTTCACGCTTTGTTCATGAGAAATCAGAAAACTTTGGCAGTGATAAACAAAGGAGATTAAGAGGATGTGATCGTCCTCATGCGGGAGCCGTTCCTCGAAACTTGTCCAGCTCAAGAAGTAATTGAGTTATCTGCTAGCATTCATTGACGAAATATGCATATTCTAAAAAAAAATTATTACCTTTGTTTTTAAAACCAAGAGCTCTGGTACATGTTTAGTTTTTGTTTCCGACCACGGGTTTTCAACCTTGCCATCAAAAGCCACGGTTCGAGAGTCTCCACCTTCTTTAAAGCACCAACTATTGAGAGCATGATTGTCATTCTGAGTGTAATGTGCATTGTCCCAAAGTACCATTTTCTTTTGCATGATTAAGATATCGTTTATTCTGAAATCATTGTATCTAGTCGTCACTTAAACCTTGGAGGTGCCCCTGCATTTATGTTTTGCTTCACTAAAGGGGGCAAGCGAGGTACCACTTTATCATATTTGCACACCATGCCCACTACAAATCTATTGAGTGTTTCAGTATCATATTGTAAAACTTTCAGTTCTTTGTGATTTTCTCATGAGGCAACTTAATTACTACAGACTCATTGTCTCAGTAAGCACTTGTCATGTGACTGTGAAAAGTTCTTATATGGTTAATAGCATGTCACCACAGAAATTATGCTTGTTATCATTTACCTACTCGAGGACGAGCAGGAATTAAGCTTGGGGATGTTGATACGTCCAAAACGTATCTATAATTTCTGCTTGCTCCATGCCTCTTTTGTGTGATATTGCTATGATATTTATGCACTTCCATACACTTTTGATCATATTTGGACTAACCTATTAACTCAGTGCACCCCAGTGCCAGTTTCTGTTTTCTGCTGTTTTTGTATTTTAGGTTTTCCCATTACGTAAACTGCCAGAAAAATTCCAGGAAAAATATATAAAAAATCAGCGTTCCGGAAGCTTCCATGCGGCCAAAGTAGGACCGAAGGGGGGCCACCAGGGCTCCAGGCGCCCTGGGGGCGTGGCCCCCCTCCTGGCCGCGCCGGGGGGGCGCCTGGGCCCCCCAGGTCTCCGCTGATGCCCCCCTTTGGCATATATTTACACCGCGTCCTGAAACCCTCGAAGACGGAGCCCTTTTTCGCGATCTCATCTCTGTTCTGCCGCCGCCGCGCTTCCAAGATCGGGAGCACCAGGAGAACTCTTCCCGGCACCCTGCCGGAGGGGAGGATCACCACCGGGAGCCTCTCCACCACCATGGACGCCTCCCGGATGAGTTGTGAGTAGTCTCCCTTGGACCATGGGTCCATGACCAGTAGCTATGTGATGTTCTCCTCCCCTCTTTGTTCTTCACCGATTAGACCTCGTGAGCTGCCCTACATGATCGAGGCACATATGTAATCCTTATGCTGTTGCTATGATGAGTTTGCTGGGATCTGATGGATTATGAGATTATGTTCAGATTGTGTTTGAGTAATATATTTGATTTACCTATTTTATATTTATGTTCTTGAGTAATTCTTGCATGTTCTCCGTTGCTGTTTATTGCTTTGGCCAAGTAGTAGGTAGTAACTCCAAGAGGGAACGTTATGCTTGATTGTGGGTTCATGCCCCTCGATGACTAGCTTGAGTGACAGAAACATGAGTCTAGGGGATGTGCTGTTGCCACAAGGGGGAAAACAACGGTGCTTGTACTTGCGGGTGCAAGGATTGTTTACTTTACGCAAAGTTCTTTTAATGCAGTTGTCTGTTGCTTTTAGTTTACACTATGGGTGGGACTCGCAACTTAATACCAGCGAGATGTTCTGGATAGATATCTCAAGGTGGATGATTAGTAGTAGATGCAGATGGATTTCGGTCTACTTACCTTGGCGTACCGCCCATGCTTTTGAGCCTCTACCTTTCTTGCAGCATAGTTAGCATTGGTTTGCGCACATAATTCTGTCAATTGCCCAGCTGTAATTTGTTTACCTCGCTTAGCTATTTTATCGTCTTTTGGGAGAGAGACATCACTAGTGAACATCATGGGACCCCGGTCCATATTACCATCACTGATCACATCCGCTATTTACTTTCTGTTTTTACTTACTAGTTGCAGTAATACCTATCACTATTATCTCTTGCGTTTGATCCTTTGTAAACGACAAGGCCGGAGGGATTGACAACCTCTCTGTACTCGTTGGGAGCAAAGTTATTTGTATCTGTGTGCAGGTCCGGTCGATCGCTAGTTGCGCCGCTAGCAGTTGACACCTTCTTGTTGAACGTTGGAGTCTCAGGGGAAATTCGATCCTTGGTATCTTTGCCAAGGGAAAACTACCGCTACACTGCATCTCAAACCTTCCACTTGGGGTAACCAACGAGGGGCGAGAAGCCATCAGCTGTCATCCGCGAATAAAAGGTGATTAACCGCCGGTGCCGACGGAGCCACCTTAATGCCGCTGAGCTGGGATGACTGATTCTGGGATTTTAAGAGGCACGAAAGGCCCTCTGCTGCTAACAAGAACAGGTATGGAGAGATGTGATCTCCCTGTCGAATACCTCGTGTAGGTTTAAATTCCTCCGACTTGACACCATTGAACATAACAGAAAATGATACTGAGCTCACCATATTCATAACAATATCCACCCTAGGGGATGCAAACCCCAATTTCTCCATGATAGATCTGAGATAGGACTATTCCACTCTGTCATAAGCCTTCATCATATCCAACTTCAGCGCATCAAAACAATTATTCTTTGATCTGTTTCTCTTCATGAAATGCAAGCACTCATAAGCTGAGATAATATTATCGGTAATAAGCCTTCCCGGAACAAAAGCTGATTGCTCTTCTGATATTATGTCCGGAAGAATTACCTTTAGGCGGTTAGCAAGGACCTTCGAGGCAATCTTGTAGAAAACGTTACATAGACTAATAGGGCGAAATTGAGATAGTAACGTAGGGTTTGATACCTTGGGGATGAGAACCAACATAGTATCGTTTAAGCATGCAGGGCTCTCGTCACCCCTCACGATAGCCAACACAGCATTAGTCACTGATTCACCACAGATATCCCAGTGCCTCTGGAAGAAATGAGCTGGGAACCCATCAGGTCCCGGTGCTTTCGTTGGAAACATCTGGAACGAAGCTGTCTTGACCTCCTTTGCCTCATAAGGTGCCATAAGCGCTTCATACATTGCCGTCGTTACCTTAACAGGAACATGCTGAAGCACGTCCGCCACCCCCTCTACCCCCTCAGAGGTATACAGATTTTTGTAGAACTCCAACGCCATCTGTTGCATCTCAGATGGTTCCTCTATTGGAGCACCATTAGGCCTTTGGAGAGCCTTGATAAGGTTTTTTCTGCGCCTCATCGAAGCCCTCAGGTGGAAAAAGTGGGAGTTCCTATCACCCTTGGAGAGCCACTCGCCGCGTGAGCGCTGTCTCCACATGATCTCTTCACGCAGATACAATTCTATGAGGCGGTCATTGATCTTGATCTCTGCATGAGATGGTCCAGTACGTGTGGGATTGCTTCGCAGCCGATCAAACTCTTTTGGCAAAGACTTTATTTCCCCTCGTACACTCCCGAAAGTGGTCCTCGACCAGTCGCCAAAATTGCTAGCCAGCTCCTCAAGTTTTATGTGAACCTCAGTAGCTGTCGGGTTATGGCCCTCAAACTTCCATGCATTCTGTATCGTGGGCTGTAAGTTAGGATGTCTATCCCACATGACCTCATAGCAAAACTGCTTAGCTCTGTTTCCTCCAATAACTGGCCGGGCCACTTGCACAAGAACCGGTTTGTGGTCAGATGTTGCAGCTGTCAGGTGCTCCACCATAGCTCCAGAAAATAGATCACACCATTCTGCCGAGGCTAGTGCTCGGTCTAACCTTACTCTTGTGTAGGAACTGTTGGGGAACGTAGCAGAATTCAAAAAAATTCTACGCTTTCACCAAGATCCAACTAAGGAGACATCTAGCAACGAGCAAATAAGAGTGCATCTACATACCGTTATGGAGATTGCGAGCGGAAGCTTTCGAAGAAGCGTGGATGAAGTAGTCGTACTCTTCGCGTTCTTCGTCACCGATGATCTAGCGCCGAACGGACGGCACCTCCGCGTTCAACACACATCCGGTACAGCAACGTCACCTCCTTCTTGATCCAGCAAGGGGGGAGGAGAAGTCATCAGAGATCCAACAGCACAACGGCGTGGTGGTGGATGCAGTGGAGATTCCTGCAGGGCTTCGCCGGGCACCCTGCGTTGAGGAGACGGAGGTGTGACGGGAGGGGGAGAGGCGCCAGGGCAAGGGTGCGGCTGCCCTCTCCCCCCACATATATAGGGGGCCAGGAGGGTGCACCATGCCCTACAGATGGCATCTGTAGGGGGGGGGGCGGCCTGGGGGGGGGGAGTCTTGCCCCCCAAGGCAAGGGGGACGCCCCCTCCCCCTAGGGTTTCAACCCTAGGCGCATGGGGAGGGGGGCCCATGTGGTGCGCCAGCCCACCAGGGGCTGGCCACTTCCCCCATGCAGCCTAGGGGCCCCACCGGGATGGGTGGCCCCACCCGGTGGACCCTCGGGACCCCTCCGGTGGTCCCGGGACACTCCCGGTGACCCCCGGAGATCACCCGATGGCCGAAACTGGACTTCCTATATATCATTCTTTACCTCCGGACCATTCCGGAACTCCTCATGACGTCCGGGATCTCATCTGGGACTCCGAACAACTTTCGGGTTTCCACGTGCATGTATCTCTACGACCCTAGCGTTACCGAACCTTAAGTGTGTAGACCCTACGGGTTCGGGAGACACGTAGACATGACCGAGACCACTCTCCGGTCAATACCCAACAACGGGATCTGGATACCTATGTTGGTTCCCACGTGTTCCTCGATGATCTTCATCGGATGAACCACCGTGTCAAGGATTCACTCAATCCCGTATGTTATTCCCTTTGTCCATCGGTACGGTACTTGCCCGAGATTCGATCGTCGGTATTCCCGATACCTTGTTCAATCTCGTCATGGCAAGTCTCTTTACTCGATCCGTAATCCATCATCCCGTGACTAACTACTTAGTCATATTGAGCTCATTATGATGATGTCTTACCGAGTGGGCCCAGAGGTACCTCTCCGTCATACGGAGTGACAACATCCCAGTCTCGGTTCGTACCAACTCAACAGACACTTTCGGAGATACCCGATGCGTACCTTTATAGCCACCCAGTTACGTTGTGACGTTTGGCACACCCAAAGTATTCCTACGGCATCCGGGAGTTGTACAACCTCATGGTCTAAGGAATAAATACTTGACACCGAAAAGCTTATGCATTACGAACTATACGATCTCGTGCTATGCTCAGGATTGGGTCTTGTCCATCACATCATTCTCCTAATGATGTGATCCCGTTATCACTGACATCCTATGTCCATGGTCAGGAAACCGTGACCATCTGTTGATCAACGAGTTGGTAACTAGAGGCTCACCAGGGACTCATTGTGGTCTATGTATTCACACATGTATCACTGTTTCCGTACAATACAATTCAAGCATGAATAACAGACGATTATCATGAACAAGGAAATATAATAATAATACTTTTATTATTGCCTCTAGGGCATATTTCCAACAGTCTCCCACTTGCACTAGAGTCAATAATCTAGTTACATTGTGATGAATCGAACACCCATAGAGTTCTGGTGTTGATCATGTTTTGCCCGTGAAAGAGGTTTAGTCAACGGGTCTGCGACATTCAGATCCGTATGCACTTTACAAATATCTATATCTCCATCCTGAACATAATTCCGGATGGAGTTGAAACGACGCTTGATGTGCTTGGTCTTCTTGTGAAACCTGGGCTCCTTGGTAATAGCAATAGCACCAGTGTTGTCACAGAAGAGAGTCATCGGGCTTGACGCGCTTGGAATGACTCCTAGGTCGGTGATGAACTCCTTCATCCAGACTCCTTCCTGTGCTGCTTCCGAAGCAGCTATGTACTCCGCTTCACATGTAGATGCTGCCACGAATCTTTGCTTGCAACTGTACTAGCTGACTGCCCCTCCGTTCAAAATATACACGTATCCGGTTTGAGACTTAGAGTCATCCAGATCTGTGTCGAAGCTAGCATCGACGTAACCCTTTACGACGAGCTCTTCGTCACCTCCATAAACGAGAAACATATCCTTAGTCCTTTTCAGGTACTTCAGGATGTTCTTGACCGCTGTCCAGTGTTCCGTACCGGGATCACTTTGGTACCTCCCTACCAAACTTATGGCAAGGTTCACATCAGGTCTGGTACACAGCATGGCATACATGATAGAACCTATGGCCGAGGCATAGGGAATGACACTCATCTTTTCTCTATCTTCTGCTGTGGTCAGTGACTGAGCCTTGCTCAATATCATACCTTGCAAAACAGGCAAGAATCCTTTCTTTGACTGATCCATATTGAACTTTTTCAATATTTTGTCAAGGTATGTACTTTGTGAAAGACCAATGAGGCGTCTTGATCTATCTCTATAGATTTTGATGCCTAATATGTAAGCAGCTTCTCCAAGGTCCTTCATTGAAAAACTTTTATTCAAGTAGGCCTTTACATCTTCCAAGAATTCTATATCATTTCCCATCAGCAATATGTCATCCACATATAATATGAGAAATGCCACAGAGCTCCCACTCACTTTCTTGTAAATACAGGCTTCTCCATAAGTCTGTATAAATCCAAACGCTTTGATCACATCATTAAAGCGAATATTCCAACTCCGAGATGCTTGCACCAGCCCGTAAATCGAGCGCTGGAGCTTGCATACCTTGTTAGCGTTCTCTGGATCGACAAAACCTTCCGGTTGCATCATATACAACTCTTCCTTGAGGAAGCCATTAAGGAATGCTGTTTTGACGTCCATTTGCCATATCTCATAATCATAGAATGCGACAATAGCTAACATGATTCTGACTGACTTCAGCATCGCTACGGAAGAGAAAGTCTCGTCGTAGTCAATCCCTTGAACTTGTCGATAACCCTTAGCGACAAGCCGAGCCTTATAGATGGTCACATTATCATCCGCGTCTGTCTTCTTCTTAAATATCCATTTGTTTTCTATGGCGTGCCTGTCATCAGGCAAGTCCACCAAAGTCCATACTTTGTTTTCATATATGGATTCTATCTCGGATTTCATGGCTCCAAGCCATTTATTGGAATCCGGGCCCGCCATTGCTTCTTCACAGTTCGAAGGTTCACCATTGTCTAACAACATGATTTCCAGGACAGGGTTGCCGTACCACTCTGGTGCGGAACGTGCCCTAGTGGACCTTCGAAGTTCAGTAGTAACTTGATCTGTTTCTTCATGATCATCATCATCAACTTCCTCCCTTGTCGGTGCAGGCACCTCAGGAACAATTTCCTGCGCTGCGCTACTTTCCGGTCCAGGAGGGGTGACTGTCACCTCATCAAGTTCTACTTTCCTCCCACTCACTTCTTTCGAGAGAAACTCTTTCTCCAGAAAGCATCCATTCTTGGCAACAAAGACTTTGCCTTTGGATCTGTGGTAGAAGGTGTACCCAATCGTTTCCTTTGTGTATCCTATGAAGACACATTTTTCCGATTTGGGTTCGAGCTTTTCAGGTTGAAGTTTCTTGACATAAGCATCGCAACCCCAAACTTTTAGAAACGACAGCTTCGGTTTCTTGCCAAACCAAAGTTCATACGGAGTCGTCTCAACGGATTTTGACGGAGCCCTATTTAAAGTGAATGCGACAGTCTCTAAAGCATAACCCCAAAAAGATAGCGGTAAATCGGTGAGGGACATCATAGATCGCACCATGTCCAACAGAGTACGACTTCGACGTTCGGACACACCGTTACGTTGAGGTGTTCCGGGCGGTGTCAGTTGTGAAACAATTCCACAGCTCCTAAGGTGTGTGCCAAATTCATGACTTAAATATTCACCCCCACGATCTGATCGCAAGAACTTTATTTTTCTGTCACATTGATTCTCAACCTCATTCTGAAATTACTTGAACTTTTCAAAGGTCTCAGACTTGTGTTTCATCAAATAGATATACCCATATCTACTCAAGTCATCCGTGAGGGTGAGAACATAACGATAGCCTCCGCGAGCCTCAACACTCATTTGACCGCACACATCGGTATGTATGATTTCCAACAAGTTGGTTGCTCGCTCCATTGTTCCAGAGAACGGAGTCTTGGTCATCTTGCCCAAGAGGCATGGTTCGCACGTGTCAAATGATTCATAATCAAGAGACTCTAGAAGTCCATCTGAATGGAGCTTCTTCATACATTTGACACCAATATGACCAAGGCGGCAATGCCACAAGTATGTGGGACTATCATTATCAACTTTACATCTTTTGGCATCTACACTATGAATATGTGTATCATCACGTTCGAGATTCATCAAAAATAAACCATTGACCAGCGGGGCATGACCATAAAACATATCTCTCAAATAAATAGAACAACCATTATTCTCCGATTTGAAAGAGTAGCCATCTCGCATAAGACGAGATCCAGATACAATGTTCATGCTCAAAGCTGGTACTAAATAACAATTATTAAGGTTTAAAACTAATCCCGAGGGTAGATGTAGAGGCAGCGTGCCGACGGCGATCACATCGACCTTGGAACCATTCCCGACGTGCATCGTCACCTCATCCTTCGCCAGTCTCCGTTTATTCCGCAGCTCCTGTTTTGAGTTACAAATGTGAGCAACCGCACCGGTATCAAATACCCAGGAGCTACTACGAGTGCTGGTAAGGTACACATCAATAACATGTATATCATATATACCTTTGACGTTGCCGGCCTTCTTGTCTGCTAAGTATTTGGGGCAGTTCCGCTTCCAGTGACCCGTTCCCTTGCAATAAAAGCACTCTGTCTCAGGCTTGGGTCCATACTTTGGCTTCTTCCCGGCAACTGGCTTACCGGGCGCGGCAACTCCCTTGCCGTCCTTCTTGAAGTTCTTCTTACCCTTGCCTTTCTTGAACTTAGTGGTTTTATTGACCATCAACACTTGATGTTCTTTCTTGATGTCCACCTCCGCTGATTTCAGCATCGAATACAACTCGGGAATGGACTTCTCCATCCCCTGCATATTGAAGTTCAACACGAAGCTCTTGAAGCTTGGTGGGAGCGACTGGAGGATTCTGTCGACGACCGCTTCATCTGGGAGATTCATTCCCAGCTGAGACAAGCGGTTGTGCAATCCAGAAATCTTGAGGATGTGCTCACTGACAGAACTGTTTTCCTCCATCTTACAGCTGTAGAATGCGTCGGAGACATCATATCTCTCGACTCGGGCATGAGCTTGGAAAACCATTTTCAGCTCTTCGAACATCTCATATGCTCCGTGGTGCTCAAAACGTTTTTGGAGCCCCGACTCTAAGCTGTAAAGCATGCCGCACTGAACCAGGGAGTAATCATCACTACGTGACTGCCAGACGTTCAAAACGTCTTGGGCCGCATCGGGAGCAGGTGCATCACCTAGCGGTGCTTCTAGGACATATGATCTCTTGGCAGCTATGAGGATAATCCTCAGGTTACGGACCCAATCCGTATACTTTCTACCATCGTCTTTCAGCTTGGTTTTCTCTAGGAACGCGTTGAAGTTGAGGGAAACTGGAGCGTGGGCCATTTGATCTACAAGAGATATTGTAAAGAATTTAGACTAAGTTCATGATAATTAAGTTCATCTTAATCAAATTTTAATGAACTCCCACTCAGAATGACATCTCTCTAGTCATCTAAGTGATACACAATCCGAATCGACTAGCCCGTGTCCGATCATCACGTGAGACGGACTAGTCATCAACGGTGAACATCTTCATGTTGATCGTATCTTCTATACGACTCGTGTTCGACCTTTCGGTCTTCCGTGTTCCGAGGCCATGTCTGTACATGCTAGGCTCGTCAAGTGAACCCTAAGTGTATCGCGTGTGTAAATCTGGCTTACACCCGTTGTATGCGAACGTTAGAACCTATCACACCCGATCATCACGTGGTGCTTCGGAGCAACGAACTTTAGCAACGGTGCACAGTTAGGGAAAATACAATTCTTGAAATTTTTAGTGAGAGATCATCTTATTTACTACCGTCGTTCTAAGTAAACAAGATGCATAAACATGATAAACATCACATGCAATCAATTAAAGTGACATGATATGGCCAATATCATCTTGCTCCTTGGATCTCCATCTTCGGGGCACCATGATCATCTTGTCACCGGCTCGACAACCATGATCTTCATCATCATGATCTCCATCATCGTGTCTTGAAGAAGTTGTCACGCCAACTATTACTTCTACTACTATGGCTAACGTTTAGCAATAAAGTAAAGTAATTACATAGCGTTATTCAGTGACACGCAGGTCATACAATAATTAAGACAACTCCTATGGCTCCTGCCGGTTGTCAAGTTCATCGACATGCAAGTCGTGATTCCCTATTGCAAGAACACGATCAATCTCATACATCACATATATCATTCATCACATCTTCATTTTGGCCATACCACGTCACATAGCACATGCTGCAAAAACAAGTTAGACGTCCTCTAATTGTTGTTGCAAGTTTTTACGTGGCTTCTATAGGTTTTCTAGCAAGAACGTTTCTTACCTACGCCAAAACCACAACGTGATTTGTCAATTTCTATTTACCCTTCATAAGGACCCTTTTCATCGAATCCGATCCGACTAAAGTAGGAGAGACAGACACCCGCCAGCCACCTTATGCATCTAGTGCATGTCTATCGGTGGAACCAGTCTCACGTAAGCGTACGTGTAAAGTCGGTCCGGGCCGCTTCAACCTACAATACCGCCGAATCAAGATTGACTAGTAACGGCAAGAAAGTTGAACAAACTCAAATGCCCACAACTGCTTTGTGTTCTACTCGTGCAAGATGCTACGCATAAGACCTAGCTCAGATGCCACTGTTGGGGAACGTAGCAGAATTCAAAAAATTTCTACGCTTTCACCAAGATCCAACTAAGGAGACATCTAGCAACGAGCAAATAAGAGTGCATCTACATACCGTTATGGAGATTGCGAGCGGAAGCTTTCGAAGAAGCGTGGATGAAGTAGTCGTACTCTTTGCGTTCTTCGTCACCGATGATCTAGCGCCGAACGGACGGCACCTCCGCGTTCAACACACGTCCGGTACAGCAACGTCACCTCCTTCTTGATCCAGCAAGGGGGGAGGAGAAGTCGTCAGAGATCCAACATCACAACGGCGTGGTGGTGGATGCAGTGGAGATTCCTGCAGGGCTTCGCCGGGCGCCCTGCGTTGAGGAGACGGAGGTGTGACGGGAGGGGAGAGGCGCCAGGGCAAGGGTGCGGCTGCCTTCTCCCCCCCACATATATATAGGGGGGCAGGGGGGTGCGCCATGCCCTGCAGATGGCATCTGCAGGGGGGGGGCGGCGGCCTGGGGGGGGGAGTCTTGCCCCCCAAGGCAAGGGGGGCGCCCCCTCCCCCTAGGGTTTCAACCCTAGGCGCATGGGGAGGGGGGCCCATGTGGTGCGCCAGCCCACCAGGGGCTGGCCACTTCCCCCACGCAGCCTAGGGGCCCCACCGGGATGGGTGGCCCCACCCGGTGGACCCCCGGGACCCCTCCGGTGGTCCCGAGACACTCCCGGTGACCCCCGGAGATCACCCGATGGCCGAAACTGGACTTCCTATATATCATTCTTTACCTCCGGACCATTCCGGAACTCCTCGTGACGTCCGGGATCTCATCCGGGACTCCGAACAACTTTCGGGTTTCCACGTGCATGTATCTCTACGACCCTAGCGTTACCGAACCTTAAGTGTGTAGACCCTACGGGTTCGGGAGACACGTAGACATGACCGGGACCACTCTCCGGTCAATAACCAACAGCGGGATCTGGATACCCATGTTGGTTCCCACGTGTTCCTCGATGATCTTCATCGGATGAACCACCGTGTCAAGGATTCACTCAATCCCGTATGTTATTCCCTTTGTCCATCGGTACGGTACTTGCCCGAGATTCGATCGTCGGTATTCCCGATACCTTGTTCAATCTCGTCATGGCAAGTATCTTTACTTGATCCGTAATCCATCATCCCGTGACTAACTACTTAGTCACATTGAGCTCATTATGATGATGTCTTACCGAGTGGGCCCAGAGGTACCTCTCCGTCATACGGAGTGACAACATCCCAGTCTCGGTTCGTACCAACTCAACAGACACTTTCGGAGATACCCGATGCGTACCTTTATAGCCACCCAGTTACGTTGTAACGTTTGGCACACCCAAAGTATTCCTACGACATCCGGGAGTTGTACAACTGATGGCTTCTCGCCCCTCGTTGGTTACCCCAAGTGGAAGGTTTGAGATGGAATGTAACGGAAGTTTTCCCTTGGCAAAGATACCAAGGATCGATTTCCCTGAGACTCCCAGTTTCAACAAGAAGGTGTCAACTGCTAACGGTGCCAGATATTAGCAATCAACATGGACCTGCACACAGATACAAATAACTTTGCTCCCAACGAGTACAGAGAGGTTGTCAATCCCTCCGGCCTTGTCGTTTACAAAGGATCAAACGCAAGTGATAATAGTGATAGGTATTGCTGCAATAGTAAGTAAAACGGAAAGTAAATAGCGGATGTGATCAGTGATGGTAATATGGACCGGGGTCCCATGATGTTCACTAGTGATGTCTCTCTCCCAAAAGACGATAAAACAGCTATGTGAGGTAAACGAATTACAGCTGGGCAATTGACAGAATTATGTGCGCAAACCAATGCTAACTATGTTGCAAGAAAGGTAGAGGCTCAAAGCATGGGCGGTACGCCAAGGCAAGTAGACCGAAATCCATCTGTATCTACTACTAATCATCCACCTTGAGATATCTATCCAGAACATCTCGCTGGTATTAAGTTGCGAGTCCCACCCGTAGTGTAAACTCAAAGCAACAGACAACTGCATTAAAAGAACTTTGCGTAAAGTAAACAATCCTTGCACCCGCGGGCACAAGCACCGTTATTTTCCCCCTTGTGGCAACAGCACATCCCCTAGACTCATGTTTCTGTCACTCAAGCTAGTCATCGAGGGGCATGAACCCACAATCAAGCATAACGTTCCCTCTTGGAGTTACTACCTACTACTTGGCCAAAGCAATAAATAACAATGCGGAACATGCAAGAATTACTTACGAACATAAATATAAAAGAGGTAGATCAAATATATTACTCAAACACAATCTGAAAATAATCTCACAATCCATCGGATCCCAGCAAACTCATCATAGCAACAGCATAAGGATTACATATGTGCCTCGATCATGTAGGGCAGCTCACGAGGACTAATTAGTGAAGCACAAGAACGGGAGGAGAACATCACATAGCTACTGGTCATGGACCCATGGTCCAAGGGAGACTACTCACAACTCATCCGGGAGGCGTCCATGGTGGTGGAGAGGCTCCCGGTGGTGATCCTCCCCTCTGACAGGGTGCCGGGAAGAGTTCTCCTGGTGCTCCCGATCTTGGAAGCGGCGGCGGTGGCGGAACAGAGATGAGATCGCGAAAAAGAGTTCCCCCCTCGAGGGTTTCGGGACACGATATAAATATATGCCAAAGGGGGGCATCAGCGGAGGCCTGGGGGGCCCAGGCGCCCCCCCGGCGCGGCCAGGGGGGGGCGCCACCAGGGCGCCTGGAGCCCTGGTGGCCCCCCCCCCGGCTGTACTTTGGCTACCGGGAAGCTTCTGGGACGCTGATTTTTTATATAATTTTTCTGCGATTTTTTGGCAGTTCTCGTAATGGGAAAACCTGAAATACAAAAACAGCAGAAAACAGAAACTGGCACTGGGGTGCACTGAGTTAATAGGTTAGTCCAAATATGATAAAAAGTGTATGGAAGTGTATAAATATCATAGCAATATCACCCAAAAGAGGCATGGAGCAAGCAGAAATTATAGATACGTTTTGGACATATCAACATCCCCAAGCTTAATTCCTGCTCGTCCTCGAGTAGGTAAATGATAACAAGAATAATTTCTGTGGTGACATGCTATTAACCATATAGGACTTTTCATAGTCATATGACAAAAGCTTACTGAGACAATGAATCTGTAGTAATTAAGTTGCCTCATAAGAAAATCACAAAGAACTGAAAGTTTTACAATATGATACTGAAACATCAAATAGATTTGTAATGAGCATGGTGTGCAAATATGATAAAGTGATATCTCTCTTGCCCCCTTTAGTGAAGCAAAACATAAATGCAGGGGCACCTCCAAGGTTTAAGTGATGACTAGATACAATGATTTCAAAATAAACGATATCACAATCATGCAAAAGACAATGCTACTTTGGGACAATGCACATTACACTCAGAATGACAATCATGCTCTCAGTAGTTGGTGCTTTTAAAAGAAGGTGGAGACTCTCGAACCGTGGCTTTTGTTGGCAAGGTTGAAAACCCGTAGTCGGAAACAAAGACAAAACATGTACCAGAGCTCTTGGTTTTAAAAACAGAGGTAATATTTATTTTTTTGATCATGCATGTTTCGTCAACGAATGCTAGCAGACAACTCAATCACTTCTTGAGATGGACAAGTTTCGAGGAACGGCTCCCGAATGAGGACGATCACATCCTCTTAATCTCCTTTGTTTATCACTGCCAAAGTTTTCTGATTTCTCATGAACAAAGCGTGAAGGAGGGTTTGTTTGTTATATTAATTTTGAGCCTGGCGCACTCAATGCCAGTTCCTTCTCGTATTATGGGTTTGCACATTATACATGCAATCCCGGGGTGAAGCTTGTCCAACTTAAAAAGATCATGAATTAACTACTACTTCCTCATGGACTTAAAACAGAGGCACAAAATAGGAATGCATTTTTTTTCTTTTTGAATAATTTCGAGGTGGTACATGCAAGTCTCCGTTAGGAATGGCAGGTAAATACCATGTAGGAAGGTATGGTGGACTCATATGGCATAACTGGTATAAAGGATTTTGGATGCACAAGCAGTCAGTCCGCTTAGTACAGGTGGAGGTTAGCAAAAGACTGGGAGCGACCAACTAAGAGAGCAATGACGGTCATAATCATGCAGAGCGACAAAGCAACATTGAATCAGGCATGGAAGTTATATCGCTACTCAGAAACAAAAGATCATCAAGGCTTGACAGACTTTCTTTACAGTCTTAAATATGCGTGAGCATATGCCAAGTCAATCAAAATAAATTCTCGAAGGAAGATATTACTAAACCATACCACATCATAGGCAAACAAATCATGTTGGTACTCCAATAACACATTGGGAACCCCCCAGCTATTTGAGACTAACCATAAGAAAACATGAACTACTAAGCACCATTATGCACGTAGCATCTTTATCATAGACATATCAACCAATGCAACAGAAGCAAACTCTCTTAATAAGATAAGCATGATAATTAAAGAGAGTTCAAGCAACCAACTAAACAAAAGCTCTTTATAAAGATAAGCATGAAAACTAAAAGCTAAACATGATAGTAGCTATTAAAAGACAAAGAACACACACAGCAAAGATAGACATGAAAATTCTATGTTATGTTCTAGGTAGAAGTGGAGCGTGTTTCTCTCCCACATAAAGAAAGCTGAGTTCCGACTCGTTATGAAAAGCTAAAGAAAACTAAAAAGGAAAACTAAAAGCAAGACGCTCCAAGCATAGCACATAACACATGAAGTGATAAAAATATAGTGGAACGAAAGACGAACTGATAATGTTGATGGAGAAGGGGATGCACGGGGGCATCCCCAAGCTTAGACGCTTGAGTCTCCTTGAATATTTCTTGGGGGTGCATGGGGGCATCCCCAAGTTTGAGCGTTTGACACTCCTGAATCTTTTTATCATCTTCCCTCGCACACTTGAAAACTCCCTTCATACATAACTCATCATAATCTGATTAGCGAGGTTAGTACCCATAATAAAATAATTGTTCCTTGCTGGAAATAAGGATATTATTGAAGGTCTACTGTTTCTCAAGATTGCCAAAAGGTTTTTGCAAAGAAAAAGCAAGCTCTAGGTTTGCAAAATGAAGGAAAGGCAAAACAGGACAGAATCTGTGAAAAACAGAACAGCAGGTAGTAAATGATTTTTTTGGGGCACTTCTGCAACTCTAATAAAAAAACTCAGAACAGACGCACGAAAGACAATTATATAGAGCACGCTGTCGAAAAAATTCAGACCAAAAAGATGATCTGGTGATTTTATACGGATTTTTCTATCCAAGGACAGAATCTGTTTCCTAGACAGCACGTCACAACTTTTGAACTTTCTTGCAATCAGAGGCTACACTTGGCACAAAGTTGAAAAGCAAAGATACAATGATGATGCTACTGTAGTTAACAACATCATGACACAACAAAAGCAAAATAAAAATTTATTCATGTGGGCTGCCTCCCAAAAGCGCTTTCTTTTATGCCTTTAAGCTAGGCATAATGCAAAGAGATCAAGTTTTATCAAGAGTAAAAGAATAGCTAGCCCGTACAACGGACTCAAAAGGTAACTTAATCTTCTTTCGAGGGAAGTGTTCCATCCCTTTCTTGAGAGGAAACTGAAATTTTATATTCCCCTCTTTCATGTCAATGATAGCACCAACGGTGCGTAGAAAGGACGTCCCAAAATAATTGGACACGAAGGTTCACATTCAATATCCATAATAGTAAAATCAACGGGAACATAATTGTCATTGACAATGATAAGAACATCGTTGATCCTCCCCAAAGGTTTCTTTATGGAAGAATCAACGAGACGAACACCAAAAGAACAAGAATCAAAAGGTTTCAATTTAAGCATATCATATATTCTTTTGGGCATAATAGAGGTACTAGCACCAACATCACATAAAGCATAGCAAGAGAAGATGTTTATCTTAATTTTAATCATAGGATCCCAACCATCTTTTAGCTTTCTAGGTATGGAGGCTTCTACTCTAAGTTTCTCCTCCCTAGCTTTGATAAGATCATTAGTGATATGCTCTGTGAAGGCAAGATTAAGCGTGCTAGTGTGGGGATCTTTAGCCATTCTTTGTAGAAAGGTGACAACTTCTGAGATACTACAATTATCAAAATCAAGGTCACTACTATCAAGTAAGGTGGTAGTGGTGTCCTTCAGGTTCACTTGTTTGGTAGTTTCTATAGTCATAGCATCACCATTAATAGGTCCATTGGGACCAGGAGTGCATTGGGTGCTAAGAGTTTGGATATCCTCAACAACTTGGATAGTAGCAACAGTGTGGTGGGTAGGAAGGTTCTTAATTCTATCTTCTTCCTTCCTTAGGGGTGCAACCACTTCGGGTTTAGCTGCCATTTGGTTTATCAAAGTGGCTTGTGTGTGGGACATATTGGAAACTTGGGTCTCAGTGATAGTGAGCCTAGTCTGGAGGTTAGAAATCTCAATATTTAGGCTCTCTAATTGTCTACTAATGTCTTGCAAGATAGCAGTATGCTCGTTTAATTGCCTCGAGAAGGTTTTGTTTTGTTCATATTGGGTGTGCATGTAATTCTTAGTGGCCTTCTCTATTTCTAGAAGTTTCTCAGAGCCAGGCAAGTCTCTATCTTTTTGGGTGGAGTTGTTGTTCCCATAGGAATTAGAGGGGAACGGTCTAGGATTGCTACCAAAGTAACTCCTATAAGCATGAGCAATCACAAAATCTAAAGGATCATAACGAGGATCAATAGAAGATTGCTTGGAAAGTAGGGACATGATCAAGTCAGCTTTTTCATTTAGGGAGGAAATTTCCTCGACAGAGTTTACCTTCCTACCTGTTGGAGTGCGTTCGGTGTGCCATTGGGAATAGTTGGTCATCATCTCACCGAGAAGCTTTGTGGCAGCACCAAGTGTAGTTGACATAAAGGTTCCTCCCGCGGCCGAATCTAACAAGTTCCGCGAGGTAAAGTTCAAGCCTGCATAAAAAGTTTGGATAACCATCCAAGTAGTCAAACCATGAGTAGGGCAGTTCTTGATAAGAGATTTCATACGTTCCCAAGCTTGGGCAACGTGTTCATTATCCAATTGTTTAAAATTCATTATGTTACTTCTTAGTTGGATAATTTTAGCAGGTGGATAGTACTTTCCAATAAAAGCATCTTTGCACTTGTCCCATGAATCTATGCTATTTCTAGGCAAAGACCGAAACCAAATTTTAGCTCCTCCTCTCAAGGAGAAAGGAAAAAGCTTAAGCTTAACAATATTACCATCTATTTCTTGGTACTTTTGCATATCACAGAGTTCAACAAAATTGTTTAAGTGTAAAGCAGCATCATCTCCAGCACCGGAGAATTGATCTTTCATAACTAGATTCAGTAAAGCAGGTTTAATTTCATAAGAAGGTGCTGAGGTGGCAGGTGTACAGATAGGTGTGCAAATAAAGTCATCGTTGTTGTGACTAGTGAAGTCACACAACTTGGTGTTCTCGGTGGAACCCATAGTAGCAAGCAAGCAAGATAACTATTTTTGTGATTTTCGATAAAAGATACTAAAGCAAAAACTGAAAGGTAAACTAACAAGACTAAAAAGCAAAGGTAAAGGATAGCGTGCAACTCCCCTATCTTGAAGAGTGGAGTCCCCGGCAACGGCGCCAGAAAACTTTGCTTGATGGCTTCTTGCCCCTCGTTGGTTACCCCAAGTGGAAGGTTTGAGATGCAGTGTAGCGGAAGTTTTCCCTTGGCAAAGATACCAAGGATCGATTTCCCTGAGACTCCCAGTTTCAACAAGAAGGTGTCAACTGCTAACGGCGCCAGATATTAGCAATCAACGTGGACCTGCACACAGATACAAATAACTTTGCTCCCAACGAGTACAAAGAGGTTGTCAATCCCTCCGGCCTTGTCGTTTACAAAGGATCAAACGCAAGTGATAATAGTGATAGGTATTGCTGCAATAGTAAGTAAAACGGAAAGTAAATAGCGGATGTGATCAGTGATGGTAATATGGACCGGGGTCCCATGATGTTCACTAGTGAAGTCTCTCTCCCAAAAGACGATAAAACAGCTATGTGAGGTAAACGAATTACAGCTGGGCAATTGACAGAATTATGTGCGCAAACCAATGCTTACTATGTTGCAAGAAAGGTAGAGGCTCAAAGGATGGGCGGTACGCCAAGGCAAGTAGACCGAAATCCATCTGTATCTACTACTAATCATCCACCTTGAGATATCTATCCAGAACATCTCGCTGGTATTAAGTTGCGAGTCCCACCCATAGTGTAAACTCAAAGCAACAGACAACTGCATTAAAAGAACTTTGCGTAAAGTAAACAATCCTTGCACCCGCGGGCACAAGCACCGTTGTTTTCCCCCTTGTGGCAACAGCACATCCCCTAGTCTCATGTTTCTGTCACTCAAGCTAGTCATCGAGGGGCATGAACCCACAATAAAGCATAACGTTCCCTATTGGAGTCACTACCTACTACTTGGCCAAAGCAATAAATAACAACGGGGAACATGCAAGAATTACTTACGAACATAAATATAAAAGAGGTAGATCAAATATATTACTCAAACACAATCTGAACATAATCTCACAATCCATCGGATCCCAGCAAACTCATCATAGCAACAGCATAAGGATTACATATGTGATCATGTAGGGCAGCTCACGAGGACTAATTAGTGAAGCACAAGAACGGGAGGAGAACATCACATAGCTACTGGTCATGGACCCATGGTCCAAGGGAGACTACTCACAACTCATCCGGGAGGCGTCCATGGTGGTGGAGAGGCTCCCGGTGGTGATCCTCTCCTCCGGCAGGGTGCCGGGAAGAGTTCTCCTGGTGCTCCCGATCTTGGAAGCGGCGGCGGCGGCGGAACAGAGATGAGATCACGAAAAAGAGTTCCCCCCTCGAGGGTTTTGGGACACGATATAAATATATGCCAAAGGGGGGCATCAGCGGAGGCCTGGGGGGCCCAGGCGCCCTCCCGGCGTGGCCAGGGGGGGGGGGGGCGCCACCAGGGCGCCTGGAGCCCTGGTGGCCCCTGTCGGGGATATTACCCCGCGGTATGAACCGGCCGGAATTATAACCCGGCCGGACTGGACATTTTACTTAAGACGGTTTACATTTGGCAAGCTACTGGTAACCCGGCAGGCGGGTCACGGATGACAAGGCCCAAGGCCCAGAAGGCCGGTTCATATTAATAGTGGGCCGGTTTATGAATAAAGCGCAAGGAATATTCTCCATAAAGGAAGCAAGACTAGGACTCCTTGTAATAGATCAATCCTAGTCCTACTAGGACTAGTCATGTAAACCCGCCCCTTCAACATATATAAGGAGGGGCAGGGCTCCCCAAAGAGGATAGGTTTTTAGACAAGTTAGACAGGAGACAAGTTTCTAGGGTTAGACACAAAGAGCCGGTTTACCGGCGACACTACGAGGATCATAATGAGACCTAGCCTCAAACAGCACGTAGGGTTATTACCGGATGATGTTTCCCGGGGCCCGAAGCTGTCTAAATCCGTGTCTTGCATCGCATCTCTCGATTCCGCTCAACCCCTCCAAGCTACCACATAGATGCGCACCTCAACCCTAAGTCCGTTGATCCGGACATCTGACGTGTTATTTCCACGACAGTTGGCGCCCACCGTGGGGCCCGCGCACAGTGGTGTTGAGTTCTTGGAGGGATCTCTTTCAGGGATCAAGAATCTTGCAAACGGCGGGATGACGAAGGACGATGTAGAGGATCTACATCAACTCCGAAAGTTTGTCGCTTAAAAGTTGGAAAAAGCTCGGGTGACAACACAGGTCACGTAGAGTTCGTCGTGGTCGATACTCACAAGGGTTTCCGTCGGATCCAACATACCATATTGCAATATTCCATCGAAACTGCCGCCACAATTGCTACGGTCGAGTCCGATTACGGCTGCCTTTTGACGTCTACATCAGCTGTTTGTTGACCGAAGGATCAAATCCAATCTGACACTACTATTCCGAGGCGTGGGGACCGAAGCCTACAAATCAATCCACAAGCACCACGGTACGTAGGAAGGAATCCATGGTAAACACCACGTACTACTCCAATTAGTACGCTGGCTTGTAAGGTCATCTAGGATAAGAAGATAAGATTTTTTCATCTACGGTTGCTACGTGCACACGAGGAAAACCACGACAGACAAGAAAAAGAAACAAGGCCAAGAGGAAGGAGCAGCTGACTTGGTCAAAGCTACTACGACTCGGAGTAACGAGGACTCATACTCGGCCACAGCCGCACCCATACATCGCCTGCGCGTCTTCATTACCGGGCCTGGCCTCCAAACCGTGGTTCGTCGTCAACCCGTCCGCTTGCCGAGCTGCGGGACACCGTCGTTGCCTCCAAGTGGCCTCGCCGCGCCTCCGCTATGGCCAGCCCTGAGCCGTTGCCGCCCTCCGCGTCCGAGCTCTCACCATGCCTCACCCTGCCGCCTTCGCGACCTGCTCTTCCGTGGCCTCACCTACACCGCCGCTCCTCGGGCCGGCCAGCCTCTGCCACCGGCCACAGACCTGCTGCAAGCGCGTCGGAATCGCCGCAGTCCCGGCCTCAAAACCGCCCTCCTCCGCCAAGCCGTGGAGTCTGCCTACGAGCCACCTGCTCGCTTCGTTGCTCCTGCTGTTGCCGTCGTCGCAACACCGGCCTCACCTTGAACAGAGCCGCCGCGCCACGACTCGCTAGCGTTTTCGCCTTCCACTCCGAGCGGCCGCCGGAGAGCCTCCCCGCATTGAGCCGCCGCCGGAGAGCCACAGTCATATGATGTTGCGTTGACCGGCCTTGAGCCGCTGCCGAGTAGATCTCGTATTTCTGGACCATGTGCTAGCTGAAAATTGCTGCTGCTATTTCCGGTGTTCATGGCCGTAGTTACCCGAGGAGTCGGTCTCCGCCTCGGCCTCACTTCGAGTGCTTGCTACTTTCGTGGCTGAGATGTGCAGGAACGTCTCCAACCCACTGTTCCGTATTTCCATAGCAAGTACTTTTCAAAGACTGGTTACTAGTGCTAATTGAAGTGGAATTATGAAGGCACAATCCTCAAGAAGGACCATCATCCATCACGTGAAAAACAAGACTAGTCAAAGTGATGAATCAATTACTCCATCACTATGACACAGGGGCGGTGCTAGGCTTGTTGTGGCCAGACGCCGTTTCTACACGACGGTATCCAAGGAATGCGTGAAGGACCCGACGATTTGCAGTCCAACGTACGTTGACACTGGGACCGTGCAAGCATCTGTACCATGTCAGGCGACAGAAATTCATCCCACACCAGCGTCCTTATTTATCCGGCAAAAATACCAGGTGTTATTTTTCCTATGTATTTTATCAGCGCATATTAATTCATCCGACAACAATTACTCTCGCATGTAATATTTTTTACACAGGACGATCATTAAAAGCGGCAGCCGGATCACCGCCAGGATATATCGCGGCTTCATAAACATACGTGTCGCGGTCCGGTTTACATCGATACACCGGCCGGCTCGTCAGTCCGCGACCGCACGCGCTGGTCTCCAACGCCACGATCGACTCCCTCACCAGTGGACGAGCGCACGCCGCCGTTTTTTATGATCCAGTCTACATCAAACACACAGATGTCTGCGCCTGCGATTAACTCACCCGCGAGTGCCGGCTTGCGACGCCGCTGCCGACTCATCTGTCCTCCAGGCGAATCAGGTGATATCTATCCTATTTATTTTAAGACTTATTAATTCATTCAAGCAAGAATACACTGCCCTGCTGTATTTTTTATGCAGGAAAATTATTTATTGTAAAATGATATTATACCACGGAGGTGGAGGCACGCCAAACATTTGTTCGACACAAGTAATTGTCGTTATTTCACGGATTCAAGCGCCGGTTCACAACACCGCGGCCGTCTCTCGCAATCGCACCGGTTTACAACGCCATGGCCGTCTCACGCGACCGCCCCGGTTTACAAACACGGAGGACAACTTGCTCATCTCCGCCGGTTTACAACCCCACAACCGGTTTAACTGTCCGAGCCGCCTCTGATACTGCGGTCGTTTACGGTCCACCCTGTGATCCGGTCCATTCAACATGCCGGTTAAAATACACTCAGGTGATATCCATCTACAATATTACTTCTCTTATTATTTATTATTTTTTAAGAAAGCAAGATGCTTTGATCAGTCTATCTGGTTGTGCAGGGCATATGCACGAAGGAGCGGTAGAACTCACCGGAATATGAGCTCTTATCCGGTTCAAGAAAAGAAAAACCTCATAAAAAAGGAAAAACCCCGGCCGGGTTAGGAGGAATGTCAAAGGCCCCTGAGGACAGTGGTATCGCCCACACACCTCTTGAATGGTTATATTATGAAATTTTGGGTTCCCCAAACAAGTCAGTATCAATCCGCAGTCGGTATCAATCCGGAGTCGGTATCAATCCGCAGTCGGTATCAATCCGGAGTCGGTATCAATCCGCAGTCGGTATCAATCCGGAGTCGGTATCAATCCGCAGTCGGTATCAATCCGGAGTCGGTATCAATCCGCAGTCGGTATCAATCCGGAGTCGGTATCAATCCGCAGTCGGTATCAATCCGGAGTCGGTATCAATCCGCAGTCGGTATCAATCCGGAGTCGGTATCAATCCGCAGTCGGTATCAATCCGGAGTCGGTATTAATCCGCAGTCGGTATCAATCCGCAGTCAGTATCAACACGCGTTAAAATGATGGCTTGGTTCTTTTGACAGTTTTTGAGCCTGGCAGCTCTTTGAAAAAGCCTCGATTACATAGTTGGATTTACAAAAATTGTGTGTTTTTTGGTGTTTCTTGTGTTCTATAACCTTTTAAACCGAGTGGAACAGCTCCAGAAGTTGACCACCTATTTATAACATCATAAGTCTGGGTCATGAACACCAGCGAGAATTAAACCGGTGTTCATCATAACCCGGAATCAACCTTCATGATGAGCCAACAAATTGGCAGTACGTGATCAGTTATAATGACCGGTGTTTATTAAACCGGCCTGGTTTTGACTATAAGTTGCCAGTATGTGACAAAATAATGACCGGTGTTTATTAAACCGGCCTGGTTTTGACTATAAGTTGCCAGTATGTGACAAAATAATGACCGGTGTTTATTAAACCCGGCCCGATTGTGATCAAGCATCATTGGAGCCGGTCTTCCAACCGGATTATATTATTCAATAGCCAAACATGGCTGGATTCCTATTATGGTTATCAATGTTATGATTGAGGTCTTCAAAGTCGCTTTCAAGCGCAATGGATATTATTTCAACGATGGAAGTGATTTATTCTACAAAGGAATAGTCCCGAGTTGCTGCAGGCTTACAACCCGGCACTTGGGGGCTACATTATTCAGATTGAGATTATATCAAATACACAAGTCTCAAGCACACAAACAAGTTGTCTACTTGACACTTGGGGGCTAATGGGCAGTTGAAGCAGTAAAACAGCAGCAATTCAAAGACAAAAGTCTCAAGCACACAAGCAAGTTGTCTACTTGACACTTGGGGGCTAATGGAAAGATCATTTGCTTCATCTGGAAGTACCGGTTCACCTTTTAAATGTAGCTAAACCGGAACTTGGGGGCTACCAATCGCTCCTGTCAAACAATTCAAGGTACACAAGTATTCATCCATTATATTGAAAGGCCCGTCTAACTCAGTTGGTAAAGCACAAAGCTCTTAACCTTGTGGACGTGGATTCAAACCCCACGATGGAAGTTACATTATATAATGTTCATTTCAATAATTATATCTACAAAGTCCCTGCTCATTATTATATAATGACCCGGCACTTGGAGGCTATATATTGCTATTTAAGTTTACATGATCATATTTTCAAAGTCCCTGCTCATTATTACATAATGACCCGGCACTTGGGGGCTATAGGTAATATGCATATAAAGGAGGAACATCTTCAAATTTTCAGTTCTGGCAAATCAGATTAATTGCGTGACCCGGTGATTTTGGCAATCATAAACCGGCAAATTCTACATCTTCTAGCCGGCTGGATATCAGTTGAATATTTCAAAGACCAATATTTTTGTCAAGTCAGAACATTGGAAGGCCGATTCAAATGGATTCTTTATTTACAATATTTCTTATGCAAGCAAGTTGATTATGAAGTTGGTCTGTTGACCCGGATTTTCTAAGAAGAAGGAAAGACAAGGACTTAAGGATGGTCAGATGCCGGATTACAAGAAATTCTTAACCCGGAGCACAACCTATCAGAATTGTTCTTGTGTTATTTTGCAGCATAAGTTTACCATGGACACATCCAAGCTAAACTTGGGGGCTAATGTCGGGGATATTACCCCGCGGTATGAACCGGCCGGAATTATAACCCGGCCGGACTGGACATTTTACTTAAGACGGTTTACATTTGGCAAGCTACTGGTAACCCGGCAGGCGGGTCACGGATGACAAGGCCCAAGGCCCAGAAGGCCGGTTCATATTAATAGTGGGCCGGTTTATGAATAAAGCGCAAGGAATATTCTCCATAAAGGAAGCAAGACTAGGACTCCTTGTAATAGATCAATCCTAGTCCTACTAGGACTAGTCATGTAAACCCGCCCCTTCAACATATATAAGGAGGGGCAGGGCTCCCCAAAGAGGATAGGTTTTTAGACAAGTTAGACAGGAGACAAGTTTCTAGGGTTAGACACAAAGAGCCGGTTTACCGGCGACACTACGAGGATCATAATGAGACCTAGCCTCAAACAGCACGTAGGGTTATTACCGGATGATGTTTCCCGGGGCCCGAAGCTGTCTAAATCCGTGTCTTGCATCGCATCTCTCGATTCCGCTCAACCCCTCCAAGCTACCACATAGATGCGCACCTCAACCCTAAGTCCGTTGATCCGGACATCTGACGTGTTATTTCCACGACAGCCCCCCCGGCTGTACTTTGGCTACCGGGAAGCTTCTGGAACGCTGATTTTTTATATAATTTTTCCGGGATTTTTCTGGCAGTTCTCGTAATGGGAAAACCTGAAATACAAAAACAGCAGAAAACAGAAACTGGCACTGGGGTGCACTGAGTTAATAGGTTAGTCCAAATATGATCAAAAGTGTATGGAAGTGTATAAATATCATAGCAGTATCACCCAAAAGAGGCATGGAGCAAGCAGAAATTATAGATACGTTTTGGACGTATCAACAACCTCATGGTCTAAGGAATAAATACTTGACACCGAAAAGCTTATGCATTACGAACTATACGATCTCGTGCTATGCTCAGGATTGGGTCTTGTCCATCACATCATTCTCCTAATGATGTGATCCCGTTATCACTGACATCCTATGTCCATGGTCAGGAAACCGTGACCATCTGTTGATCAACGAGCTGGTAACTAGAGGCTCACCAGGGACTCATTGTGGTCTATGTATTCACACATGTATCGCTGTTTCCGTACAATACAATTCAAGCATGAATAACAGACGATTATCATGAACAAGGAAATATAATAATAATACTTTTATTATTGCCTCTAGGGCATATTTCCAACAGGAACCACCTGTAACTTTTTTCTCATACGTCCATGAGGTTCCTTTAAACCCGAGATCAATTAATCCACAAACATCGACAGCATCCCTGAACCCTTGGATTTGAGCCTAGCTCCTCGAGCTTATACCGTTGTGTTCTTCGTGTCTCAACACTTCATTAAAGTCTCCAACGCAGATCCATGGCAAGCTTTGGAGTGTAGATAAATTTTTCATAGTGTCCCATGTGCGATGCCGAAGATGTGTTTGTGCCTCCCCATAGAAACAAGATAGTCTCCATGGTTGCTCGCCTAGTTCATTCACTTTGCTATCGATATGATACTTGGAGTAGCCCAAAATTTCTAACTTTATTTCATTATTCCAGAACAAACAAAGACCTCCCACTAGTAGATAAAGGGGATTTAGCCCCGGTTCATTTGGCCTTTTAGCCCCGGTTCTGGAACCGGGGCAACAGGGTCGGTACTAATGCTCTGACCCTTTAGTCCCGGTTCAATCCAGAACCGGGGCAAAAGGGTGTCCACGTGGCCTGTGCACCGAGTCCAGGCAGGAGGGGCTTTAGTCCCGGTTGGTGGTACCAACCGGGACCAAAAGGCATGCACGTGTCAGCATTTCTGTAGCTGTGGTTTTTGTTTTTTTTTTTTGAAAGGGGAGGGGGGGTTTTAGGTTTTGGGGGTTAATTTAGGTGTTTGATATATTGTGTTAGCTAGCTAATTAATAGAGAGAAGTGTTCTCTCTTATGTCCGTGCTTTTGGTCGACGCTACATACTACACATACGTATATATATGGACTAGAGTCACGCTAGCTAGCTAGCTAGCTGCTAGCTACTAAGCAAACAAAGGAACAGAAGATCTCGTATATATAATCAACATATATATATATATGCATACAGAGAGAAGTAATAATATCGACCACCTCTCCTTCTCCGAGAGATTGGTCGAACAACAAGTTCTCGTATATCTATCCGACACTACCGGGCACATATATACAATAATTATCTCTTACAAAAATAATCTCCTAACACATGGATGCAGGGTCCACATAGTATTCTCCGTCTTCAGCGATCACGTGTTCAAGGAAGAATGCCGCCAATTCCTTTTGAATTGCTCGCAGACGATCTGGTGTTAGGAGTTCATCCCGCATCCGAAACATCTAATTTGAAGTAGGGGGTCAATACATGAAATGATGCTATAAATTTGTGAATATTATTGATTGCTTACGCACTTTAAATTGTTCATCAGTGTAGCCCCGCTCACAGGTCGTGTGGCGGATGGACTCGCAAATGTAGTATCCACAATAATCATTCCCGGGTTCCTGCCACAACCACTTTACAAGAAATAGAGCTCAATCAAACTGATAAGCAAGAATGCCAAATTGGTATTGATGAAACTAGCTAGCGCTTGAATCAAGATATAGGAGATGCGCGCGCGGAACATGCTACTATATTGTACTTACTTTCGGGTATCTAAATTGTAGCTTCTTCGGCAGTCCCGGAGCTTTTTTGATGAATGTTTTCCAAGCCCTGCCAGACAAAGGAAACAATTAGTTGATATCAGAAATGAAGTTGCTGATATATATGCATGGTGGATAATATTGATCGATTTAACTTACCTGGCTAGTATTTGAGTCATGTCCGCATACTCCTCGGGATCTTTACGTTTAGAGTCGAAGACAGTTACTATTCCCTTCTCAAGCTTAATCTCTAAGAGAATATAGTGGAAGCTGCGCACGAATGCATGGGATCATTACATCACTATAAACTTGACTGATATATATAAGGGAAACCAAATATGCAGAAGACATTAACACTCACTTGAAGTTGTAAGGAAAGAGTATTATATCTTTGTTTTCATTTACCACCAACGATCGTAGCAAGTTGGTCTCGGTATCGCCGGGACGCAATTTAACCTCGGTTGCATCTATGAGGTATGTGTTAATAAACCCAATATCACCTACTTGTCTTTTCTTCAATTCGACGATCTTCAATCTGCATAATATAGTGAGGATAATTATAAATACATGCAATGAAGATCAGCTATATAGAGAGACTTAATGACAGAAGTAGTACTACTTACAGACAGTAGCAGGTGATCGTTGTTTTATCGAGGGCCAATTGATTGAAAAATTGATAGAACTCCTCAAATGGAACAGGCAACAGGTCAATTACAACGAGGTCATGCTCAGGTTTAACTCTCAAATACAAGTTATTCCTCCCCCCAGACTCTCTGCAGATTTTCATGTACCAATCATGCAATCTTCGCATATTCGTTGATAGAGATCTTTCATTTTTTACGAGAGGCTTTTTGTACTCGTATCTTTCTATCTGCACGTCCATGAAATCATAGTGTACATCGTCGGACGCGTAATCTGCAAGATTGGTATAACCGGGCACCATCCTCGGATCATTAGCGACCATGTCGCTAGACACCTTGAGCGGGGGGCACGATTGGTTCGCTTGTTCGCCGAGCTGGGCAATTTGTTTCCCAGCTCGCCCTTCTGCTAACCTCTGATCACTTTTTGTACTTCCGGACCGCTTGGCATCTTGAAATGTCTTTTGAATAATGCGGTCATAGTTGCCCTTCGGCTTACTTTTCGCTGGTTGCTTCGGGGCAGCAAGAGTGCGCTTTGCTTTCACCGCATCTATCTTCTCCTCTGGAGGTGGATGTCTCTGTGCTTTCAACCCTTCAAAAAAGTCCTTCACTTTGCCTTCAGCGATCTTCGTGTTTTCCTCGTCGGACCTCTCGTACGGCAACTTCTCTAGAGGCGTGAGAGAAGGACCGAATCTGCATCGCCTCCCGCCTCTGGCTGTACTGGTAGACGTCGCCGGACCAGACGAAGCGGCTGTCTTTTTTACTTGCTTAGGCGCCGGAGCAGGAGCAGCCGGAGCGGCGGCAGGTCTCTTCCGCCCTTGCTGATTAGGCGAAGGAGGAGCTGGCTGTCTGCTCGGGCGCGCCGGCGGCGAAGGAGGCGGAGTGCCGCCACGCGCCGGCGGCGAAGGAGGCGGTGTGCCGCCACGCGCCGGAGAAGGAGCCGGAGTGCCCTGATGGTCACTCGCCGGAGAAGGAGCCGGAGTGCCCTGATGGTCACTCGCCGGAGGAGGAGGCGGTGGAGGAGGCGGAGTGCCCTGACTCGTCGGAGGAGGAGGAGGAGGCGGAGGCGTCCAGTTCAGAATGTTGATTAGGTCCTTCTGCCATAGGCATGGAGTCTTCAATGAAGAACCCAGCCGAGTCTCCCCTTCACCGGTAGGGTGGTCAAGCTGGAGCTCCTCAAATCCCTCCGTTATTTCGTCGACCATCACCCTAGCATATCCTTCTGGAATCGGCCGACAGTGAAAAGTGTCGTCTGGTCCAGAAGGATAAACAGAGCCAGCAGCCGCCTTGACCTTCAGATTCATCCACTGTGCCATAAGGTGGCAATTTTGTGCCTGCGTGATAGCATCCACAGGATTCCTGGCAGTAGCCGTCAAGGCAAGCTCTGGCTGAGGCAGCTCGGTGGAAGCCACGCTGCTTCTCCGCTGAGATGGCGGGGTAGCTTCGGGGGAAGCTTCGGCAATTCTTTCCCGATCTGCTTCCCGTTCCTCTATCGCTTGTATTCTGGCCCGCAGCGCCTGGATTTCGGTCATCTCCATTTTCTTCCTCCTGTCGTGGCATTTGTAGCCTCCTGCGTCCGGAAACCCAGCACGCCACGGAAGGGAGCCTGGCGTGCCTCGTGTCCGTCCAGGGTGCTCAGGATTCCCGAGGGCCATTGTCAGCTCGTCGTTCTCTCTGTCGGGGATGAACGTCCCTGCATGCGCTGCTTTGATATACTGCCGCATCTTCCTGAGTGGTGTTTCCATTTGCTTGTCCGTCCAAATGCACCACCCTGTTACAGGGTCCAAGGATCCGCCAGCCCCGAAGAACCAAGTCCGGCAACGTTCTGGCCAGTGCATTGTCTCTGGTTCGATCCCTTTCTGAAGCAGATCATTCTCAGCCCTGGCCCACTTAGGCCGGGCTACGAGGTGGCCGCCCGACCCCGTGCGATGGTGATGCATCTTCTTTGCAGCATTTATCCGGTTTGTCTCCGACATCTTCTGACTCTTTTCCGACTTCTTATGGGCCACAAATGCGGGCCAGTCATCTTTGATCTTCTCATATATGCCCACGAATTCTGGAGTCGTTTTCTCTCTGACAAACGTATTCAGTTTTTTCTTCCATGCCCTGAATTGGTCTGCCATCTTCGAAAGTGCATAAGACTTGATTAAGTCCTCTTTAACTGGCTTCGCCGGATCAACCTCTCGCGGTAGGACGAAGTTTGACTTCAGCACATTCCAAAGATCTTCTTTCTGCATATCTGTGACATAAGTCACCTGAGCGTCGTTTGCAGCCGGCTTTAACCATTGATGGATGCTGATCGGGATCTTGTCCCTAACCAGAACCCCGCACTGATTAACAAATGCGTTCTTTGTGCGGATGGGTGCAATCGGCTCGCCGGAGCGCGAGATTTCTGAGATCTCAAACTTTTCATCCGGCCTCAACTTTTTCTTCGCTCCTCGTCTCTTTACCGAAGATTTGCTCGATCCGGAGGGCTAGAAAAGGAACAAAGACGAGAGTTAATGAATGAATCAATTAACTAGTCAGCACATGCTTAACTAACATATATACCTCCTGGCCGGACTCGGTTCGGTCACCGGAGCCAGCATCACGGTCTCCTTCTTGCACCGGCATTGGGTCACCGGAGCCGTCCTCACGGTCTACTTCTTCCATGTGCATTGGGTCACCGAATTCATCAATATCATAGCCTAGATCTTCCAGCCGCAGCTCTTGTTCGACCTGCTCATCGGTGTCGTTGAGAAACGACCTGACGGCATTTTGTCCGTCTGCGATTATGTCCATCAACATCGCCTCTTGTGCTAGGTCTCGGGTGTTGTCGTCCATTGTTTCTACAAATATTTACAACATGCCAATTATTATTCAAACATGACAGATGGATATATTAATGGCAAACGTAGAACTAGCTTCAACCCTCGACTGCTCGGCGATCCACAAACCCTAGACCCCCTCATGTCACATTTTGTCTAGCTATAGTGTCAAAGGATTCAACAAAACCAATACTTCATCATTAGGCGAAAGTAACAGTAGCATGATGGTACGAAGCTCTCCAAAGTTGTTTTGGAACGAAGTCCCAGATAAGATAATCCGTAACAAAAGACGGATTATCCTATCAGGGACTCCGTTCCAGAACATCTTTGCATAACTTCGTACCAACATGCCCCGGTTACTTCTGGCAAATGATGAAGTCATGGAATTTTTCAATACTTTGACACTAGCTAGGCAACCTCTCTCGACCCCTCGACCCCCGACAGCTCGGCGATCCACAAACCCTAGACCCCCTCATGTCACATTTTGTCTAGCTATAGTTGTCAAAGGATTCAACAAAACCAGTACTTCATCATTAGGCGAAAGTAACAGTAGCATGATGGTACGAAGCTCTCCAAAGTTGTTTTGGAACGAAGTCCCAGATAAGATAATCCGTAACAAAAGACGGATTATCCTATCAGGAACTCCGTTCCAAAACATCTTTGCATAACTTCGTACCAACATGCCCCGGTTACTTCTGGCAAATGATGAAGTCATGGAATTTTTCAATACTTTGACACTAGCTAGGCAACCTCTCTCTCGACCCCCGACTGCTCGGCGATCCACAACCCTAGACCCCCGACTGCTAGGCAACCTCTCGACCCCTCGCCCTTCGGCCTCTCGGTCCCTCGACGACCCTCGACCCCTCGACCTTCGGCCTCTCGGTCCCTCGACGACCCTCGACACCGCCCCCCCCCCTAATGTCGAAGTTATCGGGGAGGGTGTATATCGACATAGACATATCCGATAAAAAAAAGAGGAAGAAGAAGAAAAAAGGAACCGCTAGAGGAGAAGATCGAAGAAAAAAAAAGAAAAAAAAAGGAGAAGAAGAAAGGAATAGAGGAGAAGAATTTTCTCCTCTATTTCCTTTCTTCTTCTCCTCTTTTTTTCTTTTTTTTCTTCTTCTTATTTATTTCTCCTCTTCTTCCTCTCCTCTTCTTCTTTCTTTCCTCTTTCTTATTTTCTTCTTTCCTATCCTTCTTTTTCTAAATTTGTAACTTTTGCATATATAAAACTTTCTATATATATTTAGCATATATAAACAAAAAACTATATAGCCACATACACATATATATACATCACATATACACACATCACATATATACAGCAACTTCCTAAGAAAAAATATATTTATATACACATAAATATATATTTAACATATATATTTAGCAAATTCCTAAGAAAAAAAAAAGATATACACATACATATAAATACAGCAACTATATACAGCAACTATATATACTGCAATTTCCTAAGAAAATTCCTAAGAAAAAAAAATATACACATATATACATATATATACACAGCAACTATATATATATATATACAGCAATATATATTAAACATATAAAAAAAAGGGAGCCGGCCCTCACATCGGCAGGGCGGCGCGACGGCGGCGGGGCGGGGCGGCGACGAGGCGGCGTCGGGGCGCGGCGGCGCGACGGCGGCGGGGCGGGGCGCGCGGCGGCGCGGGGCGACGGGCCGGCCGGGGCGCGGCGACGGCGCGGGGCGGGGCGACGGCGCGGGGCGCGGCGACGGCGCGGGGCGCGGCGACGGCGCGGGGCGGAGCGACGAGGCGGCGTCGGGGGCGACGACGACGGGGCGACGGGGGCGACGGGGGCGACGGCGACGGCGACGGGGAAGAGCAGATCGAGGGAGGCGTCGGGGCGGGGAAGAAAGAAACTGCCCAAAATTTCGCAAGTCCTGGTTATATAGGAGTGGCATTAGTCCCGGTTGGTGGCTGAAACCGGGACTAATGCCCCCCTTTAGTCCCGGTTGCTGCCACCAACCGGGACTAAAGGTCCCTTTTCAGCAGCCCAAAGGGCGGGAAGGTGGGGCCTTTAGTCCCGGTTGGTGGCAGCAACCGGGACTAAAGGGGTGCATTAGTCCCGGTTTCAGCCACCAACCGGGACTAATGCCACCCTTTAGTCCCGGTTGGTGCCACCAACCGGGACCAAAGGCCCTGTGCTGGCGCGGGTGCGGTGGGATGTTTAGTCCCACCTCGCTAGCTGAGGGAGCTCGAGAGTGGTTTATAAGGGCTGCTGCTCCCACCCTCTCGAGCTCCTCTCAAATGCAGGCTTCTGGGCCTAACTCTGCGCGCTGCCCTGTGAGCTTGCTGGGCCTTATATTACAGGTGGATCCTGTGCTATAGGCCTTGCAGGCTCACTGGGCAGCGTCCAAATTTTTTTTTCCTTTTTTGCTTTATTTATTTCTAAGTTGTTTTTTGCTGCATTTAGAGTTGCTTTATTTATTTTATTTTCTTTGTTTAATTCTAAGTTGTTTTTTGCTGTATTTAGAGTTGCTTTATTTATTTTACTTCCTTTATTTATTTTCTTTGTTGCTTTATTTATTTTATTTTGTTTATACTTAATTACAACAAAATACTTATTGTTGCTATTTATTTCTAAGTTGTTTTTTGCTGTATTTAGAGTTGCTTTATTTATTTTATTTTCTTTGTTTATTTCTAAGTTGTTTTTTGCTGTATTTAGAGTTGCTTTATTTATTTTACTTTCTTTATTTATTTTCTTTGTTGCTTTATTTATTTTATTTTGTTTATACTTACAACAAAATACTTATTGTTGTTATTTATTTTTCAAGTTTGTTTTGTTTTGTTTTGTTTTGTTAGTGCAAGTAGTATTGAAATTTGAATAGCACAAACGGACAATGGTATCATACTCGTTTGTTACAAAGTTGGCATGGTATCATCATAATAGTTGCGGAAATAACTCTTCACTTTTTCTTCGCTTGTGTCATTTGCTTATTGCGCCGTAACCATGGATAATCTTCATCGTTTATCAGGATGCTTGGGTCAGCCTTGACTTTGAAGGGAGGAATTTCATGAAACTTTTCATAATCTTCAGACATGTCTGTCTTGCCCTCCACTCCCAGGATGTCCCTTTTTCCTGAAAGAACTATGTGGCGCTTTGGCTCATCGTATGATGTATTCGCTTCCTTATCTTTTCTTTTTCTCGGTCTGGTAGACATGTCCTTCACATAGATAACCTGTGCCACATCATTGGCTAGGACGAACGGTTCGTCATTGTATCCAAGATTTTTCAGATCCACTGTTGTCATTCCGTACTGTGGGTCTACCTGTACCCCGCCTCCTTACAGATTGACCCATTTACACTTAAACAAAGGGACCTTAAAATCATGTCCGTAGTCAAGTTCCCATATGTCCACTATGTAACCATAATATGTGTCCTTTCCCCTCTCGGTTGTTGCATCAAAGCGGACACCGCTGTTTTGGTTGGTGCTCTTTTGATCTTGGACAATCGTGTAAAATGTATTTCCATTTATCTCGTATCCTTTGTAAATCAATACAGTCGAAGATGGTCCCCTGGACAACAAGTACAACTCATCACAAACAGTGTTTTCACCTCTGAGACGTGTTTCCAACCAACTGCTGAAAGTCCTGATGTGTTCACGTGTAATCCAGTCGTCGCACTGCTCCGGGTGTTTGGAGCGCAGACTGTTCTTGTGTTCATCGACATACGGGGTCACCAATGTAGAGTTCTGTAGAACTGTGTAGTGTGCTTGAGACCAAGAATAACCGTCCCTGCATATTATTGAGTCCCTTCCAAGCGTGCCTTTTCCAGTCAGTCTGCCCTCGTACCGCGATTTAGGGAGACCTATCTTATTAAGGCCAGGAATGAAGTCAACACAAAACCCGATGACATCCTCTGTTTGATGGCCCATGGAGATGCTTCCTTCTGGTCTGGCGCGGTTACGGACATATTTCTTTAGGACTCCCATGAACCTCTCAAAGGGGAACATATTGTGTGGAAATACGGGCCCCAGAATGACAATCTCGTCGACTAGATGAACTAGGACGTGTGTCATGATATTGAAGAAGGATGGTGGGAACACAAGCTCGAAACTGACAAGACATTGCGCCACATCACTCCTTAGCCTTGGTACGATTTCTGGATCGGTCACCTTCTGAGAGATTGCATTGAGGAATGCACATAGTTTCACAATGGCTAATCGGACGTTTTCCGGTAGAAGCCCCCTCAATGCAACCGGAAGCAGTTGCGTCATAATCACATGGCAGTCATGAGACTTTAGGTTCTGGAACTTTTTCTCTGCCATATTTATTATTCCCTTTATATTCGACGAGAAGCCAGTCGGGACCTTCATACTGAGAAGGCATTCAAAGAAGATTTCTTTCTCTTCTTTCGTAAGAGCATAGCTGGCAGGACCTTCATACTGCTTCGGAGGGATGCCGTCTTTTTCGTGCAAAAGTTGCAGGTCCTCCCGTGCCTCAGCTGTATCTTTTGTCTGTCCATACACGCCCAAGAAGCCTAGCAGGTTCACGCAAAGGTTCTTCGTCACGTGCATCACGTCGATTGAAGAGCGGACCTCTAGGTCTTTCCAGTAGGGTAGGTCCCAAAATATAGATTTCTTCTTCCACATGGGTGCGTGTCCCTCATCGTCATTCGGAACAGCTAGTGCGCCGGGGCCCTTTCCGAAGATTACGTGTAAATCATTGACCATAGCAAGTACGTGATCACCGGTACGCATGGCGGGCTTCTTCCGGTGATCTGCCTCGCCTTTGAAATGCTTGCCTTTCTTTCGACATTGATGGTTGGTCGGAAGAAATCGACGATGGCCCAGGTACACATTCTTCCTGCACTTGTCCAGGTATATACTTTCAGTGTCATCTAAACAGTGCGTGCATGCGTGGTATCCTTTGTTTGTCTGTCCTGAAAGGTTACTGAGAGCAGGCCAATCGTTGATGGTCACGAACAGCAACGCCTTTAGGTCAAATTCCTCCTGTTTGTGCTCATCCCACGCACGTACACCGTTTCCATTCCACAGCTATAAAAGTTCTTCAACTAATGGCCTTAGGTACACATCAATGTCGTTGCCGGGTTGCTTAGGGCCTTGGATGAGAACTGGCATCATAATGAACTTCCGCTTCATGCACATCCAAGGAGGAAGGTTATACATACATAGAGTCACGGGCCAGGTGCTGTGATTGCTGCTCTGCTCCCCGAAAGGATTAATGCCATCCGCGCTTAGAGCAAACCATACGTTCCTTGCGTCCTTTGCAAACTCCTCACAGTACTTTCTCTCGATTTTTCTCCATTGCGACCCGTCAGCGGGTGCTCTCAACTTCCCGTCTTTCTTACGGTCCTCACTGTGCCATCGCATCAACTTGGCATGCTCTCTGTTTCTAAACAAACGTTTCAACCGTGGTATTATAGGAGCATACCACATCACCTTCGCAGGAACCCTCTTCCTGGCGGGCTCGCCATCAACATCACCAGGGTCATCTCGTCTGATCTTATACCGCAACGCACCGCATACCGGGCATGCGTTCAGATCGTTGTATGCACCGCGGTAGAGGATGCAGTCATTAGGGCATGCATGTATCTTCTGCACCTCCAATCCTAGAGGGCATACGACCTTCTTTGCTGCGTATGTACTGTCGGGCAATTCGTTATCCTTCGGAAGCTTCTTCTTCAATATTTTCAGTAGCTTCTCAAATCCTTTGTCAGCCACAGTATTCTCTGCCTTCCACTGCAGCAATTCCAGTACGGTACCGAGCTTTGTGTTGCCATCTTCACAATTGGGGTACAACCCTTTTTTGTGATCCTCTAACATGCGATCGAACTTCAGCTTCTCCTTTTGACTTTCGCATTGTGTCCTTGCATCGACAATGACCCGGCGAAGATCATCATTTGGTTCCTCTTGATCTTCAGCAGCTTCACCCGTTGCAGCATCATTGGGCACATCGTCTGGTTCCTCTTGATCTTCACCAGCTCCCCCCATTGCAGCATCACCGTATTCAGGGGGCACATAGTTGTCATCGTACTCTTCTTCTTCGCCGTCTTCCATCATAACCCCTATTTCACCGTGCCTCGTCCAAACATTATAGTGTGGCATGAAACCCTTGTAAAGCAGGTGGGAGTGAAGGATTTTTCGGTTAGAGTAAGCCATCGTATTCACACATTGAGTGCATGGACAACACATAAAACCATTCTGCTTGTTTGCCTCTGCCACATTTAGAAACTCACGCACGCCCTTAATGTACTCGGAGGTGTGTCTGTCACCGTACATCCATTGGCGGTTCATCTGCGTGCATTTATATATAATTAAGTGTGTCAAAAATCATTACAGAACATCATAAATAGATAATTAAGTGACCAAATGGATAAAAGTTCATCATCACATTAAAACCAAAGTACATACATATATAGTTCTCATCTAACAACATATATAGCTCTCCATACACATCGAAACTATGTAAAACATTTCAACGCGAAAACAAATGCTATCATAATCGCAACCAAGGTAACAATTGATCCAACGGCATAATGATACCAAGCCTCGGTATTAATGGCATATTTTCTAATCTTTTTAATCTTCAACCGCATTGCATCCATCTTGATCTTGTGATCATCGACGACATCCGCAACATGCAACTCCAATATCATCTTCTCGTCCACAATTTTTTTTATTTTTTCCTTTAAGAATTTGTTTTCTTCTTCAACTAAATTTAACCTCTCGACAATAGGTTCCATCTTGATCTTGTGATCATCGATAACTTCCGCAACATGCAACTCCAATTCCATCTTCTCCTCCTCCATTTTTTCCAATTTTTTCTTTAACGAAATGTTTTCCTCTTCAACTAAATTTAACCTCTCCACAAGAGGGTCGGTTGGAATTTCCGGTTCAACTACCTCCTAGACATAATAAAACATCTATGCATGTCAGGTTGGTCGGCATAACTATCATAAGCACTAAAACAAATAGTTATAAATTAAAGATAATATACCACATCCGAATCGTAGACCGGACGAGGGCCCACGTGGGCGGATATCAAAACCATCGCACTATATAATAACAAAGCAATAATAAACGTAAGAAAATTAGACAAATATCTATCTAAAGCAATAATAAAAGTAAGAAAAGCATGGACATAACAAGAGGCTCACCACGGTGGTGCCGGTGACGAGATCGGCGGGGGCGATCGACGGCGGCGAAGACGGGGACGGGACGTGACGGACCGCTAAACCTAGACAAATCTCGAAGAAAATAGAGCTTCGAGAGGAGAAAAGCTTAACTAGTGTGGCTCGGGCATTCCACCGAACATGTTGTGTGCATAGGAGGTGAGCTAGAGCACCACTAACCCCTCTCCCCCTCGGCCAGAAAAAAAACAGAGCAGTGAGCTCTGCTCTTGAGTGAGGGGGTATATATAGGCAACTCACTGGTCCCGGTTGGTGCTACAAACCGGGGCTAAAGGGGTGCCTTTGGTCCCGGTTCATAAAACAAACCGGGACTAATAGTGGTGGGCCAGGAGCAAGAGCCATTGGTCCCGGTTTTTAGCTCCAACCGGGACCAATACGTCCAGACGAACCGGGACCAATGGCCCACGTGGCCCGGCCGGCCCCCTGGGCTAACGAACCGGGTCCAGTACCCCTATTGGTCCCGGTTCTAGATTGAACCGGGGCTAATGGGCTGGACCAATGCCCTGTTTTCTACTAGTGTCCACTCCTACCAGAGGAGCTAACAGCAAACGAACAATCATAACCTAGAGTATTTTTGAGAGCTTCCGCTTTTTCTGCACTAATCTGAGTTTCTAATATGCAAAGAACTCTAGGGGCAAACTTTTTCGCGAAATCACGCAGCTTGTGAACTGTCGGGGCGTTGCCGATCCCGCGACAGTTCCAGCAGAGGAGATTCATTGTGCCCTGCGGCACTCCTCGGGGGAGCCCGTCGATTGTGCATCATCTTTAGTTGTTGTGTTTGCTAAGGTCGAGCCTCCACCACCAGGTCCATCAATCTCCTTCATCTTCTCCTTGTCCACACTGCCCAGCTCCTTCCTGATTCTCTTGTATTCTTTGCGCGGCGAGACATACACAGGCGACAGCGGAGGAACTGCCGGCAAGGCTGTTGCAGCCACCATCGCCAGGGGATTCACATCCACTGGTTCCTGCATTGTTACAGATGGGCTAGAATCTGAATTGTTCTCCACAGAAGCGCGCTTATTTGATTGTTGTCCCTCCATCGCCACCAGTGCATTATTCCTGTCTTGTCGAGCATCCTCCTCCTTCTCAACCTCGTCAGCTCTTCTGTCATCCGTGTGCCCCGGGTTATTGTTCTGAGCATTAAATCTCCAGCTCTGGTTAGGGTTGTAGGTGCTCCTCCCCCTTCCGCTACCTCTCCCTCCCCCCATAGACTGTCTTGCTTGGGGGCCGGCTATCCCTCTTCCAATATGACCAGCTCTGAAGACATCCGCAAGCACAAACTCCCCCCACTGAAAGGATGAAACGTCGTGCTCGCCGTCTCCAGATTCCTCATACCAGTGCCCGAACTCCCCACAATTAAAACAGAAGGTTGGAAGCTTTTCATAATTCACTTGATAACTAATTCTTTCCTCTCCTTTCTTCGCAGTGACAAAACGTTTTATCTTTGCATTGATATCGATCTTGACTTTGACTCGAACAAATTCTCCAAAATAGCCCGCTGGTAACCTAAGCTGAACCTCTTCAACCTCGCCAATGCGAGAGGCCATCCCTCGTACTACCTGCTCAATCAGGAAGTTGTCTAGTAGGCGGTGAATCTGCGCCCACACCGTCAATGTTTCCAGAGGGATGGATTCGGGCTTCTTGAACCCGTCGTACTCCTGCATGATCACTGCCTGTCCCCTGAAGAGCCATGGACCTTCAATCATGGCCTTGTTCCAATCCGCTAGACATCCGAACTGAGCCGTGAACAGGTTGTCGTTCACTCTCCTCCAAATCACCGGTCTAGCCGGGTTCCATGCCGCGCGCATATCACCATACACAGCGCCCGGGCTAAAAGTTTTGGGTGTATGAACCCTAGCAATCGCCAACCACTTGGCTGGCGCCAACAGATCTGGAAGCTCATCCTCCCATACGAAGTCATCATCCTCTTCTTCCTGCAAGTTCAACCGGGCTAGCAGATCGTCCGTACTCTCCTTGGCCCCCTCCTCTGCGATCCTCTAGGTTCGCCTGCCATCACCTTCCTCGATCTGATCGCTCGAGCTGCAAACCCTAGCTCAGAGAACTCGCGATTGCTCCGACAGCCATGGCCGGGTAGAGTCGCGAGGGACTCCCCTTGATCAGCCCGTACCGAGGAGCGAGAACGGTAAAGATCCGTCGTGGATCAGACGAGAATTCCGGCTACGCCGCCGGAAGCAAGAAAACCCTAGCTGGTCGCTAGGGGAGAGAAAAACCGCTTGACCGGCTGCTGAAACCGACTTTTCTCATGGATCTTCTTTTTCTGGTTCTTTTAGGCTTTCTATTGTTTTTTTCCTTTCTCTTTTTCTCCTTTTTCGTTTTTTTCCTTTTCTGTTTATTTTTTTAGTTTCTGTTTCTTTTAATTCCGTTTTTTTAAATTTCACAACTTTGCAATTTTTTTTCGCAAATTTAAGAAAAATGTTAATTTTTCAATTTTTGTTCATGAGTTCCAACAAATGTTCCTTTTTCAAAATTGTCCATGTTTTCAAATTTTCTTCGCATTCGAAAGTGTTTCAGTTTTATAAATTCATGTTTTAAAATTTTGTTCACAAATTAAATTTTTTTCGTAAATTCCATAATTTTATTAGGGACTTTGAACAAATGTTGCCGTTAGAAAATTTGTTGGCATTTTTCGAAAAATGTTCATATTTACAAGTTTTGTTTGGGTTACGAAAAAAAATCGTTTTCAATTTTTTTTGCAATTTAAAAAAAAACTCTCTTTCCTAATTTTGTTCTGGAGTTTCAAAAAATGTACGCATGCAAAAGTTGTTCGTGTTTCCAAATTTTGTTTTTAAATTTGAAAAATTGTTCCTGTACAGTTTTTTGGGTAGTTTAAAAAAATTTCCGTTCTAAAAAATATATTATCGTCTCCAAAATTCATTTGTGTGTTGAAAAATGTCTGAGTTTTCTCAAAATTTGTAAAAAAACTAATAATGTGCGCGTTTGATAAAACATTCACGTCTTTAAAAAAACGAATTGTGTTCAAATTTTTGAAAAACTTTCGGATCGGTGTTTGAGTTTTCTTAAGGTTTTGCAACGTTCTGTGATCAAGAAAGATAACTAGCCTAACTTGTTCGAGTCGTATGCTCGGAAGCAGCGGGTCTAGCGTTCGATTCTTGGCATCGCATCTTTTTTTTTATTCCAGCTTGATCTACTGTTCGCGAGAGAGATGGACCGGCCTAGTCTATCGATCCCCTATGCGATCGCTCGACTGCTTGACGCAGAGAGCATCCAATAGGAGCTCCCCTCCTATTCAGCGCGTTCTGTGGCAGCTAACTGAAGCGGCTCTCATGTGCCTGTCTACATGGGCCGGCTCAACAACAACAGATGCTCGCTCATTAAGTTTTTCACAGTTGATTCGATCGCGTCGTTGATGACTGGAGGGACGTAACATCTATAAAAATCATAAAATTGCAAAATATATTTCAAAAAGTTTCAAAATTTTTAAAAAGATCACGGATTTGAAAACAATATGCAAAATTAGAAAAAAAATCACAAATTCAAAAACAGTTCATCACTTTTGTAAAATGGTTCGCACATTGGAAAAAAGTTCATCAATTTTGAGAAAATGTCAATAGATCGAAAAAATATTCATAAATTTCTGAAAAGTTAATTTTTATGTAATGTTCAATGATTGTGGAAAAAATCATCTATTGGCGAAAGGTTCGTGCATATTGAAAAATAATTAAAAGTTGTCGAATAGAAATTATATTTTCACGAACAGAAGAAAGAAGAAAAGAAGAAAAAGGGAGTAAATAATCACAGAAGTTGTGTTGTCCAGGTTTATTATTGTAGTTATATTGTGTATGGACGTCGTTGGTTCGAATCACCTCGGGCGGGTGATTTTTGCAGGTTAACGGAAAAAAAAGTAAATGGGTCGTCCCAGTCCTTTGCTTTTTTTTGCTAACCCATTTACATTTGAATCACCACGGCGCGTGATTTTTTGCATGTTAACAAAAAAATGTAAATGGGTTGTCCCAGCTCGTTTGCGTGTAACAAAGTTACGGGTGCTCAAGGGTCCGAATAGGAAACCGGCTACAGGATTTGCCAACTGCAATTTTTTCTATGTGCTGGCGTTATAAACACCTAAATGTTTCCGGAGGCAGCGAAGAGGATGCTAGCAGGGTAGCGGCAGCGATGGCAAAGAGGACGAAGATGTCAAAATCGATGGGGTGAGCGCACTCGCATGTGTGCCATGGGCAGGCGGGCTAGAAGATGACAAGGGGAGGACAATGCTGGTGGCCACAGCGTGTTCGTGCAGACGCAAATCCATCCTAAATTTGAGCTAAAAGTGGGTCAAAGCGGACGGCAAAACGAACATCAATACATTTGCGTCGCCGCCTGGGCCATGGTTTCTGATGACAGAAACAGATGTGGGTGGACGAAATGTGTCGCCCTGTTGGAGTTGCCCTTACCCTTGCAAAGCTCAGTCCCCAACTTCTCAAGGGCAGACAAGTGGCACATTATGCGGCACTTGTCACAACCTAAGAGTTATTTTTCTATATTCGTAGATATGTTTATTCTAAATGTTTATCTCTTAAACCATGCGTCCATATCCCGAAGGATTTTCACCGTTGAATTTGATGTGTCTAGATCGTCGAAAGTAGATCCCATGTTAATAGTTTCGGCTAAATGTTTATCATGAACGAACAGGGAATAACCGAAAATGGGGAAAAGGGAAAAATTTTGAATACTGAAAACCAATAAAAAACTAAAACCAGAAAAATACGGTAACCGGACAAAACGAATACAAAAAACAGAAGAAAAAACCTAGAGCCCGGAAGCACGATTGTGGCTTTTCACTCTTTCCCTTTTTGAGTGTGCTGCTCGCCAGTGGCGGTGCCAGGATCCAAACCATGTGTTGTCAAGCTTTTTAAATGGAAAATTTTATGGACAAAATAAACAGGAACAGAAAAGTCCGTACTTCAGTTTACACATATTTCTGATTGCAGCCCTTAGACAAATTTTTCCATTTATAATTCTTGTCATTACGAAACATAAGATTTAACAAGTGGCAAAACAAGTCTTTTACTATGAAACACAAGATCTTAATTTTCATTCACAAAAGAAGGTCTTAATTTTTTAATAATAAGAGAACAAAATTGAAGAAGAAGAAGATATATAACGTACATATACAATAAAAAGGACCTCGTGCTAGACCCTGCTGCACTCGCCGGTCGCCGGAGGTACATTACTTGAGAGAGTCGGAGACTGACTGTGGAGGCGGCGGTGCTCACGGTGGTGATTCTGGGCGGTGGGCAGCGGACGGTGTCAGCACTTAGTGTGCAACATGTGCATCCAGTGCATGATGGACCATTATAGATTACTCCCTCCGTAAATTAATATAAGAGCGTTTAGATCACTATTTTAGTTTATAGAGGGAGTACATGGAAGGTGAAAAGGAGAGTAGTAGTAGTAGAAAGACTTTTTTCTGAAAGAGCAATCACGGGTTTGAGAATCGGCTGATTAGGGAAGTTATAATTAGGACGTCTTTTTTTTTGAGCAACTTATAATTAGGACGTCTGTGTGTACTTTCCTTTGCTATATGGACCAGCCAAATCACAGGCAAAACAGATGACAAATAGGCCTGTCTAAGTCAGTTTCCAGAACCTGTTTTCTAGCGCCAGGGTACGCCAACGTGCTGGTTTTCACCGTTCCAAATTGCTGTGTAGTCGTTTGACTACCCAGCAAATCTGTGATTCTGGTGGAACACAGTATTTTTTCGAGAAGCACAACTATATTTCTCACGGAAGAAACTCTATGCTTTCACGAGAAGCAAATTTGTGCTCAAGGAATTACAATTTTTTTTTTCACTTTTGAGAAGCACACATTTGTTTTTCTGAGAAGCAAAACTATGCTTCTTATGGAAGCACTTTTTTTCAGGAAGCATAGATGTGCTTCGCAAAAAGAAATCAACAAATTTCTCCAACACCTAGGAAAATCCCGGCAAAAACCAAAAAGCCAAAATAACCCCCCAAAACAACCGAAATCTCGAAAATGTGTACAGAAAAAACAAAATCCGAAGGAAGCCTAGAATGCGACACATGGTGATGACTGGACGCACCACTTTGCGCGCTCCCAGGTTCAAAGTGTGACCCTTGTGTGAGGCTCTCAAGGGGTAATCATTGGTTAGTTGCTTCCCATTTGCTAGAATTCGAAAAAAGAGGAACATATTTGTGCTTTGGGCTCATTTGCAGCTTAAAAGGGCGGTCCAGGTGCTTGATGGGATGGAAGAAAATCAAAATTCCTATTCTTGTTTTTGATAGTAGAAATTCCTATTCTTTGTTTGCTTAACGGACCAGTCCATCTAGGCTCGTTGCTTGCCATGCGAGAATAAGTTTCTACCGCTTTCTGGTTTCGTCATTTAAATTTTATATCATTTCTTTCCAGTTTTTGTCGATTTCCGTTGAGTTTCGTTTCTATTTTTTGTTATTTTATTTTTTATTCTTTATTTCATTTCTTTTTTTCTTACATGTAATGTTTATTATTACACAAATTTTGTATCTAAATTTTTTTTGCGGGGTAAATTTGTATCTAATTGATGAACAATTAAGCTAATGAAGTTATTTTTTTACAAAATACCTAAACATTTTATCAAATCTTGAATATTATTATGAATTCTGTAACTTTAAATTTCATTAATTTCTACTGATCTTCATAAATTGTTGAATATTTTTAAAATATATGGATACTTCTTAAACTTCATGAAGAATGTGAAAACTCATTAACTGTTTTACAGTAATACTTTTATATGTAAAAACGGTTATTTTGGAGCCGGGACCTGTTGATTTCTTCCATCTGATTTTACACAAAATCAAGCATCGGTGACTTTTATCGAGTCGCAAGCATGGTAGTTCGACCGGCCCTAGTACGAGTTGTAGTTACTTTCTATCTCGAACATGGTAAAAACCAAATGAAATCAAAATTTTATTGGTCTAGCACTCCTACACACGCTAAATTGATTTACAGGTCTATCCTGATATTATCTGATGAAAGATTAGTCGTTTTTATGTTTCTTACTATATAAGAGAATAAATGATAATGCTACTGTACATGTATACTTTGGGACAGTTTTTTTTTGTTAAAATGTATATTAGTAATAAAGGGTCGTGTGAACCATTCATGGTATTTGTTACAAAAATAATCATAAGATGTTTCATTGAAGATTAGTGTTTTCCTAAAATTCATATTTTGGTTAAAAAATTATCTAAACAAGTGGATGTTATTATGGGGTCAATAGCTCCTGTGCGACACATTTCACGCCCAAATAGCCAAGGCCCACTCGGGCGATTAAAATGGTCGTCAATGGGAGTGAGATTATGTTTAAGACATGTGGGTCCCACTTGACAGAGCATCTAGTTACGGCCCCACTTGGCAGTGTATCAGGTGAGATGTGGCTCCGTGCCTGTCTGAATCAGGTGAGCAGTGACCCGTTGCTCCCTCCTCTTCGTTCTCGGCGGTGAGCCGGCGACGGCGCTGGAGCTTTTTTTTCTCAGTGACAGCAGCGGTGGAGTTGTCGTTCTCGGTGACGGTGACGGCGACTGTGGTGAGTAAATCCTGAACCCTTGTCCTGTTCCCCTCCTTGTCGAGTTAGATCTCATCGCATCGCCTCTGTTTCCTCTGTTTTTGGTCGATTTGATCCAGATCTGGGTGCGGGGGAGGGGGGCTGACCATGATGGAGCCGCCAGAGACAACAACGTCGACTAGGTATGTGCATCCTTTCCAACCTATGCGATTTGTGCGTCGTCTGCTTCCGCTAGCTCACACTGCCCGCCATTGACAAACAGGGGTAGGACATTCGAATTCACTGTCGAATTCTTTCCTTCTAAGGCGAAGCTAGGTGATGGTAGCGTGCGAGACATAGAGACAGATACAATTGTGAAATGGGAGGTTGAATGTGCAGAGATTGATCCTCAGGAAATACAGAGCATGGAAGAGAGGGCCATGAGAAATGTCGTGGAAAAAATTGGGGACAACATTTTTTGGGGTCCAGAGCAGGAGGTAGCATTGTTACGGTTTGATAATTGGAAGGGTGAGTATGTGAGATTTGAGAATGGTGAAGAAATGGTTGATGAAATCAATCGGCAAGACGGCTTGGCAAGCAAACATACAACCTTTCATGTAGAGCTCGTTGATCTGACATCGGATTCTAAGGTTGGATATGTGCCCTCAAAGTTGGCTTCACAGACGGTAGATGATGATTGGGCTTCACAGAGACAGATAACGCCCATGTTTACGGGTGAAGTGACAACAATAGGGGGTGGGGGTTGATCAAGATGTAGAAGAGGGTTGTGATGGTGCTGCAAGGGTTGTTTGGGTTGATTGGAATTCAGTACAATTAGAAGACACTACTGATTTGGTCATTGCACCAATGGCTGACACTGAGATGGCCAATTTTTTTGGCATTCCAGTAGATCCAGTAGATGATCAAGATGAGGAAGAGAGGGATGAATCTACTTTTCCTAATGATGCTAACAGAGATGCTTGTGAAGATGTGGATGGATAGTTGATGAAAGATGCTGCAAATGATGTAGATGATGCACATGATGATGAGCTTGTAAGTGTGTATGACAAAGAAAATCCTGTTATTGAAGTGGGCAAGTTGTTCCCAAATATGCAGGAGATTAGGATGTGTTTCAAGACTTATGCAGTCAAACATGAGTTTGATGCCAAGACTATGTGGACTGACAGAAAGAAATTTTATGCAAGGTGCAGAGGTTTTGATGGAAGCGCCAGGCCTTGAAAGTGGTACATATCTGCTAGAATTCAACCTGATGGAAGTACCATCAGGGTTAATCAAATCCCAAATCCACATACTTGTATTACAAGTTCACAGAGAGTATCAACCATGACATCACATTTTTGGATTGCAGAAAAGATCACTCCAATTTTAGCCAAGAAACCAAACACTACAGCAAAGAAACTTAAAGTGGACTTGGAAAAGACATACCCCATTAAGGTGAAGTATACCACAGTGTGGAAAGCAAAACAGAGGGCAATGAAAGCATTATATGGTGATTGGGCAAATACTTTTAGGATGCTTTATAACTTCAAACCGGAGGTGGAAAAGAGGTCACCTAGTAGTGTTGTGGAGATAGATACTGAGGTAACAGAGGATGGTAGAGTTCTTTTCTCCAAGTTCTTTATGGCTTTAAAGCCTTGCATAGATGGCTTCAAAGCAGGGTGCCGTCCATATTTGAGTATAGACTCATCTTTTTTGACTGGCAAATGGAATGGTCAATTGGCAACATGCAATGCTTTAGATGGACACAACCGGATGTTCCCTATTGCTATTGGTTTGTTTCAGTAAGATACAGAGGTTTCATGGACATGGTTCATGATGCAGTTGAAAAGATGCATAGGGCCAGTGTCACCTTTGGCAGTACACACATATGCATGTAAAGGGCTAGAAAATGCAGTGAAGAATGTTTTTCCTCATTGTGAGCATAGGGAGTGCTTCGGCCATATGTGGATGAATTTGATCAAAAAATTAAGAGGGGAAGAATTTGGGAGAATGTGGCTAGCAGCAAGATCTTACACCAAACAAACACATTCATATCATCTTGATAAGATAAAAGCAGCATGCAGTGAGTTTGGTCCATGGTTGAACACCTACCATTCTCTATTGTGGTACATGTCAGGATTTAACAGTGCCATCAAGTGTGATCATATCAACAATAACTTGGAAGGAAGTTTTAACAACAAGATAAAATAGTTAAAGAACTTGCCTGTGCATGACATGGTTGACCAGATCAGGATCATGCTCATGCGCATGTGGGAATTGAGAAGAAGGATTGGTGATTGTCTCCAAGAGGATAAGCTTCCTGCAGTGGTACAACAGGTGGTGAACAGGAGCAGAAATCTTTCACATTTGTGTGTCGAAAAATCTTCATTGTGGGGTGCTGAAGTTAGAGATACCAAGACTGGAAGGAGGCATGTTGTTAACACTGAGTTGCATGACTGCACTTGCCTCGAGTGGCAACACACCGGGAAACCTTGTGACCATGCCATACTTTTCTTGGCCTCCCAACCCAAGATAAACATGCACCCATACTTGCATGAATACTACTCAGTGGCAAGATTCTAGGCTGCATATGCAACTCCAATTCCAGCACTTACTGATCAGTCTGAGTGGCATGAAGTGGAAATTGAATTTTCCATGTGTCCTCCCCTAACAAAAAGAAAAGCTCGTGATACGTCTCCAACGTATCTATAATTTTTGATTTTTCCTTGCTATTATGTATTCTGTTTTGGATGTTTAATGGGCTTTATTATACACTTTTATATTATTTTTGGGACTAGCCTACTAACCCAAGGCGCAGTGCAAATTGTTATTTTTTTTTGCCTATTTCAGTGTTTCGCAGAAAAGGAATATCAAACGGACTCCAAACGGAATGAAACCTTCGGGAGAGTTATTTTTGGAACAATATCAACACAGAAGACTTGGAGGACACGCCAGGAAGCGTGAGAGGCGGCCACGAGGGCAGGGGGCGCGCCCAGGGGGGTAGGCGCGCCCCCACCCTCGTGGACCCCTTGTTGCTTCCCTGACGCCCCTCTTCCTCCTATATATACCTACGTACCCTGAAACTATCGAGGAGCACCACGGAAATCTAATTCCACCGCTGTAATCGTCTGTACCCGTGAGATCCCATCTTGGGGCCTGTTCCGGAGCTCCACAGGAGGGGGCAGTGATCACGGAGGGCTTCTACATCAACATCATAGCCTCTCCGATGAGTTGTGAGTAGTTTACCACAGACCTTTGGGTCCATAGTTATTAGCTAGATGGCTTCTTCTCTCTCTTTTGATCTCAATACAAAGTTCTCCTCGATCTTCGAGGAGATCCATTCGATGTAATCTTTTTGCGGTGAGTTTGTCGAGATCCGATGAATTGTGGGTTTATGATCAAGATTATCTATGAACAATATTGGATTCTTTTCTGAAATCTTTTATACATGATTTAAATATCCTTGCAAGTCTCTTTGAATTATCGGTTCGGTTTAGCCTACTAGATCTATAGTTCTTGCAATGGGAGAAGTGCTTGGCTTTGGGTTCAATCTTGCGGTGTCCTTTGCTAGTGACAGCAGGGGCAGCAAGGCACGTATTGTATTGTTGCCATCAAGGATAAAAAGATGGGGTTTATATCATATTGCTTAAGTTTATCCCTCTACATCATGTCATCTTGCTTAAGGCGTTACTCTGTTCTTATGAACTTAATACTCTAGATGCATGCTGGATAGCGGTCGATGTGTGGAGTAATAGTAGTAGATGCATAATCGTTTCGGTCTACTTGTCACGGACGTGATGCCTATATACAATGATCATGCCTAGATATTCTCATAACTATGCGCTTTTCTATCAATTGCTCGACAGTAATTTGTTCACCCACCGTAGAAATCTGCTATCATGAGAGAAGTCACTAGTGAAACCTATGGCCCCCGGGTCTATTCTCATCATATTAATCTTCCATCAACTATTTACTTTACTTTGCATTTTTTACTTTCAATCTCTATACCAAAAAATACCAATAATATTATCTTATCATATCTATCAGATCTCACTTTTGTAAGTGACCGAGAAGGGATTGACAACCCGTTTTATCGTGTTGGTTGCAAGTTTATTATTTGTTTGTGCAGGTACGAGGGACTCGCGCATGGTCTCCTACTGGATTGATACCTTGGTTCTAAAAAACTAAGGAAATACTTACGCTACTGTGCTGCATCACCCTATCCTCTTCGAGGGAATACAATGCAAGCTCGAGAAGTAGCAAGAAGAATTTCTGGCGCCGTTGCTGGGGAGATCTACGCAGAAGTCATATACCAAGTACCTATCAAAAACACTTATCCCTCGCATTACATTATTTTCCATTTTCCTCTCGTTTTCCTCTCCCCCACTTCACCTTTGCCGTTTTATTCGCCCTTCTTTTTCCGTTCACCTCTTGTCGCTTGCTTCTTGTTTGCTTGTGTGTTGGATTGCTTGTTCGTCACTATGGCTCAAGACAATACCAAATTGTGTGACTCTTCCAATACCAACAATAGTGATTTTATTAGCACTCCGATTGCTCCTATTACCGATGCTGAATCTTGTGAAATCAATGCTACTATGTTGAATCTTGTCATGAAAGATCAATTTTCCGGCCTTCCTAATGAAGATGCCGCTACCCATCTAAACAACTTTGTTGATTTGTGCGATATGCAAAAGAAGAGGGATACGGATAATGATATTGTTAAATCGAACCTATTTCCGTTTTTGCTTACAGATCGTGCTAAAACTTGGTTCTCTTCTTTGCCTAGAAATAGTATTGATTCGTAGAATAAGTGCAAAGATGCCTTTATCTAAGTATTTTCCACCCGCTAAGATTATCTCTTTTAGAAACGATATCATGAATTTTAAGCAAATAGATCATGAGCATGTTGCACAAGCTTGGGAGAGGATGAAATTAATGATACGTAATTGCCCTACGCATGGTTTGAACTTATGGATGATTACACAAAACTTCTATGCTGGCTTGAATTTTGGTTCTAGAAATCTTTTAGATTCGGCCGCGGGGGGCACTTTCATGGAAATCACTTTAAGAGAAGCTACCAAACTCCTAGATAATATTATGGTTAACTACTCTCAATGGCACACCAAAAGATCTACTAGTAAAAAGTACATGCTATTGAAAAGATTAGTGTTTTGAGTGGAACATGGACGAACTTATGAAATTATTTGCTACTAAGAGTGCTTCTTCTGATCCTAATGATATGCCTTTATCCACTTTAGTTGAGAATAATAATGAATCTTTGGATGTGAATTTTGTTGGTAGGAATAATTTTGGCAACAACGCATATAGAGGAAACTTTAAATCTAGGCCTTTTCCTAGTAATTCCTCTAATAATTATGGTAACTCATACAATAACTCTTATGGAAATTTTAGTAAGATGCCCTCTGATTTTGAAACTAGTGTCTAAGAGTTTATGAATTCGCAAAATAATTTCAATGCTTTGCTTGAAGAAAAATTGCTTAAGATTGATGAGTTGGCTAGGAACGTGGATAGAATTTCTCTTGATGTTGATTCTTTGAAACTTAGATCTATTATAACTAAGCATGATATCAATGAGTCACTCAAAGCCATGAGAATTTCCATTGATGAGTGCAAAGAAAGAACCGCTAGGATGCGTGCTAAAAGAGATTGCTTTGTGAAAGCGTGTTCTTCTAGTTTTCATGATAATAAAGATGAATATCTAAAAGTAATTGATGTGTCCCCTATTAAATCCTTGTTTTCTAGTATGAATCTTGATAAAGATGGGATTGGAGATGAGTCTACCTTAGTTAAAGAACATCCCAATGATTCGGAGTTTTTAGATCTTGATGCTAAAAGTGTTAAAAGTGGGATTGAAGAGGTCAAAACTTTAGATAGCAATGAACCAACTATCTTGGATTTCAAGGGATTCAATTATAATAATTTCTCTTTAATAGATTGTATTTCCTTGTTGCAATCCGTGCTAAATTCTTCGCATGCCTATAGTCAAAATAAGGATTTTACCAAACACAAAGTTGATGCTTTAATGCAATCTTATGAAGAAAAACTTGAATTAAAAGTTTCTATCCCTAGAAAGCTCTATGATGAGTGGGAAACTACTATTAAAATTAAGATTAAAGATCATGAATTCTTTGCTTTGTGTGATTTGGGTGCAAGTGTTTCCTCAATTCCAAAAACTTTATGTAATATTTTAGGTTTCCATGAAATTGATGATTGTTCTTTAAATTTGCACCTTGCGGATATACCATTAAGAAACCTACGGGAAGGATTAATGATGTTCTTATTGTTGAAAATATGAATTATGTGCCCGTATATTTCATCGTTCTTGATATAGATTGCAATCCTACATGTCCTATTATTCTTCGTAGACCTTTCCTTAGAGCGATTGGTGCAATTATTGATATGAAGGAAGGAAATATTAGATTCCAATTTCCGTTAAGGAAAGGCATGGAACACTTTCCTAGGAAGAACATCAAGTTACCTTATGAATCTATTATAAGAGCCACTTATGGATTGCCTACCAAAGATGGCAGTACTTAGATCTATTCTTGTATCGTGCCTAGCTAGGGGCATTAAACGATAGCGCTCGTTGGGAGGCAACCCAATTTTATATTCTTTGTTTTTGCTTCTGTTTAGGAATAAATAATACATCTAGCTTCTGTTTAGATGTGGCTTTGTGTTTTAATTAGTGTTTGTGCCAAGTAGAATCTTTGGGAAGACTTGGGTGAAGTTTATGCGATCTTGCGATAAAAAACAGAAACTTTAGCGCTCACGAGTTTAGCTACCATTTTTATTGGAGAGTGCTTTTTAGTTGATTATTTTTGCAGATGATTAATAGACAAATTCCTCACGTCCACCAATTTATTTCAATATTTTTGAGTTACAGAAGTATTCGAAAGTTACAGATTGCTACAGACAGTTGTGTTTTTGACAGATTCTGCTTTTCGTGTGTTGTTTGCTTATTTTGATGAATCTATGAGTAGTAT